>OX276351.1:16049064-17249064 GCA_946251885.1 Cosmia pyralina
GCTACCCTCCAGGTGTCCCAAAGAAAAGTCTTTGGTAGGATCATAAGATCAGTGCTGAAATTTGTATAAGGAGCTAAGTCCTCACACTGCACCGCATCACCGGCGAGTGTATTAGCCACTTCATTGCCATGGATTCCAGCATGAGCCGGAATCCACGCAAATTCCAAAGTATTACCTTCAGAGATGGTTCTGAACGCAAATTCTCTTATTAAATAAATTATTGGCAACTGCGATTTGTGTTCGAAAGGGGATTTGTTGATGGCTAGAAGAGCACTTTGGGAATCTGTAAAAATTATAGTTTTTTTGAGCTTAAAAACACGAGTATATTCGATGGCTTTTAAAATACCGAAACATTCCCCCGTAAAAACCGAAGTCTCCGGAGGCAGTTTTATTTTTTGTACGATGTTGTATTGAGAATGGTAAGTACCTATCCCAACACAACCCATCGGAGAACGCTTGGCAGCATCCGTAAATATATGGTGATATTCTAAGTGATCAGCAAGGAAATTGTTAAAACTTTTAGGACAATCGGGATCTAATTTATTACGTACACAGTTAAATTTAATGATGGGGCTGAATTGAAAACTCTCATAACTACAGTTAAATATGGGAAGTTTATTGGAACGGTGAATAGGAGAAGAAAGTGAAAGGATTTTTTTATAGCTTATAACTAAACAAGGCGCACGTTTATGGGACCAGTAATCTGAAGATTCAATCTGCAACACTAAAGAGTCTAGTTTAGGAATGAGAGGATGAGTTGAGAACTGAAGAATCCGGAACAAATATTTGTCTGATAAGAATTGTCTTCTAAGATGTAAAGGAGCTTCCCCACATTCAACTTGGAGAGCATTAATAGGACTAGACTTCATGGCACCCGAAATAATGCGTAATGCTTTAGACTGAATACGATCCAATTTTTTAAAAGCCATGATACTACTAGGTTCTAAAACGAACAATCCATAATCCAGAGTGCTTCTGATAATTGCGTTGTAAATAAGTTTCAACGAAAACGGATGTGCACCCCACCACACACCAGAGAGGCATCTAAGCATGTTTAGGTGATTTTCACATTTGTTGACAATATAATCACAATGAGGAACACTACTTAATTTACAATCAAGTATTATACCTAGATATCTGAATTTATCTATAACTGGAATAGGTATATCCTTATAAAAGAGGTTAACTAAGGGAATATTTCTCTTCCGGGTGAATAAAACAGCCGCGTTTTTAGACGTGGATAAATCCAAACCGTTTAGATGTAACCATAACTCCAAATTAGATAAAGCAGAATTGATGGCACAGCGAGCTTGTTCAACAGATTGGCTTGAAGAATATAATAATAAGTCATCGGCATATTGAAGAACTTTAACATGGTTAGTAATTAAAGACGAGTCTAGATCAAAAGTGTAAATATTGTATAAAAGGGGACTGAGCACAGAACCCTGTGGCAGACCCCTCCATACAAGATGAGATACCTCGTGATCTCCTATTATCATGTTAACAGAGCGTTCAGTCAGGATATTAATAATAAAATTCGACAAAATCAATGGAACCTGCAAGGCTTTTAATTTATTTAGTAAAACTGATAATACAACATTATCATAAGCTGCATTAATATCAAGGAAAACTGCAATGGTGGAATGGTTATTAGAGAAGGATAATCGAATATCCGATGTTAAAATACTTAAACAATCAGTTGTACTTTTACCTTTTCTAAAACCATATTGTGATTCTGCCAAAAGACTGTTACTTTCCACATACCATTCTAGGCGATTTTTAACTAAGTGCTCCGCTAATTTCATCAGGATTGATGACAAGACTATGGGACGGTATGAAGAAACGTCAGATGGAGTTTTATTTGGTTTAAGGAATGGCAACACCATTTGACGTTTCCATTCAACAGGGATGTTTCCTGAATTCATGATAGAATTAATAAGCTTTAAATAATAAATGAGGACGTCATCATTTATATTAGCAAAAAAGGAATACGGGATGCCATCAATGCCCGGTGCAGAATCCTTAGTTTTATGAATAACACCTTTTAATTCAGTGAGAGTGAATGGAAGATTTAGTGTCGTATGAGTATCTTGGATATTGGATACGAGAGGCAGGCTAAGGTTAATAACCTCATCCGGTACCCATGGCGGTGCTAATTTATCTAAAAATTCACTGGCTAAAGAATCAGGAATGGGACAAGGGTTGTTATAAATGGACCTAAATCTACGAATATTGCGCCAGACAGTGGTAGGGTGAGTATTTGGAGAAATTGATGAGCAAAAATTACGCCAAGACTCAAATTTTTTCTTCTTAAAAAGTTTAGAAGTTACATTAATTAAGTTGGTGACTATTTCAAAATTAATATCAGACATATCAAGGTTATAATTGTATTCAGCCTCCTTCCGTTTTTTAACCAATTCAGTGCACTCTGAATCCCACCATGGAGGCGAAGGAATTGTACTAATATTGTTATTTTTTTCAGGAAAAACTTCATCTGCCGCTGCGATTAATATAAGTGCTAAAACTTCAGCACAACTATTTTCATTGCCATCAGAGATAACAGGCAAAGAGCAAAGCTTACTGTCAACAATGTTCCTAAATTTGTCCCAGTCATTATTATTTCTATTAGGTAGTTTATGTTTTAACTTTGATCTCCTTAATGGTGCGTTTGGTTTTGAAAGAGGATAAGAAATAACTATTGGAAAATGATCACTGCCATAAGTAGAGGTCAAAGTATGCCAAGTTAATGAAGAGGCTAAGTTTGGAGAACAGATAGAAAGGTCGATTGCACTTTGGTTTTGAGTGGGATCTGAGCGACGTGTGGCAGCTCCCGAGTTCAAGATGCATAAGTTATGTAAGTCTATTATATCAAGTAATTCATCGCCATAACAATTAGAAGTTGAACAACCCCATGATTGGTGATGGCAATTAAAGTCCCCCAATATTAAGAAAGGCTTTGGAAGAGAAGAAAAGAGATTATTCATCTCTTGAAGGACAGAAGAGGAAGGGTGAGGAATGTAAATAGAAACAAGACAAGTGTGATGCACTTTAATAGCTACAATTGAGATTTCCTCACTATGAGGAGGTAATGTAATGATAGAAAAAGGTATAGAATTCTTGATGAGTATAGCTACTCCACCATACCCATCAGATCTATCCTCTCTAATGGTTAAATAACCGTTGATTTTAAAACTATGATTAGATTTGAGCCAAGTCTCTGCAAAGGCAAAGACAAATGGCTCATATTTGTTTAAAAGATATATAACATCACTCTTTTTGTTTACTAGACTGCGGCAGTTCCACTGGATTATTTTGGATGTGTTGTCCATTATGACTGGATTGAGATACATTGAAAGACGGGGCAACGTTGGACGGTGAAATGTTGAACTGAGAAAGAAGATTGTGTAATGCAGAAAGAAAATCATTTATGGAAAAATTTGTGTCGTTTTTTCCATTATTATTAGAAAGAGCACAACCATTTGATGGTTGGGGAATGTCATAATCTTTAATAATGGCATTGTGAGCCTCTTTATTATATCCTTGTACAGATTTGGGAGGGGAGCGTGGTTTGAGGAAGACAGTCTTTTTATAGCTACTTGAAGCAGGCATTCTATTAGGTGAAGAGATTGATGGGGTATGTGCAAAGTTTTTGGAAGGAGAAGATAAAAGTGTATCAGCATATGATTTAGTTACTGGTGGATAAAGTTTTTCCGCTTCAGCATAAGATACTGAACTTTGTGCCATGTATGTTTTAATTAATTTTTGCCTAGAAAATTCTGGGCAAGACTTATTCGTAGCATAGTGAAAACCAGAGCAAAGGCAACACGATGCACTTTCTTGTTCTCTTTCACAACTGTCCCCAGTGTGGCCTTGGCCACATTTATAACAACGAGGCTTGGACCTACACTGAATTTTAGTATGACCAAAACGACAGCAATTAAAACACTGTACAGTAGGGAAAATATATAAATCTACAGGTAATGCATTATAGCACATAAAAATTCTCTTTGGTAGAACCTGCCCATCAAATGTAACAACTATGGATTGGGATGGTTTCCAAATTGTTGTACCATCAACAGTGGTTTTAAAATTGAGGCGTCTGACTTTTAAGATTGGCCCGCAACCTATAGGTACTGTTATGTTATCAATAACCTCCTCCGGAGACCATTCCGCAGGAACACCACGCACTAAACCCATTCTAGTAACATTAAAAGTAGGTATAAAAGCTTTGTAATTATATGTTTCAAGACTATTATGTGTAATAAAGGAATTTGCGTTCAGAAAATTCGAAAACGATAAAGAAATTTTATTGCGTCCAATTTTTTTGACACTCCCGTTGATAATGTTTTGGAAGGCATTATGTTTTAGGAACTTGCCAAAAGTGATTGGGTGCAGTGTCGATCCATCATCTGGTGAAATAATATTTTTTTGTACATGAATGACAAAAGGCGCGCTGTCCGTTTTGTCGTATGTTTTCCGACCTATCTGAGATTGAACAACTGAGGGCAGAGTAGAGATATCGGGCATTTTGTTAGAAGTATTAGTTGTTTCCTTAGGGACGATTATTTCAGAGCAGCTAGGCTCTGATGCAGTAGGTTCTAGAGTAGAGTCCATGCAACCACAACCCGAAGACGCTGAACCGTGGTTTTTCCGGATACGGCGACGCTTATTACAGTGCTTGCACACATGAACACGGCTTCTTTTCAAATGTCGAGCTGAAGACGACCCATCGGTATCCATGCCCGATTCATTGGAAATAGTAACAAAATTGCCTGCCGGGGGCACATCCCCCGGATCAGGCGGGTCTTTCATTATCAGTTCAAATAGCTAAAAAAAACTTACCACTACCGATGAAAATATATAACACTAAAATTAAACTACAAGTAAAAGAGAATAGAACACTAAAACTACGACTACTGATCTTATATTTAGGGTTTTTAAATTTATAAATATTATATCAAAAAAGACGCGTCCGCCAAGTACGAAGTTTCCCGCGCTTTCTCAAGTATCCATCTTTCTTGTCTAAGCTGAATAAAAAAAAAACAACTGAAAGTCGATAATCGAATGTTGCACATTTTTTAAAAGAAGAACTTCATAGGTACCATGTGAAAAAAGTTTCACTCAAAATCTCAAACCATGAAGGTTCTATGTCAATTCGAAGTTCCTAATTCAATAAACGGCAATTTCATACTTTAACCCCTATTATTAACTCAATAACACAAGGAATGATCACAGTACAGCAGTACTGTGTGTTACATTCTGAATCATTCCTTGTGTTATTGAGTACATGACAGTACACGACAACTTTCATTCTGACAAGAACTTTATCCAATTGAGATAAAGTTTAATTTTCTTAGTTGTTGAGATCATTTTGAACAGTCTTTTCGTCCCGATATTTTTGATGCTGACTGTACCTAGGCAACCTAGTTTGCCCTAGTATTAATATCAAGTACCTACCTGGGCGACCGAGCTCTGGTCGGGTGAAAATAAAGAAAATGAATTTTCCCAGAAAAGAGACCTAGCTAAATCGATTTTCCGTCCCCATAAACAATGAAACTTGTATACAAGTTTCATCGAAATCGATAGATCCGTTTTCGAGAACGAGATTACAAATATATATTTAAATAGGTATTTACATACAAATATTGCTCATGTAATAGCATAGGACAGGATATCACTCATCCACTACTGAAAAATGCACCAAGTACGTAGTAGTAGTAAGTTTTTCAGTTTTTATACGTATTTTAAAATAAGAGGAGCTCGTGGCTAAGTAATAACAGCCGCACGGGTCGATCCATCAGGTTAAGCAACGCTTTCCGGGGTTGGTCCGTGGATGGGTGACCATCTTTACATACCGAGACTCCTCCGTGCCTCGGAAAGCACGTTAAGCCGTTGGTCCCGGCTGTCATTCGTGGATCTTTGACAGTCGTTAAGGGTCGTCAGAAGCCCGAAAGTCTGACAATCAGTCTTACCAAGGGGTATCGTATTACCCAGTTAATGGGTTGTGGAGGTCAGATAGACAGTCGCTCCATGTAAAATATTGGTATTCAGCTGCATCCGGTTAGACTGGAAGCCGACCCCAACATAGTTGGGAAAAGGCTAGGCAGATTGATACGTATTTTAAAATGAAAATAACAGGCGCACTTAGTTTCAGTCGGTCTACAAAGTATGTAAATTGATATCACCGCTTAATTTTAGAATGTAAATGTAATAATAAACTATGTGTGTATGTGTCAACTTAAATGAGTGCTGTATAAAAACTTTTTATGAAGCTTGTTCTGAACTCGACACGAAATATTCTGAAACACGTTGTTAGCGTAAAGCCAGAAACATAATGTCGCACTAGTGGCGAATGAAATGCATACGAAATATCTACGACTGCAGCGCGTATATCTGATGTGGAAATCTGCCGCGCACCGGTGTTCATGTGACATCTTGCAACCACAAGTTTTTACTTGCTTACTTTTTATTATAAAAATGTTTTACACAACTTTCTACACAGTTGAGCTTAATTTTAGGATAAAAAGCTAGTTCTACTTTATTGGAGTCGTTAAATACTTAATTGGCTAAGCAACATTTCTACAAGAAGTACCTACGTAGATTCTGTTTTGTATAGGTCTTTATGATAAAAAATCGGACAAGTGTGTGTCGGACCGCGCACAATGAAGGGTTACGTAGTTGAAAAGAATTTATCCCTAAAACAAACTTAACATTGTAATCCCAAAAAAATATTTTATTATGTGATAAAATTACAAATTAACAATTTTCGGACTTTTTCCCTTAGTTGTGCTATGAGACCTTGCCATGCTTCTTGCCAAACTTCATTATTCTAGGTCAACGGGAAGTACCCTGTAGGTTTTGAATTATTTGCTAGTATCAAAATATGTCGCATAAATGGCCTTATTTTTTAATGCGTTGACTTAGAAGCTTGATTTTTTTAGAACTCTAAAGAACCATAGACCTACGTACTTGATATTATTAATTTCAACTTAATAGCTCATCGCGTTCCTGAGAAAAAGGGTCTAGACAGACTGAAAGACTTGAAAATTTTTGTACGTGATAGAATTTAAATTAACAATTTGGACTTTTTCCTTTACTTGTGCTGTGAGACCTTGCTTCTTGCCAAATTTCATGATTCTAGGACAACGGGAATAATTTCGGAAGTCGGTGTCTGATTAAATGTATTTTCGTTTTTGCCACCGACTTCCGAAATTAAAGTTATTTTTCACTTTGTAGTGTTGTTTTTGGAAGTCGGTTGTATTTTTTTTGTAAAAAAGTTTTTATTTTTCACTTTTTAGTGGTTCACATGTGCTTACCCCTTCACAGCGTACTGGCGTGAAGTTATGTTATGAACTGGTGTAAACAATAAACAGACATGAGATTTCAGCAATCCCAGTCCATTATCTATCATTTATTGAGGAGTTCCGTTGCCTATCTCAGAAGTTCTTCATCACATCTTCACCAAATTGAAATGGGACCAATCGAAGAAAGTGAATAAAAAAAAAAAAAAAGTAAGTACTCTTCCAAAAACTATCCAAATCGCTTCAAGTGTGCCTATAAAATTGGAAGAGTTCTCTCTTTTTCTCCAGGATCCCATCATCATATCCTGACTTGATGATCATGGGACCACCTGGGAAATATATCCTTTCAAAAAAAATAAAAAAATAAATGTTCCGATGAATTGGGAACCTCCTCCTTTTTGAAGTCGGTTAAAAATGTTAGTAATAGTCCGAATCAAGTTCTTATGAAAAGAAAAATTTTAAAAGTTGCCGAGAAAATTTGAAAATTCGGGAAAACTGGAAGTGCATATTTTTCTATGTGAATGAATTATTGAACTTTGGACAGGACAACGTCTGTCGGGTCAGCTAGTTATAAAATAAATGTCGCTTTTCATGTCTGCCTGTGTGCCCGCGTTGTTCTTCTAAACTACCCAACGGATTTTGATGCGGTTTTCACCATCATTTAGAGAATTTACTCCGAAAGGTTTATGTGCATAATATAATACATCTAAGAAATCTCGATGTTTGATCAAGTCGTAAAAACCGAGCGAAGCAGGAGCGGGCCGCTAGTATTTAAAACAAAGGTGTTCAAGGGCTTTTTCAACAGACTTGCTTGTAAAGTGGCTCTTATTACACCGCTTTTAAGTGAACACTGAAGTGTATTTAAAACACACGTGCTTTTTACTTTGCATTACCGCTCTCGTGGGGGAGAGTGCGCCACAGTTAACTATATACTAGCTAGTCAGAGATGTGCTCGAGTGTGTTGAAAAATGTCTATGATACGCATGAGCATTCCTACTTGTATCAAAATGTACTTACTGCCTCGTTGGTCTAATGGTCACAAGCGCTACTGCTGAGTATGAGGAGGATTCAATTCCTAGGTCGGGCAAAGTGTTATTGAGTTTTTTCATTATGAATTTCTCAGTAGCAGCCCGGAGTTTGGATTTGTGCCCGATTGATGGCAATAGGCTCGCCTCCTATTACATAACTAGTGAAATGTGGCTCTGCCTAACTTTTCGTCGATTATAGGCGTGATGTTATATGTCAAAACACCTACCGCACCAATCCTCTCTCCTCACTCATATCACGCATACCCGCACTTACTTCATAGCCTCTTACTCACACAAAAACACATACACACACTCACACTCATGCATACACACAAACGAACATACGCACAATCACTATGCGCGCACCATTAAATTACCCAATTTTCATTTCTTTTCCTTTTGTTTAATTTTAGACTCCTCCTTTAACATGGAGGATTTGTCTACTTATTTTTTAACTAAGTACTTTCATTATCATTTTCAATAACTCGTATACGACACTGTACTGTAGTTGAAGGGCGGAATGTCCTAACACAAGCATTTATTTTGCTTAAAGGGTCATTCCTAAAAGTATAAATGTAACTACTGTAAGTTATTGAAATAAACGTTTTTTGTTTTTTTTTTTTGTTTTTTTTAAAATATACTATTTTGAATTAAAAAACAGGCTGCACACCTGTTCATCGAGCAATTGCATACACTTAAAGATTGCACCGTAATGCTTTATTGATTACATTATAACATAGTGTTGGGACAGCAACCCCATCTATCGTATCTTCAGTCGCTTGGGCTGCGCGCGTCACTAACTGACGTTGGCGAACATTGCACATAAATAATCGCACGCCTTCACTAACTATAGGTATGCTTTGGCGTCAATCATAGTTTATATTAAGGATCATCGCATATATAAACAACGTGTCGTTTTGCATCCTCGTCAAATTTCAGGGTGTGATACAGAACATCAAACTAAACAACTTTCTCCATGGGACCAACATCGTAATCGCGAAAAAATTTTCAACTGTCCCATGTATGGGACGGCTGATTATTTTTTCGCTATTACGATGTTGGTGCTATGGAAAAAGTTTCCCGGTTTGATGGTCTATGCCACACCCTTAAATTTGACGAGGATGCAAAACGACATGTGTTGTATAGCTCAGATTTACGACTTTCATTCCATTTTGTAACTTCATCCCTATAAAGGCTATCACTGGAAACGAACTTACAAAGTGATGTTTGACCGTCCCTGATTACGTACTGTACGGGATTTTAATAATAAGTCCTAGAAATATAAAAAATATTTTTAAAACTACGAGTTTAAGTAAAAACAAAAATATACATCAAATATATATATCTCTCTCTCTCTCTTTATCTTATATATAAAATTCTCGTGTCACAATGTTCGTTCCCGTACTCCTCCGAAACGGCTTGACCGATTCTCATGAAATTTTGTGAGCATATTGAGTAGGTCTGAGAATCGGCTAACATCTGTTTTTCATCCCGGTCTACGCGGGTGAAACCGCGGGGCGCAGCTAGTTATATATATATTTCAACATTGATTTTCTGTCATTTGAATGGTGTGCATAATAAAGAGTAGGAACCTATTCTATTCTAAAAATATCGTGATTAAATTGGGAAGAGTTATCGCTGTAGATTTGGAGAGAGAGGAGCTCGTGGCTAAGTAATAACAGCCGCACGGGTCGATCCATCAGGTTAAGTTACGCTTGCCAGGGTTGGTCCGTAGATGGGTGACCATCTTTACATACCGAGACTCCTCCGTGCCTCGGAAAGCACGTTAAGCCGTTGGTCCCGGCTGTCGTTCGTGGATCTTTGACAGTCGTTACGGGTCATCAGAAGCCCGAAAGTCTGACAACCAGTCTTACCAAGGGGTATCTTGGGTTGTGTAGGTCAGATAGGCAGTCGCTCCATGTAAAATACTGGTATTTAGCTGCATTCGGTAAGACTGGAAGCCAACCCCAACATAGTTGGGAAAAGGCTAGGCAGATTTATTTATCGCTTTGTGTAACAGCTGCGACTTACGAGATGTAGGCCCTGACACGTGGATTCGATCCCAGGCACTTTAATCTGTGTAAGTCACTTCATCACCACTGCTCTCAAAACGGTGATGGAAAACATCTTGAGGAAACAAAAATTGTCCTAGAAACAAAAATTCGAATCCATTGTGTTATGTGCCAACCCGCACTGGGCCCGCGTGGTGGATTACGGCCCACTCCCTCTCACTGAAAGGAGGCATGTGTCCAGCAGTCGATTCTGTGGCAGTGGGAACAATAAAGGCTGATTATGTACTCTCCGGTAGATCTACTAAAGTACAGAAGAAGGATAGTTCGACTAAATCGTAATAATACTATAAAATACTCTCTTCTAAAACTAAATCGCGATTTTTTTAGATCTGCTAAAATTAAGTAGGCTACCCTTGAGATATTACCAAATATAGGCCATTTTATGGCCCATTTCTGTGTTGTAATGTACCACAATTTGGCCTACGTTTACCTAGAACAACTTTGTGCATGTGTCAAAAGTAAAATAGGTACCTCTTACCTTTGCTATTGCACATACATAGGTACTATCGGAGAAACGAACATCTATACACCGTAAGGACTATTCTTGCTTGCAGCGCTCGGCCGCTATAATGACGTTTGATAACAGATGTGGTTATTAAGTGCACGGGATTTTTTTTCACGGTGTATAGATGTTCGTTTCTCCCATGGTACCTGTTTAAACTGAACCGTTTTATTCGGACCAGAGATTTTTATTGGAACAATGCTTCTGACTATAAAAGTCATTATCTACTCGTTCATCAATCAGTCAGTACGTAACTATTAGCCGGCTGTTTTCACTGAATTTTTCACACGGCTATTCATACATATGGCTATTTCGTACACGAGGCGTGATTGGGTGTTGATTTAGAAAAGTTTGTGCGGTTTTGTGCTAAGTAAATAAAGTAACCTTACTTGACGGGGAATTCTTAAAATAAGGAAAATGATCTCAAGCTTTAGAATTAAAAAAAAAAACTAAGTAGGTAGCAAGTTTTGTAATTTTTCAAGATTATTTAAGAGTTATTTTTTAATACCTGTAATTAATTTGTCTTGGATTTCTTCTTTCTTTATTATTTATAATGTAGAATAATCTATTCCATTTAGTGAATTTTCTTCATAGAAAATGTTAATTTAAGTAAAATGAAGCAAACTTGTGTCTTCTGTTGTTGTTTAACGTTTAAAAAGCTCTGCGTCAAAGAATTTTATTTGAACAATAACAGTTTTTTCGTAAGATCCGAGGTGTCTTGGCCTTGCACTTGAAGCAATCGACAGAAACAACTGCTCGCTGCATCAAGCCCTTTGTTAGTCTACTCTTTACAGATATCTGTATTAAAAATTTCAAAAACAATTCTTTTTTAAACCTGCATGTGAAAGAGATACAAACGAGTACAAAAAATTTAAAGGATTAACGGCTCGCTCGTTCGGATTTGCATAGCGCTAACTAAACTGTTTATTCTATAAAACCGGCACAATCACATCACAATCCTCGCCTAGTTCAATACACATATATGACATACAAACAAAACTACGTGTTCACAATAAAACACTAGCTCGCACTCGCATGGACACAATGAAAACATCGAATCGCCGAGGCTCGCCTCTTGTCACGCGTGTAGATACAAATGGTCTGATTTATCTGCGATGCATGTCCGGTGCTGTTGTTTTATAGCTCCATCATTGTACTCCAGAGTCCACTGCAGTCATTCGATGACGACACGCGCGTTGAACACAAACCGTTAAAATATTTACAAATAATAACATCCGAAGAGAAATTGTTAAAAAATGACGCGGTCAGGTTATCAGTTTATGAGAATGAAATATCTTTTTACAAGCTTTTATTTATTTATAACTTCAGTGACATGCTTTGGTATTTTTTAGTAATTTTGTTTCGGGGGAATTTAAAATATATATCTGGCTCAAATAGCACAGAACTGGTGTCTTGAGACAGTAAAGCAGGGTCGCGGCAGACCACGTCGTAGGAGATGGCGGGACGATCTAATTGGGGAGGCCTTTACCCAGGAGTGGGACAGAGTAGGCAAATTAAAAAAAGAGAAAAAAAATATTTTTGAAACGTTACCACCTAATGACATACATGAATGAACCACATATATTTGTACCTTTATCTAGATTCTAGACAATATAAACTTGATGCAAGTAATAACGTTACCAAACCGAAACCCAAGAAACTAACTTCATTTCAGTGTAGCGGAAATATCCACTGCACTGAAAGACAGTAGTTATAATCGTAGAGGTTCTACTTAAATATAACACACTGTTTGCGATTATTCACTCAAAACTCTACAATACACCGAAACAATGTTTGAATTTAGAGCATATGCCCCCGACAGATATCAATGGCACATCGGTTGCATTTACGGCGTCCCGAAGACATTACAAAAGCCATTCCCTTATCTAATGTTCTCGTTGGATTTATTTAACTTTTCCACGCCTTCACATCTTGAAAATCGTTCGATAAAGATGTCAACAAGAAAAGGTCACCAAGTCCGCGGGGACACTCCGCAAACTCGTGTTTTTTATTGTCAAGCTCTTTGTTAACCGAGGATATAGATTTATGTTCATGTATTTTATAATTAAGTCTAGGTTTAAAATACATAACATCACGCCTGTATCCCGCGAAGGGTTCGACAGAGTTGTACCTACCTATAGCACATCCATATTTGGCCAGTTATGTATAAGTCCCATGTAATAGGGGACTGGATTTCATCTGACTTTAAAAAGCTCACTAAGGGCTCATTGTTCAATAGTTTGATAATTTTTATCAGAGGAATAAATATGGCGGTTTGACAGCTTTTGTATGGAAAATATGTCAAACTGTCACATTTATTCTTCAGGTAAAAGTTATCAACCTATTGAACAATCAGCTCTAAGTAGAACAATTGCAAGAATAGGTGCTAGAATTAAATATGTACTCAATGACGTCATTTGTTAACGGCCAGTATAACACTGCTGAACTTGACCCATCCTTGATGATACAAAGTGCAGAGCCCCTACCTACCTAGTACCACAATAAAAAAATCCCTATAAATAATTACATAATATTGAACACAATATTTGCCAAATATTACTGGATACATCTAATTACCTATCGTTTTATCTATATTCTGATCGTACGTGCATAGTATTCACAAGAATGAAACGAATTGCAAAGGTTTATTATTAAAGCCACTAAAATTACAGATTTTTGAACAAATTTTTCAATATTTGAATACTTTTTCTAGGGGCCTCGTTAGAAAAAGTATTCAAATATTTAAAAATTATTTAAAAAAAAAAAAAACAGCCTATACAGTATACCTGTATGCATAGGAACGCATACAGGTATACTTAATGTAGGTATTTTATTCACAAAAAAAAGGTTTCAATGTACCAATTTTGGTTTCAAACACGAATGCATCTCACTTTTATTTATTTTATTATTTATGTACACACGGTTGGAGTACAAAGGTACCGCTTATTTCTTAATAAATTGCTTCCAGCAGACCTGCAAAAGGAAAAATGAAAAAGAAATATAGACAAAGTGTGTGTAAATTAAATAATTGGCACATACATAAAGCTAAAAATATATGAAAACATAAATATAATAATAGGTTGGGGAAAAAGTTTCTTCGCATTTTTTAAGAAAATTCAAAACGTTTTTTAATATACATTATTTACATTTATCTAAAGTATGTAGGTATCATTTTGTTCGATAACTTTTTGCCATCTTGTAGGTAGGGACATAATCCCATTGCTATAGAAATTTTGGGACTTCTGATCAAAATACCGCGACAAGTGGTTTTGGCAGTCCTCTCGTGATGTTAACCTGACACTGCCTAAAGAATTCTGAAGAGACCGAAACAGGTGGAAATCTGAAGGTGCAAGGTCAGGACTATACGGCGGATGCATTAACACCTCCCAGCCAAACTCTCTTAATTTTTGCTGAGTGGCTAAAGATGTGTGAGGTCTAGCGTTATCATGATGAAAAACCGCACCCCTTCTGTTGATTAATTCCGGCCGCTTTCTCTCAACTTCTTGCTTTAATCTCATCAGTTGTTCGCAGTAGAGTTCAAAATCGATGGTCCTGCCTGATGGTAACAGCTCATAATGAATAATGCCCTTCCAATCCCACCACACACACAGCATCACCTTGTTGCGAGTTAACCCAGGTTTCGCCACAGTCTGTGAAGCCTGACCGGCCTTTGACCACGACCTTTTTCGCACGTTCTTGTCGTACGTGATCCACTTGTCATCAACAGTTATCAGCTTCTTCAAAAATGGTTCGGTTTCATTACGTCGTAATAAAGAATCACAAATGAGTACACGGTTCATAAGGTTTCTTTCAGTGAGCTCGTGAGGTACCCAAATATCGAGCTTTTTTGTGTACCCAGTTTTTTTCAAATGCACCAAAACTGTTTTGTGGTCAATTCCCAGTTCTTCAGCTACCTCGTAACTACTGATATGCCGATCGTGCTCCACTTTTTCAAAAATGGCATCCATTTTATCCGCCAGAGCGACGTGCATCTTTGACATCAAAATTTCCGGATTGAAAACGCTTAAACCAAATTTGTGCTACTCTCACAGACACCGCACTGGGTCCATAAACATCGCAAATTTTTTTCGCGGCTTGAGTTGCATTTTTACCTTTTTTGTAGTAAAATTTTAAAATGTATCGAATTTCTTCATTAGATTCGCTCATCTTGACAGTACGAAAAACAAATGAAAATCTCACATTTTCCTAATTTAAATTTGGAATTATATTCTTTAAAATTTAAACTTTCAATGATACCAAAACCAGCCAGATAAAAATAGTATAGCCAAGGAGATTTTATTTTAAGTTCATACATACTATAATGCGAAAAGACTTTTTCCCCAACCTAATATGTATAGGTAAATACTTATATTGGAGGAAAGGTCACATTTGAAGGTGGCTCTTTTGCTCAATATCTGAAAATAGACACAGTTTTTAAATCGCGAATGCTAGGAGGAAGGGAGTTCCATAATCTTACAGCATAGACAAAGAAGGAATAAGAACAGTAGCTAGTTTTATGAGGATGAGATTTAAGGATTTAAGTGATCTACACGGTGCGTCGCTAGGGCGAGCGTAAGAAAAACGCTCACGCATAAGATCGAAAACCAAGCGAACGCACAAGTTTTGCAAGCGCTCAAGCATGTTTAATAGCTCCTCAGTAGCATCCAGGTAGCATGCGTATAATCTATTTGGCTGAATAAGACTTTGAAGGCTTTTCAGCGAATGAAAGGAGAAATGGTTAGGTTAATGACATCTAAGTAATTCTTAGCGCATCCAGTCGATAAAGCCGGCTAGAACCTGCTTCAGTCGCGGCTTATGCTACAATCGGATTATGTTAAATTCACAACACGCGCAAATCGACATCATAGCTGCAAGATCGATCAATACTGAGCCGTGCATTGTTCAACCACACTATCACACACGTATGTTCATACATAGTTTGAATACTTATTTTAACACATTACTCTTAAACAGGCATCATCATCCTATTTAACAACTATGTTGGGGTCGGCTTCCAGTCTAACCGGTTGCAGCTGCTGGTAGTTGGTTGATGCCTATCTGACCCAGTTACTGGGTTGACTTGGCTGACCCAGTTACAGAACCCAGTTACTGGGTAATATGGCCGTAGTTATTAAATTACGGGCGATAGTAGTCCGGGAAACCTACAGTGCGACCGCTGCGGGTTTTTCTCTCTGCGATGGTGGCATAAGGTAGTGGAGTTGCGCTGGCCCCTGTTGGCGTTGTCGTTGGGCTTGGAGTGCTGCTTTCGCTATTGAGGTAAGCCGGCTTTAGTCTGTCTACTGTGACTGTTGTCTGTCTCCCCATAACCTCAATCTTATATGTTTTTTCGTCTCTTTGTAGCACCTTGAACGGCCCGGTGTATGGTGGATCGAGTGGCCGGCGCACGGCGTCATGGCGAAGGAAAACGTGTGTTGATGACGCCAAACTGCGGGGCAAGTAGAATGGTTTCTCGCCGTGTCGACTCGCCGGATCTGGCGTCAGCTTCGCCATTTGATGTCGGAGTCGCGCCGCGAAGTCGGTGTAGTCTACGGTGCCGGTAAGTGACGGGTTTATAAACTCCTCCGGGAGTCTTAGGAGCTCTCCGTAGACTAACTCGGCTGCTGAACCCTTTATTTCTTCTTTCCAGGCGCTGCGGATGCCCAGCAGCACCAGGGGAAGGGCCACGGACCAGTTGGTGTCGGTGTGGCATCTGATTGCCGCCTTCAGCTGGCGGTGTAGGCGTTCAACCTTGGCTGATACTGGCTGCCGAGAAGCGCTGCGATGGAGTGGAACAGCTTGCTCTCGAACTGCTTGCCCCTGTTGATAGTGATGCGATGTGGGCAACCGAAGCGAGACGCCCAGCCAGTGATGAAGGTGCAGGTGCATATCTCAGCCGTGAAGTCGGCGATAGGATATGCCTCCGGCCAGCGAGTAAAGCGGTCAATGACAGTGAGGCAATATCTGTAATTATTAGAAATGTTTAGTGGCCCTACTATGTCCATGTGGACATGGAAAAAACGTTGGGAAGGAACGGGGAATGGAGAGGTGGGAGAGGATGTGTGCCGCGAGACCTTGTTTCTCTGGCACTCTATACACTCTCTGGTCCAGGCCCTGCAGTCCTTCTTCAGGCCAGGCCAAACAAAACGTGCAGAAATCAATTTGACCGTGGCTTGCCTGCCATGGTAGCTCAGCTGAGGAAGCTTCTAGAACACCTGCCTTTTGAAGGGTTATTTAACATAAGGGCGGGTGTTATTGGTAGAGACATTACATAATAGTTCTGCATCTGTGTCCGCGAAACGCACTCTTTTTACAGTGAGTGATGTGCTGTTGTTCGCTAGGAGGCCTTGTAGCTCTGGATCGCTCTCCTGGGAATGTGCTAATACTGCGTAGTTGAACGTGGGTAGAGTGATCACTTCCACACGCGACAGCGCTTCCGCCACGACGTTGTCTCTGCCTGCCACAAACTGGATGTCTGCGGTGATTCCCCCAGTGAGTCGGTTTGGCGCTGCGTTATGCTCCAGTGAGTCGGAGTGTATATCGCTGGGTTGAGGCTGACTGCTGGTATCGCCCAGGAGAAGGTTGAAGGGCTCCGCTTGTTGACCGGCCGAAAGTGCAGTTTGCTGTGCAAAGCTTGCTGATAAGGGAGGGTGATGACCAGGAATGCGCGTCCGCTGCATGCTCATCCACGAATGACATGTCGAGACCAACGGCCTCGGTATGTAAGATTATTCATAAACGGTTCCCTATCCATTTGTATAAAATTGTAAGACATATAATATAACATAGCATCAAATTGTTTATCCTTTTGTTTTTTTTTTTTGTTTATTATCTACGCATAAAAGCTTACGCATATTTTTTTAGAACATAATTTATCTAATCATAATAATGTTTAAGCATAACATAATAAAGCATAAATTTATTTACGCCTAATGATATCAAAACATAATTTATTTACGCATAATGATATTAAAATCTAATAAAAACAATGAAACACCTATATTGTGTTTTATTATACCTATCTATAAAAAATGGGTAGGTAGTACTTAAAAGCACATCAAAAATTCCAATTTTCCCAACAGAATACGTACATCAAAAATACTGTTTGCACATAAAAGTCTGCACGTCTAAATAAATTAAATTTAACGTCAGGTAACCGGAGCCCCGCTTTGCGGGGCTCCTATTTCTGTCTGCAGCGTTTAAAGGAACCTAAGCAAACCTAACCTCGGGGTGCTCAATAATTATTATTTGTATAAGTTTTGATATTCAGTTAGTTAACTAGTAGTGCAATAATAAGTTTATTAGATGCGCATTTCTTATTTTTGATGAACAGTTATTTAGTATTTTTGATAAGTAATTAATGTTTTTGTTTCGACTTTGGACAAAAATTGATGTATAAAAAAAATACAACCGAAAACAACACTACAAAGTGAAAAATAACTTTAATTTCGGAAGTCGGTATCTAGTTAAATTTGTTTTCGTTTTTTGCCACCGACTTCTGAAATTAAAGTTATTTTTCACTTTGTAGTGTTGTTTTTGGAAGTCGGTTGTATTTTTTGTAAAAAAGTTTTCATTTTTCACTTTTTAGTTGTGTACCTACCCCACACAAATTCTAATACCACTATCTGCAAAACAAACTAGAACATCATCCATATAAAAGTGGGGAAAAAATACGCATTATTGAAGCTAACTCAAAAACTACTGAAGCAAAGTTAATCAATTTTATGTGGGACCAACTGTGATGTATACCCTCTCGAATAAAACAAAAAAAAACCAAATCGGTCCGGCCATCTTCGAGTAATCGGGGAACATACATAAAAAAAAAATAAAAAAAAGGTTCCGACGAATTGAGAACCTCCTCCTTTTTGAAGTCGGTTAAAAATAATGATTATTATTAGTAGAACTTTTGATATTCATGTAAGAATATTTTTCTGGTATGCGGTTAATAATTTCCCTACAAAAAATATCATTCACTACAACTGTATTTCATTACTTAGTACCTAACATTCAACATAAAATTATTCGCTGCATACAATTATAACTTTTTATGTTTATGGCTCATGATTATTAGATGATTATAATATTATGCCAAAACATATTAGACCACATTATAGTTATATGCTTATGTTGCATTATGCCAAAGTATATTTAGAAAAAAACATTATGTGAAAAAAAGGTGTCACAACTATACATAGGTACACAGTGTATTGCTTTATTGCCCACCCAAAGACTCACAAACAGTAATAGCGGAAGAGGAACTGAAACGAGTGGAGAAAAATTACACTCCTGAAATAAAGGAAATTATCGCTTCAGCCACTTAGATTCAGAGATAATACCCGTAATAATAATTATGGATAATGGCGATACTTAACGGTTTAAGGAAAGTAATTCCACTTTACCCTTTAACAGCTTCGATAAAAACGGCTAATCTAAAGAGTCCGGTTTATTAACATAAGACAAAAATGGACGATTGAGCAGTTCAAGAAAGAATAAAAATTTGTTGGGCTATAAATTAACCGGGCCCCGAGGGCGAGGCTCGCAATCTGCATTAGCCGAGACGCACTTCTCTCCGGCGATTAAATGAAATTTCACGGCCGGTTGCCTACGGAAACTCACTGGACAAAGGTCTGGGATATTTAAATTGAATGCTTTTAATCCGGCCAACTCCCCCACTTTTTTCTTAAGATACGATTTTGCTTTAGTACGCGGCGTCTTCGAATTCTAAGATTTTTTTAAATCAATTTTCTTTTCTGCGATAAAATAGTAGTCTGTAGACCTATCTACGCTTGCCAACTCTATTTCGCCACTCATATTCTTATCCATGAAATGGGTACAAATAAAACAAATCTGGCTGATATTTCCCAATTAGCCAAAAAACAATTGAATGCGTTTCATTTTACGCATCACCGTTTCAGCGCTATGGTTTCAGCAGCACACTATAACAATCACTAAGCAGGTATGAACTTGTAAAAGCTTCACCATACATCATTATGGCCCTTACTTACACCTTTCACAGCACAGGATCTCCTGAAACAGGAACTTCATAAAAATGAGGTCCATATTGACCGTAATTGTCTCGTATCTGTGGTCTTGTCGGTATGTCATCCTCTAGTCCTCTAGTCACTCTTGTCGCACCAGCGGTGTAGGTTTGAGGACAAAGCTTAAGTATAATTTTTCCAAAATAAAGTGTTTATTTAAAAAATCAAATCCAATGAAACTTAAATACTGAATTTTACATAAAAAGTATGGCTACAAATAATACTAAAGTAAAAACTGCAAATCTTTTAACTTCTTTTTATGTATTTCGACAAACAAAAATCCTGTATCACACTGATGGATTAAATTTATTAAAGAGACCCCGAATCGCACAGCGGTCAGTCTCGCACTGATTTCTCGTTTTTTACAGGTTATTTAATTTTCTTGTATTCTGCGACCGTTGATTTTAAATTAACAAAAAAAGGTTTCATTTGGTAAAGGTTTCCTAGAAGGGCGGCCACCGCCACATAGCGTCTGCAATTTACCGGCGAATGACGTCACTGAAACGGTATTTATGAAAGAAAATTGATGTGTTTTCCTAGAGTGTTTTTTGCTACCGTAAAGTCCGCTGCCATCATTTTCATGACAGCCATCACTGCGGCCGGTGTGTTTCAAAAGACAAGGTTCCAAAGTTTTAACATGATTAAATATGATGATTATTTCTTCTACGCCCTTATCGATTTATCGGAAGCTTTCGTCCCGGTCTACGTATCGCAATCGAAAGCGCCGGTAGAGGTAGTCCGTTCCGCACTAATCGAGCAATTTCTCCCATGTTATTAAAGGAAAATGGGAATGTTCGCAGGCCGTTGCGTTCTCCGAACAGAGTTTCTTATAGACGGTATTGAATTTTTAAACAAATTTTTCGACCCGCCGCCCAGGCCCACGAACCCACTTTATGTTATAGGATTATTAGAACGTTATTACACCATTAAACCTTCATGAATAATTCTCTTTAGTTACATAGTTTTACACTTGATTACATATTCTTAATTTTTATTATAGTACGGAGTTCGGAACAAATTAGGTGCCTAAAATTAGGAAAAACATTCCACCAATTTATCGATAAATGATATACTAAAAAACACTTTCAAGTAAAACGAATGACAAAAGTAATCTGACAGCTTGTAATTATGGTGCTAGAGCATATTCTTGTCTTCTAAAAGCTGTATCAGACACTTTGTTATCACTCCAATATAGTATGTTCGTTAGTGAATTAACGAACGCCGGCGCAACACTGATACACTGACTGATGCATTCTTACAGATCATTCCTGACGAACAGTTATCACTAAAATCATATAACCGTGGATGGCGAAAGCGCCAACGTAGCTCACGAAATTCAAATTTTCTTAAGTTGTATGTTGATCAAATTATGATTCGCGACCGTAACGAGTATGTATTTACAGAATTATAATCATTAAAGCTACAGCTATTTTATTAGTGACACAGACTTAAATATGCGTCCGTTCTTGCGTTCAAACTGTTGTATACCGGTATATACTGAGATTTAGAAGCGCGTCGTTTCGGCCGTTTTCTATGAAAATGTAATACTGCTTATTTTATTATACTGTGACAAAACAGTCCTAAATAGACCATGTCATTACTCTTTGTCTTTAGTTAGTTCACTTACAAAAAGTGAATTAACTTCTAGGTTAATTGGATTAAAAAGAACCGCAAAGACAAAGCTTAAAGCATTAAAGACGTTTAAAAAATAGTACACAACAAAAGATATTTCCCAAGGGTGACGTTAACGTTCCGGTGCCAGCGTGGGCCATTCGACCGAATCTCTAGAAATTAAGGCAGGGAAAAAGTCAATAAATCCTAGAAGCAAGCTGGAACAGATAACAAATGTCTCCGAAAGAGACGCGACACCGCTGCCACGGCAAAAAAATCACGCGGCCTCGCCTCTCCCTCTCCCTTGCTAATGTGACACTAACACCTATATTCTAAGTTGTAGCCTCGAAAGCTCCTCGACTCACAACTCGCTCGAGGCGACCTCAAGCCGTGCCTCGAAAGATCCTCAAAATTGGTATTCACAGTCGTAAGATTAAGGAAATTATGAGGTTCCTCGATTGAGTGTGAGTCGAGGTGATACGGCACGAAGACGTCATTGTTTGGAGAAATATTCCGTATAAAACTTTAGTTTTTTGAACAGTCTGTGAGCGCGTTGTCTGTGGTTTTCAACTTGAAGGAAGTGTCATATTTGTCAAAGAAAGTGAGCGAACATTTGAAAAATAAACAACTGAACCAAAAGCCATGTCCTGGGTAAAAAATAAGGTAAATACTTGAGAATTGGATGGCTTGGGAACATAAAAATACTTCTATAATAACGTATCCTATAATATCGGTCAATCAGTGCTGTGTTGTTCGTCATATTGTGTGTTTGTTGTACTTGTTCGCAATGTCTGAAACTGAAAGACAGTTTTTTAGTGAATCTGGAACGATTTGTCTTCAAGAGTTGATCGTAAAATATAAATTAAACTATGTGGCAACGACTATGGGGAGCCCAGCAGTTCAAAAAGCTGCATGGGCTCGCCTAACGGAAGAATACAAATACAATACTATCGAAGAAAAAAACCAAAAGTAAGTACGTACTTACCTACCTAGTGCAGTGCAGATCGAAAAATTTATTTATCATTCAATAAATAATAATTCAGTAAACATTATTCGTACATACAAGACATACATACTTACATTCCCGCAATATTCCTATGAGATAATTTTAACGTTTCTCGTTTTCCGACCTCCACACGGGCGATGCCGCGGGCAAAAGCTAGTGTTCTATAAAGGTACATAATGCTTTCACGGACACTAAGCGGCCATAGCCGTCGTAACAATAAAACTTCTATTGTCTCGTTCAGTGTCCTTGAAAGCGTTAATAACATGATTTTATTTGTTACATTACAGGACCTAGAAATATACGGTCTCGAGTTATCCAAGAGGAATTCTCTATACGTCACAAATTGAAATGTAAATAGTGGAGAAAGAGTGGATGGTGTAGGCAGCAGAACAGAACTTCTACAAATCTAAAGCCGCGAGGGAAGCTGTAGACGAACTTTTCCACTGCAATATACCTAAGAGGGAAGAGGCAATTGCATTTGGGAAAATTTAAAAATAAATATTAGAAGTTGGGTTCTTATTTATTTCAATGTCGTTCACATACTTTTGTCAATATTATTTAACAAACATATTGGTACAAAAATATATTAAAAATAAAGCTAGGTATTTAACTTACTCATCATTCTCCTGCCCGTATCCTAAACTATTTGGGGTCGGCGCAACATGTCCCTTTTTTCCATACTTCTCTATTAGACGTCATCTTAGTAGTCACCCCCTTTCTAGCCATGTCATCTTTCACACAGTCCATCCATCGTTTCTTTGGTCTTCCCCTACTCTTATAGCCATCGACATTCATACTAGAAAACTTTCCTCACAACATTTTCCTCATTCCTTCGCATCAGATGCCCATACCATGACAACCGATTTCCTCACAACTTTTCAGTCACCGCTGCCACTTTCAATCTTCCTCTTATGTACTTCATCCCTCTTAGCATTCTCATCTCAGCTGCATGCAATTGCTTTTCATTCATCTCTCTTGTGGCCCAACATTCTGATCCACACAAGACAGCAGCCATGGTCTAACCATTGTTTTATATATCTTCCCCTTAAGTTTAAGTTAGGTAAAGTTACTCTTACTTAAAAATAAATATCAAAAATCAGCTGTTCCCTACATTTTACGAATTTTAAAGGCGAACATAAATGAAGGGAATGTACTCGATGCACCTAGAATAAAATTACCTAAGTACTACCTGTCTCTAACAATTATATGTATATCGCGACGCTTTTTACGAGATGCAAAAAACCCAATGGAGTTTTATGATGAAAGTTAATTTAAAATTAGATTTCGTTTTATTAAAGATATTGTGGTGAGCTTTTTGTTACCACTAGGTATTGTTTCAAGATAGGTATTGGTGGTAACAGACGTGGACAATCTACACCCGAAATCCAAATAGTAGCCGCTTTACGATTTTATGCAACAAGAAAGTTACAAGTAAGTTGCCAACATATTTGCACACACAAGAACATTGGATAGTTCAAATTTATTATATTGCCCACGGCTTCGCCCGCATGGCTGTCGGAAAATATCCCACGGGAACCTACTACTGAGAAATCCTTCCTTATTCCTTGTCTACATTATAAAGGGAACCTCTGTGCAAAATTTCAGCTTTTTAGGTTCAAGGGTTTGGGCTGGGCGTTGAAGGACTTCTCTTTTTCTTTATATAGTTATAGAATAGACGTGTCTGTTACCACCAATATCTTGAAACAATAGTGGTAACAAAAAGCTCACCACGATATCTTTAGTAAAACGAAATTTAAATTATTTTTCACCATAAAACTCAATTGGGTTTTCTGCATCTCGTAAATAGCTTCGCGATATATAATTGTATGCATTATCGTACAAATATTCAATAAACTCTACGAAAATCTAATAAAATACGCAGTTATTCTTCTTCAAGGCTTCAAGATACCTTATATTCGACAGAAGATTTCTCAACACCAACACACCTCAATCCTCAAGGTAGATGCCGACATACCTTATATTTGACAGTTGGTTCCTCAACTCAAACTCACCTCAACTGAGGAAACTGTTCGAGATGAGGAGTAAAATTGCAACTATGAATATCAAACTACCTAAGTGAGGTTGAGTCGAGTCGAGGAAATCATGAGGATTTGACTTAGAATATGGGTGTCAGTCCTTCTACGGCTCGAAAGGGTTCGGAACGAAACAACCAACAAACTTTTTGATATTCATTGCGCTTACTTTTGATTTTAAAGATAACTTGACTTACTTACCTAAGTAGGTAGGCAGTCTGTCACAAAGTTTTTATTGGATTTCTGTGGTGACTTTGTATTTTGTTAGGTACAAAAAATACTTATATCTAAAAATACAAAGTCATCTGTGCCTAGACAAAGTAACATTCGATTAGCGATGACGCTAGTAGAAAAGGCAAAAAAGCCAAAAAATGTATGGGGCTGACATAAGCTATCGAAATGTCACATGATCATGTCAATGCCACTTTGAAGCTGTAGCGATTGGAGAAATAGAATCGCTCCGAAGCGAATGCCATTTGTCTAGCTAGGCCCTCACCTTAGAGGTTATCTTATAACCAAAGATAATTGTAATACTTGTCATTAAAATTGCGGCACTTCAAAAAAAAAAATTGCAATTTAAAAAAAAATGCTGTTAAGATCATTAGTATTGTTGTCGCTGCAAAAAAAAAATATTATGATCTAAATTGCTGTTTTCGAATCATTGCCTGCGGAAATCATATATCTCCTGGAGGTGGTGGCCGCCCCAGCTAGATAAATGCTGCAGTAAATATCCTTTTCATGGTTTTAACTGACGTTATTTCTACCACTTTGGCCACTATTTGCAACATGTTAGACATAGGGCCTGTTTCACCACCTACGATTAAGTTCCTATTAACTTACTTGGCAGATAATTTCATACAAATTCTGTTCCATTTTTAAATTTATTCGGTGAGTAAGTAGTGGCTATTCGGACATCGTGAAAATAATAATAGAAAAATAAATAATAAATAATAATAGTGTAAATAATAATAAAATACCATAATAATAAAACCTGTCAATTGCGTGTCGGTTAGAAGGATTATCAAGAAACACGGAACCCAATAACATCTCATTTATATTATTGGTAGTTCTAAGTCTTATCTTAATCTTGAGAAGGTTCTTTAATTATAATTTTAAGGGGGAAAGTTGCAGCACACAGTCTGTCCGCATGCCGAACGCACCGCGCAATCTACTTCTGGAAGTTGGTCAACTAATCCAAGTTTTCCTTTACTGGCTAATGAGACGAGTTTGATTCGAATTCCCGCCGCGCTGGGAATAGCCACCCTCTTTGAATAGATCTAGCTCGTGACTACTACTTACAAGCAAATAAGAATCAGGATTTTTAGGGTTCCGTAGTCAATAAGGAACCCTTACAGTTTCGCTATGTCCATCTGTCTGTCCGCGGCTTAGCTCAGACTCTTAGTACTTTACTAGAAATCTGTAATTTGGCACGGCTATACCTACATATTAATCACGCCGATAAAGTGGTAAAACAAAATCTTAAAAAAAAAAAATCTGGTACCTCCGAAAAGTGGGGATGACTTTTTTTTCTCGTCTATGGGTGAATTTCCCAAACGACTTTTTTTTTTGTCTTCATTGAAATTAGTATTTGAAAAAAGGAATATTGTTCTGTACTATTTTTTTTTGTATTCATTAGGTATTTATTGGGTTGTGGCATAAAATATTATTTGTCTAAGTCTATTTACAAAGGTAGAAATAAATACATAAACCTCTATTTTTGTCACATCGGTGCTGTCCCTCTACTTTTTTTACAAGCAAAAACGCTTATATCGTTATAAAAATAAGTAACTTAAGAATATAACTTATTCTATTTCATAGAATATTAGTTTTATTATTAATATGTAGCATATTTTATTACGTAATTCATAATATTTATTACTGAGAGGCATAAATGTACTTGTCTCGCAAAATTTTGTCATATCGCTGCACAAAAGTAATTTAAACCTAACTTTGCATCGATGAGTCCGACAGTGTCCCCACCCCAATTTTATTTCCCTCGTTAGTGTGTGCTAGTGCGCAGTCAGGACGGACGTGTGTCAAATCGCTGCATATTCCCGCCAATTACGTAAGTACGACATTTCAGTTACTTCCAAGCAATTATTTTATATTATCGGTGGTTGCATTTTTCTAGTGTAATGTGAAGTTTTATTACGATTGTTTGGTTCTAACAGACATAGTAAGTAAATTAGCATCATTATAGGTACTTGAATTTAGCCTAAATATTATACATTTTTCATAATTTTCAAAAAAGTCGATAATTTCTCACGTCGCTGTTCTCATATCGCTGTAATCGGTGGTCTTTTTTACCACCGATGTGATAATTTACACCGATGTGATAAGAAAAATCAATCGGTGTCTTAAATATCATATCGGTGTTTTGATTCATGATCGACGCATAGTTTTGTCACATCGGTGGATTGTTTTATCACATCGGTAGATCATATTATCACCTCGGTGTAATTTTATCATATTGGTAGACATAGTGTCATTTCATTAAAGTAAACAAAAAAACAATGGAGCATACCTACAACCATACATTATATACATACATATACACATATTATATTTTTTAACTTTCATAAATATTAACTTGTGTGCAGCTCGTGCCGCACACAATTCGTTCGAGTAATTTTGTTTAAGATTAATTTTGTTTAAGAATGCTGAAATCAAAACTAAACGAGGAGGAGAAAAAAGAGAGAAAGAGGTTGATGGAAAGAATAAGAAAAGCTAAAATCAAAAGTGATCCTGTGTTAAGAGAGCAGCATTTAAGAAAAGACAGAGAACGCTTAGCTAAAAGAAAGGCAGCTGGACTTATCCTAACCCGAAGCCAAATGACTGCACATGCACGTCGCAATGCACAAAAGAAAAACCGAATCAGTGCCCGTGCATATTATCAGCGGAAAAAAAATAAGGCAAATGGTGCCCGCAACAACCCAACAAGTGTTTCAGAGACCAATGACGCAGAATCGCTACCGAAAAATCAAGATAATGAGCCCGGTATTTCTCAAGAACTAATAGGACCTCATAGCCCACGGCTATTGCGACAGAATGTTCGATGTAATAGTCCTAAGTTGCTAGATGTAAGATATAAGCGATCTCTATGTAATCTATGATACTTACGCACTGAGAACAAAGATTTTAAAAATATTAAATTAAGTGATAATTAAAGCTGTGATTATTGTAGTGTTGTTATGATTAAGGTTAAACTTAAAAGGCTGATTAATTAGGTATATAAAGTTTTCTTATATAAAGTTTCTATTCTTAGTATTGTTGAACCTAGAACGCCACAATGTTTTAAGTGTACACATGGCAAAACAATTAGCTTGATCGCCACATTAATAAATGTGTATTGTACAATAACGTACAAGAAATTTTTGTTTTTTATACTTCTTTTAAATAAACACAATGATAATAAAAAAAAACATTATTTTTTATTCTAAGAAAATAATACCCTTAGTTCAGATATTCAGTTCTTAGTCACTCCTTCAAAAATGTATAAGCCTACTATTTCTTTTTTGATGTTCAAAGGTGGATAGATTATCATATCGCTGTATATGTATATCACATCGGTGAATAAATTTATCATATCGGTGTACAGAAAAGATAATCGGTGCCGGATTGTCACATCGGTGGAAACCAGAATTCAAACTGAATTTTCTCCATAGTCTTAAAAGATACGTTGATGGTTACCAATAAGGGAGTATTTAGTATCCTAAATATTACATTAAACATGAAAAAAATAAAAAATATATATAAATGAAAAAGTTCACCCATATGATAAGAAAAATGGCATTTGTTGAAATTCACCCACCATGGTGTGTAATGTTGTTGGATAGGCCGTTCAAGAATATTGCGGGTGTGTGAAAATGTTTCGATTCAGAGATCCGTTTGCGAAATTAATATTAAGCTTATTACACACCAACACGTGGTTGGGCGTTAATTTGTATGAAAATTAAAACGTAACCACAGCTTGACCACATTTTGCTTTTCGCTGCGATGTGGCGTGGTTGTGGTACGTGTGAATACCCTTAAAGTGCTAATTTTTGTATTTTTGTCCCCCCCCCCCCCCCCACTGCCGGCTAAATGGTTGTTTTTGCATATGTGAAAAAATTCACGGCACTAGTAGGTACATACGTCGCAGCCAACTGGTTTAATTAACCGTTTGGTCAACCGCCTAGCCTTATCACTAAACGGCGCCGTTCAACTAGCTGCCTGAATGGTATTCGGCCGATAGGTACGTCTAATACAACATTTAATTATCTGGCTGGCTGATGCTTAGGCCAGCAGCGTCATCTGCTTCTGCAACGTTTTGGCGCTGCGGGAAGTGCAACCCCTTCGCAGTTACTTAACAAAGGATAGGCACTCGTGCGAGCCGTAGCGGCTGAGGCTGAGGCTCTCTGCGTGGAGTCGGGGTGGCCCGATTCAGTTTTGCGTAAACGCATTTAAACTGTGAGAAATACCAAAAATATTGTGGCTTGTCGACGCCATATTGAGTGTAGATTTCAGCGCCAGGTGGCAGAAAATGAAACTAAATTGAAAGTCTGGTCTAGGCAAGTAGTTACCGATCCAAGTAATTTGCCTAGCTGTTTGATTGAATGGCTGACTGGCTGGCCGCTAGTTGAACGGCACCGTTTAGTAAAAAGGCTAGGCGGGTGAAACCAGTTCGCTGCGACATAAATACAACGAAGTTGGGTGCCTGCCGTTTTGCCGAAAAGATTTTGACAAAATTTCATTACCCAAACAAATTTTAGCAACCTTTTTTTATACCATTGCAATATTTCGAATGATTTTAGTACACGTATTTTCATTTGGTAAAATTTTTACTTAAAATATTACCAAGTAGGTATAATGTCATTATGGCATTTGGTCTTTAAACAAATGATTTATTACAGCAAACACTCTTCAGACAACAAACGTTTGGTGAAATGATTTGTTAACACAAAAAATATTACGGCAAAAATAAGATTTTTTGGGAATTATAATATATAATAAAAAAATGCAATTTTCCTCCCCAGAAACCCAGAAACCACCAGCCACGACCAGAAACCGCCAGAAATGACTTAAATTTATAGAAAAAAAATATGGATAAAAAGAGATTATTTTTAGCAGGCTATCGAGAACCGAACTAGTTAGACGAGGTTAATATTAGAAGAAAAATGGTTAGGTTAGGTTAGGTTAGAACTGTGACCTCCTACGCACGAGCCGAGCGAGCGAAGCGAGCGGTTCCGCGGCAGCGGCCGGCGAGTGCCATGCAGAAACGACTTGCATTAATAGAAAAAAGAGATTGGTTTTAGTAGGTTACCCGGAACTAAATTATTTAGATTAGGTTAATTATTTTATAAAAGTGGTTAGGTTATATTAAAACTGTGACCTCCTACGCACGAGCCAAGCGAGCGGTTCCGCGGTAGCGGCCGGCGGGTGGCAGAAACGACTTGATTATATAGAAAAAAATATGGAAAAAAAACTTTAAAAAAAAGAAAAAAAGAACCAAATTTTTTGTCATTGACTAACTACAAACTTTTTGACTACAATTTTTTTGAAAACTGACGATACTAAGTATTTGGCTTATTTTATTTTGCGTAAAATTCCAACTGAAATATTTGACTACATAAAAATTGGTAAAAGTACTAGTTGATAAACAAGTTATTGTTTAAACGTTCACTTGCCAAACATTAGGTTTGCGTTACAATTATTTGTGAAAAGATTTTTTGCTAAGTAATAATTTAGCAAATGAAATTATGAGAAAAATTTTTTGGGAAGTAAAAATTTGTCAAATTCCTTTCGGTCAAACAAGGGAGACCCAACGAAGTTACAAGGAAAACTAAGTATCACAGCTAAGTAGACTTTTGAAGTTAACGAGTAATAGTCGGCCAACTTACATTTACACTTGGAATGTATGAGAGAACATGTTTTTCAACTACAATGTTAAGTTTGTTCTTTGGATAAATTCATCCCAACTACGGAACCCTTCATTCGACACGCACTTGGCCGGTTTTTGTAATAACAAATACGATCAATGTTACGAGTATGTACGTCTACTTCTGGATTCTTCTAGATTATCAACTTGACCTAGTTTCTTAGGAAGACTCAATTTGTGTTTTGTCAACTGTCGCATTCAACTAAATAAATTATTTACAGAGATTCTTTCGAGGTTTCGAGAACAAGGTTCTTCTTTCATACTTAACGTATGGTCAACCTGCTAAATCTAACAAAAATGCTTAAACAAACCCAACAAAGGTTACAAGGCAGATGTGAGTGGAACGTGGACGCTCTAGCAATACCTATTGTAACCTTATTGGTGATGTTCTTCAGAAAGATCAGGTGCGTAGTAAGTACTTGCAACCGGCGTGCGTGTATGACCAGATGTATAAAAGTAACCGAGGCAAAAGGAGTAGGTGTATGTAAGGATCGAGCAGATGGCGTTCTGTAGTTTCTGCCTACCCCCATGGGAAGAAGGCGTGAATCTATCTAACAAAAATATATTACCTATACAATTTAGTTATAATGATTGAGTATCACATTTACAAGAAAGTTAAAGTGAGAACCAACATTTCTCAAACAACAAAATCATCTTCACATAAAGCAGAACTAAAAAAAAATACATAAAGATTTACTTAGGTGAAACAGAGATTCTCGCCAGGCTTATTGGACTGCTCGTAGATAAACAAAGCGTCTGGCCTCCGTAATGGAAATTACATACCCCCGAGGTCGGAAATCAAATTGACAGAAGAGGTTAAACAAACGATGCGGTCAGGAGCCGAGACCGTAGTCCGTCGAATATTAATCGCTTAGTAAATGCGCTTTTATTTGTTTTTCCCTTAGCTCCTTTGTGAAGGCAGTGTGAATAAGTGACAATGTCTATTGAATCGAGAACGACTTAATTACGAGTACTTTCTAGATTTGTTTTCGAATTATTTTTATATCACCTGTTACTGTTCATAATCGAATAGTTTAATCACCATAACTCCATACTGATTCCCAGACCGATCAAACTATCGCCCGATTAAAAATCACAAATGTACCCCCTGGCCTGGCCTGATACTGTGGCCCTTACTGTTAGCCTGTTTTATACCACTCCTGAGCCTCTCTCTCTCAATGACTTCCAGCTCTTTCGATCCAGGGTTTATGTGAACCACTGGTCATGTTTTCTCTATCTCGTCTCACCCTCTTCTACGGGTCTGCTTGAGTAACTATTTAAGTATAAATATCATAACTGCTACTTGCTATGATAGAACCATGAAATAACTGCCCCAAGACAAGTTCGGTAAGCTATGGATGTCAATTATAATCTCGACAAATTATCACCTTCATGAAAAAGTGGCTTATTTTCTTACAACTTATGCCCACATGATTTAGAAGGCCGCAACTATCTTTTGGGGTTCAAAAGTTTGAAGTTGGGTTCTATTATAGAGCTGGTTTGGTGACTGAAGCCTTGTGGTATCTATCTTAGTAACCAAATTAACTAAGTGTTGGTCGTCAACTTCTCGTGTAAGTACCTACTTACACGATTAAAGAAGCTGGAAATATCCATTGAAACAAATCACAACTGTGACAGAAAAAGGTGTAATGGTAGAACCTACTTCCCCGGACGAGCTTTTACAAAGAACTCTCAAACAATCCGCCTAGCCTTTTATCAACTATGTCGGCTTCCTATATTACATCCACAACCCAGTAACTGGGTAATACGAATAACTCTACCAGCACAAAAAAAAAACATACCTAAAAATCATAATTAAAGGGGGATACAAATAACCATAATTAAGAGGGGCTTGTGGCTTAATAATAACAGGCGCATGGGTCGATCGACCAGGTTAAGATACGCTTGCCGCTGTTGGTCCATGGTGTATCTTTACAAACCAAGACCCCTCCGTACCGCGGAAAGCACGCTAAGCCGTTGGTCCCGGTTATCATTCTTGGATCGTTGACAGTCATTACGAGTCGTCATAAGCCCGAAAGCCTGATAACCAGTCTTACTAAGGGATATCGTATTACTGGGTAACTGGGTTGTGGAGGTCATATAGGCAGTAGATCCATGTAAAATATTAGTATTCAGCTGCATCCGGTTAGACTGAAAGCCGACCCCAACATAGTTGGGAAAAGGCTAAGCAGATGATGAAATAACCATAATTAGAACCAAAGAAGTATCATTTAAATATTTAATAACAAATATTCAATAAGGAACAGGTACATAAGCAGATGCGAAAACAAACGTTATTATTCAACGTAATGTCTGTTCTAAAAGTATCTAAAGAAAGTGTAAATAAACCCTATTCTGGTTAAATTCTAACGTAATTAATCACTCACTAATGGGAATTAGTAACACATTCATATTCTGAACTAAGAAGGTTTTAATCTCACCACTTTTTCCAACAATAATTTTTTGAATATTTTTAAATTGAAAAGTCATCGACGAAACATAACCTCAATTGGTAAAAAATTAAAAACCCGTTTAAGGTAATTTAAAATAAGAACATTAGGTTTAAGTCTTCAATAAATCAAATCAAACTACAAACTGGCATCCACAGGTACCTGCGTTTGCTTACATTTTTATCAGATACTTTAGAACAGACCATTATTGTCCTTTAGTCATTAGCTGTGCTTGGAGTATCATCCGAAGAAGAATATAAGCTTTCACTTTCACTGTCTTGAGATACCGGAATAAAGGCCTTTTTAATAACGTTATCCTGCAGAAACTTTTTGCAATATGGAACCAGCTGAAACAATTGAAATTATCAAATCAATTTGTTACTGCTTTGCTTACTTCACCTGAGTACGAACGGTGCCCACAATTAAGTATCTATCCACCCGAATGTCTGGGTGGATACGTACTTACATAATATATGCCCATATAAAGTAAAATAGTATAAAAAAAAAATAGAAAAATAAAATAAAAAAAAAAAAAAAAAAAGTAGTAGTAGTAGTGGTAGTGTAGTAAAATAGTAGTAAAGTATTTCAAAATGTACACACGGAGCCCTAAACATGCCCATGTTTAGGGCTCCGTGTGTACATTTTGAAATACTTTAATGAAATAACGCTGCTTTGTTAATGCGGCATATGAAAGAGATAGATTTCCTTACATTTAATCATAAAGTAAGTAAAAGTTGAACAATGGGCCAAACTCACGACCCCATGGGTACCTCTTAATGGCAAGCGACATCGCAGCAGGCCGGGACGGAGATGGCAGGATGAGCTAGACACTAGACTCCTTTAACGAAGACTTGTTCTTAGTCGCCTTACAGATAAGTGGAAAGAGAGAGAGACCCTGCAGTGGGACAGTACGGGCTCTTAATAGTCAAATTGAAAAAAGTCCCACTTTTTGATGGTGCTCGCGTACAGCGGCGTTAATTCTCTTGATTTCTTGTCTCAAATGACTAGTTTCTTCATAAATGTGGTCAACACTCCATGAATGTTCAGTTATAATCAAAGGTAAAACATATGGTAGCCCTGCAACATCAACAAAGATTTAATCAAAATCTAACTAAGCAACCTTCCATAACTAGCTTCAATCTAATATTGGTAAAATTATGTCATATAAATACTAAGTAGGCACCTACCTACGAATAATCCTACACTAATGATATTGTACGAGTACTTTAGTAAGAGAGGAGGCCTGTGTCCCAGCAGTGGGAACGTTATAGGCTGATTATGTGAGTACTTTAGCTCTTTTATTTAGGGCTGATTATTCAATAGTCAGTTAATTCTTCTGTGAAGATTATATGTGACAGGACATATTTTCTACGTAAACAAAATCTGTCAAACCGTGATATTTATTACTCAGATAAAAGTATCGTATAAGTATTGCTGTCATTGTCCATAGTGCAGTAGCATTTCTTAATAACCCTGCAGGTATGTATTTTTTCTGTTCGTTATGTGTTCGTGCATAGTCAAGTGAAAAAATTAGGAGAAATAGAAAACAGTTGAGAAACAGGATCATTCAACACCTTATTATTGAAAAATCAAAAGGGATCAAAAAGCCTTAAATGAGTTGAGGGTGAACGCTTGTTGGATTCCATGCATTAGAAGTAAAAAATCTGGAAAAAACGAAACAAAGCGACCCGAAATCACAGAAATAGCAACAGACTTCTACAGCAACTTATATGATGACGATATACTACACATACACTCAATACCTACCGCTACCGGAAGACAATGAAGAGACTATTCCCTCAATATTATAAACTGAAATAAGAAGAGCAATATTATCTCAAAAAACAGTAAAGCTCCTGGAGACGATAAAATATCAAACTAAATTCTTAAAGGATGCCTAGAGTATATTAATAACGCCATTACAAATCAATTCGATGACAAACTCACCACAGAAATCACACCAAAACAATAGACAGCGTCTACCATCATCCTACCGATACTGCTGCATAAGAAAAGTGATAAAACCGAAACCGATGAAAAAATCGATCGATCGATCTATCGATGTGCTTGATATCGAATTTATATAAGATATTTTCAACGTTAAACAGAATTAGCTCAATACTGGACGAAAATCAGCCGAAAGAACAGGCTGGATTCCGATGTGATTTTTCATCAATTTCATCAATGGATCATATCCATGTCATAGAAAGAAATAATGAATATGTAAAAATATACTGTTTGGCCTTTGCAGACTAAAATAAAGCATTTGGTTCTCGCGAAACGATACATACACACTTATGGGAAGCTCTAAGCCTACAAGAATTACATCCTAATTATATCAGGATAATAAAAAACATATACAAGGAATCAACATCAAAAATCCAGACCGAAAAAAAGGCCTAGCGTTAAAAATAAAAAAAGGAGTCAAGGAGATCCCTTGTCACCAAAGCTATTTTTGGCCGTATTAGAACATTATATTCAGGTAAATGGATTGGGATACATTTGGAATCAATATAAACGGTGAAAAGCTAAACCACCTAAGATTCGCAAATGACCTGAAGTGAAAACCATGGAAGCTTGGAAATAATGTTAACGTAATTAGAAAGAGAAAGCAAAATTGTGGGTTGGTTTGACTATGGATGTAGACAAAACCAAAGGTAGCCCGCGAAATTCAAATTTTCTTGCGTTTTTGCAATTAGCAGGTCAGTACGCAGTTGTACCATGATCAAAATATGATTCGCGACTTCAAATATGTATTAAAATAATTATAACCTAAGAGTCATCAACAACTCTAAGTTAGATTTGTTCTAAAATGCCATGATTTCTGAAATCAAACTTAGAGAGATGTACCTACCTATTGATTATAATAAAGTAAAAATTAGATTGGATAAACTTATAAGTTTTAACAATGTAACATGCATTGTAAGTACCAACCTAAATTATAATAAAGTAAAAATTAGATTGGATAAACTTATAAGTTTTAACAATGTAACATGCATTGTAAGTACCAACCTAAATTATAATAAAGTAAAAATTAGATTGGATAAACTTATAAGTTTTAACAATGTAACATGCATTGTAAGTACCTAAATAACAATTTGTATTTCATAAATGATGGACATGTAACTGCATACTGCAGTATCAGAAATGATGGCTATTTGAATTTGAATCTAATAACATTTTATATTACCTTTAATAGTTTCCAAGGCACCATCGCTTATGACACCCAAGCTAATTTTGGACGAATCTGATTCACGGTCAATGCACCGTGGCATCCAAATGCCATGCAAAGTTTTAGCCATTTCCGCCGACTTGAACATGCAGCCGTAAGGGTTGGTGAATGAAGCTTGAAGCATCTTGATAATGAGGAAAAATTGATACTGAAGGTATTGTTTCAATATGATCCGGTATGGTATTGTTCCGTAGCCAAATGGCAAAAACGGAACCCTTTTAAAGAAAAGAAAAAGCAAAGAAAGAAAATACTTTTATTTGCGGCAAACATGACGCAAAATAGAACACAAACACCAAAAGAACAAGTTGGGAGAAAATATGCGTCACATCCACACAAAATGGACTTCGCTCAGCTTAAGGCGAGTAGTGCCGCCAACTAGCGCCACCATTGAGAAAAAAATCATAAGTCTGGAGATAAGGAACATTTTAAAATTTCCTATGCTCACATTTTTAGTCAGATGAGGTAGAATTTTTTGTATCAAAAAAATCAACACTAAACCTCCTTGGTTCGAAATTATAGGTTAACAGTTTAGCAGTTAACGCCAAATACTAAGTCTGGAGATCAGACTTATTATTTTTTTCTCAATGGTGGCGATAGTTAGCAGCTCAGCCTTGATGCTGCGACCCATGCGAGGCGGCCCTTACAATTGCGTCATGTCTGTCTGTCAGTCTGTCCGGATATGGCACATCCATTTTACTCCGGAGACTATTTGAACTACATCGTGAAAATTGGAAAGGGGTCATTCTGTGCACCGCTAAACATATGTTATAAGAATTAAGTTAAATTTAATTAGGAGTGGCAGTCTCCATATGGGGTCGTCCTTTAATCATGTGAGGTTTGAAAAGGGGGTAGGGGGTCAGAAAAAATTACGATGGGGTGGCGTGTGTGCGGATTTTTTAGACTATGGTTTTCAGAATCTAATATTATGATAGTTTTTACTAAAACAGATTCTAAAAATATCTTATCTTTTTAATAATAATAATACGATGCGGTACGAACGTGATGCTGGTAGAGGGAAGGAGGGGGGGTATAAAAGTGGCCTAAAAAACCTCGTGTGATTAAAGGATCACCCCTTTAGTAATCGACAGATGAAAAAAATATTCAATTCTCTAAAGCGTGTACTCGTATAGGTATTGTTGGATTGAATTCCATATTTAAAAATATTATGATGTTTCGTGACTTGTTGTTGACATATCTTTGGGATATTTTCGGTTACAACCACAGATATTACAAGCAATAAAGATATTGAGTATTGAATATTGAAATAACTTTGTTTTCGAGAAACAAGTAGGATGAAAAACTTATTCTTGCGGCTGGTAAAATCAACACCATGCATGCGTAAATGTTCATCCCGACTAGGTACGGAACCCTTCACTGGGTCCGATACGCAATTGGCCGGTTTTTTAACTAGCCTACGCTGACCCTTCATGAACAAACGCCTTCCATTGTGACTTAGATAATGTACTATGGACAAAACTTAAGCATGCTCACTTAAGAAAAAATTCTGTGAGAGCGCAGCTAGTGACAAACGAACATTGTGCGATCGAGTCGTGAGCTATGCGATTATCGCCTTTGAGGTGATCATGCGGAACTTTGGCCCATAGTATACAGGATGACTAGTAATTCGCCGTATTTCTTCCAGGTAATAGTGTGAACTACTTATTTGCAACCATTAACCACGGCACCCCATGTGGGGCAAGGAAGGAAAGACGGGCAACGGTCCCTGTAGGTATCTACAACGTTTCAACCACAGAATAATAAAGCTACAGTATTTTATCTGAGCCGTGACCTTGAATTAATTACCTACGGCCGCTCGGTAGATAAAATACGTGTCCGTCCGTGCGTAACTGCCGCGTGCTCGGTCTGTTGCGTAACTGAGACTGCGTCGTTTCGGCCGTTGTCTATGAAGATAAACTACTGTATCATTAATAAACTGTGTTTCAATTTAATCGTTTTTAGATGAATAACGCCATCTCTGGATGAGTTGTGTCATGAGGAAAATCTTCATAGGTATTCTGATAAAATTTAGTTATTTACTTAAAAAGGTAGGTAGGTAGGTAGGTAAATGAACAATAAGACGTAAGTAATGATACCTTCTTGATAAAGTCTTTCTTCATCCAAGAAGCATTGAACTGAAAGTGCTCCATGTCAAGTTTTTCCAACATTTTATGGGAAACTGCATTCCAATCACACATTTTACTGTTATCGTTGACTATAATATCGTCCTTCAAATAGGGCACTCCGATCTCCGCATGAAACACGATATCGTTTGCAGCCCAAACATAAGCAGTATTGAGGTCCGAACTACTCACCTTAAATACATTTATGTAACCAAATAAGTTTAGAGCAGGAACATTAGTTACCTATAGCATAACATGCTAAATAGGTGAGAAACAACAACAACAAGAACAACACGCCGTGATAATAACATCACATCAGCCTGTATACCCCGAAGGGTTGGGCAGAGGTGTACCTACCTGTAGTTTCACATTTCCCAGTTATATGTTTTATGTCCCACTAACTTTCACCAGCGGCTTCGCCCGCGTGCATGTCGGAAATTATCCCACGGTAACGTACTGTCCTAATCCAGGTCATGGTCTACCCATGTGCCAAATTTCATCCAAATCCGTTCAGCTGTTGTAGCGTGAAAGCGTAACAAACAAAAAAAAACTCGCTTTCGCATTTATAATTTTAGTTAGGTAGAATTGGAATGTACCAGGGGGCGAGCCTATTCCCATCGACCGGTCACAACCACCGGGCTCCGGGATGTAGGTAATATGTAGGTATCTAAATAAGAAATAGAGATAGTACCTAAACATTGAAAGGTAAAGTAAAAAAATAACAACCTTGAGGAAGTTACTCAATGTAATTTTTGCAATAGACCTCAGAGGCGTAGCGAAATACATAATTTCAGGAGGTATTTTTTTTGCTATTGTCATCAGAATATCAATGACCAGCAAACCATCACCAACAATTATAGGTTTTAAAGGTATCTTCGCGGGTGTTTTATATTCTTTTGATTTTTTATTAGACCTAGTATCTCTTGACTCTTTAGTAAGTGGCAAAGTGTTTGCAAAATTTGTTGCAATTTTCATAATTAAGTATAGGTTATCAAACTGTTCAGTAGAATCCATATTGTCGAAATCAAAACAATTTGGATTTGCAAAATTTGTCATGAAGCAAAATACGTCAGCGTCTGATAAACTGAAAAATATAAGAGAATTTTTAAACAACATCTTGAGGATTTATTTTAAAGAGCCTAAAAAAGCATACCTTATCCTGAATCCTCTGAACCTACCATGGTATATCCGACGTAATTCTGATTGTGTTGACACATGGGAAAGCACAAGCAGTGTACTCTTGTGCTAACTCTTGTGCTTGATTCCACTCATTCGCATAAACTAATAATATCAAGTCAATAAATTGTGTTTGTCCAAAAACTTGTCCAGATAATATCTTAGTGATGGTTAGCTGTGACGCCGGTATCAGCGGATTTATCACCATAACCCTTAGAGGAGGCACAAATTGAGTGGTTTGAAAATTCATTTTTCATGCGCTTATAATGTCGGGTTTTATAATATTTATGTTTATTTCACAAGTTCGTAACTTCGTACCAATGTATTTATGGTAAGTATTTAATGACTGAATGACATGCATGTAGGTGTCTGACATTGGACGACAAACAATAAAAATAAGAACATAGACGTATTAACGTCTATGAATAAGTATCTAGTATGTATTTTGAATTATATTTTGAAATGTTGATTTATATTGTGGTGAGAAATAAACCTTATCTTATCTTATCTTATCTTAGTATCTATAAAAAAACATAACCCTTTCTCACCCTTCCTTGGCAGTCGGGTAAAAATGAGGTAAGAACAAGAGGTTTCCAAATAGTCAAAAAATTTAAATCTACACTTTTCCTACAGAACCTCAGCCAGCGATAACGAATTGAAATATCATCATCATCACCATCCAGAGCCCGACTTCACCCACTAGAGATTTATGGATAAGTGGTTCTCGAGTTAGGGGTGTTCTAATAGACAGAAGAAGGTACCTGTTAGGGTATAGAACCGGGAAATCCCGTTCCCGAAAGTACTGCGAAATCCCGGTTCTTTCGCGGCAAAAAAAGAACCGGGATTTAAAATAAATCCCGGTTCTTTCGGTACTTTTGATAACCAAAAATTTAGTATTTAAATATCAGATTTTATCCAGACTTTAGGGGTAAGTATACAGTACCTTTGTTAAACTTATTTGTATTTGCAGTAGGTTGGCTACTTGTGTAACTGAAGGTTTAATAATAGGTCTTTACCTATGAAATTGCCGTTTTGTATGAAAAAATTTAAACGAATTTTTTTCATGCATTTTTTATTTGTATTAATCGAAGTAATCACCCTTGCAATCAATGCATCTTTGCCAACGCAGTGGCAGTTTATTGATGCCCTTCTTAAAGAAATCAGCTGGACGGGAGGCAACAAATTCTTCAAAGGCATTTTGTACTGCCTCTCGGGTATTGAATTTTTTTCCCGCCAAGAAGTTATCCAAATTCTGGAAAAAGTAGTAGTCTGTAAGCGCAAGGTCTGGTGAGTAGGACGGATGACGGAGAGCTTCCAACCCCAGTTCTTGCAACTTGGAGACCGTCTGCTGTGCAGTATGAGGTCGCGCGTTGTCGTGCAGGAGCAGCGGAGACGAGCGATTGACCAATGCTGGTTGGAGATGTGCCAGCTTCTCCATCATTATGTTCAGTTCTTCACAGTACACATCTGAAGTAATGCTCACCCCGTTTGGTAAGAAGCTGTGATGAATCACACCGGCACTAGACCACCAAACAGTGACCATCACTTTTCTAGGGGTAAGTTTTCGTTTAGGGCATTGTTTAGGTGCTGAACCAAGATCCAACCAACTTGCTGAGCGCTTGCGGTTATCAAACGGAATCCATTTTTCATCGCAGGTAACAATGCGGTTCAAAATTCCTTCAATTGTGTGTCTGTTGAGCAGTGCAAGGCACGTCTCGACGCGTACTTCGCGCTGGCGATCATTGAGTTCGTGGGGCACCCATTTGTCAAGCTTTTTTACCTTGCCAATTTGACGCAAATGGACCAATATTGTTTTGACGCTAACGTCGAAAGCTGCTGCTAATTCAGCCGTAGATTGTGTATCATCAGCTTCCACAATCGCCTTTAATTCGTCATTGTCGACCAAAGTCTTCGGACGACCGCGAGGTTCATTTTTCAGGTCGAAATTTCCAGAACGGAAGCGAGCAAACCAATAACAAGTGGTGCGTTGGTTTGTAGTGTTAGCTCCGTAAACGTCGTTGATGTTGCGTGCCGCTTGTGCCGCGTTGCTGCCACGACGGTACTCATATTCCATAATTACTCGAATTTTTAACGTATCCATGATGACGAAAAAGATTGAAATGCGATGAAAATGTAACACTAATCAATAAACAAATGACTACTTTTGGAAAAAAAAAAACATGTTTTTAAAATAAAATTAATTTGAAATTAGAATTCTTAGCCAAACAAAAATTATTTTGATTTGAAATGGCCAGTACTGCAGAACGGCAATTTCATAGGTAAAGACCTAATATACACTTTATGATATATACTTTGCGGCCGTCGAGTAGAATGTTTTCTACTTTCATGGTCTATAATTCGTAGAGATAGAAGTGGTCGTCATGCTACGCGTGCTGGCCAGTTGGCAAAAAACAAATGAGTTGTTATCTAAAAAGCAAAACCTAAACCCAAACAATAGCTGGATAACAATAGCAAAATAGCAAATTACAGCAAAGATATAATAATAACGGGAGCAGCAATGAATTACAGCTTGCAGACGGCAGAAGGCTATTTAATAACCCATGAAAAAAAATGATCAAACCACACACTAAATTCAAAACTGCTTGAGGAGCCGAATATATTACGAATTTAAAAATTACAGATAGTCCACACGAGTAGTCGCGTAGCGACATCTGTCAGACGACATAGGCATCACGAAGCCAGCTAGCTACCTACAAAATGATTGCTGGGTATGGCGATGGCGCCACGTACTTACACTAAATACACAATACCCAATCATAATCATGCAAGGCAGTGCAAGCAAAATCGACAAGAAATTAGCCCCCTGGATTTTGTATGCCTAAGTAATGTTGTCGAAAAAAGTTATGTTAGAGCCACGTCACGTTGTCGTCGTCATCGTCGTTGTGTACTTACTTTACATTTTACAATTAAGTACTTACAATATATTATGCATTAATTTTATAAAAAACCGCGCTACGCGGCCGTAAGCCTCTCTTTATTAGTCTATGAATTAAGCGACTGCATGCTAAGGGCACCCCCTGTGGTGTACGTACCTCGGCTTAGGGCGTCGCTGGGGATTACAGCAAGGAGGGACAAGCTGGATCATATCTGGATAATTACTATCTGCTACTGGCTCAGCTACGCCACCAACTGACACTCCTTCGCCGATCAAGGATCGGTAGGGAATTACTTGGGGGTCGTCGTCGCAAGGGACCTCGGCGGCGAGGTCGGAATGTAGATTTGTGTTTGTAAACTGTACTGGTGGCCCTACTTTTCTCCTGGAGGAGGGATATGGGGTCATCGGGGTCGGTGAGAACATGGCTTGGAAGGCGGACTTTTCTGATTTTAGAGGGGATATAACTACCGGATTCGACAACCAGAGGGGTTGCGATGTTTTGCGGGGTATCGGAGAAACGCTTGGAATTGTGTTTCAAGAATTGATGGATAGTTGGGATTTCAGGTCTAGGTGGAGGAATTCATTCCGAACGAACCAAGGGGATCCCGTAAACGTTCGTAGGAAACGATTTGGTAAGATCTGCATCCTATGGATGTTTCGAGACTTTTCATATGCAAATACTGAACCCGCATACGTTATGATTGGGAGAATACACGCTGTAAAGATGCGTAATTTGCGCTTAAGTGACAATTTGCTACGTGCATTCAGAACGAGACTGCTTTATGTGCTTAGAGGTGCTCAGCGAGGGTCACACCTACATTGGCTCGCTTCTTCCAAGGGATCGGCTTGCCAAACATGATGATCGGTCGGTGGGGTGAGATCGATTGAGACGTGGTTTCAAAAAGAGAACCGCTTAACTTTGGTCGGGATGACTTCGATTCTCCACTTTCGAAACCACGCGCCGAGTTTATCGACTGCGGTTTGGAGAGTGCGAGATATCGGGTCTTGGCGTTGGCCGGAATAGTAAATGGCCGTATCGTCTGCGAACAGAGCCAACTGTACCTTTTTACTTTTCGGTAAATCGCTGGTAATAACGTGGAAATGAGTGGAGAAAGCACAGAGCCCAAAGGGACACCTGCGTGAATGTGGTGGGGAGAGGATAGCGCTCCTTAGATACGATAGCGAAAAGTGCGGTAGGACAAAAAGTCTGGTAAGATGAGCACGAGACGGTCTGGCACACCGAGTTTGTAAAGCTTATATAATAAACTGTTGTACCAGACTTTGTCAAACGTTTTCGCTATATCGAAGAAAACAGCACCTGTCATTGAACCACGTTGGAAACCAAAGCTTATGTGTTCGTTGATGTGGTGGACCTGTTGACAAGTGTTGGGTTTGAAAACCAAACTGCTCGTTAGGAATTAGGCCCTTTGTCTCGGCATAATCTCTGAGGCCCTTATAAAGAAGTCTCTCGTAGATTTTGCCGAGGATTGATTAAGTAATTACAGACCGATTTCCTTAGCAACAGTTATAGCTAAAATTTTGGACAGTTTACTTGACAGTTATCTAGGTAAACAATTAAATATAAATGACAGACAGTTTGGTTTTAGGAATGGGTTATCTACTGAGTCTACGATTATGACGCTAAAGAGCACAGTGCAATATTACACTGGGAGGAGGACACCTGTGTATGCATGCTTCCTGGATTTATCCAGGGCTTTTGACCTTGTCTCAAATGCCATTCTTTGGAAAAAATTGTCGAATGAAGCTAACCTGCCACCAGAAATAATTAATATGTTTAAGTTCTGGTGCGGTCACCAATATAACACTGTGAGCTGGGCAGGCGCATACTCAGGTGTATACAGGTTAGAGTGCTGGGGTGAGGTAAGGGGTCTGACCTCACCCAGGTTGTTTATCATTATATGAAAAAGCTGATTGAGGAACTCAGCAGCACTGGCATCGGATGCACGATAGATGGTGTGCCTTTTAACAACATCAGTTATGCTGACGATATGGTGCTGCTGAGTCCGTCGATCAGTGCCCTCAGGAAGCTGTTAAATATATGTGAGTGAGTGCTATGCTGGAGCCCATGGACTAAGGTACGAGTATAATGCCAAGAAAAGCGAGTTTTTAGTTTTTATAGGGCAAAACAAGACGTATGAAGTAGTACCACCAGTCTCGCCATGTGGTGCAACTCTAAACAGAGTAAAGCAGTTTAAATACCTTGGTCACTGGGTTACAGAGGATGGCACTGATAACTGTGATATGGAGAGAAAGCGCAGGGCATTGGCTGTACGATGCAACATGCTGGCCCGCAGATTTGCAAAGTGCGACTATAACGTAAAGTTAACACTGTTTAGAGCATAGGTATTGCCAGGCTTTTTACACCTGCAGCCTGTGGACCAGATACACGCAGAAACGTCTAATGCCCTGCGCGTGCAATACAACAATGCTTTTAGGATACTGCTGTCGCTGCCACGTTTCTGTAGCGCGTACAGATGACTTCTTTGCGATCATGCGCAAAAGATCCACGTCACTGCTGCGTCAGATGCGAGACAGCGACAGCAGTCTCCTGAGCATTGTTGCCAGTAAGACTGAAGGCCATCTGATGGGGCACCTCTGCGCTATGCATGTATTGTTGCCAGGTGTCTCCAGCAGATGGCACAACAGATACATAACATAAGTTGTGTTATTTTATTATTATTGTTTCTTTTTTGTATAGGTTTGTGTCCTAAATTGATTATACTAACATAGTTTAAGTAATACTAACAAATTATGGATAGTGTGCCTGAATTAAAGTTGAAATAAATAATTAAATTGAGCACTGATGACGCGAAAAAAAAATTAACACGTGGGGGGACCCGGCTTAAGAAATTTCTGATTTGCCCCCCCTCCCCCCCCCCCCCCCCGCTCCCGGGCCAAAAGCTGGGTATGCCCATGCTCAGGTGTAACAATAAAATGTCTATTGTGTCTCGTTCAGTGCCCTCTATCCGATTAAAGGAAAATAAATCATATTTGTTTTCCCATATGAAATGAAACAAAAATAAACAGGAGCTCGTGGCTCATTAATAACAGCCGCACGGGTCGATCCATCAGCATGGCTATTCACAACGATACGATTCGCTTTTTCGCTTCGTTCAGGTTAGGCTACGCTTGCCGGAGTTCGTCCGGGGATGGATGACCATCTTTACTTAACGAGACTCCTTGTTGGTCCCGGCTGCCATTGGTGGATCTTGTGTGCGTCCACAGTGAATGCGCGGTGACTAGGGCCTAAGGCGGGCGCGACGGCGGCGGCGGGGGCGTGCGGTGGCCACAGTGACGAGCGGGCTGTTGTGTAGCGTTTATGATGTATTTCAGGTGTTGCAAACCATGGACGAGGATTTGGTATTTTTAGATAGCCCATACCAACATTTGACTATATCCTGAGTTTGAATCTTCTCTAGTGATTTTAGGTGATATTGTTCACCTAAAATCACCAGAGAAGATTCAAACTTTACTTTATTTTGCTCCATGTTTTGCTCCATAATTTTCTTGTTATTGTGCGATTACTGTGGTGTGGATGTTTACTGTGCCATAATATCTGGTTTAGATTGATTCGTATTTATAAATACTACAGTATTTACCGCATTTAACAAAAAAAAAAATGTTTGCAGACTCTCTTACGGACAAAACTGATACCTGGTTTGATAACTCTATCACCTGCGCCTTAAGTCGCTTGCTGACTAGGCCCGTAGTGTGACCATAACGCGCGTTTGAAAACTACGCGCGCTATCTCGCTCGGGACCGTCGCGCTAGGCGCCCGCCTTAGTCACTAGGTACTTATGGACGCAAACGGCGGTTTCATATATTTGATATTTCGCGCCCGTCGTCGTCGCCACCGCGCTAGGCCGGCAGTGTGGATGCACACGTCGACTGCGTTACGCATCATCAGAATCCCGAAAGTCTGACAACCAGTCTTACCAAGGGGTATCGTATTACCCAGTTATTGGGTTGTGGAGGTCAGATAGGCAGTCGCTCCATGTAAAATACTGGTAATCAGCTGCATCCGGTTAGACTGGAAGCCGACCCCATCACAGTCGGAAAAAGGCTAGGCATATTGCTATTATGTTTCTGAAGAATTTTAACACAAATGCCCAACAACTATTTATTGTTACAGCTGGGGCGACTGGGCCATTTTAATGATTATAATTATATCAATAGAATATTAAGTTTGTGTACGGTCGCGAATTATATTGCATTTATATAATACATACAACTTGAGCTGCCTTGCAAAAAACGTAAGATTTGAATTTCGCGGGCTCCTCCTCTTTTTCTCTATGGGTACTGGCAAGCTGCTGAATACTTACTAAATGAACGTACCTACTAATTCCATACCTAGTGGTGAGTGACTTTGAGCTTTAGTCTAATGCCAGATACACACGCATCGACTTTAGATTTTGACAACGGATTTGCCTGACAACGATGTCAAAATCTCTGTTTGCTATTCTCTGTCAACAGTGTGTTATTTTACCTCTGGCTGACAGCAACAATCCAACATCAACCTTTGTTACACTATTATAGATTACTTCGATTTTGATAGACTTGTTAGTGGCAGCAATCCAACAGTAATGCAAGATTATAGGTAAAATAACTGTGAAAGGACTGTAGATGTCAGATTTTGAAATCTCCAGCGAGTCGCCGTCGGCGACTAAAGTCGCTGCGTGTGTAACTAGCATTAGGTACACTTTCTTTTGTGCTTGCTTGACATTGACAATTTATTGATAATGACATGACAAGTGACATAACACTGACGCGTTTACTTTTTGTTGTATTATTTTGCTCGAAAGAAATGTGGGAAGTGATAAATTGTGTCTAAAATCTAAATTATGGCTTCTTCTAACGACCGAGATGTTGAGGTTTCACCAGCAACTTCAACGTCTTCAGTGAAATCTTCGTTTTTTGAAAGATCTCTTTCCGTATCATCATCAAGAGAGGATAAATGGCCGGAACTTCTGTTATCCAGGCCATACAAATCCTACTTCTACAGTTCGAAAAGTAAGTACTTGGCATAAGTATTTCTATATATCTAATCACCATTCTACATGGCAAAATAATTTTAAGTTGACAAAAACTTACAGAGCCTTATAATTTCATATTTTATGCCAGATTCTAACATTGTATGTTGTTGTGGATATCGCGTGACCGCTACATTGATAACGTTACTGGCACTTTGTTTCTACATACAAACAAAGATAGCGGTAATTTTACACTAACAGTTGTATACAGTTAAGGCTAGAAAGGGGGTGACTACCTAGATGACAACTAATAGAGAAGTACGGAAGAAAGGGACATGTTGCGCTGACCCCAAATAAATTGGGATAAGGGCATGAGAATGATAAGTTGTAGCCTGTTTGAAAGCTTGTGACATCTTTTTTTCATCATGTTACTGTGATCAATTATTTGTTGCTGCGATTTCTGTGGAGAAAATGATGTTGGAAATATTTTTAAAAAATCTTTAATTTGTTGCCAATAATGGTCGGAGGTCAACAACTAGCACACAGGGATTGAAATTATGCTGTCTTCCAAATAGTTTCAGGTACTGAAAAGATCCATACCTAGATATTTGACAAATTGTTTTATTTAACAAGTCAAACACCTTTACAACCTGTTGCTATTCCAATCTTTTGTACCTACCTACTTACAATATATTTAAATAAATGATTACTTAGGAAATGCAAACCATAAGCTCAGTAGTGATACTGCTATCCCAATAAAACTGATTTGATCAAAATTAACACCTTTTAAAATAACATACTTGCTAGAGTTTGTGGTCTGCAACAAAGCACCTTCTTTTCTTAAATCCACAGATGTACTAAGTACCTACTTTCATAACAATTTGTTTAGTGATTTAGGCATGAAAAGGTGACAGAGAGCTACTTTCGCATTTATAATATTAGTATGATAGAGGGGCTCGTGGCTAAGTAATAACAGCTGCAAGGGTTGATCAATTAGATTAAGCTTTCCATGGTTGATCCATGGATGGTTGATCTTTACATTCCGAGGCCCCTCCATGCCTCAGAAAGCACGTTAAGCTGTTGGTCCCAGCTGTCATTAGTGGATCTCTGACAGTTGTTACGGGTCGTCAGAAGCCCGAAAGTCTGACACTAATCTTACCGATGGGTATTGTATTACCCAGTGACTTGCTTGTGGAGGTCAGATGGCAGTTGCTCCATGTAAAATACTGGTATTCAGCTGCATCCAGTTAGACTATGGAAGCCGACGCCAACATAGTTTGGAAAAGGATGGATATTATATTATAATGTATGTTACATGGAATAAATATGTTTAAAAAATGTAAATTAACATCTGTTATAGGACAATAAACATTTTTGTATGGTCTGCGTCTCAAGTCTTATATAAATAGGCACTTATATGGCAAGTGTAGTCATGATGTTGTAAACATTACATTTTTATCAAAACACCAAATTAATAATGGCAAATTTGACACAAGCCATGAAGGGCAAAGTAATAAAATAAAATTAATATGTAATTTTACTACAAAGAAAAACAATCAACATAGCATTTTCATTAAAAAAAAACGAGTTACTAACAACACTTGAATTGGCACTTATGGGATACTAGCATTTGCCTTTGGCTCCAATTCAATTCTTTTATTGCATCAAATATTGTAGCTACATGAAGTTCTTATTATTTAAAATATTTAGTAACACACATTTGGCCAATATTTAGCATGCAACAATACAAGTTTTTACACTTTAGACATTAATTACTCCACCCATTGACATGGGATTGTACTAACGGGATAAATAATTCCTATGTCCTAATGCAGCTCATGCTCTACCCGTGTGCCACATCCAAATCCGTTCACCCATTGAGGTGTGAAAAGGTAACAGACAAACAGACAGCTACTTTCACATCTATAATTATTAGTATGGATGTTCTGTGTAACAAACACTAATTCAGCTCTTGATATTTCTACACTGATGCAAGCCTTATTCAATAATAATGCTTGCAGTCACCCCAATGGGTAACTGAATTTAACAATAATTCATATACCTACTTAATAAATTATCCTCTAAGTATGTGATAAAAAAATAAAAACACAACATAACTTTCTAATAAAATAAAAACGCAATTTTATCATTAAATTAAAATATAAAATAATTCAAAATAGGTACTACCTGATTCCCTGCATCTTAAGAGGAAATGCAGGCGTCGAGACTTTTTAAAATTAGGTATTTGAAGAAACTATTGCTGTCGCTCTGCGAGTGCCCCACCCTCAAATTCGTGCGATAAGGTCAACTGCAGATCCGACTGAATAGCCTATGTAAAAATACATATTTCGAGGTTTGGCTCTCGCCTATTTCCTCCTCCAATATTGGACCAATTTAAAAGATATTTCATAAACTGAATACTATGTTTTTCTTTTTTCATTAATACCTAGTTGTCAAATTTGTACACTAGGCCTCTGTCGACAGCGGTTTGAATAGGCAATTTTGAGCATTTTTTCAGGGTTCTAGTTCTTATAAAAAAAGGAAAACATAGGGGCATACAAGTTGCTAATATTTATATTTCTGCAAAAAATCATTGCTTTATGGTCATTAACCAGAAAGATAACAGGCGAGAGCGTTTGTATGGAGAAAAAAGCACCCGCATTTCCTTTTAATATGCCATAGAAAAAAGGACGTTCAGTTTTTCCCGAATTTGAAAAATTTCCGGGAAACTTCTCCAATTTTTCTTTCCATTGTAAACAAACATTTTAAAACAAAAAATAGCCAAACCGGTCCAGTTGTTCTCAAGTGATGCGCTTACCAACAAACAGCATTTCATTTTTATATAAATAAAAGATAGAAAGATAGATTAGTGTAACTACCATACCATAATGGGTACAGTACAGAATACTTACATCTCTGCTTTTTATCTTAACGGATATTTATTTATTTAAGTGCCGATTGTTCAATAGTCAGATATTTTTATCTGAGGAATAAATATGGCGGTTTGACAGCTTTTGTATAGAAAATATGTCAAACTGTCACATTTATTCTTCAGATAAAAGTTATCTACCTATTGCAAAATCAGCCCTAAGGATAATAATTTTCCAGGTGACATAGTGGTGAAATAGTTAGTCGCCCTATGTTGTTAAACATAGGGCGACTAACTATTTGGTACTAAAAAAAATATTTTAGCAATATTAGATGAGCTTCAAAAGCTTTTGGAACTTGGGGAACCCCGACTCATACAGGTTAGGTTAGAAAGGGATGGCGGGGTCGAGAGAGCGAGCGAAGCTAGCGAACAGACTCCGCCGCCATCTCCTTTGTGGTTATTTTTTTCCAAACCCTTGAGCCCCGCTTACTCACTCGACTGAATTAAAACAAAGCTAATAACTGATTATTAAGCTGCTACTTTCTACTTAAAATTATCCTTCGCTGTAGCTGCCAACCTACTATATTTGCTACTGGGTTTAATTATTTTTTAATCCCAAATTTAGATTAATTTATCGCCGCGTTAAATAAATACCTTTATTTAATACCATTAAACACAGAGCACATTGAAGGCATGTCAGTTGAATTAAAATTTATCCATGCAGTATTAGAAAAAAAAAAGTTTTCCTTTGTTGTGTTTAGAGGTATTACCCCTCACGTATACTGTAAAGTTTACACAAAAAAAAAACGGATTTCTAAACTCATATAATACCTGCGGTAACTTTGTACCTTTTGTTTTGTCATACATATTTAGATTGTGATATCCATCACGCCTGCGGAGTTTCGCTAACTAATTTAATTTTAAGACAACAAAACACGGGTGCCGATTCTCTTGTACACCGAACTAAACTATCACTAAAATTTCTTACTTTTGGCTATGAGAATCTTAGAGCTATTCTGCAAAAAAAAATCTCTAAATTTAAAAACAATTTTGACACAACTAAAATCGAGTTTGCCAATCGTGACTCCACGTGGTGCTTGTTTGTTCTAGGTACTCGAGAATGTTTTTTAAAGCCAGAGACGCACAGGGAGCCGCAGGTTCATCGTGTTTTTTATGGAAATTTTCCATTTTTTTTGGGTCTACCTACATGTTTAGTGTTTTAGGAGTTTATGTGTTTTATAAAAGGGGGCCAAATTTTCATTATTTTTGCGATAGGACACCATTTTTGAGATATAAGCAAAAGAAAAGAAAAAAAAGATACAGTACATACTGTTTTTGCACTTGAAGTCAAGGTGTTGGTGTGAATTTTAGTTCATGAAAACTAATTCCACACCTTTCTAATCGCAATTATTAGTAGTCTGATTTAGTTTGGCAATCAAAATTTTAGGTGAGAAAACGTAAAATTCAGAATAGCAAAATTGCCATTTTCACTAAATTAATAACTCGGTGCAATCTTAGTGCTGTCAAGCTAAAATATAGTCACTTTAGTCAATTTCAGAATGGGAATCGTCGTTTGACAGGACGATTTGATTTGGACGTTTGGTGATTATCAGTCTATTTTGAGGCATTTGTGACAAGAGAATCGGCACCACTACCTACTTATAAAAAAAAACTTGTTTATTGTACATTCGTAATCTTATTCTTCTTTAGTTCTTAGACTAAAAAATAAATTATTATTTATGATTATTGTAAAGAACTTATTGTTTAGGTAGATACTTACTTAGTTACAATTTGTAAGTAAGTACTTATAATAGTAAGTTCTATACAAACATTTTTGGTGTGGTAACCCTGATCAAGGCGCGTGGCGACGCAAGTTTCCTCGAGCATTAAAAATACTTACAAATACCTACATAACATGCAAATACTTATACTTAATTTTTTTATATATTTATTGATATCTACCTACTTGAAAAAAGAATACTCTAGCGTACCTACCCAAGTGTGCCGGCACTAAAACGATTATTTTAAGGTACCGTTCTTTCATAAATTAAATGTTATTTAAAATGTCGCTACTTACATACAATCATCTTCCCTATTTCTTAAGTAAAATTATTTTTCGATGGTTGTCATACAAACACAGCAGACTGCTGGGAGCTGTGACTGTGAGTCGTTTTTCCTGCAAGATTCCGCAATTTTCAAACAGATGGCAGTATGAGCGCCGAGTATTGATTTTCCCGCTGTTGTAGGTAGTACGTAGCGCTTGCCGGGAATCAATATTTTGGACGTAGGTACTGGAGAAACCATTCCGTTCAGAGCGTAGTTCGTGAAAATTACTCGTGATAAAAGTTATTATTATAAAGAAAGTTACCAATTCACTTTTGAATACGGACCTAAACTACTCGGTATTGCGAATAAAACAAGTGATTTGACAAACACATACTAACTTGACCTTCAAAGTTGCGCATCGGGTGAAATGATTATAAAGGGGTGATCAAAATTTCCGCGACACTGTTGATTGTTTCGCTTGATAGTTTATTTGCTGCTTTATTATGCGTTCGCTTGCTGCCATTCATGGGGTGGATCCCTTGCCCGAATTAGGCATTCCATCCGCCATTCAACATCAGGGTGACGGCAACCCGGACGGAGATATGGCTGGTGCACAGGACACTATCTACCTGTGCAATTTTCGCGTTTCCGTCGATGGCGAGTGGCTCTGTCTGAAAGAACTTCACGATATGGAAATGCAGGATTCGTTCCATCGCCCACCTGCTCAAGGCACCATCACTTCGCCTGACGATCCAATGAATACTTTGATGGGTAAATTAATGCGCCGTACAAATGCAGTAAGTGTAAATAGTAATGACAATAAAATCAATTTATTGTCATCTGTTGTAGCACGGGATCCTGTTGTGATCGAACGCAGCAATCTTGTGAACATCTCGAAACTGATTGTGAAGGAGCTAATTGAACAATCGCTCCGGTATGGTAGAATGCTTGACAGCGATCACTTGCCATTGCATCACTTCTTCATTGTACTCGAGCATGTTATGCGTCATGGACTCAAGCCGAAGAAGGTAATTACTTGAAATGATACTTATTTGTAACTTTATTAATGAACGAATGTTAAAAGTTATTTAATATCTATTATCAAAAAGCTCACTTAAATACGTCATTATTATTACTGTGTTAAACGTTTCCTTTTAAGTACTTAATTAAAAACAAATCAAATAAATAGACCCGCAACTACATTGTGCAAACCCATCATTCATATGATAAGCATTTTCAGGGATTGCTTGGACCTAAAAAAGAGTTATGGGACATCTTGCAAATGGTGGAGAAATATTCGCCCGAAGCCGCTGATATCACGGCTAGCGTCAGGGATCTTCCCACTGTCAAGTAAGTCACAAATACGAATATCTACCTACTAAACCTAGGAAATATTGATCCAGTAGCTAAATATTTTGCGGTTATCTAGCTTTCTGGAACGCACCACTATCCCCGTGTCATAATAGCAACACTCCATGTTTAATTATTAAAATGTTCGCACATTAGTATTAATGTGTTCATTGCGTTACTCAATTATTAAAACTCGTTCAGATAACGTTTACAGTATTTTTATCTCACGAAGCGACACGCGCTTTAAATGTGGTTACGGAGTGTACAAACACGTTGTGAATGTATGCGTGAAGACAAGTAGCGTCAGCACATAACACACAACACTTCCGACTTCGCCATTGTCTCGGACGGTGCTGAGAACTCCTGCACTTAGTGTCCAATCACTATGCCGAAGGTACGCGACCGAAGTTCCGCGGCTGATTCAACAACAACGTAATTTCGGTCGTAATGTGTCGTCAGTAATTCAATAGCATTGTAGGCGTAATCATGCCGAACTTCGGTCGCGTACCTTCGGCATAGTGTGTTTAGACAGTTACACACACACAGCGTGTTGTACACTTGATAACCACATGTAAAGCGCGTCTCGCTTCGTGAGATAAAAATACTAAACTGACACAATTATAATCCACATTTGAGTTCCATAAAATAACAGAAAGTCAAACTATAACCCTTATTCATAAAAAAAAAAACTAAAACGCTCTATAGACCTTGTCTTCTTCTTTCAAACTCAAATTATAATTCGAAAGATATTGGTGCCGATTCTCTTGTGAACGCACTAAACTAAAATTAGAGAATCGCTATCTTTTACTAACAGGCAGCGCGAGAAAAGGACGGCTATAGGTATGAACTAAGTTGGAGATGTCAAACTAGTTCACGCCTTGCGCTTCACCGTGTTTTTTAGTCGACATGTTTTTACGTGTCGTCTAAATGTCTATGGAAAAATTAGTTCTAACTAATTTGACAGCTCTAATTTACTTCCGTCTCTTTCTTGTCATAATAGGGAGAAAAAGTTAGCAATAGCCTAAATTAAGTTTAGTTTGTGCACAACAGAATCGGCACCATTGACAAAACACTTCTGTAACTAAAATAGGTGTATAGTATTTACTAACTGATAAAAATATCCAAACGCAAACGAATGGTTTTTAATTTTTTAAATTTTTCAGGACAGCTATGGGTCGTGCTCGAGCTTGGTTGAGGCTGGCTTTGATGCAGAAAAGACTTGCTGACTATCTTCGTATTCTCTTAGAACACCGTGAAGATACGTTAGAGGAATATTTCGAACCTCATGCTCTGATGCTGAATGAAGAAGCCGTCATTATAACTGGTCTTCTGGTTGGCTTGAATGTCGTGGATTGTAATTTGTGTGTAAAGGTAATTATTTGTCAACGAACCCACTTGTTACTACCAAATCAAGACTGTAAAATTGATACTGGAGTAGGTGACACTTTAAGGGGGAAGCTCCAGGTAGCCCACGAAATTCAAATTTTCTTACGTTTTTTTGCAATTTGCAAGTCAGTAGAATAGAATAGAATAGAATATCTTTATTTGCATAAAATATGGTACATAAAAGGTCTTAAATTTAAAATAGTTCCACATATTTTGCTTACTTTTTTCAGCATGTAAAAAAAAAACTCATTTAAAATAAAAATATAAACAAAAACACTTATTACTAGGTACTGAGATCATGTGAATTAAAAAAAAAATGTTAAATAAATCTTATAAATTAGTGAGATCATGTTATGTATTGATGAATTTAAATACCTGTCTTGTATAAGATAGCTTAATTATTTCTTGTTTAGCTTATAATTTAAGAATTCAGTATTAGGTTGTAAGTATGTTGATTAAAGTATTATTCGTGACCATAACATATTATATCCTGTATTTACAAAATTATAATCATTAGAATCAGTAATACAACTCCTTAAGTTAATATAATCCTAAATGTGAAGATTTCATGAAATAGTCATTAATTAGGATTATATGAACTGAAAGAGTTGTATTGATGATTTTAATGATTATAATTCTATAAATACAGATTTTTTACGGTCGCGAATCATATTCAGATCGACCTATCAACCTGATACTGACCTGCAAATTTCAAACAACGTAAGAATATTTGAATTTCGCCGCTACCCAGGCGCTTTCGCCTTAAGGTGCTCCCTAACCAGGAGCAATCGCGTGTAATGTAACGTTATAGAACATTACATCAGTGAAGGAGGAGAACCGAGCATTACAATGCGCACCTTGTAATGATTAAATGTGTAATACCTTGATACAATTTGTAACATCAATGCGCTCCACTTGTAATTAAATGTTACATTACCTATACGCGAATGCTCATCAGTCAGGGAGGTAGTATTGTAATGTTTTGCTCAAAGTCGAGTCTGTAATGTTACATTACACGCGAATGCTCCTGGTGAGGGATCACCTTTAAGTTCTTCATTAATTAGGATTATATGAACTGAAAGAGTTGTATTGATGATTTTAATGATTATAATTCTATAAATACAGATTTTTTACGGTCGCGAATCATATTCAGATCAACCTATCAACCTGATACTGACCTGCAAATTTCAAACAACGTAAGAATATTTGAATTTCGCCGCTACCCAGGCGCTTTCGCCTTAAGGTGCTCCCTAACCAGGAGCAATCGCGTGTAATGTAACGTTATAGAGCATTACATCAGTGAAGGAGGAGAACCGAGCATTACAATGCGCACCTTGTAATGATTAAATGTGTAATACCTTGATACAATTTGTAACATCAATGCGCTCCACTTGTAATTAAATGTTACATTACCTATACGCGAATGCTCATCAGTCAGGGAGGTAGTATTGTAATGTTATGCTCAAAGTCGAGTCTGTAATGTTACATTACACGCGAATGCTCCTGGTGAGGGATCACCTTTAAGTTCTTATATTTCGTATATTCACCGAACTTTAAAATTAATTGTGATACACACAGGAGGAAGATTTGGACAGTCAACAAGGCGTAATAGATTTCTCGCTTTACTTACGCGGTAGTAACTCGTCCAATGACCTAGCCGGCAATGGTAACGGTGATTCAGAGCCGAAACAACGTCATATCAACACAATGCTGGACCAGAAGAATTACATCGAGGAGCTGAACAGACATCTCAAGTGAGTTTCGAATCTATTATCTATTGTTCTCAAGTTCTCACGTTAATCTAGGCAGTTTAATTTCTTCTTTTAACGAATAGTTTTCTATTTAGTATTTTTCCCGTAAGAGCATCTGCTTTGCAAGATTATAATTTTTACTTCACTGTTCCTATTCGGTACGACAATGCCAATGATAAGCAATGTTAATGGATGTTATAGGTTCGTTTACATTTTACAGTCTCTTTTGAAATACCTAACTGGCAAGTTTACTTTCTTTTTAGACATATTGGTTGGTATTTACTTTCTTTTTAGACATATTGGTTGGTATTTACTTTCTTTTTAGACATATTGGTAACAGCATTTTAAGGGGGGGGGGGGGGGGGGGACACTGGGTGGAGACAGTCATGGGCCTGAATAAATAATTTATTTGAGAAAATTAACAAAGGTATAGGTAAGACCTGGGAACTTGAATGAAATTTTATTATAAATTCCTAGTTGCGTCACACTCGAAAAAATTAAATTAAATAAAACTTAATTTCAGACTAAGGTCCATAATTTTGTTAGTATTTTGGTTTTAGTAACAATAGTGCTTAGGTAAATAAGTTTACTAAACTTTGACCTTAGTCTGAAATTAAGTTTTATTTAATTTAATTTTTTCGAGTGTGACGCAACTAGGAATTTATAATAAAATTTCATTCAAATTCCCAGGTCTTACCTATATATACCGTTGTAAACAAATCGTATTGTTGAAGGTTAACGCAACTCACAAATAATAAGGTCATGAGCGAACATTATATTTAACCTAGTTCATAGACCCATGACGATTTGACTCGCAATCGGTACTACGAGGTGATCGTTAGGTAGCCGTACTACTGTAGACTGGACTAACTGTCTGATATAAGAACAACTCTATGTGGGCTGCATTTGATAATGTACTACAGAATCACTTACACCCAACTCTGAAAGGCTCATCAACACAAACATCTGTTAACAGACTGTCAAACTCGTACTGTGATTGTCTGTCATTTGAGGGGCTTGTGGCTAAGTAATAACAGCCGCACGGGTCGATCGATCAGGTTAAGCTGCACTTGCCGGGGGTGGGTCGCGGATGGGTGACCATCTTAACATACAAAGACCCCTCCGTACGTCGGAAAGCACGTTAAGCCGTCGGTCTCAGCTGTCATTCGTGGATCTTTGACAGTCGTTACGGGTCGCCAGAAGCCTGAAAGTCTGACAACCAGTCTTACCAAGGGGTATCGTATTACTGGGTAACTGGGTTGTGGAGGTCAGATAGGCAGTCGCTCCATGTAAAATACTGGTATTCTGCTGCATCCGGTTAGACTGGAAGCCGACCCCAACATAGTTGGGAAAAGGCTAGGCAGATGATGATGAGATAGATTTCTATATACATATTATATATACCTACATGAGTTAGGTAGTTTGGTAGCAAATTTTTGTAATTAGTTAGTACTTCAGAAATCAGGTGTTAATCTCCCAAAATGATTTGATACTGCCTAATCCTAAACAGTGCGCCATCTTTAAAACCTGTGTGTAAAGAAGTTTTAATAAATTAATAAGATGTGTTCTTATCCTAATTCCTTTTGTTCTAGTGCAACAGTAGCGAATCTCCAAGCCAAGGTCGAAAGCTTAACAACGACCAATGCCCTCATGAAGGAGGACTTAGCGATCTCCAAAAACACGATGATTCAGTTAGTCGAGGAAAACAATCAGCTGAAACATGCGCTTGGTAAGTACATTAGGTATACTACGGCCGACGTATCTTGGCGAGTCTGAACATAGGCTCTCCGAACTTTTGCGCATATATTCTCTCACTCACACTCGTTTCATGTCACCATTTGGTTCCTAAAATATGTTACTGCGCAGCCTTCTGCGCCAAGTTCGGACTCGCCAAGATACGTCGGCCGTATTGTACTCGACACTTAACATAACATTAATTTATCTTTACACATAACAGAGGAGCTCGTGGCCAACTAATAAACAGCTGCACGGGTCGATCCATCAGTTTAAGCTACTCTTGCCGGGGTTGGTCCGTGGATGGGTGACCATCTTTACATACCGAGAGTCTTTCATGCCTCGGAAAGCACGTTAAGCCGTTGGTCCCGGCTGTCATTCGTGGATCTTTGACATTCGTTAAGGGTCGTCAGAAGGCCGAAAGTCTGACAACCAGTCTTACTGAGGGGTATCGAATTACCCAGTTTCTGGGTTGTGGAGGTCCGATAAGGAGTCGCTCCATCTAAAATACTGGTATTCGGCTGCATCCGGTTAGACTGGAAGCCGACTCCAACATAGTTGAGAAAAGGCTAGGCATAACATTTACATTAAACTCTATGTTTACGTCAAATTTAGGTTTTGTTACACGAATGAAAACTAAACCCAAATAGAGGCAACATGTCCCATGTCTGAAAACGGATTATTTATTTAAAAAAAAAAAATGCACAAATTACAGTTTTTTTTTTTTCGTAAAACTTCCCTAATATTCGTCCCCATTATACTCTATCACATAACAGTAGTCGCCGGAAAGGGAAACCGATCATGGTCATCGGTATTTACTATCGAAAACACAACACGAATAACAATAATAGAAAATACAGCAGATAAGACACCTTGCTTGCGTGATGAGTCAGTCTCTATTGTATGTATAGCTCAGTAAGCACTAGTAGCTGCGCCGTACCTGACGCCCGCGTCATTATTTTACCGTCATTTATTATTTAACCACGGTGTTCAACCGTTATGCGCTATAACTCAGCATTAATGGGCAATTCTACAGCAAAAAGTCACACTAAACAAACTTTTTGGACCAAATCCTGTGAGTTATTTATGTACCAGTGTAAATATATCACGCTGCAGTCTGTGTTTATTTGTATTGTTAAAGCACGTGTGCATTTTTTGTGCAGGGCAAGATATAACCAAAGATACGAGGATGAAAGTGACGGAACTCCAGTCTGATGAAGAAGTAAGATCGTGTTTATTTACTTTTTATGTGCATACAATTATTTCTGTACCGCTGCTTAAATGTTAGTTTACGTCCAAATTAAAACGAAATAATTAAATTCATCAAAGAAAACGGGTTTTCCTCCTTCATTGAAATTTCTTTGTCGTTTTCCTTATTGGAAATGCGGTTTTGTATGATAATTACTTACTTGGGTACGTTTATTGTGTTTCATAAGTTCTACTGTGCATTAATATTTTTGTTTTTTTTTAGATTTCTTTCGTAATTTTTTAAATAAGTCTTGGAATATATCTATCTACTGATTAAAAATATTCTCGTACCCTTGTTTTCATGATAACAGCGATTAAATGGCCAACGATAAGACAGTTCAGTAATCAGACAGACAGTAACAGTGCTTCACAATATATTGCGAAAATACTACATTGATTTGTTCCAATACGGACAAGATACCTACTTCTTGTCGTCTCCATAGGAAAGACTCACTAAAACACTGCCTTTCGAAAAAAAGTAAAACCTTTTTACGACTTCGCGGTTTAACCAAATAGAAATAGACATAACAACGCGGGCGATTTTAAAAATAGCGCCAATAAACTAACACTCCAGCGCAGCGTCTGAACAAATGTGTCACTTTAATTTTCAGGAGAAACGTAGCGTCAAAAGCATCGCCTCTGATAAATCCAAAAATGATAGCGAGGCCAGCAAGAATTTGGAGGAAGAAAGGAAAAAGTATTTGGAACTGCAGAGGGAATTAGATTTACAGGTATAGTAAATAATGCCAGTCGTAATACTTCGCACACAATGTTATTTTATAATTGTCTGCTCGAACCGAAGTCAAGGTCGATTCATATTAGCTTGCGGCCGCAGTCTGGTCGGAATAACTTTTATTCCATTAGGCAATGATCCTTAAATAATTAATTAATTGGCGGGATTATTTAACCAAAAAATACGTTTAAATATCATGTCGTAATTTTAGGTCGCTGGGCCGTAATTTAATGATTTTAAAAACTGTCTTGGGCCGGAGTGTCAACATATTCTTGTCATTAAATTAGGTCGTTGGGCCTTACGAGGCTCGGGCAGTGGCGGCCCAGTGGTAACGGCCGCGACTTACGTGTTGTAGGTTCGAACCCAGACAGCCGCTTCACTTTGTGTAAATTATTTCATCACCACTACTCTCAATACGGTGAAGGAAAACATCGTGAGGAAACCGGCATGTTCTAGAACCAAAAATTCAAAGACATGTGACATTTACCAACCCGCACTGGGCTCGCGTAGTGGATTATGGCTCACTCGCTCTCACCGAGAGGAGGCCTGTGTCCCAGCAGTGGGAACATTATTGGCCGATTATGCTATGCGTATGCTGTCTGTGTAATGTCTAGCGAAGTATATAACTTATAGCTTACAGAAATGTTTTATCCGTACAGTGGACGTAAAACCTAATAACAAATTTCTAATGACGCTCTTTAAAACGTATACTTCAGATTTCACTCAAAGCAGAAATGGAGGTCGCTATGAAATTGCTAGAGAAAGATATACACGATAAACAAGACACAATTATATCTCTGAGGAGGCAACTCGACGATATAAAACTAATTAACCTAGAGATGTACAAAAAATTACAGGTGAGTTATTTACTCGTAGTTCAATAAGCATGTTGTTTATAATCTTTTAGGATTTTGTACCCTTAATTCTATCACTAGTGGTTGACCAATCACGCGCTTGCGTCAATCTTTGCTAAAGTTTCTTCATTTGTACTTCATGGTCTGTTGATGATTGACAAGTAGATAACTGTGACACTAACTTTCAACTTGCAAATGTATCTAAATTACTCCCGTTTTAGCACATCGTGCACTGTGTTTCATAACAGTTTAGCATTACCTTTGTGTACGGTATGGTCGTGTACCTCAGACGATGCCCGCGAAGGTCGCTCGTCGCGTGGGTGCCATCTATCACCGCTTGATTCCCGCCCATGCATTCTCATTATCCCACCAACTTGATTAACAAATAATATGCCGCTTTGTCTGTAACCATTGTATCGCATTTTTTTGTACCGTAACTTGTTTCGCTTATATCTTGTATGTATTCGTATTTTATTTTTCTTTAGTCGTTTCTTTGTCTTGTTTCGTTATTTTTATTATTCACTGACCTGCTAATATTATATATATAATCTATACTAATACCATGCTGTATTCACAATGCCGCGGTTGTCGTACGGAAGGAATGCGAGATGGAACTGACGCAGAAGGGCGAAATGGTGTCGAGGCTCCAGGGGAAAGCCGAACAAATTGGCAAAATACTTCACAACCTTGAGAAATATAACCACTTCTTAGGACCTGATAATGACTTGGTCAAAGCTCTCAGGTCTCCTACTACTAATGAAAATAATCTAGGAGAAAAGTTAGAAAAATTGAAAGCACAAAATCACGCGCAAAAGGGTACAAAGTCTAAGGATGAAGGCCCGCCTCATAAAAAACTGAATCTCCAGGAAATACCACCGTTCCGAAAGAGTAATATTAGAGACAAAACAGTCAATCAAATCCCGGAATAGTCTTCGACAATAACTCAATACCGTGAATAAAATTGTTCCATTTTAACATATTCAGGTGGTGTTTCCTGATTCCTAGATAATTATTAATGTATTACCTACTAACACATTCTAATATTATGGTGATATTAATGATGTTGAGGATAATATAATGGTTACAAGTTATAATATGCATTTACATCGTTTTAAAATATTCATAAAACCACTGTATTAACCTCAGAATAAATTATATGTATTGGTATGAAACTTTTAACAATAACATCTGTCCTGTACTTATCTGCTTTAAACTAACAGAAATAATCTTACTTCCGCTCAAATGAGTTGTCATTTTATTCAGCTAAACTGTATTGGCCTTGTTTTAGGAATGTGAAAGTTCCTTGAAACATAAAACAGAGCTAATAGCCAAATTGGAAGCAAAGACTGAATCAATGGGCAGCACCATACATCAGCTCGATGAGAAGTAGGTTTTACTAATTTTTACTATGACATCGCATCAGGCGGGTTACGGCCTGCGTTCACCCATCAGGATCGAAAGAGTGCCTGGATAATATATTACGCTGTTGAATGTAAACTAAGCGCTTGACATATCAGTACTCAAAGCACTTAGGTGTGAGCAATGCACAGCTTGCGTGTGTCAACTAGCGGCAACTCTTTCTATTCGCTCGATATTGGCAAACCCTCACAATGAACCTAGTGAATGCAAAAATCAGTATTTTGATAAATTATTTAAGTGATCCGATGATAATGATCATATTGTTGAACGTAATGCTACTGTTGCTTTTGCTTACTTGCTGTGATTCAATTAAATATCCAATTGTACGATTTTGTTAATTCACATTAAGTTTATGTTAGGTTTTTTTTTTCGATTAAAGTTAATTTAAGGTGTTGATAAATTATTTCTCACAAAATAAAATCTTATTTATTAGGTAATGTTAAGAATATTTCACTGTGTTATATAATTTGTTATTTACTTTCATTAAAACAGTTTATTGTTACCTTTTGATAAGTAATTATGTAACGTAACTAATTAAAAGTACCTGTATTAGTAGAATAGAGAGCGTGAGGATTTGGTAGCGCTAATGAAGAGATTGGTATTTTGTATACTTTTCCAGTGATTGTCAAAGTTACACTGTATAAAGATTTTTTATTATTAGATACTTTAAAAGGGTGTTTGATCTCATTTCATTTGGGTAGCTACATATGCTTGGAAACTTGAATTTTATAATTGTATACAAATATTGTGCCCGTTAATATCTAGCAGCAAATGTAATAAAACCATTTTAGATATTTTGTTTTTAATAGTTTTGTAATTACGAGGCGGTAGTTGTGTAAAGCCTTATTTATAATAAAGCATATTCAGTCGCATTCTGTATTTTATTGAACTTTAAATCCAATGGACTTGCTTGTTTTAATTTTATGTTTATTGTGTAGGTTTGCCACTATCAATCGTCAGTCCTATGTTTGCATGCTTTGTGTCACTAAACAATACCTTGATTGTAATAAATACTAACACATTAAGAATTCGTCTGTTCCTGGAACCAAAAACAATATACTCAATTCATGACAATTGTTTGTGTCACCATTGTTTACCATCAGTTTACTCGATGGAATTTTATCAAAACTTATTTTTTCTTTTGCATAGCATCATGAGTTGACATAAATGATTGAAACTGACATTCATAAAGAGCCTACAGTCAGTTATTCAGATTTTAGGCGAAAAGATGCGAACGAACCAACTTAAATTTATGATGATTGAAAAGTAAAATATGTTAGTCAATCAATGAGCTCACATTTGAATCTTATTAGAACTAGTGTAGGTACCTCCTGATGAGTAATGACTTGAAAAACACCTAGAGCGTTTGAAAAACCAAGTATGATTAGTAAAGCTAAAGTAAATTTAGTACACACTACCACAGAAGCTTTAGACGTAGCCTCACCAACACTGTGAAGTTCCCACAGAAGGTACTGTAGTGCTATTCTGTAAACATCTCACCGTGATAACTCAGGTGAAGTGAGCCGTCATTCCACATAATGCTAGGGGTTGACACTATTGACAGCTCACTTTAAGATCACTTCACTCATGTTTTCACGGTGAGATATTTACAGAAAGCACTATTGTACAGTCAACGTCAAAAGTAGCTGATTATTCTCAAATTTGAATAATTTAATTCATATAGTAGGTACTGGAACCTATGAATTCGTTTTAATATAACAAGATGCTAATACTATTCATCAATAATTCGTTACAAAAAAGTCAATATGGATGATGACTATTTTTTTTTTATTTGTCCGTCATTTAAATTATTAAAAAATATTGGACACGTAGTTTGATAAAGTTGTGACGTAGCGAGCCCCCACTCCCCAACTTTAATGCGTTTTATATAATTAAGTAATTATGATAAAGCAAAAAATGATTTTTTTTATCAATGATGATGGACTCAATAAAATTTATTTTTTTTACCCAGGCATCATCCCTATTAGAAAGTTTTCATTCATAAATCCCTTGTGAAGCTTTGCCTATTGTTTACTAGCTTTTGTTGCTGGCTGTACAAACAAATGAACTTGTGTTAAAGATATTTACACACTGAATAGGTTGCAAGAAGATAAGTTAGCTAGAAAGAGTTTAGAAGACAGTGCCCGTTCGCTGGGACAGAAGGCAGCGGCAGCAGAGACGAGGGCCGTGGCTGCAGAGGGTGACCTAAGAATAGAACGAGAGTGGAGGGTGTCTTTACAAGTAAGTACATAAGTAGGTACCGGTCAGTTTTTGATGGAACAACTCCTAAATTACTTAACGACACCTTTAAGGGGAAGAGCTAAGATAGCCCGCGAAATTCAAGTGTTTGGGTGTATGTTGATTAAAGTGATTCGCGACCGTAACAAATATGTATTTACAGAATTATAATATAATCATTAGAATCAGTAATACTACTCCTTAAGTTAGTGTAATCCTCAAATGTCAAGATTTCATGTAAGTAATAGTCAGTCAATAGGGTAATATGAAGTTAGAGACTTGTATTGATGATTTTAATGATTATAATTCAATAAATACAGATTTGTTAGGTCGCGAATCATAATCACACTAACATACAACCTGATACTGACCTGCAAATTGCAAAAAATGTAAGAAATTTTTCAATTTCGCGAGAATTCCTTAAGGCGAAAACGCCAAGGTAGCCCACCTTGACGCATTCGCCTTAAGAAATTCTTAAATATTTGTTCAATAAGGGGAATCAACGGGTTTGCAAAAGTAGATATTTTATGTCTTTTTTTAAATACCTACCTACTACCACAGAGTAACAGCTACAGAGGTTTATCTGGGTAGTGACTTTAAATTAATTAATTACTTCCCTGCGTAGGTGCCGCGTGCTCGAACTAACGTAACTGAGACTGACTGAGATTTCGAAGCGCGTTGTTTCGCCCATTTTCTATGGAGATAAACTACTGTAGCATTATTACACTGTGAACTGTTGTTAGGTAGTAACCTAGAGTTGAAACTCTTAAATATGTAATTGTATTATGAATGTAAGTAGGCACTGCAAATCATAAATTTTGTTACACTGCCCAATAATGTAATTTATTTTGCGCATCGTTGCGACTTAGCTTCTTAAAGAGGACCTACCTGTTTACACCCGTAGCAAGATGTGACTTAATAATTAGGTAGGTAGGTACCTATTATGAGATGACTAACCAACCTTAAGTATCTACATACAAAATCTTCTTTGATTCATATTAATTTCAAACCACAAATCCTATTGTAATAAAATTAATTACCTAACGTCTGCCGAATGACGTATTACCGAAGACAATAAAGCTGTTACATTTTGCTAGCGCGCGTCAATCATTGCAATTTATTACTTATCTCAATGACATAAAAGTCACATGACGTGCGCTCATTATTTGCGACGACTACACCAATAAGTACCTACTTAATTAGTTTTCCTTGTAGTTTTAGTTTATTAATAATCACTGTATTATAGGAATCCATGATGCGGGATCGCGATAAGATATCAATGTTGACACAAGAAGTGGAATCTCTGAAATCAATTGGCCAGGTAAACAAAACATAACACCTATTATTATATTGACTCATAGTAGCCTACCTGCTATGAGTATACCTACCGATGGTTTTATCTGATATGATGTCAACAGATTTAATTTAATTCCCTTGAAAGCGGGCATTAGCGTGATATTAAATGTGTAATGTATATTGTGTCGTGTGTTTTCATGTCGCAGCGAACTAGCTTAAGTTAATTAGCCGTTTAGTTAAACGATGTCGTTCAACTAGCGGCCTGAATTACATTAAATTATAGATTAGGTTGGAACTGTGACCAACCACGCGCGAGCCGAATTGGTTACAGTACCTAAGTAAGCCGGGACATCCCGACCGAGTTAGGTTAGAACTGTGAAAAACCGCGCGCGGGCCGAGCGATGCCGCGGTAGCGGCCGCCGAGCGCTACTTCCTAAGGCTAGGCTGTTAACTAAACGGCTAATTAAGCTAGTTGGCTGCGACATTCATATTGTAAAATGCATAAAGACGAGTTTACACGACGAGACTATCTCTAACCTCGAGAAGCCAGAATGTGACTTGAAATTATGAGTTTAGAAAATCATTAACATTTAGTACCTTACCGAACTATAGAGACAATCACGTTTTATTCATTAAAATATATTGATATCAAACTTTTAACTATCACATTACAGAAATACCTCTCACTACAAGAAGAGCAGCACGTCTTAAAAACACAGTATGTTGAAGCGCAAAAAACTTTGGAAGAAGTAGGTGCCACCTTGAGCGAGAACAAACTTCAATTAGCAGAACTTTTGGAGAGGGAAGCGGCGCAAGTGCAAACGGTTGAAGAAACGCCCACGTGGACGCATGATAAAGACGCCACGGCCTGCACCGCGTGTGCGAAAGAATTCTCAATAGCTAGGAGGAAAGTAAGTTCATAAAAATCTAAATACAGACAGACATACAGATAACTTGTAGGTGTACTCGTAGTGCAAACTGTGAATATAAGTTGGCTATTAATAAATAAGTAAATAATACAAAAACGTACTTCAGTAGCAATAAGTTAATAACTTATAAAAAAAAGTTTGGGAGGTTTTTATGTCGACTGTTATACATTTAGACCGAACTTTTTTTTTTATTGAAACGTCTTTGTCTGCGCTTCGATAATTGGACGAGAATTGAGACAGACATTTCAAGGACGCAACACGTTTAGACACATTTCGTTACACGAAAGAGAAGAAAGATATAACTTTCTCTATCTCTCACACTAAATCTCTCTTATTCTGTATCTAAGAAGTTTCACTTCTATCACGTGTACCTACGGTCACAGAATAAATAATAGTAAGTACTTACTAACTTACAGAAGATGCACTTTTTTTTTGTTTAGGGCATCTCGTAGTTGACCATGAGAGGTCGAGACTACTTAACCGGACAATCCTGTGGGTGCATTAAGCGAACTCAAAGCCAGGGCATAAAACTAACTTATAGATTAAGCGACTGCACGCTAAGGGCACCCCCTGTGGGGTACGAACCTCGGCTAGAGCGTCGCTGGGGGCAAAACAGCAAGGAGGGACAAGCTGAATCTGGATAATTATAATTAACTGGGGAATTTAAAGCTACAGGCTCAGGTACGCCACCAGCTGGCACTTCTTCACCGAGTAAGGGGGGGGGGGGGATGACGTGGTTTTCTTCGTCGCGAGGGACCTCGGTGGCAAGGTCGGAATGTAGGTTTGTCTTTGTAAACTGTACTACTGATCTACTTTTCTCCTGTGGGGTTATGGGGTCATCGGGGTCGGTGAGAATATGCCTTGGACGGCGGACTTTACTGATTTTAGTGGAGATATAACTGGCGGATTCGACAATCAGAGGGTTGCGATGTTTCGCGGTGGTATCGAAAAACGGATTTGCGTTTCAAGAATTGATGGATAGTGGGGATTTTAAGGCCTAGGTGGAGGATTTCGATACGAAAGAACCAAGAGGATCCCGTAGCCTTTCGGAGGAGACGGTTTTGTAGGGTCTACATTCTATGGATGTGTCGGGACTTTGCGTGTGCAAATACTGAACCCGCATTATGTCATGTTTGGGTGAATGCACACTGTATAGATGCGCAATTTGCACTTAAGAGACAATTTGCTACGTGCATTCAGAACGGAATGGAGTCTACCGAGAGCGGTCTCTGTTCTAATCTGGGTGACGTCTTGGTAAAACCCTGCACGGAGGACTGTCCGTTACTCTATTGTGTGAAAGTGTTTGTTTAGTGAGCAGTGTCCTGTGATGGTCCCCGTCACCTGGCGCAGGCCGTTCTTGTCCAGGCGTAATAAACGTCTGGTTAGCCTACCATCCAGAGATGGCATAGCCTCCCTGGACTGCCTGCAGTCCGGTATCGAGGACCACCAACTCTCCGCTTGTGTATGGGTGTCACCTATACCCATACACTTTGTGTCCTTTCTCGTCCGTAACATACCTATGCACACGCAATTTTTTTTTTAAAGTTTATTTGTTTAAAATGATGTAGTTATCATTTTATAACACGCGACGCCGAGCTCTGAAATTAGTGGGTGAAAATTAAGTGAAATTAAAAATGTTACCCTTCTTTGTTTTTGTAAGATTATATATTGTATTTGTAATCTTTTACAGCACCACTGCCGTCGGTGTGGCCATATATTCTGCGCGGCCTGCAGCGACAAGACTGTCGCGTTAGCTGGCAACACCAAGCCTGTGCGAGTATGCGACGCTTGCTATGCTGAAGTTAGACTAACGTAGCTAATATACAATTATAGAATAGCTTTGAGTTATTCTAACTGACCAAAATACCGCACTGAAAAGGTGCAACATTGAAGATGCTACTGGTCAGATTCGGTATGTATAACATTGAATTTCTTACCGACTCGATAAGACCTGGCAACAAGGCAATGTTTAATATGATATTGTTGGAGTTCTGTGTTCTATAACGCTCAACTTTTATTCGGCACCATCTAGAAGTGATTGTAAGGTGAGCATTAAAATCGCAAGTAAAACAAATAATTAAGTAATTTTGTAGCTCAATAATTATGATTTTTGCGTGTGTGTGTTTTTAAGAGCATTTTCCCCACGCGGGCTGGCAACGTCGCATTTCTACAGGATTTTCGTGATTATTTTAGTGAATTTAAATCAAATTATATTTTTTTTCGGCCAAGCACTAGATCGTTGGAATTTATAAGTATACATGCTATTTTTTACAGTTATTTCGGTATTTACTCATAAAAATTGACATTATTGTTTATTACATTTTCTAGGTTTCAAATTAAATACTCGTTTTTAAAAAAAATTGTAATATGATTTCTATTCATTAAATCAATCACGAAAAACCTGTAGAAATTCGATGTTGCAGCCCACGTGGGATAAACGCTTTATTTAAAAGTATCCTTAACGCTTTGAAGGACAAAAATGAGACACAATAGATGTTTTATTGTTACTACTGCTATGGCCGTATAGTGTCCTTCAATGCCTTTAAAGTGCGCGTATTTACAAAACGTTTGATACAATTTACCTATCAATGAAGATGTTAGTTGACCGCAAATATTTTTAATAATTGTTCGTTGACCACAGGTTTTTAAGGCTGATACAAAACTTCAATAGAGGTCTAAAACTGCACGCCCCTCCACTAAAATTTCTATACAAACATTTGAAAAGTGTATGCAATCAGCAGTGGAGGGGCGTGCGTTTTTAGACTGAAAGATCTCTACAAGAATTTTTATCGTTAAATCAAATTTAATTATTTAAATTTTACAAATGTTTGCATCTAACAAATCATGAAGAAAAACCATATACTGAGGCACATAATGCTAAGTTTCGTACAAAATACAGTCCAATGAAAAATGCGTGAGGTCAAATTATAGTGGTAAAACATGCTAGCTCAAACAATTAACTTTTACTAATAAGGGGGCTTTCATTAATTACGTGGGGCGTTTAGAGGAATGAGGGGGTCGAACCAAATCTCACGTGGGGGAGATGGCCTCCTCGGCAAATATCACGTAATTTTTGTTTCGCATGAAACTGTAAATATGCCAGAAAACTGGGTAATTATTATAAAAGATACTTAATATTATAAATAGTCGGGTAAAAATAACTAACCAAATTAATGGTTACCTATTCAAATAGATCCAAACGCAATCTATGACAGATTAACGTATTTACACAAAAAATACGCAATTTGAAAAATATTACGTGAGGTTGGGGAGTCGAACCAAATATCACGACATCTCACCAAGAGGCCAAAAAATCGCCAATATCGCCTCACGTAATTAATGAACGCCCCCTAACTGTTAGGAATATAAAAACCACAAAACATACCTAATATCAAAATATACTCCATTTTCTTATGAAATCTTATTCAGTTATTCTGTTTTCCGCGTATTTATAGGGCCTTCTAATAATTAAGATATTTTGCATCTCAGTTATTATGAAACACATTTTTCTGTCAGTTTTAGCATGGGTAAATTAAATTTATTGTATTACTGTGTGTGGGTATTCCTGTTCATAATTTACGCGGTTAAATAATTAAAACCCCATGAATACTAGAACAAAGTGAACAAATTATATTATTATGTTATTTAGCTATGAATGATGATATTATAAAATATATTTATTAGCAAAATTGTGTTGGCCTTAGCCTAAATCTTAAAACCATGTTTTATTTCTAGACAAAACATTCTTAAATTGTGATATTAAATCTATTAAATAATCAAAATGCAATTCGTATGTACAATTTGCAAAATAAATTCTTGTTCTTTTTTATATTTTAACAATTATTATTTGTAGTTATTGATAAACAATGCAATACGAGTTTTGTGATGTGTAATTCACATGGACCTTGATCGAATTAAAAATAATTAAGCATGCCTTTTGGTTTTATAAATATGCAAGTACAATAAATTGGCCTACGAAAGGATGAAAATGCAATGTGAAGAGTATCTTATTCATCCTTTTATTTTATTACTGCACCTGGTAGGTAGCTGTTAAACTGCTAAATAATTAAATTATTGTTTTAGCCAAATGTGGTGCCGCAAAATTAGTTTTCCTTTATTAAAAGGATATCACCCATTCTGGGCTGAAGTGTTTTTTCCTCAACACTTGGCAGGCAAATATTAACAAACCCAAACAACTTACGGCTTTGTTGATGTACAAAATAATGATTTTATTCATACATCATCTTTCAAACATGTTATATTTCTTCCTAATTGCCATACAAAGTGGGTGTGTCCTTTGCAGTTTAATAAATAAATTTCAAAGATAAGTTTAGAGATATTTTGGCAAAATTTATTGTTAACCATAGATATTACTGTTAGTGTGGTGCTTAAGTTATTATGAGTGTGTATATTATTATACTAGTGTTATTAAAATACAAATATTAATAATTGAATATTGTACATATATTACTGTTTGTATAATAATTATGAATACGTAATCTAGACATAAAAATAACCGAATTAATTATGCATATTGGTTTTTATTTCATACAAATCATAAGTACAGAATTCCTATATAAATATAAGTAGTAAAAAATATTTAATCTATTCGGACAACACTAATACTAAACAAAAACTTTGTAACACAATGTATTAATAATTACTCTTAAACAATATAATAATACCGGTTTGCCCATAAGTCCTAAGACATGTAAATAATTAATAAATAAAAAACTAATAACAATAAGAAATATCTTTTCATTTCGTATTAATCTTTACAAACTGGCAATTATTTTTAAAAAAATTACATTTTCCAAATGTAATCAGTTACGATCACAACAATTTATTAAGCGACGTCAAAAACTATCGATAACTGCGCGGGGCAAGTCAGTTCTGTGATGTTAGCCATTTCTCTTTGAATATTTTCTTTTAGGGCTTCAATTGACCGCGAGTTTGTTGCATACACTTTAGATTTCAGATAACACCATAAGAAAAATCTATCTGAAATCAGAAGTGTATGACACAAACCCGCGGTCAATTGAAGCCCTAAAAGAAAATATTCAAAGAGAAATGGCTAACATCACAGAACTGCCTTACCGCGTCATCGATAGTTTTCGACGTCGCTTATAATTCATTTAATTTAATTATTAAGTAACCAGACTCACAGACAATATACTTACAAACTATGTTATAGGAGTGCCGTGATCATAACGGATCACATTTGGATAATGTAATTTTCAAAAAATAATTCCCATTTTGTAAAGATTAATACGAAATAAAAAGACACTTCTTATTGTTATTAGTTTTTTATTTATTAATTATTTACATGTGTAAAGACTTATGGGCCACCAAGTATTACTCATCCACACAACTTATTTTCCTAAAGTATAACTGGCAAAACGCAACAATAGACTGTTTTAGGGTTCCGTACCTCCAAAGGAAAAAACAAAACCCTAATAGGATCACCTTGTTGTCCGTCTGACAAGACAAGACCTTTTTCTCAGGAACAGGTAGAGGTATCAAGTTGAAATTAATATCAATTATTAAGTCTGTGGTCCCCTAACAGCTGATAAATTGAAGTCAATGAAGACATTATGTTCTATTATACATACATAAACTCGCGTCTTTTTTCCATGAGGGTAAAAACTACAGAACGTCACCTCCTACGATTCTTACATAGGTACAGTCAGTGAGCAGGTGACTGAATGTCTGGTCACTCATGTAACAATCGACCCGACCCCTCTTCCCTTCTTCTTCTTTATAAGATGGAGTCAAGTAACGCAGAGTACTGACCGTACTCCTTTTGCTTCGTTTACGGTCAATTGTATCACATATTTTATTGATTTTCTCATTCCCGTTGACTGTGACACTTTGCTTCCTGCTAGGCATAAAATTATGCAAGAAAAAGAAATACAAGTTAAGGAAAATATCCGAAAATAGTTAATTTTGGCTAATTATAAATTTCATAGGCCGAAACACTAATATTTAGTCTACATTTAATTCCAATTGGTTCACTCTCCAATCTATGAAATGTTTATTTTTATTGCAAAGTCAGATCAATCGTAACGGTCAAACATCCCCCGAACACAGTTAATTGCGTCAGGGGGATGTTTGACAGACACAATTAACTGTGTCTAGAGGATGTTTGACCGCTGCGATTGATCTGGCTGCTTACAAATAGTATTGAAAGAGTTCCCCGAGTATCCTTATATACATATATAAAAATTAAGACTCAAACTACATATTATAAGTAATATGACGTAATTTTTTGCGAGCAATAAAGTGTCTGGCGGAAAAAAAAACGCCGATGGGAAGCGTGTGTCAATATTTTTTATTAATTATGAACAATATTCTGTAAAACATACCTACATAATAATCAGCAGTCAGACTTTAAGAAAAGTTAGTAATATTTTCACGTAACTTTAGTACCTAATACCAGAAAATTGGCCGTCGTCGGTCCAAGCTAGCAGGTAAGCGTACGTTCAAAGTACATACTAACACCACACTACTCTATCCCATACATTTTATTTATCAGAAAATATGTAAGCTCTGGCGGTTCTGGGATCTTGGACTATTTAAGTTTGTTTTTCAATACGGAATTGTAAATTCATAGGCTGTGTTACTTGAGTGAATCCGCGGGCAGCCGGGCACAGCTTTGAGACAGAACCCAACCAGAAGGGTGCCAGGTTACTCGCACTTGTTCTGGTTTTTTTTTTTTCTAGTGAATGCCAACTCAGTTCCGCCCCCTTTGGGGGTCGGCTTCGTTTCCGACTTACCTTGTATTAGGTACTATCTCCAGTTATTAAATTTAAAGCATGATACTTAATACAATAAAATACAAAACAAGATGTCGACTGAGTCAATCGTTAGATAAAAAAGGTTGTTCAAAAGCTTCTAATCTGATGAGTCCCCTACGTCTTCTGCCATGACGTAATCCATGATGTGTGCCATAGCCTCAGGGTTTTCTTCTGGCACCTGTAATGTTCAGTGGAAATGGTAGATTCAACAAAATTATAGTGATGTAGGTAGGTACTCATCAATCATATTCATTGGAACTTATTTGTATGTGTGTACCGACCACCATTTTGTATTTTGGTCTTTTTGCAATTAAGTTAATGAGGGTTTTCATGAAAATTCACGTCACCAGCTGTCGCTACTTTGTCAAGAGATATTCTATTTCGACAATGAATATAAAATATATGATGACGTTCATCATTCGTTTCATTCATTCGTTCATGATTCAGTCACGACTAAAGCAAATATAGCCGCTTTGACACTTTTCCCAGACCTGCCGTCTCAGTGCTGCCACCTAGTGAACGTCATTTCAGAAAACCCTCATTGGCTTGTATGACTTTCTGATACGGAAGGAAATGAAGTGCCATTTAAGTTAACAGAGGTGGTGGGTTCGAGTATTTCTTGGAAAAATGTGAAAGCCTGTGTGACTTATTATGGTATTTTCAACAGGAAACTAATGTCCAATTTTACTTACCCAGTGACCAGCTCCAAATACCGACCAAAAGCTTAATCTCTTCATTTCTTTATAATATCCGTTTTTGCTTCCACGTATCGGATGTCTTTCAGCCATGGCAAAGTCAGCTGCACCGTGCCATTTCAACTTGTGGACCCAGTTGGAAGCACCTAGGGAGTATAATTAAGATATTTATTTATGATCTAAAAAAAGAATAACATTATTTTATATTATTTTTTTTTATCTCTATTTAGTTCAGCTTTAAAATATTTGGGCTCCGTCATACAAAGTAACGGAAACGTTATTCCAATATACCTACTCAGTTGTAAAACATATCAATACACTTAGGTGCATTGTCAAACTATATTTGCATCAGTTTATATAGCAACTCATTTTTATCAGCTCAATTTTAAACGACAAAATTAAAAAAAAAAACGCTCAGTTACCTACTAAAAAAAAGTATTTTGAATACTACGACTTTACATAATTATGACATGCTGATGTGAATAAGTTCAATAAAGCTATAAAAAAAGCTTAGCTTTAAAGAATACAAGGCCAAATTAGATTATTTGGCGAAACTCGAAAGACGTCATGAGTATCGCGATGTTAGACATAAAAGATTTTCTAAACTCATAATTTCAAGTAACTACAGCTGATGACGATGCCAACGACCGCTGTTAGTATAGTTACTTTAAATTATGGGCTTAGAAAAAAAAAATCGTCATTAGACATCGATTCCCCACCTCATCTGTGGAGTTTCGCCTGCTAATTTAATTGGTCTTAACTATAAAGGTGTCTGAGACTAAATTCAAGATTTCTATTTATTTATGTTAACTAGATAATGTGTTATTCATAAAGGTAGATTGTGTTATACAACCTTATTTTAGAAAATATTATATTATAGAGTAGGTAGCAAACTTAGTGACAATACGAGTATTATAACCTTACCGCCTAATGGAGTGACTACGTCCAAGTTTCCATTGTAAATTGCTATCTTCAGTTTCGTCTTATCCAAGAGGGCTTCTACTGTTATGAAAAATAAATAAAACATGTTAAAAAGCTTAAATAGGTTTAAACGTTTCTGATACAGGGTGGCAGGGACATCGACGCGCAAACTACCACGTACAACATTTTCATCGGTTACCAAAAAAAAAAATTGCTGTAAATAGAAAAGTGCAATACCTACGCGGTCAAAATTTATGTAAAAGCAATTTATTTTTTATAACCGACGAAAAATTGTAATGCAGGGTCCAGAATCATGTACTGAATCCATGGGGTTGCGCGTCGATGTCTCTGCCACCGTGTATAGCTGTATGGTACTTACAAAATGAAACAGATGGTACAAGGAAGCTTTGTTTTAAACTTTGGTAAGCACTTGTTGACAAATAATTCCATTTTATCGTTTTATTTACCCCGCCCAAAGTAGGCTTTACATATCGATTCATTTTAGTATCTAATTCTTCAAGTGCAGGATAAGGACTAGCAGCATACACATTGTTAAAATTTAACTCTCCCTGACCGTTGAGAGTCCTAAACAAAATATCGTCTAAAATATCCGCTTGTAAATATTCTTGTGTTACTATGGAGCGAGCAAGCTTCTTCGCTACCTTTGATGAGGACAAATATAAATTCCGATCTATCGCCCCCTGAAATAAATTATGTTGGTTATATATTCCTAAATAGTTACGCACAGTTGCACAAATCAAGATAAACTCATACCATTAGATACAAAAATTCCGGTTGGACCAAAACGCTTTCTTTGGGATCTACCCAACCACTACCGATACCGATTCCTTTGAAATTTATTTTCAAACTCTTCTTTTCAATGGCCTGAAAACAGCATATTTAAATAAGTAATTAGACAAACACCGGGAGCGGTTTAAAGTAACGCAGCAGCGACGTTTCTTATAAAATATTGGCATTGAGAAGGTAATAAAGTCAGATCGTCAATCGTCACTTGTTTATGAATCCTTCAGGCAAAGGATACCTGCGAATCGCATCTAGCGCAGGTCTAGAATATGTTGTGCGACAGTCGCGTCAATGGGCGACGCTTGCGCAGTGTATACGCGGCGTCACGCGTCAGTGCGACATCAACGTTTGTACCACTCCTCAGAGTTAGATCTGTTCCAGTTTTTGTTTTAATTAATTAGGTACTTATAGGCACGTTACATACCGTGTGTAAGTAAAATGCCAGTCTTGGACACACTTTGCCGCCATAACTTTGACTGAATAAATATGTTGGTGTCTTGCGGAAGTTTTTGTGTCTCCTGAAAAACACTTTAATTGTCCTTGCTAGATCCATAGCTGTGAACAATTATATTATAAACGTCTTAGGACATAATACGAACATTACTTATATTATTTTGTTTTCTGTTTAAATAGGTACAGTCAACAAAAGAGATATCTGGGCAGGGTATACTAACATATTTGTATGTGAATTGCTTCATGTTCAATTTCGTGACAATATACAATTTTGTGTTGGTGTGTTACAATGTAGGAGTATTGCAAAAACATAGTAATATATATAAAATTGAACATGAAGCAATTCACATACAAATATGTTAGTATACCCTGTCTAGATATCTCTTTTGCTGACTGTACATAGGTTTCTTCTCAAGAACATACCCATTTCTCGATCCGTTTTCACCAATAGTGAACTGTTCGTGACATAACTAAAACCAGTACCAACAGGGTGGTCTATGAACAACACGTTTCTCTCTTTTACCTGAAATTGAAACAAACTGGTATCATTCTGTAGTTTCTGCCTACCCCCGTGGGAAGAAGCCGTGAGGTTATGTATGTGTTGTGGTTATGTTACTAACCCTATATGAGTCTTCGCTCGAAATAAATTTTTTGAATTTGAATTTATGTATGAATGAAACAAACTGAATCCAGTTTTTTAAGTAATATAAGTATGTACGCACGGCTACAGATCAAGAATTGTATAGGATTTCCTTGCATTGAGAAGTCAGTGTAAACTGGAAATGTATAACTTGATGTGTAGCCGTGTACTCTAATTGCGTAAAAACCAATCGGAATCGGTTTCATTTTGACAGTTCAACAACATTCATTGCGTTATTTACGTTGTCGAGCAGACAAATTTTTCGAACATTTGAAGCAATGAATTAGCAATTTGCTTCAAAGTGATTGAGATTCCGTTCGATAGTGTGTTACGCAATTAGGATGCTGGTGGATATTATGAGACTTTAAACCGAAGTCAAAGAAAAAGATGCTTTGTGAAAGCTCCTTGTTCTAAACTCGTAATTTTTTAAAAAATCATTATTAATTCATTGAGTGAGTGCTGCTAATAAAGTTCAAATTAGGTTGGCATTGCAAAAAATGTTTTATGATTTTTATATAAATATTTCTTGATTTTTCTTCATTAGTCGGATTGTCGAGCACTGAAGCCAAGCAGATTATTACAAGGGGTATTTCATTAAAACTAATAACCGCACAATTTAGGTCAGCATATAATTTTCTGGAACTTCATCTAGATGTAAACAATCTAAATTCATTATCCGAGACATCTACTTAGGTAATTACTTCGCGAATCATGTTACAGCATCAAGATAATATTTATTATCATGTTATAGCATCAAAATAATATTTATTATGTTTAAGTACCTATTCATTAATTACCAACTGCATGGTATCTTCCTGGGACTGCATTACTTACTTAATACGTAGGCATAACTAAACATTGTCTTTAAAAAAAATTCGAAGCTTGTGGCTTTCTGTTCTAACAGTACGATATTAGCTAAATATTTCAGCTAAAAGAAGTTTTGGTAGCTACGAGTATTGTCAAGCAGAAAGGGCGAATGTTGAAGTTGTGTTGTTGTTAGATAGGACGTAGTACAGTAGTCCCAGATTACATTATTCTTCTTCTGATGATCTTATCAATCAGCTTATCCTATCCAGCAATCTCTCTAAGTTTGTTAGTATGTATCGATGGTCTCATTCTGTTTTCAGTTTTTTGATAAAGCTGGACTTCATTGTGTATCGTGAGGCATCGTCATTCCTTGGTGTGGCCTAAGGAATGATGATGCCTCTCGATGCTTTAATAACAAACCCCATAATTATAAACGGTGCTTAAAGTTAAGGGCTTTGCACACCTCTGCCGCTAAACGGCATGTGACGTTCCGCTGACGTTCCGCTACTTGAAGTAGCGGGACATCTCGCGAGTCAGTTGAATTGAACTACTGCGTTTTCGCGGCAAAGGTATGTTAAGGACCTAAGAAGCGTAAAAACGTCAAAAATGTATGGTTAAACAGTCGATAATCATTACTTATCTTAAAGTAACGTTTAGGTGTAAATAAACCCCATTGTGTGGCGCTTGGCGCTCAGCAGAATACCTGCTCGTTACAATAGATACTACAGTGATCGAATTGATGAAGTATGTATTAAGTTACCCAAGTATGATTGCGGGGCTGCATATCCATGTTCAAAGGCCCCATTTCAGCGAAGTTTCCTATACCACTTGCGGCAAACCCTGGTCCTCCTTGTATCCATATTATGAGAGGTTTAAGATTTGCGTCAATTTGTGTTCCATTTGCAAAGTAAAACCAATAAAACATATGTGCTCCTGGACGCACTTGTACGTAACCATGTACACTATACCACAGCTTATTATTCTTTACAGCTGTCGTGTAGGGGTTCTCTGTAACAAATTGACAGTTTCATTTATGCACATATCTGTATGTAATAGGCATGTTTTTTTGTAATCTTCGACATTGTTTGCCAATAAAAATTAAATTAGTTAAATTTGGACGACCAAGCTCTACTCGGGTGAAAATAGAGAAAATTAATTTTCCCAGAAACGAGACCTAGCTAGGTTGGTTTTTCGGCCCCGTAAACCCTATAGGGGTTGCAACTTTCAACTAAATAATTAGAGCCGTTTTCGAGAACGTGATTATAAATATATATATACCTACCAAATATTGCTCATTTAATAGTATAGGATAGGATGTAACTAAGTAAAATTCAAAAAATTCAAAAATTCAAAATTCATTTATTTTGTGAATACAGGGTACAGTGATCTTATGTATATTGTTTGGTCCAACCTATGTTCCGCCAACAGGCATACAAAATAGTGATGCTATGATCAAAATTACCTAAAATAATGTTTTTTTTTTATTTATTCTGCACTAGCTCTTGTCCGCGGCTTCGCCCGCGTGGAGGTCGCAAGATTATCCCACGGGAACGTACACCCGGATAAAAAGTATCCTAATCCAGGTCATATTCTAGCCATGTGCCAAATTTCATCCAAATCCGTTCAGCCGTTTTAGCGTGAAAGCGTAACAAACATTCTTGTTAATTGACTCTCCTCTCATTACAGGGGACTTGTTAAACATAGATAACTGGCGAAATGTGGGTGTCCGTGTCCCTCCCTACCTACAGACAGACTCTACCTACACCTCTACTTATCCCTTCGAGGACTACAGGTGTGATGTTGTGCTAAGTTAAAATATTTGAATTATAATCTTACACATCATAAATTAGTTAAAAGCCCAAAAACAAGGTGTATTGACATTTATAACACGAGTATACAATAATTATCTACCCAGTCTTGAGAAAAGCTTTTAAAATGATTCAAGTTTAATGACTATTAGGGTTAAAATGCATACCTTCATACACCATTTCTGCCATAACACAAAGCGTTGTTGTGATCCATATTGTAAATAAATTCATTTTGAATTTAATTTTTTTTAAACTACACCCACTTTTATCATTCACATGTGCGCTTTAGTGACACTTGTAAACGATTAACATCGTTTTAAACACACGCCATGTGGTGATATCATAATAGGTACCTATATTCCTCTAATGAATTAATGAGACAAATCAACAAAAAAAATAGCTAGATATATAACGGGAGTTGGACTATATCCGCAGTTTTAGACTATGTCACGCGCTTCTCATTAGATAATTACGTAGGTGAACGAACAGCGAATGTTGAGTACGTACTACTTACTCTGCAAAGTACAAACTACTCGTTACACGAGCCATGGGTAAATATTTAAATAGGTAAAAATTGCTGCCTAGTATTTTCACTGACTTCTATCTCCCCCCTGAACAATGATTAACACAATGGGTATGGAAGGTCAGACTGTTTTTTTTTTTTTTTTGTTTCCAGACTAGTTCCGCCAACGTAATTGGCGCCTATTTTATATCTATGTCTCATCCATACAAGTTCTCGCGTGCATGCCTCTCGTACTTCCATGCTTCATACTTTATCTTTCTTTTTTCCATCATCATATATTCAGTGGGTGGGACTCCCACTTATTACCTACTTCTCTATTTTATCTATTCTTTATTCACTTCCATTTTTCGGGGAAATAACTTTATACACATTTACTTTTTGTTTTTACTTCTTATATAAACTTAGCTTATTATATTAAAACATTTGTATCCAAGTAATCTAAAAATATTTTAACATATAAAATATTCTCTTTATTACTATTCCTATTTTAAGACATATTTCTCGAACAACAGGTCAGACTGTTACGACTAGTGCGCTCTCAAAAGAAACCATGAAATAAAGAGCTAGTAGTTATTTAAGACGCAGATATCTGTCAATGGCCTTGGGTAGTTATCTTGCGTGTTCTGTTCTGAGCTCACGCAATGCATCGTACACAGGGCTACACATCAAGCTATACATTTCCAGTTTACACTGACCTCTCATTGTAAGGAAATCCTATACAATGCGAGATCAGCTTATACTGGAAATGTATAATATTTGATCTGTAGCCGTGCGTACGTCCAGCCAGTAATAGGACTCGCCCATCAAGGAGCGCTGTCCCCAAATTAGATGCATTATTAATTTATTATACAGGTGGCGCAAAAGTAATGACATTTTCATTTAGCTGTAACTTTTTTCAAATAAAGTACACGCAATAATTTAATTGGAATACATATAAATAGACCTGTAAAATTATTCCTGATAGGTTTTGAATATGGATGTCCTTCAAATGATGGCCTCCAGCGTCAATGCAAAGGGCTCTTTTTAAAGCATTTTCCATCACGCTTCTCAAAACTTCCGGTGTTATGTTATGTTCTGAATTTCTTGACGAGAATTGTATTTTAGGGCTTATAAAGTTCATGGCTTTTTCACATAAACTAGCGACTTTAAATAACACGGTAGAAAAAGTAGGGACTGGTCAGTTTACGTGACCTTGCGGGCCAATGCAAATTGCCAAATTGGGAGATAACGTGACATGGAAAAGTTTCAGTCAATAAGGCCATGGAATCGCGGGCTGAATGTGCAGTGGCACCGTCACGTCCGTATAGGATGGTGCCACTGCACATTCAGCCCGCGATTCCATAGTCATGGCCGCGATTCCATGGCATAAGCCACAAACTTTATCAGTCCTAAAAACTAATATTCGTCAAGAAATTCAGAACATAACACCGGAAGTTTTGAGAAGCGTGATCGAAAATACTTTAAAAAGAGCTCTGCATTGACGCTGCAGGTCATCATTTGAAGGACATCACATTCAAAACCTAACAGGAATAAGTTTACAGATCTATTTATATGCATCCCATAAAAAATATTGCGTTTATTGTATACATATAAAAGAAAGTTATATCTAAGTAAATGAAACTTTTTCATTACTTTTGCGCCACCCAATAGGTACATAAAAAAATGGTAGGTATTAAGTAATTAGGTATATTAAAACACCTAGGTACACTAAAAGATACTAACACTAAAAGATGAAAATTTCATAAAAATACCCTTGATAGCTTTGGCGTAATTCTCATTTTTTTATCCGCGTTAGACATAACTTTACAAATAAACATAATCTTAAATATTCACATATTAAGTTGCTCTAATTTAACATACCCACCTACCTATATTTTTTTCAAATCATAAACACTACTCGTTTAGACGTGATCTTTAGTTTAATATCATTAAAAGTCAGTTATCGTCGCCTTAATTGACGATATTAACGATATTATTATTGATATTAACGTATCTTATTGAGCAGTTAAAATTACTTAAGGACTTTTTACATTCCTACTCATTAGTACTCAACTATCTATAACACTTAGTGGTATTGTCTTGTTTTCCATAAAATAATGTATACTAATATTGTTTTCTTGTTAACATGTGTTATAATCATTAGTTTCTATAAGTAACACATTACATAATCGATACTAAACAACATTAAAGCAACAACACAAGCAACATTTAATATAAGTAATTAAAAACCCTAACCCTAGACTAGACGGTCAACGTCAGGGGCACACCGAGGTTCGGTTTGGTTAGGTTCCTTTAAACCCTGCAGACAGAAATAGCGGGGCTCCGTCGACCTGCTGACGAAAACCCTAACCCTAGACGGTCGACGTCAGGGGCACCCCGAGGTTTGGTTTCGTTAAGTTCCTTTAAACCCTGCGGATAGAAATAGCGGGGCTCCGTCGACTTGCTGTCGAAAACCTAACTCTAGACGGTCGATGTCAGGGGCACCCCGAGGTTTGGTTTGGTTAGGTTCCTTTAAACCCTGCAGACAGAAATAGCGGGGCTCTGTCGACCTGCTGACGAAAACTCTAACTCTAGACGGTCGATGTCAGGGGCACCCCGAGGTTCGGTTTGGTTAGGTTCCTTTAAACCCTGCTGATAGAAATAGGAGCCCCGCGTAGCGGAGCTCTGTCGACCTGCTAACGAAATTGTTAATTTTAACATGATCATAACATCAAAATTGCAGGCGCTTGTACTGAACTAGTATTGTTGTACTAGTATGGACAAATGAATATGATGTTGAATAAATGTTATGGAAAACGACATTATTGAAAATTAAAATTATAGCAAATAAAATGGATTAAAATTATTATGATACTTGATCGATTATGAATTTATTGACCAAAGAAATTAGTGAAAATGATTGTATGTACAGACGCCAGCACATCAAGCCACCCGAAACTGAAAAATTTTCCCAATCAACCTTGAACCTAATGCTTTAGCGATAAAGATGAAAAAGAAAAAGAAACAAAAAAGCTGCTATTAAAGAAATTTGACAGGTTGTAGTAGCTTGATGTGCTAGAGCTTTATTTCTAAGCTGAAGCGTTATTTCTAATGAAATTATGGCAAATACAACTAAGGTACCTATACAAAATTATTGCATTTTAAATTATGGCTAACATTAGTAAACCACACTTAGTAGTAGCGGCAGTAGCCGAAATGCAGAAATGTCTGTGACTGATGAGAGATCATGAGTTTGACCCACCAGCTAAATAAGTACCATGATTTCGTCTTCTCCTAATTCTTATGACGATGGCAGTCTAAGTTGTGTTAGTCCAGAACTTGACTAATAGTTTAGGGGTTATTCCACTCTGCCCCACCAAGTTGTCCCACCAGTGGGTCAAACAAAGTGGAATTTGTAAAATTGTTTTGTCCAGTTGGTCGCCCTTATCGATCGAACAAAGTAAAACCTTTGGTGGGGCATAGTGGAATAATCCGAGTTCAGCCATCTTATTGTGATAGTCAAAGTTTTTGTCGACTCATGCAGGAAAGTCAAAGAATTAAAGTTTGGTACCTAAGGCTGCAAAAGCGAGTGAGGCGAGGGTGAGCTTAAAATTTTTGAAGACCGCCCTGATAAGTTAAATTTTCTTTTGACCACTTAGCACAGACCTACGAATGGTCAAATTTAATGGCTCTAAATATTTTTTAAGTTGACGAAAGCTGTAAAAATCCGGAGTCACATGTAATCTGTTCGATTTATGCCTTACATGACGTGTGTCTCCGGACTTTTAATTTGTCGGTCTTCTAATTTCAGATGAGAATATTTTCTTGTTTCATACTTTTTAGAGCGTGATTTTTCAGTACCTAGTCTGGTTTTAGTTTTTAAACTTACTTTTTATTTAAATTATTTTGGGGTTACAAAGGGCCACGTTACATTTTTTAAAAGAAGAATACCTAATTATATTATACCTACAACGTGTCGTTTTGCATCCTTGTCTTTCAGGGTATGATACAGAACATCAAACCAAACTAGTTTCTCCATGGGACCAACATCGTATTCGCGAAAAAATATTCAACTGTCCCATAGAAAATTTCAATACCTAGGTACTCGACGCAAATGTATGGGATGTATGTACGACGATTATGTATGGGACGGCTGGCTATTTTTTTGCGATTACGATGTTCGTGCCATGGAGAAAGTTGTTCGGATTGATGGTCTATACCACACCTTTAAATTTGACGAGGATGCAAAACGACACGTTGTGTAATATATTTTGGATAGGTTTGGTTTGGAGAGATAATTATGTTTGACACACATGAAGCGTGATTTTAGAAATTATTCGGAACTATCGGGTGCATGCAAGCAAACCCACGAGCAACAGCTAACAATATATTTTTTTAAATGTGCTATTAAGCCCTTTGATTTGATATCCAACACAGCATCATTAAAAAACATTTTTTTTTTTGTTCATGACTTTATCATGTCCTCTAGCCGTATTAAATTTAATGTGACGTCACATACCATATAAGGAGTGGACAATCAAGACGCTTCCAAAGGTACCTTATTTGTCAAATAATGATAAGAAGTTTAGAAGTTATGAGGGAACACATGAACATACATACATACCGGTCAAAATCATAACCCTCCTTTTTGCTTCGTTGTAGTCGGGTAAAAACTACGCCAAACAGAAAACAGACTGGCTCCTGACCTGTGTGCCAACGAACATAGGTTCGTTGAAGTAAGGTTAAAGTACAACATTGTGACCCTGTGTAAGCTAGGTTAAAAAAAAAGTAAATAACAGCTGTAATAAATTATTTAATTAAATAACAAATCGACGAATGATCCAATAATACTAGTAGACTTATTTGTTTGTTGAGATTTCTTTTGGCGTCTGTTGGTATTTGAATACTTTTCGGGGAAACGAAATGGGGAGTTCGGCTCTCTCAGTGGCGGGTCTTCTATAGGGGGCCTTACCGAAGGAAAACCCACTACGTGTCCAAGAACCCCACCAATGAGGCCAGGTCGGTAGGCTGCCTGGGGGTGGTCTAAAATATCCTCCTTTACAGGTTTAATGTGGCCTGCAAAAGAAAAATAAGTAAGTAGATATTGTAAGATAGAACTACTAATATTAATCACCATTTTTGGAATTTCCACCATGATAGTCCGTTTGAAACTTAAGGACAAGAGAAAGGAACCTACAGAAGAGTGATATTATCGATTTACAGAGGCGGCCTTGTGTCTTACCTGCTGGATATTGATGCGATGGTGGCCTATAACCATAAGGGCCATAGTTACCCTCAAAATTATACGGAGGTCGCGTGGGCCTCTGAGGTCGATGCTGCGTGGATGGTGGTCTATTGGGCCCAGGGTAATATGGTGGATTGTAGATATTACCGAAAAAATATCGATCATTCCTATCTGATTTTCTCCTCGAACCGTTTGGTGTAACTGAAAATGTTAAACACACCTTTATTGAGTCTACCTAAGTAAATATTGATATCCTAATAAAGGTAGGTTGTATTGAAAGGCGTCTGAAGGATTATGTACGTTGAGAAGGTGAGCAGAAATGCTGCAGCAGCAGCTTCTGTGATGTTGCTGATGGATATGTAAGAAAACATTTGAGCGTCACCAAACAGAATTATGTATGAAAGTAGGCACTAACCGGAGCTTAGATCCGTTTCATCATAATCTTCTATTTCACCGCAGTCGTCTTGATCATCTTCTTGGGGCTGTTCTTGCAAATCATTGAGCGGATCCAACTGTGGTCTTTGTGGCCTACCGGGTCCAAGTAGATTGTATATCAACCCCAGAGTCCGCGGTCTGCCCTGCTCCCAACTGGCTTGACGCCGATGTGGGGCAATCTTGTTCGTGGGGCACAACGCTGGATTCACTGTCACTGCATCCAACTCCACCACGATTGAGTATACCTATGCAAGTAAAAGGCGAAAAACTATTAGTTACCTTTTAACATTTCAAATTACACTTAGCTTTAAAATTAAGAACATACCGTTATAAAAATAAATAAATATTGTCCCATTGCGTCCATATTTTTTTATCACAGAATAATCAAAAATTTGTTCAAATCCAATACTTTTCGCTTATGTGTCCGACTCGTATCTGAGTGTAACACTGACCGTGTTTTACTACACTTGGGAGCTCCCACGCCACATGCAAAAGTGAAATGACTTATTTTATGCTTAGGCAATCACCGCGCCTTATAAGAAAATTCAAAATCCTGACGAACGTTCCAAAGTGCAGAAATTAATCTTCTGGGGAGATTTTTATTTCTCTAACTAGAAGATTAGATGGATGCAAGTTAATGGTACTACGCCGAACCCAAATAAATTGACAATTGGGGGCATTTTGACGATGATGAAATTGGTTAGTAACTAATAAGACGCGATGAATTCTTGGTATTTATATGGACGGAAAGACCAGAGAGACATAGGTAGATAGGCCTACCTACCTACTTAAGCCCTAGTTCGTATCGTTGTCCTTTCTAGCTTGCCTTGGCTCATTTGTCAAGCACCAGTGAATCTTAATAGTACCTACATATAAATCGAAAATACGAACAAATTTTAAGTAGGCCTACATAATATAGAATTTTGTAGAGCGGAACTGCTTCATTGATCTCAATCCCTACCTTATAGTAGGTATATGTTTACCTCTTACCAGTTTTCTTAGGTACATTATGCAAATCAATAATAGAGGTGTCGGCCTAGTCGACCCATCTCTACTCGTAATCAAAAACTTTGGATAGGAAGCCGTACCTCACTATAGGTAGGCACTTACTATTTACCTACCTAGAAATACGTCCTTATACTTGTAATGATTTGGAAGCACACACGATAGGCTACAGTTGGCTGGGGTAGCTCATCATCACACCTAAATTAAAGCAAGCTGCTGAATTTTGAACATTGCTCAGCGCCGAAGTTGAAAATATTTTTTGATAGAAAATTGGGTGAGGCGCGTATGGTAAAAGGTTGGGAACTCCTGGTTTAGGACGTGAAGCGGCGATCTTCGCAGGATGGCTGTGGCAGCAGCTGGACGAGTATGGCAGTTCGGGGAGCCTATGTTCAGAACTTCAGACTCGCCCAAGATACGTTGGCCGTACCTCGGTACGTAGTGCAGGTAATAGGTACTGTAAAGACAGGGTCTACCGAGACAGGCTTAGGTACGATATGTTGGAAAAATTCAAGAAGTTACCTAAGTAACCAAGGCACCTAACCACAAGTCACCTACCCTCGGGTATCAGCCCTTCAAGGAAAGGTTAACGATTGGGAAATCCAACTACCAACTCTAAAAAAAGAATATTATATTGCACACATCGCGAAAAAGGCATATCTACATTTTCATAACAACACGCTGACACGCACCGTTGATCTTTAATGCTCTTTTCGTAACAGTAAATCCTTTTTCAGTCCAACAGTCATCAATTAAGCAAGACGTGATTCCCAAGACCCACATCGTCTCCATTTCGTAAACACGTAGGTTGGTATATACTTAATGCTTCGTTTAAGATTTACAAAACATGAATACGTATAAGACCCTATAGTCATTATTATGGGAATCAATTATTTATTTACCTAGTTAGGTACCTACTGAATAAATGAATGACCATGGCATTTTCAAATCGTAGATATCATCGGTAATCATAGGTACGGATCGTAATCTACTAACGGGACAAAAAGTAGGTAGGTAGGTATGTTCTAATGCTAAATAACTCCTATAAGTCGACGTTCGTACGGACGTAAAAATATCGCGGCGATTTTTTTTTAGCGCGCTGGATTTTCAACGCTCTGCGTCGCGCCGAGAGTGCATAATCCAACAGTGTGTTTTTTCGACGCGCTAGAATGTACTCTTGTTATTGTTAAGATGGATTCTCAACGCTCGGCTCAACAACGAGTGTTGAAAATCCAGTGCGCGATAAAATCCCGCCGCGATTTTATTACGCCCGTGGGAACGAGGGTTACCGTAGCCTTTAACCCATGCTATTACCACTCCCGCGCCCGGCTCCCCCGCGTGACGTCATTAGGATTGTTCTTGAGACTAGCTATTATACTATAGGTGTCTTTCAATCAATCCAAATTAATTTTTTTATAGGTTTTTATGGAAAGAAAAATTGGAAAAGTTTCCTGGAAATGTTAAAATTCGGTAAAAACTGAAAGTAAAGTTTTTCTATGGGAATTGACATTTGGACAGGACAACGTCTGTCGGGTCAGCTAGACTAAAATATTAGTAGGTATGGATGGTATGGATACCTATGGATTAGACATAGGTACCTACAGGTAAGTAGAGATATTCTTGGTTATTGTTTTGTGCTGTTGAATAGGTCGCACACACCTTGGATGTTAGCTTGAAATGATAAGGCATGGATAGCCAAAGATATGGTTTATTGAATGGTTTTAACTACCACGTAACCAATGCTACGAGTAAGTACCTAGGTATATGAATGTTGTGTGAGTGAGTAGGCTTAAAGCTGACTGTAAACGATGATTGTGACCTTGAATTTGTCGACCAGCCCGACTGTCAATGTCCAGTAGGTAGGTTTCGGCAACGTATGTCATAACGGGCAGGACGCACCGGTTGTAAACCAGCATATCTATTCACAACGATACGATTCGCTACCGTATCGACAATGACACATATTCGATAACCTGATTTCCGAACCGAAGGACTGGCAAAACGCTATTCACAGATCCGTGTGGAAGGGTTATTTTTTGAACCGATTATAATTAAATACTTTAGATAATGCCTAAATAACTAAGTATGTTTTTATACAATATATAATGTTCGATATCACTTCCGACAGCAAATACCTGTCGGAAGAATTGATATCTTCATACTGTCAAAATTGTACGGTTTCGGATTTGTGAAAAGCGTTTAGAGGACTTCGTCGATAACATTGGCGTTCGGTACGGTACGAAAGCGTATCGTATCGTTGTGAATAGCTATGCAGGAAAACCATTCTTCAAACATTGCGGCCTGCGGGTTATGTAACGAAAAGACTTGATGAAGTTTTCAAAACGCTGCACGCTGCCCAACCCAACTGGATCCTTCTGTCGGCTTCTTTCTCAAAGTTGTGTCTACCGAGCTGGGTGACTTGTCCTAGGTAGACATACACCTTCACTACTTCGAGATGCGACCCTTCGATGTGAATTGGACTCGGCAAGATGTGTGCCAACCCGCCGAGAGGCTCCATTTAGGCTGTGTAGCATCTGGTCCTACTGTTCCAGCGACTCTACCATTATGACCTGTGATTATGACAATGTCATAATGTCATCGGCAAAGCGAAGGTGTGAGATGTAGGTATTCGCCTTTCTGTCCAGTCAAGTGGATGGGTGGCTGTGGTGGTGGTGGTGGTGGGTGGTGGTGGTTCTTCAGCAAGGTTTTGTTACTTTTTTAGAAGACTTCTTCAAAAAACTTTAACTAAAGGAATAAACCTGAAATCGCGAAAAAAAAAACTGCTGTTCCCTACATTTTGACGAATTATGCGAACTCAAATGTTTTTTTTTAGCATTTTAGGTTTGGTCCCATAGTAAAAGTTGTTCATAATGATGATTCGAGTACAATGACCCCTTAAAAGAATGCCACTACCACACTTACACCACAGTATAAAATGATTAAAGTATAGACTGTGCTTACACCCTGTATCATATAGCTACGTCTGTGATAGGCTGTCCTACCTGGTTTTTGTATGCCTAAGTATTGTATTTTTGTCGAAATAAGTTATGTTAGAGTCAGTTCACGTTGTCGTCGTCGTTGTTTAAATTTATTATTTGCTTTAATTTTGAAAATATATTTTTTGTACTTTTTTCGATAAATACACTTCTGGACACATCTTTTGGCCCACCTTGTATTTTCAATTTCGTTTGGTCCTAGCTAAAATTTTATATTAGGTCGAGCAAAAAGTTTTTATGCAGTTTTGAACCTGGCAGATTCACAATTTCATTCAATAGTCTTTTTTTGAATTTAAAGAAACAAAAGACAATTTGGAGCCTGTTTGTTGATATCAAACAATCGAATACTAAGAAAACTTGGTTTTATTGGTTTACTTGGATTTAATTCTTGAAAAAGTGATTGATATCTTTGGTTTTGCAACAAACATTACTTATTCTTAACATTAAGGTGAGGTTCTATCAATAATCTATGGATACTTCACCTGAAGTCGCCGCCCAAGCTGTGGCACTTATTCAGGCCGGACACAGCCAAAGAAACGTGAGTGCTCAACTTAATTTAAGTCGATCTGCGGTCCGAAATGTTTATCGGAGGTACCTAGAGACTGGCGGCTTTGTTCGTCGCCAAGGAAGGCCACGATCTCGGGTCACAACTGAAAGGCAGGATCGATTCATCGTGACGACCAGCTTGAGAAATCGTCACCTTACCTCCATTGAGATACAAAACCAACTTCGCGACTTCCACGGAGTATCTGTGAGCGCTCGAACTGTTCGGAGAAGGTTAAAAGAACGCGATATGGTACCACACAAGCCAGCTAATGGCCCCAAACTAACGCGAGCCCACCGAACAGCGCGCCTTCATTTCGCACGCAGTCATTTAAATTGGACACAGCAAGATTGGAGCCGTGTACTCTTTTCTGATGAGTCAAAATTGTGTTACATGGCGATGATGGAAGGAAGAAGGTCTACCGACGAAAGGGAGAGCGTTTCGCACAATGCTGCTTTGAAGAGAGGGTTGCTTATGGCGGTGGGGGGCGGTATATCCGCGAGCGGCAAAACTCAACTTGAGGTTGTTACAGGACCACGGCTGCCAACATTAAATGCTGAAAGGTACATTCGTGAGTGCTTAGAACCTCACGTGATACCATACGCGGACTATGTGGGCCCAAATTTCCTTTTTATGCATGATAATGCAAGAGCCCATGCGGCCGGCATCGTCAGGGAATATCTTCGGGATGTGAACATCACAGTTATGGACTGGCCAGCCAGAAGCCCAGACATGAACCCCGTTGAGCACATGTGGGACGAGCTAAAAAGACGTGTTAGGGCTCGTCAGCCAGTTGCCCAGACGATGCAGGAGTTGAAAACTGCCATAGAACAGGAATGGGAGATGATCCCTCAAAATTTCATAGAGCGGTTGATAAACTCTATGCCTAATCGTATGAGAGCTGTGGTAGATGCCCATGGAGGCAACACGCATTATTAAATTAAACCTTTATTTGATAAAACATGTTTTTTATTCAAAAATCAATTGCCTTTAACAAGGCGCATATCCGACTTGTTAGGCGTAGCTCCATGTCGTATGGTATTCTGAATTCAAATTTAAAACAATACGATCGAAAAAGATTGTAAAATGTATCAGGTTTAAAACTGCATCAACAGTTTTTGTTCAATCTAGCAATCATATTTCGGTAGGGGCCATCGAAACCTAAACTCTAAGGTGGGCCAATAGATGTGTCCAGAAGTGTATATGTTTTAGGAATTGAAACTCGGTCCTGTTGTATTATATTTGTATTTGTACCACAGCACAATATCCAAACGACGACAGTAACATTACCTATATACACAAACACAGGATAGGAATCTAATTGAATAATCACACGAAGATCATTATAATATTTTACATTCAGATTCAAAATCCTAGTCCTTTTTTTTCTGTAGTGAAAACATAGACAAACCCTCTAGACCAACTAGGGTTGTCAGAGAACTAATAGTGGGAACCATAGATATTAATTAGGTTCGCCACACCACCCCCCTACGGATAAAAACAAGGTATACACACAAAGAAAATAAAAGATAAAAATTATAAATCTAGAATGTCCCTAAATTTAACCCGTCTGCCAGATCTGGTGGTGATAATGCCTGAAGGAGACGCAAGAGTTGGCGAAAGAGAAGTTGGGTTTGACGAAGGAGAAACTGGAACAGGAACTGTAACAGGTGGTGAGGAAATCAGTTCACGAGTCCAGGTAAGCTGGCTTAACACGGTCTATGCTGACAGTAGCCTCTCTTCCATTCATCTCCAAGGTAAGGGTTTTATCCCTTCTCCTCAGGATGCGGTATGGGCCAGTGTAAGGAGGTTGCAGAGGCCGTCGAACAGTGTCATCACGGAGTAAGACATGGGTCGACATCGCCAAATCTTTGAAAACGAAGGTGGACGGTCGAGCATGTCGTGAGGCTGGAATTGGACGTAAAATTTCCATCCGGCTCCTCAACTCCGTGACGAAATCTGCAATGTCGTTTGGGCTCCTGGGTTCTTCCGCTACCATGATTAATTCTCCAGGAAGACGGAGAGGTTCTCCATAGACCAGCTCAGCGGACGAGGTATTCAAGTCCTCTTTGAGGGCGGTCCTCATGCCAAGGAGTACTAGTGGAAGTGCCTTACTCCACGTTTGGGAATGACACATTAAAGAAGCTTTTAGTTGGCGGTGCATGCGTTCTACCATGCCATTTGCGCACGGGTGGTAACTGGTTGTGCGAATCCGCTTTGTTGCGCACACGTTCATAAGGCGACGAAATAAGGCAGATACAAACTGTCGACCCTGATCGGTCGTCACAGTACTTGGCACCCCAAAACGGGAAATCCAACCAGTCACCAGCGTGTCTGCCACTTCTTCCGCCGTGATACATGACATAGGCCACACTTCGGGCCAACGCGTAAATCTGTCAACCGCGGTCACACAATATGTGAAATTGTCTGAAGGTGGCAGTGGTCCTATGATATCAATGTGGATATGACAAAATCTGTTTGATGCGATCGGAAAAGACATTAGCGGTGCAGATGTGTGCCTGGTCACCTTGCTGCGTTGGCACTGTAAGCATGACTTCGCCCATTGTCGACAGTCGGTGTTAATATGAGGCCATACGTATCGCTCTGCCACCAATCGTAAGGTTGCTCTCACGCCTGGATGACTGAGACCATGTAGTCGATCGAAAGCTGCTCGACGGAAAGGTAAGGTGAGGTATGGGCGAGGTCTACCTGTCGATGTGTCGCAAAGTATGGATGTGTTGGTTCCAGGGACAACAATTTTCTTCAATTTCAAAGAAGTAGATGAACCCACCTCTTTGAGTTCTTCGTCTCTCTCTTGTGATTCAGCAAGAGCTTGGTAGTCCTCCTCTAATAAAATGGATTCAACCCGCGACATTGCATCTGCGACTACGTTGTCGGTGCCTTTAATACTCGTATATCGAATGTCGGTGGTAAATTGACTAATAAAAGTTAGTTGGTTGAGTTGTGTTGGTGGAAGCTTGTCTCGACGCTGCGTGAAAGCATACACTAGGGGCTTATGGTCAGTAAAAATTGCTGCGTTTTGCACTTCTAGTATGTGCCGAAAGTGTTGAACGCTCTCGTACACAGCTAGAAGTTCCCTATAATAAGCAGGCCACTGAGATTGTTTGTCGGTTAGCTTCTTGCTGAAATATGCTAGGGGTTGCCAGTTACCATCGACTTCCTGCTGTAAACATGCACCTATGTGCAAGCTAGACGCATCTGTAAAAAGACCTAAAGGGGCATCACTATTTCGGTGTGATAAAGTGGTAACATTAGCAAGGCTCTTCTTGCAGTCATCAAAACATTGTTCGAGCTCAAGCGTCCATGGAAATGGTTTTGCGCCTTTGCTGTTAGTTGCAGCGACTGCATCAATTAAAGGTGCCTGATACTTGGCGGCGTTAGGCAAAAATCTGCGGTAGTAGTTAATCATACCCAAGAACCTACGCACACCTTGCACGGTCTTAGGGAGAGGAAAATCCACTAAAGCGCGGATACGGCCTTCGGGAGGAAAAGTGCCGGCAGCATTAATACGGTAACCTAAAACGTTACCTCGGCTGCCCCAAGTACACACTTCGCCGGGTTGATGACCACTCCATACTGGTGCAGTCGGCTAAACAAGAGCCTTAGGTGTTCAGCATGTTGCTGGGGATCTTTCGAGTACACGAGGATATCATCGACGTACGCGAAACAAAAATTAAATCCTCGCACAACTTCGTCAATGGACCTTTGAAATGTTTGACCGGCATTTCTAAGACCAAAGGTCATGTAGGGAAATTCAAAGAGACCAAAAGGTGTGATTATGGCTGTTTTACAAATATCATCGGAATTCATTGGAATTTGCTGATATGCTTTAACTAAATCTAGGGTACTAAAAACTGAGCAACCAGACAAGTTGTGGCCAAAATCCCCTATATGGCGGACAGGGTAGCAGTCCGGAATTGTGCGGGCATTCAATGCACGGTAGTCACCGCATGGACGATAAGTCTCGTCTTTTTTAAGTGCGAGATGTAGCGGAGAGGACCATGAGCTGCTGGAATGTCGAGCGGTGCCTACACGAATCATCTCCTCGAATTCTTTCTGAGCGGCTCTAAGCGTTAATGGGGCAAGGCGACGAGGTCGCGCTGTCACAGGTGGGCCATCGGTAGTTTTTATAAAGTGCACTGTAGTGTGCTTCACCTCTTTAGGCGCGCCAGGAGGACGTGATATGCTCGGAAACTAGTTCAAAATGTGCGAATATGGTGAATCAGGTGATTGAATGAGTTTAACGCTGGGTTGGTCAACTGAGGAGAATTCAGTTTCAGCTGACAACCCTGTTTTGCCGTCTCGCAACCTTCCATGAGCACAGTCTGGTAAGAGGTGGTAATGAGCCAAGAAGTCTGAACCAATTATTGGAGTTCCTACTTCTGCGACTATGAATTTCCACACAAAATCGCGTCTCAAACCTAAATTCAATTTCAGTTCGACCAGACCAAAAGTGTTTATTTTAGTGCCATTGGCTGCTAAGATTTCATATGGAAGTGGCTGCTTTTTACCCTGGGAGTAACATCTAGGTAGGCAAGAAAGGATAGGATAGGCGGATCCGGTGTCGATTAAAAATCGTCGGCCCGAATACTGATCGGTAACAAATAAACGGCGACTTGCTAGGGGGCAGTCAGTGGTCGCCACTACTGACTGCTGCTTGAGTTTCCCTGTGGTATGGAACCAGAACAAGTGCATGGTTGAATGCACCTGAAAGCTTTCGCACCGAATCGCCTGTGGTACCAGCATTGGCCGTTAGAAATGCGTAAGCGTGACCCAGAACGACTACGGTTATTTCTGTCGTTACTTGTTGTTGGAGCAACTTAAGTTGCTCCTTGGTGTCAGCACTAGATGATGATGATGCTGATGATGTCCTACCTGTCGCATGGACATTCATTGGTTGCGGGCTGATTTCTTGCAGTTTATCAGCCAGCTCGCCCAAGTCCTCGAGGGATGAATGTTTTTGGGCAACTAAAATGCCTTGCATGTAGTGAGGCAACCTATTCGTCCAAATAGTTTGGAGGAACTTTTCAGGAAAAGGTGAACCGGCGAGAGTTCTGAGGTGACGCAAGAATGACGAGGGCTTCCTATCCCCTATCTCCTCTTTCTCAAGGAGCCTTCTAATTTTCTCTTCATACGACTCGGTGAAACGGGAGATAAGAGCCTTTTTGAGACAAGTGTAAGGGTGATCCTTAGGTGGTTCAATGATTATGTCCTCAATTTCACTAGCGGATTTAGTGTCGAGCTGACTTACGGCATAGTAGAATTTTGTCAATTCTTGTGTGACGCCATTGATAAAAAATTGTGCCTCTAAGCTAGCAAACCAGAGGCTAGGCCGGTCAGACCAGAAAGGAGGAACGCGTATGGACACTCTATTGACTAATACAGGTAGAGATCTAGATGTGGAAGGGGCGTCAACGAGCTCTACACCACCAGTTCCAGGTTCAGGATCAAGAAAAATCTCCTTTCCCTCGTTGGTCATTGCGTAACTAACAAATTATACTTATCTCGCAAGCAAACCGCGCAACCCTAAGAAATGACTATAGCATAAATTTTACAATACCTACGCACAGCAGTAAAATCAAAGAGTTAAATAATCATCATGGAAAAAAAATCAAATTATAAGTACACAACCAATAAAAAATATACATGCAACACACGGGCAAATAAAATGAGTGCAAACAGTAGAGTAGAGTATTAAAATAAAACTGTTCTGCTAAAACCTCTTTTTAAATTAGTAATTGTTTCAGGATTTTGCTGTCACACTATAAATACGAAAAACAGTTTCTCTGGAACGCAGCCGGTTTACGTTTGACGTTTGCAGACAGTGATGACCGTAGACATGTGACAAACTATTTCAAGCTTCGCCAGTTAAATTTGAAGTTTTCTTATCATTGATTTATGTATATAAGAACTGGGCTAACCTCGCGACGAAATGGCACCAGCGTGCAGCGCGCTGGCCCTAAAATGTAAGTTGAGGGCCAACGTGACTTAGTCGGCAGCTGTCCGCGTGGGGAAGTACTTGCTTGTCATAAAAATGCGTAGTTGCGTAGTAAAAGGGTCGTCGCTGGAGGACAGGAGGAGTGGCACGAAGGCTGCGCTGTGGATCACGTCGGGGTCACCAATTTAGGAATTGAAACTCGGTCCTGTTGTATTATATTTATATTTGTACCACAGCACAATATCCAAACGACGACAGTAACATTACCTATATACACAAACACAGGATAGGAATCTAATTGAATAATCACACGAAGATCATTATAATATTTTACATTCAGATTCAAAATCCTAGTCCTTTTTTTTCTGTAGTGAAAACATAGACAAACCCTCTAGACCAACTAGGGTTGTCAAAGAACTAATAGTGGGAACCATAGATATTAATTAGGTTCGCCACAATGTTTTGAAACGATTAATATTCCTTAATCATAAGTATTTTAAAGTAACACAACCTTTTACTCACTTTTTTTTTCATTTTTCTGAACCTCATAACTCTTGAACGGGCAACTATGGGCGCGCGCTGATAGCGTAGAATTATAGCCAACAAGCCAAAGCATAAGAATAAAGTAGTTTTAAAGCAAGACCTGTTAAGACTTGGCCGAATTAGCAGTTTCTGTTTCATTCCATACAACAAAAATTGAAAATATTTTTTTCCGGGCAAACTATCAGTTTTAGAGAAAAACGTTTCCTGACAATTATTCATCTTTGCGAACGTCGACTAAGTGTAAGGGAGACATAAAAAAAAAAACTAAATTTTCAATATTTTACTTTTATTTCACAACTCTATGGGCGCGTGATTAATATTAAAACCATGCCAAATTACAATTGTTTTTATTGTCAAGAGTCTGAGTTTAACCATGGACAGGCATACAGACGGACTTGGCGTAACTATTGGTGGTTCTTAGTTTTACCACAGCACAGGTTTTACTATGGTACCCTAAAAACATGCGCTAGATAAGAAGATTATTATATACGCTAAAATATTTTTCTGAGCACCTATTGGAACGGTTTTTAAAGAAATTAAATATTTTTCATTCGGATGCATATTCTTTGGAAAAATCGTACATGGCTGTATAACGAGTTGCCTTTGCATGTCACAGAATCTGAAATTCTTCAATGAAAAAATAACTTTTGACATTTCGCTCTCGTACTGACTGATCTATTTCATTGATCCAGTCCTGAAACTGAATAGAAATAATGGCAAAACTGCAGGGAAAAATATATTTAGGCTACGAAGATGAAGCAATTGTTGACAAAAATCAAACCCTAGTTAACTATACTGTAAACAAAATCGGAGGACTACCGGTAAGTTTTCAATTGTAATGTTCTACTAGTCCATTCAAATACAAAATATTATCGACCACATGCTTTGTTTAGGAACTTTATGATTTATTATATTTTTGTTTTAACAGGACTGGCCACCATTAGAAAATCTACAGATCTCTACTAAATGTCCTCTCTGCGGATTACACAGGCTACTTATTGTGCAAAGCTATGCGCCACTTGAAAATTCCATTTATCATCGCACTTTATACGTTTTCGCTTGTATTAATCCCAATTGTTGGATTCAGTCTGAAAGGTAAATAGATAAATAAAGATCAAGATTAAAACTGCACTAGAAACCTGAAAATTTCTTTGTTTTCTAAAGAACAAAATGTTTTTAGTTGGTTATGTGTTCGAAGTCAGTGCCAAGAGAACTCCTCAAAGGAATCAAGGGCTATTGTGGTTATACCTAGCGCTGACACTACACTATCGTGGTGCCAGGGTGCTGATGAGTGGGATGAGAATGATAATGATACTGCCAATGGGAATTTTATGAATGTTGATAATGCTCCTAGCCCCAACAATGCTGTACAAAGGTAGGTGATACGTCTATTTTAATTATGTTGTTGATGGCCTAGCAACTTGAACTCTGCAATATCAGTAAATTAATTACAGAACTTGCATAACCAATTTATTGTATAACATTAAGTCTAGCAACAATTTATTTAGTACTGCTACTTGATACATAAACCCTTTCTCTATCCAGAGATCACATAAGATCAGAGATTATGCTAATTATACAATTATCTCACACACAGAGGTTTTATAAACACTTACTGTTCTATGACACAAAACCCTCGTAGGATAGGTGTATGGCCTTTTCAAAACATAAAGTAAGTGTCTTAATTTTTGAGTGATAAAAAAAACTTTATTAACAGAAACTCTGATGAAGATGAGGAGAGCAACTCATTTGAATTGGAACATGTTGAACAAGCTTTTGGAAATCTCCAAGTATTTGATGCACACAATGCAAATATGTCACCTATACAAGGTATTGGTTTTTTTACATGAAGTAGCAAATTTTTGTTTGGTTAGACAAAGAATTTCAACATTTCTTTGTCAAACTAGCAAACTTTTTAGTTTTATAAATGTTCCAGGAGCAATGGGTGCAATTGGAGCACCTGTAGCAGCAGCCGAACTAGAGGGGGGAGATGAACCAGGCATGGTCACAGTGGACACGCCCACGGCACCCACGAACGATGTTGAAGCATTACTGCACCAAGTAACTACTTATATCTTATCTTGTTTAAAATTATTGACAATTTATAACAGGCAAAACTATGCAGCCAACATTCCCCCAACAACCAATAGAGATCCACTGATGTTTGGATGCCTTTACTATAATTGGTTGATCAGTAAAATGCTGCCGCCATACACTGTAGGCAAACAGATTAATATAATATCTGTGTTTATTATTATGGCACTGATTACATTCTGCATATCCCTTAGTAAATTTTTACAATGCATAATAGTTATACAACCAACCCCAAAAAACAGCCAGTGCGTGGCGGACCATGCACAATGAAGGATTCCATAGTTGGTATGAATTTATCCCAAAAAGAAACTTAACATTGTAGTTGAAAAACATGTTCTCCCATACATCAATATACTACACGTTCAATTCTCCAACTGCAATTAATGTAAGTGACTTTGTAATTGCAAAAAGTGATAAAACAACAAATTAAGAATTTTCGGAATTTTGCCTTTATTTGTGCTGTGAGACCTTGCTTCTTGCCAAATTTTATTTTATTTAAATCAAATTTTATGATTCTAGGTCAAGGGGAAGTACCCTAGAGGTTTTGATTTATTTGCGAGTATCAAAATATGTCTCATACATGGCCGTATTTTGTATTGCGTTGACATAAAACGAAGCACGTTTAAATTCCGGTTAGAGAACGTAGACTTACGTATTTGGTATTAATTTCAACTTGATACCTTCACGCATTCCTGAGAAAAATTGCTTGACAGACTGACAGACAGAAGGGCAACTAAGTGATCCTATATTCTGTTTTTTCTTTTTGAGGTACGGAACCCTAACCCCAGTTTTACCTTCAGTTTCGCCATCTCCTGATTCATGAGATATTTAGACCTCAAGGCATAAGGAATTAATTCGGATCCGATGTCCTTAAGGACATCGGATCGGGCCATATTAACGCTGATTCGCCTGTTCAGTTCCATAGCTTCCATTCCATTCCATAACTGAATGGTTGTGACAACAGCTGAGCATTCTTTCTAATTCCAGACTGCAGAACTGCCACCTGACTTGAGAAGTCGACTGATGTGTGGACCATTACAATTTGTGCCGAAATTTATATATGTTGAAGAAGAATGGAAGAAATCACAAGCCAATGATGATAGAGCCAACGAATTGCTCAATAAGTATAATATTGAGAATCGTAAGTACCTACTAGTTTTTGAGTACATATCTGAATCCGCTTTAAAACATCTAGATAAAAGATCAACACATAAAATACTGAACAATTCAAAATGTCCACAATATTTATATCGAAGTTTAAAATGCCTATGATTGAAATGCCTACAGATTAACATATGGAACAATTCAAAATGTTGCCATTACCTTTTTTATTATTTTTGTGGATAGGAAATCATTAAATGACTTTTTCCGCTCTGGGCGGAGCGGGAGGGCTTGTCAGACTGTTACTGACTAAAACCCACCCATGTTCCTTTAGTTGCCTGTGCCAGGGCCACGGTCTCTTTCGAACAACACGCGACCCCGGCGGTATCGGCCCTATCGGACCCCATATTGCTGACATCTCTTTGAGGTGGGCGTGGAACAGAACGCGCCGTTGACCCGGGCCTGGTCCTTACCGGACGGCGAGCTACCCATTGCTCGCCATCCGCAAGCCCGCGCCTACGGTGGTCGGGAATCGACTATCTATTCCCGCCGCCCAGGGCGTCTCCAGCGACGACTAGGGGCGTGAGGGCGCAAAGGTTGCTTCTCCCTCACGCATTCCGCCTCTTTTGCGAACATTACTGCTTCGCAGAAGGTGATGGCCTCCCATGCACTCTCATTCCGTACCATGGCCTGGACCAGGTTCGGTCGCGACAGATCGCCGCCGCCGATCGCCTCCGCGAGGACACGGCGGTGCTCCGCCCAAGCTGGGCGGACCTCCACTGTCCTCCGGGCGATCCACACAATGGTGACACCCGGACGTTTCCTCCCAAAACCAATTATCTACCTAAGTTCAAAATATCTATGTAAAAAATACAAGTGCTCATAGTCTATTTAAAGAAATCTCTAAACACTGGTTGACACTTCCCGTGACCCAAGGGCTGGATTTTACCTTGACGAGAGGAAAGGTAAAAGCCAGGCGTGGTGTGGCGTGGTATTTCCTTGGTTGCATTTCCATACAACGTGGTAATGCCGCCCGCCTGTCTCTTCGGTACATTACCAGTCGACAGCGATGCGGATGAATTTTTTGGCGCCATATTTAGTAGCTTTGCTAATATATTAGGTCTTCACCTATGAAATTGCCGTTCTGCAGTACTGGCCATTTCAAATCAAAATAATTTTTGTTTGGCTAAGAATTCTAATTTCAAATTAATTTTATTTTAAAAACATGGATTTTTTTTCCAAAAGTAGTCATTTGTTTATTGATTAGTGTTACATTTTCATCGCATTTCAATCTTTTTCGTCATCATGGATACGTTAAAAATTCGAGTAATTATGGAATATGAGTACCGTCGTGGCAGCAACGCGGCATAAGCGACACGCAACATCAACGACGTTTACGGAGCTAACACTACAAACCAACGCACCACTTGTTATTGGTTTGCTCGCTTCCGTTCTGGAAATTTCGACCTGAAAAATGAACCTCGCGGTCGTCCGAAGACTTTGGTCGACAATGACGAATTAAAGGCGATTTTGGAAGCTGATGATACACAATCTACGGCTGAATTAGCAGCAGCTTTCGACGTTAGCGTCAAAACAATATTGGTCCATTTGCGTCAAATTGGCAAGGTAAAAAAGCTTGACAAATGGGTGCCCCACGAACTCAATGATCGCCAGCGCGAAGTACGCGTCGAGACGTGCCTTGCACTGCTCAACAGACACACAAATGAAGGAATTTTGAACCGCATTGTTACCTGCGATGAAAAATGGATTCTGTTTGATAACCGCAAGCGCTCAGCAAGTTGGTTGGATCCTGGTTCAGCACCTAAACAATGCCCTAAACGAAAACTTACCCCTAGAAAAGTGATGGTCACTGTTTGGTGGTCTAGCGCCGGTGTGATTCATCACAGCTTCTTACCAAACGGGGTGAGCATTACTTCAGATGTGTACTGTGAAGAACTGAACACAATGATGGAGAAGCTGGCACATCTCCAACCAGCATTGGTCAATCGCTCGTCTCCGCTGCTCCTGCACGACAACGCGCGACCTCATACTGCACAGCAGACGGTCTCCAAGTTGCAAGAACTGGGGTTGGAAGCTCTCCGTCATCCACCCTACTCACCAGACCTTGCGCCTACAGACTACTACTTTTTCCAGAATTTGGATAACTGCTTGGCGGGAAAAAAATTCAATACCCGAGAGGCAGTACAAAATGCCTTTGAAGAATTTGTTGCCTCCCGTCCAGCTGATTTCTTTAAGAAGGGCATTAATAAACTGCCACTGCGTTGGCAAAGATGCATTGATTGCATGGGTGATAACTTCGATTAATACAAAAAAAAAAATGCATGAAAAAAATTCGTTTAAATTTTTTCATACAAAACGGCAATTTCATAAGTAAAGACCTATTAGTTTAGGTACAATACAACTATTTTCTTAATGTCCCTTCGGCAAACTTCGTGTTTCATCAGTCGTTGTATTTCTTTCAGTTGCCCTTTGCACATGGTGCAGACCAGACGCTCTCAATCGACTTCGAAGTAAATACAGGTGTTAATACTCTGTAATTTATTTAAAAAATGGGAGGAAAGCTGCTAAAGTCTGACGAAACGCGAAGTTTGCCGAGGGACATTAAGAAACTTGTTGTACTGTACGTTAGTTATAAAATTATTATTTGTATTTATTAACTAGTTACTATAAGTTGTAATTTATGTATTTGTTTTTATTAATTTAGAATAAATATAAATTTGGTACAAAATGCCGAAAGTTAAAATATTACGAATCTACGCTTCGCTCGCTCTTGGGTTTAAAGGCACCTAACACGGGATGGTGGCGGCTCCGTTCGCTCGCTTACTCTAAGCCCACGCCCACGTCATACCCTTCGAACCTAACCAGTCCATGTTGGGGTGCTCACTCCTGGACTGGCCAGTCGGCTGAAAATATTTGCTTCGGAATTTTGTACTTGTATCGATATTTTGAACTTTAGGTGTTTCTTTTGTAGATATTTTGAATTTAGACATTTTGAGCGGCAGTAAATATAAACTTTTGGCATTTCAAACTGCAGCCATAAATCATACCGTTCGGTATTTAGAAGTTTCGGTGTTTTTTTACTATACCTATGTATTATTTAGACTAGCTGCTGCCCGCGACTTCGTCCGCGTGAAATTTCTTGTTCCCCCGACCCACCCCGTCGGCGTCGCATCGCATTGCCTGCCCGCGCTTTTCGCTTAGCGTTCTTTCTGACTTTTTTTCTTTTAGCTCGCCACGTAAAGGTCCTAGAGTGATGTTAAATATGCCTCTTCCTTTAGATTTGGGCCATAAAATGCAAAAAGATTTTTTAAAGTCCGGCTGGTGGTAATTCTAAAGATTAGCACGTTCGTTCACCGCATCCCCCTTCCTGCTAACCTCTCCCTCCCCCTCTCACCCACTCTCACACCTCCTTCACCACTTCCCCGTCTCCTCCCTCTCCCCCTCCCCTCCCCCTCACCCCTCACCTATCCTTCCTCTCCTCACCATCCCCTGCTCCTATCCTCCTCCCCTCTCCCTCCTGACCACCCATCCCCTCCCTCCCCTCTCCATCCTGACCACCCATCCCCTCCCTCCCCCCTGGTGGGAAACCCCTCCCCTTCTCCCCTCTCCCCTCTTTCCCCTCTCCCCTCTAACCCTCCCTCCAGGGTAGTTTTGAAAAACTTAATGACAAACTTTATTACTTACTTAGGCAAGTATCTGTGCCAAGTCTCCAGTTAATTAACCAAATGAATAAGATTTTTCACATAAAATGTTTTCATGCCCACAGGAGTGGAATTTTAATAAATCGTTTCGGATGTTTCCATAACTTGACTGAAAGACTATTTTACCAATTTTCGAGGTAATCAAAGCCCGCAGTATAACCTCCCCTGAAAAATTTACTACCCCTTTTCACCCCCTTATGGGTAAATTTTCGAAAAACCTTGATACACGTTATTCTTCATTTTTGGTTTCAAGTATAAAAAAAATACTGAGTTTCGAGATAATCGCGGCGCGGCAGCGCGACGTCGAATGGAACGCGTATGGCATTTTTATACTCGTGATAACTTCGAAATTGAATGTACAATTCAAATTAATTAAAAAGTATTTTACTGTTACATAAATACCCTTGAAGATAAAATTATCTATTTGAATAAGAATTAATACTACGATACGAATGTAACCAACCTTTGTTTCTACCGGCGATCTAAATAAATTTTAGAACACAAAAGCTGCTATTGTGACATAACTATGATAGTTAGATATAATAGGTTGGGGAAAAAGTTTCTTCGCATTTTTTAAGAAAATTCAAAACATTTTTTAATATACATTATTTACATTTATCTAATGTATGTAGGTACCATTTTGTTCGATAATTTTTTGCCATCTTGTACGTAGGGACATGATCCCATTGCTATAGAAATTTAGGAAACTTCTGGTCAAAATACCGCGACAAGTGGTTTTGGCAGTCCTCTGGTGATGTTAATTTGACACTGCCTAAAGAATTCTGAATAGACCAAAACAAGTGGAAATCTGAAGGTGCAAGGTCAGGACTATACGGCGGATGCATAACACCTCCCAGCGAAACACTTAATTTTTGCTGAGTGGCTAAAGATGTGTGAGGTCTAGCGTTATCATGATGAAAAACTACACCCCTTCTGTTGATTAATTCCGGCCGCTTTCTCTCAACTTCTTGCTTTAATCTCATCAGTTGTTCGCAGTAGAGTTCAGAATCGATGGTCCTGCCTGGTGGTAACAGCTCATAATGAATAATGCCCTTCCAATCCCACCACACACACAGCATCACCTTGTTGCGAGTTAACCCGGGTTTCGCCACAGTCTGTGAAGCCTGACCGGCCTTTGACCACGACCTTTTTCGCACGTTCTAGTCGTACGTGATCCACTTTTCATCACCAGTTATCAGCTTCAAAAATGGTTCGGTTTCATTACGTCGTAATAGAGAATCACAAATGAGTACACGGTTCAATAAATTTCTTTCAGTGAGCTCGTGAGGTACCCAAATATCGAGCTTTTTTGTGTACCCAATTTTTTTCAAATGCGCCAAAACTGTTTTGTGGTCAATTCCCAGTTCTTCAGGTACGTTATAACTACTGATATGCCGATCTTGCTCCACTTTTTCAAAAATGGCATCCATTTTATCCGTAATAGGGCGACCAGAGTGACTTGCATCTTTGACATCAAAATTTCCGGATTGAAAACGCTTAAACCAAATTTGTGCTACTCACTGCACTGGGTCCATAAACATCGCAAATTTTTTTCGCGGCTTGCGTTGCATTTTTACCTTTTTTGTAGTAAAATTTTAAAATGTATCGAATTTCTTCATTAGATTCACTGATCTTGACAGTATGAAAAACAAATGAAAATCACACATTTTCCTAATTTGAATTGGGAATTATGTTCTTTAAAATTTAAACTTTCAGTGATACCAAAACCAGCCAGATACAAATAGTATAGCCAAAGAGATTTTATTTTAAGTTAATTCATACTATAATGCGAAAAGACTTTTTCCCCAACCTAATATATTGCCTCGCGGGCTTTTTTGTAGGTAGGTAATAATGAGTACTTTAATTATGTAGTACATACTTTTTATGTATCATCAATAGATTTCTCAGCGCACGCCAAATAATTAATTTTATAGGCAAAATTTTGCGACTTTCGGTTACATTATTGCAATTTTCTTAAGGATATTGAAAATCTTTTGAAAATAAATTATAGCCTATGTTATTTCCTGATAAATTAGCTTTCTACTGGTGAAAAAATGGTTAAAATCGGTCCAGCAGTTTCGGATCCTATTCGGTACAAACAATCAAAAAAATATTTCCTCTTTATAATTTTAGTATAGATAAGTATACAAATTTTCGTCATTCGGACACTCATATACACAAGTTTTTAATTATAATATTGTTACCTCAATATCCTTTCGTCAAATGCTAATGCCAACGATTCGATTCGATTTCGTTTGATAATGCCAATGAAACGAAAATCAGCAATTTTATTTTAATTATTTCAGAAATAGAAGTATGTGGAGGTGACCGAGTTGGAGGTGGAGGCGGATCCGATGACGAACCTTACGAGGAAGCGGCACCTTTACATGGCGACCGATTGTTCCACGCGTTCCTGACGCGACTGCGCAATCATCCGGGCCAAATACTTAGGTATGTACCAAGAAAATAACTTACATCAAATACACCCTGGACAAAACCTATCTCACTATAAAAGACATCATCATTCTCTTGCCCTTATCCCAATTTATTTGGGGTGTCGTTTTCTTCCACACTTTTCTATTAGTCGTCATCTCGGTAGTCACGCTCTTTCTAGCCATATCATCTTTCACACAGCCCATCCATCGTTTCTTCGGTCTTCCCGTACTCTTTTAGCCGACGACATTCATACTCAAAACTTAACTCGCGACATTTTCCTCAATCCTCCGCATCGCATACTTTTTTTTCCTTTTCTTGTGGATGGGAAATCATCAAATGACTTTTCCCGCTCTGGGCGGAGCGGGAGGGCGTGTCAGAGTTTTACTGACTGAAACCCACCTGTTTTCCTTCAGTTGCCTGTGCCAGGGCCACGATATCTCTTTCGAACAACCCGCGACCCCGGCGGCATCGGCCCTATCGGACCCCATCACTGCTGACATCTCTTAGAGGCGCGCGTGGAACACGACGCGCCGTTGACCCGGGCCTGGTCTTTAGCGGACGGCGATCTACCCATTGCTCGCCGTCCGCAAGCCCCCGCCTACGGTGGCCGGGAATCGGCTGCGGATTCCCGCCGCCCAGGCCGTCTCCTGCGGCGACTAGGGGCGTGAGGGCGCGACAGTTGCCTCTCCCTCACGCGTTCCGCCTCGTCCTTCGCAAGCATTAGGTACTGCTTCGCAGAAGGAGGTGACGGCCTCCCATGCACTCTCGCTCCGTACCATGGCCTGGACCAGGTTCGGACGCGAGAGATCGCCTCCGCGAGAACACGGTGGTGCTCCGCCCAAGCCGGGCAGACCTCCACTGTATGCTCCACCGTGTCCTCCGGGCGATCCTCACAATAGTGACACCCGGGTGTTTCCTCCCGCGCTATCCTTCCGGATAGCGCAGGAACCTCCCGAAACAACCGTGTCCGGTGAAGACCTGCGTCAACCGGAAGGTGAGGACGCCGTGGCGCCTCTCCAACCGCTCCTCAAAGAGGGGACTTACCGCCGCAATTATGGCGTGCCCAGCGCTGGGTTGCGACAATCGCACTCTCACTCCATGTCGCCAGAGATCCCGCCGGAGTTCTGTCCGCTTTACCGTGATATCTCGCGGCAGCGGAGTTACGCCCCGGCGTTTTGCCTCCTCGCGCCATTAGCACACGTGTGCGAGGACTTTTGCCTCCAGATCCCATGGCGGCAATCCAGCAAGGAGGTTCGCCGCCTCACCGGATCCGCATCACATACCATGATAACCGATTTCCACCCAACTTTTCAGTCACTTGTTGCCACTTACTTCCTCTTATCTTTATTTTATCAATTCGCGTAACACTAAACATTCCTCTTAGCATTCTCATCTTAGCTGCATGCAATTGCCTTTTATTCATCCCTTTTGTTTTATGGGGTAAATTTAAAAAACAACTAGCTCCCGCCCACGTGGTATGTCGATAAGATGAAGCCTTGTCCTTCTCCAGGTCATGGTCTACCCGTGTGCCAAATTTCATCCAAATCCGTTCAGCCGTTTTAGCGTGAAAGCGTAACAAACAAACTCACTTTAGCATTAAAATATTAGTTATAGAAACAATGGTGAGACCTGCTGTCTTCAGTTTAAGGGGAATGCGGGAGTCGCTGAATGTTCGCGTGACCTACCACCGTTTCATCCATCCAGTATTAATTCTGTGCTTAACCTTAATCTCATCTAATCTATATAGTTACTTAAATAATAAAATAATAAAAATTACTAAATAATAAAAACCGGCCAAGTCATGCACTTGGCCGGTTTTTACTTAGCTGTGATAGTTTTCCTTTTAACTTCGTTATATAAGTTACGGTAAATGTGATTAATTGAAAATGATTAATAATTATCTATCATTATTAATAATTACCTCATGATTTGGTAAATGTGAATATAAAATTGAAATTCATCACTTTTAGCAGTTGTTATTAATAATTCACTTCTCTCGTCGGTAAAAGTAATAAAATAAAATAAGACTCGGAAGTTATTAATTTGTCCAGTAGGTATTTATTTATAATACCACAGTACTTACAAATACATAAGTAAATAAAAGAAACTTACATGCAAAGTCATTTATATTTACTTCTTGTTTTACACAGCTAACAACGTTAAAGTAATTTTTAATGGAATTTGTACGAAATTTTTACTTTTCCAAGTACATTTTATAAGTTGGTTGACTATATTACTCGTAAACTTGAAAAGCCTACTTAGCTGTGATAGTTTTCCTTTTAACTTCTTTATAAATATACTACTACTGTGAATTTTTTCACCCATCCAAAACAGACCGTTTAGCTGGAAGGAGACACACACTTGGCTAGAGCCAATAAAAAAAAAATGAAAATTAAAAAAAAATAGAACAAAAACGAGCATTTTAAAGCTTAATATTTCAGAAACGGATCCCTAAATCTAAATATTGTTTTCACAAACCCGCAATTTTTTTGAAAGACCCATCCAATAACACCGCACACCATGGGGTAGACGAGAAAAAAAAACATCCCCACCCTATATTTTTTTTTTCATGATTTTATTTTACCACTTTGTCGGCGTGACGAATATATCCATGCCAAATTATAGCTTTATAGTACTAAGAGTCTGAGCTAAGCTGCGTACGGACAGACGGACGGTCATAGCGAAATTATAAGCCGACGTTCGCACGGACGTAAAAATATCGCGGCGGGAACTCGTTGTAGAGCCGAGCGTTAAAAACAATAACAGAGTACATTCTAGCGCGTCGAAACAACACACTGTTGGATTTTGAACTCTCAGCGGTAAGCAGAGCGTTGAAAATGCAGTGCGCGAAAAAAAATCGCCGCGATATTTCCAAGTCCGTGCGAACGTCGACTAAGGGTTCCTTGTTGACTACGGAACCCTAAAAATGAAATGCTTTTGTTGGTAAGCGCATCACTTGAGAACGGCTGGACAGATTTGGATATTTTTAACCGACTTCAAAAAAGGAGGTTCTGTGTTCGACCTGTATACTTATTTACATAATTTTAACTATAAAAATCAGCAATACATCTTTCTGAATTAGATTTCGTCCGGATTGGTCGTATTTCGGAAAACAGATGAATCCGGAGGAAATCGAACTTAGAGAGATCTATTGATGATTTTTATGGTTAAAATTATGTAAATACATATTTTTACTGTCGCTTGTCATATTTTGATCAATACACAACCTGACACTGACCTGCAAATTGCAAAAAATGCAATATAGAATTTCGCGAACTACACAGCGCAATAACCTTAAATATAAAATGATGCAGACATAACATACTGAATACTTTATAACTTGCAGGTATTCGAGGGAAGAGCCTCCAGTCCTCGGAGCACCTCTGCCGAGTACTGCTAGTACCCCGGAGTCACCGAGCGTGCCAACCATCTGCACTCGCTGTGGGGCCAGACTATCCTGCGAATTACAACTGGTTCCAGAATTTGCAGAAACTCTTCGCTTATTACCAACCAACGCATCCCTTGCACATCTACACTTCCTGTCTGTCCTAATATTCACCTGCTCACAGAGCTGCTGGCAATCTTCTGATACGTTCGTAAAAGAATTCGTAGTCTTTCAACCTGAAGTTGTCTAAATTATAATTTATTAGAAATTGTTTTTGTTATATTTCGTATTTCTGAAATAGTAGTTGCATGTTAGCTTTTTATGATGCGATCGTTGTACAGGAGTTTTTAACATGGTAGAAAAAAGGCTGGTCAAAGATGATGATGAAAGGATTTTAAATTTCAAGATCACATTTACTCGTAAGTTCAACTTATATTATTACAGTACTGTGCTGGTGAATTTTCCAAGTTGTTAATACCTAATTCCAACATCAGATGTTTATGAAAGTCAATAAGTCTTATTTCTAATATTTTGTAGCGTATTTCTGTCCGTGTAGAAAAAGATAGAAATCCTTTTTAACCGACTTCAAAAAAGGAGGAGGTTATAGGTATGTTCGTCTGTAGGTATGTTTTTTTCCTTGTGTTCATCGATATTTTCGTCAATTGTGTATCGATTTTGAAAATTCTTTTTTCATTTGGTAGAGGAAGCTCGCGCGGTGGTCCCACATAAATTTTATTAACCGCTTGGGTTTTTTTTGAGTTTGCTTCGATTGGTGTACGTATTTAATCCACTTTCTTTACCTTGATGATGTTATAATACTTCCTGTCACTTTTGTTTACATACATAACAAGTACATAGTGGATACGAATTGGTGTGGGGTAGATACCATAGCTAAAAAGTAAAAACAAAAAACTTTTTACAAAAAAAAAACAAAATAGATTTCTAAAACAAAATAGTACCTACATTTTGATACAAGTGGAGAAATTTTGTTATTGCATTCGAGGCGGAATTAACACCCAAGCCGTATGCGAGGTTGTTTTTGAGCCGAGAACTGCAATAACAAACGTCCACGTGTATCAAACGTCGGTTTTCAATACACTTTTGAAGAAATAAAATAAAATAACGAAGAATATTTTTGTCATGAATTATGACTTAAATTTTCTTTTTTTTCCGCGCTTTGCTTTCGCCAGGTTGAAAGAGAAGCAAAGGTATAAAGCCGATAAACAGCCTAATAAAAAAAATTAAATATTCAAATATTTTTGAGTTTGGAACACAAATAAATGTTAATTTGTCCATAAACGTTTTTTTAATTGTGGTTTTTATCATGGTTTTTGATGATATTCTATTTATAATCATTATTTAAATATTCTAAAAATATTAACGCCGTAAAGACGCATATCTCTTTGCCGAGATTTAAAAAAAACATTAACCTCCGAATACAGACGGTGTGAATAAAGGACCAATCCAAGGATCCAAGGATCAAGGATCCAATTTGGACTAAGTATAGGTATAAGTTATCTGTGGCAATTTTTATTCCCGCACACGTGTTGGGAAATGAAAAATCGCACGCGTATGAAATACATTGCATTGTGAACCTAATCGTAGTGCGATATGAACCAGTTTTCGAGGAAGTGTATTGAAAAAAAAAAACTACAAAGTGAAAAATAGAGGAAAACATCTTTACATTTTATTTTACATTATTTTAATAATTACTTTTAGCAGTAGGTAGGTAGATATCCTTGTATCGCCCTTCAAAATTTCTCGTAAGTGAATTATCTTTCTATGTACTTACTACGAGTATAGGTAGGATCCTAAAAGCGTGGCATCCTAAATGCAATGCGGATTTACTGCTTTCTTACAATTTAGTAGAAATGGAAGCTGTATCATCATCATCTTCCTGCCCTTATCCCATATTACTTGGGGTAAATGGAAGCTGTATAGAACAACATTTTATTATATTACGGATAACTATTAATTTATCCTTAAATGTCCTGAAAATAACTGCCAGTTAAAAGTAGGTATAATATGATAAGAAAGTACGCGCCTTGACTATAATATTTACGATAACTGCTTCATATTTTTAACATTTCGTATCTGAGTTTTGATGATTGTAAAATTGTAATCAACAGTTTACTACGTATTTAGATAAGTCTTTGGGAAATGTAACGTGGGTTTAAAATACTATAATTATTGCTCTTTGAGAGTATTATACCTATTAATAAAATTTAGAATAAGTTTGTGATTCTGGTAATGTCGACACTCGTTTGCTACCCAGGTATACCTAGGTACAAAAAACAAAGCATAAGGGCGAAAATACACATGCCTGTAGCTGGTACAAAATTATGCAAGTAGCTGGCTTGCTGTGTGCCATAACAACTTGTGATTGGTCAATGTCACAATGTGGCATGCCAACTGCTTGCATAATTTTGTGTACCAGCTACAATCAATCTGCCTAGCCTTTTCCCAACTATGTTGAGGTCGGCTTCCAGTCTAACCGGATGCAGCTGAATTTTCAGTATTTTGTGTACCAGCTACAGGCATGGCATTTTCGCCGGCGGCCGGTGTGTTGCAAATGCTCAATAAAAATAATGTGTGTTTGCATTACATAACGGATCTAAATAATTAGTAAAGCTGTGATTTACTCTTAGGTACTTTAGGTGTCATGAAATCTGTTTTCCGATCCATTAAAATCAAATTGACAATCGCTATAGTTATGAAAAGTTTATGTTGGATGTAACTTGTAAGAAATATTGAAACGTTTCAGGATTATTATTTGTTAAGTACTTACATAATATGTAAATGTATTGAAAGTATTTAAATAAACCCAATTGATACAATAAAAATATTATAGCACTTTGCATGTTAATTTTTTTCCTGATGATCTGCATCTGATGACTTGCATCTCAATCACGAATTTGTGGATTATAACCTGGACTACTATATAAATTTACTTTAAAAAAGTAAAATCCAACATCAAAAACCTAAAACAAATAAAATAACTTTCTTAAAAAACTTCCGAAGTCGGTGCCAAGCTAAGGTGCATTGAAGAATTGAAGACACTGACTTCAGAAGCTATTAAGTTTTTTCACCAACTACAGCTTCTGAAGTCAGTGTCTTCAATTCTTCAGTTTATACACGAAACCTGTTCAATTTGCAAGCAGGGACACCTCATTACTGACACTGCTGCCTGCCATATACATGGATAGTGTTGCCGTTAGGACCATCTAGTTTGTGGCTACGTCAAAGAAAAAAGTTGCTAGTTTTGTAACTAAATTACTTTCGAAATTCCGCTAAAAGTGGCTAAAGTATTTTTGGCTTACTTTATCCTATTAATATAATTTAATATATAGGGATGGGGATAAGTGGATTTAATAAAACGGTATTTAATAGAGTTGTTAAAAAAATATTAAAAACTGGTTACAAGTTTATAGCTAAAAACATTAAAATTACAGTTTTTTAGTAAAAAATTAAAAATCAATTTGAAAGTTTACAATGTCATCTGGAAATTCTGGAATCTCTTCGTTAATGGATGATGTTATGGATGGTATTTCAGTTGGTTTGACCATTTTTGTGACTTTTGTTAAAACTTCAGGTGGCAAAACAGTAATTTAAGTAGGTATGTAGTAATAATCTAAAAAGTAGCCAGAAGTAGCTAGATTCATTTTGGTGGCTAAAACAGATTATTTAATGGCTAAAACCGTCGAAAATCCGCTAGATCTAGCCACAAAGTGGCTAAAACGGCAACACTGATCTTTATTTTCAGTTCTTCGTCAGGTGCAGACCGATCTGTAATGCTAAAACACAGCGACTTGGTTTCGCCGATGTTTAAAGTCAGCAAAATGTTTTGCAGCCGGATAGCAATCTTGCCAAGTCCCTCCTGAGCCTATAGAGGCATGGGTGTAAAGTTCACTTATCCTCCATAGAAAAGGGAGGATCCTCCGACCAGACGGGTGTCGTGTCTGGTGGGCAACTGTCTGACGGTTGATGTCGGGACGTTGCTAGTCGCACGGTAAACTCTAATTGCGCGATGCAGGATTGCGTGACGTCAGTGTGACGCGTAGTTCGTATGTGGCGATGTAGATTCCGCTACATCACTCCCCTCCGGAGACCGGAGGTCGATAGTGGGCTGAGTCGTGTACCTTGCGATGCTTGCCAGTGCCAGTTGTAGTTCCAGTGAGTCGGAAGCGGGTGCCGCATAGTTCACGGTGAGTCGGAACTGTCTGCAGTGATACCCCAGTGAGTCGGGGTGGCGCTGCGTTATGCTCCAGTGAGTCGGAGTGTACAGCGCTGGGTTGAGGTTGAGGTTGAAGGTGATGACCAGGAATGCGCGTCCGCTGCATGCTGGTGGTCAGGATACCCGTTGAAGCCGTGGGTGCTGGCTGGCTGTGACTCACGAAGGCTGCGCTGACGCTCATACTCGGGGTAACCAGTATAGAGGCATGAGGAACAGGGTGTAAAGTTCACTCATCCTCCATAGAAAAGGGAGGATCCTCCGACCAGACGGGTGTCGTGTCTGGTGGGCAACTGCCCGACGGTTGATGTCGGGACGTTGTATATATGCTAGTCGCACGGTAAACTAATTGCGCGATGCAGGATTGCGTGACGTCAGTGTGACGTAGTTCGTATGTGGCGATGTAGATTCCGCTACAAGCCACACAAACGACATCACTCCAGGTTTTCGCATGAAAGATAATTGCAGTATCATCTGCGAAGGTAAAAATGCTGGCATTACGGAGCTCAAGAGAGCATAGGTCGTTTATGTAGATCAGGAACAATGTGGGGCCCAGAACACTGCCTTGCGGTACGCCGTAGCCAACATACGTAAAATCACTGACGTGCTCACCAATACGAACGCGTTGTTTTCGTTCTCCTAGATAGGACCTAAACCAATCCAGGCCTAAACCCCAGAGCCTCTAGTCTTTATTAGCAGGATCGGCCGGGACACTGTCAAAAGCTTTTGCCAGATCCAGGAAGGCGCCGACGCATCTTTGTCCCTTATCCACATTGGTAATAACAGAATCAACAAGATGCGTGACGGCATCCTCCGTGGACCTGCCAGCCCGAAATCCGAACTGATTCCCAGCCAATAAGCTGTTTAGTTCAAGATACTTGAGTAACCTTACACTCAATTACCTCGAAAGTGCGCTCAGAAGCGAAATAGGCCTGTAGTTAGCTGGTTCACATGAGTCGCCTACTTTCAACATTGTTATTACATTGGCTATCTTCAGGTCTTTAGGTACCACGCCCGAGGATATGCTCAAGTTACAAATGTATTTATAGGACTTTCTATAATATGTTTGGTCTGTTTTAGCATATTGTTGCTAATATTATCCGAGAATGCCGGAGTTACAGTATATTTATGCATATAACTTCGTACTATGGGCCAAATTTCCGCATGCTCACCTTAAAGACAGTAACCGCATAGCACGGCTCACGAGCACGACTCGATCGCACAATGCATGCGCTTTGACCAATAGGATGCACCAAGCGTATTTTATTAGTTGTGTTCGTATTAGTATAATGATTAAGTATAGAAGACACTCACACTAGAAGCGTGCTATGCTCACTTGTTTGTGTTGTGAGACGGTTTTTTTTATTAAGCACGGCCAGCGTGAGCTCTGTTATTGAATTGAATTGTTATTTTCATTATAGTATACCTACTTATGTACGAGACGCCAGCAGGTCAAGCCACCCGACCCGAAACTGTCAAATTTTCCCAATCAACTTTGAACCTAATGCTCACTTGCTTGATTTGCTTGCCTTGCTTTTTTTATTATACATATACTAAAACCTTCCTGAACGTATGTAGATCACGTTAGTGAAAGAATCATCAAAATTGGATACTTTTACGTCCGCGCGAACGTCGACTTGATAAATTACATTTATTAGCGAGTCGCTGGCGGCTAAAGTCGCCGCGTGACGTACAGACTCCAGCAGGTCAAGCCGCCCGAAACTGTCAAATTTTCCTAATCAACCTTCAAAGTCAAAGTCAAAGATTAATTTGCAGATAAATATGGTACTTGATCCTAATTCCTAATGCTTTAGCGATAAAGATGAAATTCTATTAAAGAAAGAACATCGGCCAAATTTCTATAGAAGCTGGACTTGAGTTTTATTTTCAGTGTACAGAAACAAATTATAGTGAGATTTGATTTTTTTTATATAGTAAACACCATCCCGTTTGAAAATAATATCTAAATAGCCAAGATATTTTAATAATGAAAAAAAAAATTATTTTGAGGTTAGAATAAAGAAATAAGTCGATTTAATGGTAGGCAGACTACACACAGTTTTTATCCGACAGCGGCGAAGCTAAGCGGTAGTTATCAGTCCGTAAAATAGTCAATGCAAGGTCAAACAACAGAAGGAAATCCAAAACAGTACAGTACGTATCACAATAGTCGCACTAAATACTATAGTAGTATTTGCACACTAACAACAACAACAATGCGAAATTTCGAATGAGCGCCGCCGAGGCGCCGAGTGTCAAATTGACACCAGTATGATTGACACTGTCAATCAATGGCGTGCGTCGATGACATATTATGACGTTCCGTTGTGTGTAATTGAATAAAATGCTGATACTATGAACCAACATAATTATTTTTATGACAAGAATCCAATACCTACATAATAAAAACAGCACTAGTTGATTTGATACAAAAGTATATAGAATTGAATTACATATAATAACTATTCAAAAAAACGTGAATAATTATAATCTTTGAGTACTAAATCATTTCCTAAGCAAAATGAATCGTCAATAGGTGCGTTCTGAACATGTTGTTCTAAATAATTTCCAAATTATGCTATAAACAAAAAAATGAGCATATCTTTTTTTTCTGGCGACTTAAATATCTATTTCTTATGTTTTTTAAGGTCTTAAAAATAATGGATTTTTTCATATATATGGCATATCTGTACACCACCGCCTCGTCGTCAGGTACGATTTGGCCGTCCTTCTTTGACAGATTGAAGTAGGATGATGTGCTGCCATCTGTACATACGCTGCCATCTGTACATACCTAGTTTCTCTCTTTTGCTAGGTACACACGCAGCTAGTAATTAGACTTTATAGCGACCTAAAAATCTCACGCTTACACACCAGCGAGTCTCCGGCGACCAAAGTCACTGCATGTGTATCCAGCACTAGACCTTTGTATCATTACCACAAGTGTTGTTCACTTTTATATAGGTTCCTATAGGCCCAAACAACATAATAATCTGAATAATAATGAATATTATAAGACAAAATAATAAAGTATATGTATACATCAACAACATAAAGAAGTTAGTTTAAACTATAAAAAATAAAAATAAATACTTTAATCTTTATAAAAAATAAATAACTATTTCAACCCGATGTTCCGGAAAAACCGTGGTTTGGCAGGGCAAAGTTTGGCAAGATGGAGACCTCTGTTTTAATACGGATGAGACTGGGTCATGTTTGCTCTCCAGCCCATCTTGCCAAACTATATCATCGACGACCCCGTGTGCTTGTGTGGCACAGACGTAGGCGAACTAAACCACATTTTTTTCTCCTGTCCTTTATATGACCGTTCTTCTTTTCTTATTAACCTCTTGTCCCTCAGTACTCCTTTTCCTACCTCAATAATTTCTTTACTTTGTACAAATAGCTTCCCTGTTTAGAAATGTATAGTCTCATTCATAATTTTAAATAATATTAAGTTGTAAATTTTCGTCATTGTAATTTGATCATTATCATTATTTTATCACCTATATTATACTGATCCTATACAATATCCATCCTATTCTAAATCCCGTTTAAAAATCATTATAATATTTTCGTTTCCCTACCTTGACCTATGAACTAAACGTGACATTGGCTAAATGCACAAACCGTGCGAAGCCAAAAGAAAAAAAAAAAAATACGACAGTACTTAAGAGGGGGGATCAAAAAGTAGTGAGAACGACATACTCCTTGGTAAGAAAAAAAATAAATACTGGCAGGCATAGTTCAGATACATATTTGTAATATTAATAAAGAAAAAAATCTTCGATTCTCTTTTGTTTTTTTCTGAATGTACCTAGTCATTTGCTTGCTTCGTGTCGGAACGTGTTCTCGAAAATGGAGAAAAACGAAGTGCGAGCCGTTATTAAATACCTCTGTTTAAAAAAGTTAACGACGCAAGAGATTCATTGCGATTTGGAGGCAACATTAGGAATCTGCTCCGCCTTATTCCACTGTCGCAAGGTGGGCTTCTCAATTTCGAGTAGGGAGAATGAGCACGGAAGACGAACATCGTTGCGGCCGTCCATCGACGTCAGTCACCCAAGAAAATGTTGCGAAAGTCGAGAAAATTATATTGAGCGATCGAAGAGTTACCATCCGATACTTAATTCAAGAAACGGGCATTTCATATGGAAGCATTCAATCCATATTGAAACAATCTTTGAATATGAGAAAAGTCTCCGCAAGATGGGTGCCGAGAATGTTAACCGACAGTCAGAAACAAAATCGACTTGGCATTTTCGAAGATATTGTTGGACAAGTTTCAAGAAGATTCTGAAAACTTTTTGTCTCGTTTCGTAACAATGGACGAAACATGGGTCCATAATTTTGATCCCGAGACAAAACAGCAATCTTCGCAATGGAAACGGCCATCATCACCGACCCCGAAGAAGTTTCGTGCCGTGGCATCGGCTGGCAAGGTTATGGCCTCAATATTTTGGGACGCAGAAGGGATATTGTTGATTGATTACCTGGAGCGTGGAACCACTATTACAGGCCAATATTATGCAGCTTTAATTCCTAAGTTAAGGAATGCCATCAAAGAGAAAAGGAGAGGGAAACTTCGAAAGGGCGCGGGGGCGTGTTGTTTCATCACGACAACGCACCCGCGCACAAGTCGGCAGTTGCGATGGCTGCCATTCAGCAAGCTGGCTTCGAATTGGTTGACCACCCCCCTTATTTACCAGATCACAGATTTTTATCTGTTCCCCAAATTAAAAGAATACTTAAGGGGAAACAGGTACGAAGACGATAACGAGGTGATGGATGCCGTGGAGAGCTTTTTGCAGGACCAAGACAAAACTTTTTTTTGAAAGGGATTGAAGTCTTGGAAAAGCGCTGGACTCGGTGTGTAGAGAGACTCGAAGACTATGTAGAAAAATAAATTATTAAGTTATCAATAGTCATTAAAATCTATCTCATTCTCACTACTTTTTGATCCCCCCTCGTACATAGAAAATTCGTGGCGCCGAAAGTGCGTTAAGATGCGCGCACCTTTGTCAACTCAAACTCAAACTCAAAGCATTTATTATTTTCAATTAAACCAATTACAGGCACTTTTGAATTGTCAAGGGGTCGGTCAGTCAAAAAGATGAAGCTAGGCGCCCATTCCAAAGCATAGTAGGTACCTATGGAGAAGAACGGGCAAGAAACTCCACGGACACTCTTTTAAATCAAGATATGGTTACAAAATAATGGTTACATCATTCATGTTGAAATTTTACATGTGAGAACGATGCAGAACGTTAAAAGCGTCCTTAAAAAAAAAAAACAATTTAAATATTTAAATTAAATTAAAATAAGCCGTGGCCGCTAAGGTATGACCAGCCTTCACTGACAGCGCTTGTTCACGAACCTGACGCATGGATTAGCTAAATGATCCAACACGCGCCACCATCAGCGAGACATTAGAGTGAGCGTCACATACTCTCAGCCGCCAGGGCATATTCAACTTCTGCCACAGACCGCCTTCAAAGCCTTCAGTTTCTAAACGTCATCAGTGTTGTAGTCAATGATAATATAATTATATAAACAAATTGCTGCAAACAAATTCAGACAATTGTTGTAATTTGATTTAATCGGCTAATTAGCAACGAACGAAACAAAGCGTGTCCGTGGCGTGACAATAATATATCTAAAATGCCAAGCTATCTCTTTCCGTACCATAGGATCGCTCGTATAGATTGCAGTCGTAGTTGAAAACTACTATAGGAACACCTATTATTATGTAACTAAGTACATTTTGTACTAACAACGCAACGATATCTGAACGCCGCGCCGCCGCTCAGTATGAAGTTAGCGTATCTTACCTTTGTAATATCAGTGGTTGTAATACGTATAAATGATGACACGCTTCGCTTGGTTTGTGTGTAAAATGTTGACATTGGTGCCGATTCTGTTGTACACAGAACTAAGCTAACTAAACTATCACTAAAATTCCTTACTTTTTGCTATGAGAATCTTAGCTATTCTGCAAAAAAAACCTCTAAATTTAGTAACAATTTTGACACAACTAAAATCGAGTTTGACAATCGTGACTCCGCGTGGTAGTGCCTGTAGTATATTTGTCCCGGTGGCTTTAATTGGAACTAACGAAATCAGTATGAAGTGACGAGGCTTGTCATATTTTATTCACCGACATCGACGCCGTTACCGGGTCAGATATCTTTTAGAGCTGGAGGAGCGCAGGGAGGGGGCAGCTTCAACATGTTTTATATGGAATGTAGGTACCTTTTTTTTTGGTACCTACATGTTGAGTCATAGGGGTTTATGGGTCTTATAAAGGGGGGCAAATTTTCATTATTTTTGCGATAGGACTCACCGTTTTCGAGATATATGCAAAAAAAAGAAAAAATACACTACTGTTTTTGCATCCGAAGTCAAGGTCTCGGTGTGAATTTTAGTTCATGTCAACTAATTTTGTTCCACACCTTTTTAATCGCGATTAAACATAGTCTGATTTAGTTTGACAATTAAAATTTTAGAGTGAAAACAGTCAAATTCAGAATAGCAAAATTGCCATTTTCACTAAACTAATAACTCCGTACAATCTTAGTCCTGTCAATCTAAAATATAGGTAGTTAAGTTGTGTCACTTTAGTCAATTTCAGAATGGGAAATCGTCGTTTGACAGGAATAAACTAAATTTTAGTGATTTTTAGTCTAGTTTAGAGGCATTTGTGACAAGAGAATCGGCACCAATACCGCTTTTAGCAGCGGTAGCAGCCGCCGAGGCGCCTGGAGTAAGTATGTTCCCTGCCGCGGCGTCTACGTGCTTTCCGCTTGAGCCAGTTCGGTAATTCGGTTGAGCGCACAATGCCGTCTCCTCTCGGCCGCCGAGGCGTCTCCGTGCTCGTTGATAATTAATTTATTTTACGCTCGTTTATTATTTATAATATTTTTTTTTAATTAAAAATCGACTAAAATGTTATTACAGTTTAGTCAATAACGTACTGTGAGCATAGATTATTCATCTACGAAAGAACGGAAGCCGCATTCCACAAATCCACACTCCTCATAGTTTATCTGTGCATCCGTCTTCCATAAATGAATCGGTGCGGCGAGGCGGCGGCATAGAAAGACTATCAATTTTCGTGAGTCGAATAGTGAATCTAGTCTAGAAGTTACAGTTTTTAACATTTCTTCGCGTGACACATTTACAGTGCTACACAAAAACATGTCTAGCGAAACATCTGTCCCTCCTGCCGTATTGTGGGCCCAGCGCAAAGAAGACGTTTTTCTCACGTTTAGCATCGAATCTAAAAACCCGACTATCAAAATAGAAAAGGACTCGGTTTACTTTAGAGGCGTCAATGCTTCAGACAATAAAGTACACGAGGTAACTATACCACTATACGATTCGGTGATCCCTGAAACAAGCGCATTCGTAAATAAAGGCAGGTGCATAGAAATGATTCTTCGCAAAGAAAAGAAAGACTCGTCCTACTGGCCATCATTAACAAAGGATAAGAAAAAACCTCATTACCTCAAGGTAGATTTCAATAAATGGAAAGACGAAGATGATGAAGACGAGAATGGTGGAGGCAACTCATATGACATAGAAGAGATGCTCCGGTCGATGGGCGGCGGCGGCGGTGACAAGGCTGACAAACCCTCGTTCGATGACTTAGAAACAGACTCGGATGATGAAAATTTACCAGATCTTGAATAACACCCCCAGAGTGATAAAACTTATATTAACGCATGAAAAGTACATTATGTATAAGGTTTTTACAGTTATAATAAAATCACTGATGAAATGAACATGTTACATTCATTTTAGTCATTGATCTGTGCCTCTTGTAACACTCCACTTTTTTTACTTTAAAGCAAATTAGCAAGTTTTAATCTGTAGCTAGGAAATATTTAATTTAAATATATTCAAAAAGAGTTGAGTAGAACAATGTTTTTCAATGATACTTACCGATACTAACCCTTATACACTATCAATTTTCCTGTCTCAACTCTCAAGGTAGATTAGCTCTTTTCTCACCTTAGGCGGTTGCTCATTGATGGCCTTTGTACATCGGATGAAGCTCCATACACCAGCCTTTTGAGGACCTAACAAATGTGATTACCCACTGGGCTAAACTCATTTAATATAAATAGGTACATAAATTCCATCAGCTCGAAAAGAAGTTGAGAAGTCTAACCAATAGTTTGGATCAAACATTCATAAAATAATAATCCGTATTCCCAAGTATGTCTCATTGAGACACATTGGGAAAGGAAAAGACATCATTAAAATAAATCAATTAAACAAATAAAGGTTTAACTAAATTGAATCAAGAGATTGGCCATTAGTAGGCACTATAATGCCGGGTAAAATGAATAGTACCTAAATAAAAGAGTGAATTGTAGATTTTGTCAAATTTCAAACTTTCAATGAGTGTTTTTATTTGGTGAAAACGGGCACGAGGTTTTTAAAATATATTGTTAAAAAACTAATAACACCAAAGTATGTTCACTCCTATATTTCAGAACTGGGGCCTTGAGACTTGACGGTGCCCTAAACACCTTTTGATGCTGTTGGTTGTTCTGTCCCTGCAAATCTTAAAATGCCTATGCATGACACATTCAGCCCTATATTTCCGAACTGTGACACAATTTTATTTTTCTTAGCTTCAATTATATAGGTAGGTATGAGCCTCATATGTGTTTTGTGATTGGGATACCTAAGCTTCCTTAACTAAAATGGGGTACTCAAGAAAGAAGCCTTTTAAGAATATAATAAAATTACGAGCTTCATTGCTGTTGGTTACTTGTACTATCTTAATCCATTTTACTATCTACATATTTATTATTATGTATTTCATTTCCATTTGTTTCATGTAACAAATTAGTTTTAACACAATTAATAATAACATCATTTATAAATGTAAAAGATAGGTTGAATCAGGAACCAGTTCCAACCTGCCGGTGGTCAGCATTCTAGAAAGGAACTTCCTCATTATGCGTGCTATGTCCAGGAGTGCCTACTGCCACTGAATCAAGCACCTTACTCAACCGCACAATGAGAGGCTCTTGAGGTATTGATCCAAGCTCTCCGCTAGCAGGGCATAAACCGTAACGGCTACCTATCGTTACAATGATTGTAGTCTACAATTTATTATCCTACATGTCGGCAACCTGGCATGTTAAGTCAAGATACTAGATCAGCCTTCACGAGATTCTCGTCGCGAAGGACAGCGATATCAACAATCACTGCACGGCGCGGCGCTCTATTTAAATCACCACTATATCAGGTTTAAGGTGCAGAAAAACGCGACGCGAGTACGCGACTCCTGCAGAACAATGAAGTTTTCATAGAAATTGATCCACCAGTCGCGTCGCGCCTGTCTGCGGGAGCTTATAGTGGCTACAATAGTCCTGTCAGTTAATATATATCATCATCATGTCGTCCACACCGTATCCGGCGATGGCGACTCTATGTTTAATCTGGGTCTTTATTCCGGTGAGCTCTGATGTGGCTAGCAAAACCGAACTTCGTCTTAAAGACTCGGTTGCAAGAAGCACAGTACAGCTGGCCAGCTGAGTTGGTAGTGTAAGTGTAGGAGGGTTTTGGCTTCGTCTTCCGTACTTGGCGTTTTGCGTCAAGATCTTCTAGACGCCTGGTTTCAAAACTTTCCACGCTCTTATGAACAGTTTGTCGCCATTCCGGTCTAAGTTGTGCGCGACCCTCCCAGCTTTCAGTTGGTATATTACAAGCCACGAGATTTCGTTTGATCACGTCTTTATAGCGTAGATATTGGCCGCCTTGCTTTCGCTTTCCGTTTGACAGTTCGGAATAGAAAACTGCCTTCGGCAATCTGTTGTCGTTCATGCGTATGACGTGACCACTCCATCTTAGTTGGTGTTTTATAATAAGCGCTTCTATTCCAGACATACCGGCACGGCGCAAAACCTCTGTGTTCGGAATCCGGTCCTGCCACTTGATCCGCAGAATGGACCTTAGACATTTCAGATGGAAGGTGTCTAGTTTCTTGATGTCTGTTTTATAGCAGCACCATGTCTCTGCAGCATATAGCAAAGTAGGCAGTACAATTGCTTTGTAAACTAACATCTTTGTTTGCAATTTAAGGTCATGTGAATTCCAAACACGAGGTCTAAGCCTACCAAAGGCCGCTGCAGCACCCGCTATTCGGGCTGGTATCTCCGATGCTAAGGTATTATCGCATCTTAATCTGCTGCCTAGGTATTTGAAATTTGGAACTTCTTCTAACACACAGCCATCCAAGGTGACAGGGGATTGCTCACTGCGACATCCATGTCAGTTAATGCTGTTAAGTCGAACCTAGCACAGTACGGCCGATATATCTTGGCAGGTCCGAAATTCGCGCAGAAGGCTGTTCAGTAAGATTTTTTAGGAACCAAATGGTGACATGAAGCGAGTGTGAGACAAATAATATATAATGTCTTTGGTGTGAGAGAACATGCGCGAAACTTCTTAGTTTCTATGTTCGGACCTGCCAAGCCCAAGACAAATCTGCCGTACTGTAGGTACCTGCATACATGACCATTGAACATTCTCGAGAACATGCCCATAGATAGTGCATGTATGTAGGTACTAGGTCCTACCTACTGTGTAACTACCTATATTATGACAAGGTAAATTCCCTTTTTTAAACTAAGGCAGTCTGAAGAAGACCCGAACCGGACCGATCGCTACGATTTAGCTCGATATTGCAAAAATTGCAAGTGGGTTAATATTCTGTTCTTCCACTCAAAAACAATGATAAGGGAGATAAATAAAAAATCCTCCAAGTCTTGGCGCCTAGGTACGTACGCACGGCTACAGATCAAGCTATTAATTTCCAGTATAAGCTGATCTCGCATTGTATAGGATTTCCTTACAATGAGAGGTCAGTGTAAACTGGAAATTTATAGCTTGATGTGTAGCCGTGTGTACTTGAAGTTACCGACGCGGGCGTGCGACTCGCGGCACAGAGCATGTAACTACGTTAGTACCTACTATTATTTATTTTGGTGATGTAACAAGGAGGATGCGCTAAGGTAGCCCGCGAAATTCAAAATTTCTTACGTTTTTTGCAATTTGCAGGTCAGTGTCAGGTTGTATGTTGATTAAAATATGAGACGCGGCCGTAGCTAATATGGCTTTACAGAATTATAATCATTAGAATCAGCAATACCTACAACTCCATAATTTAGAATTGACCTCAAATCTAGCGATTTCATGAAATTATGAGGTTTGAGGTCAATTCTAACTTATGGAGTGGTGTTGCTGATTCTAATAATTATAATTCTGTAAAGCTATATTATCTACGGCCGCGTCTCATATTTTAATCAATATAGGTACAACCAACCTGACACTGACCTGCAAATCAAAAAACTTAAGAAAATTTGAATTTCGCGGGTTACCTTAGCGCATCCCCACACACAATACACACAGTCAATAGTTTATAATCTATTCATAGAAATATTTTGCATAGAAGCCGTGTATAGGTGTGCACACGTTACGCGCCGACAAAAAAGGCGTGGGAAGGGAAGTAGCATGGGGGAGCCGGGCGCGTGGATGGGTACCGAGCAGCAAGGATCTTTTGGCGCTTGCATGACGTTGACTGGGGAGCGCTGTTGGTATTAAAGAGGTATGAGGAACAGTGTAAACATCACTCATCCTCCATAGAAAAGGGAGGATCCTCCGACCAGACGAGTGTTGTGTTTGATGGGCTACTGCCCGACGATTGATGTCGGGACGTTGCTGTGCGAGCTGTCGCTGCACCCCCGTAAGGGGGTGCGACAGGCGGTCACGGGGCATAGCCCCTCTCCCGCTAGCGCCATACGTTGGCCCATAACTACGGGCCCCTCATTTTGGTGGCCTACTGCGGCCTAAAAGATGATGGGACGCGAATATGCGCGTCCCTGTGAATGATTGCTATATCTGTGTCTGTAGGCACGCCACGACGCTGCTAATCAGCGCCGCTTTCTTCACCGTATCCCGGCGGTCAACCCCTACCAGGTGGAACCCCCACCTACATGAGGGAAGCCCAGCAGAAGGCGACCAGCGGCAGAGATACGGACTCGACGTTCCTACAGAAGGGGTGAGTGGCTCCCGCCCGCCCCACTTTCAGAGCTAGCCGAGCCTGGCACGGGTTAGGGAGACCGTGTAATGGGTGTGTGGGTGGCATTGTACTGTGTGACGCCACCCAGTGTCTACGCGAATCGCACGCCCACGCTGCGCCTTCGCGTGTGTTTTTACACGCCTGTATAGAGGTGAATGTCTGATGTTTGCTACGTGACACGCCTAAATTATCCTAGTCCGCGCCACGCAACAGATGTATGTATGTGTAGAAGTCTATTGTCACAGGTGCCGCGTGTAAACTGAGAGCGACTCACTAGGAAGTCCAGTCCGGGGATGGAGTCACTCATGTCGGGACGTTGTACTTAGGTATATAGGTAATAATATGCTAGTCGCGCGGTAAACTCCGATTGCGCGATGCAGGATTTTGTGTGTTGCGTAGTTCGCACGTGGCAATTTTTTTGTTCCGCGCCTCACCCCGTCGCATCGCCTACCCACGCTATTACTTACTTCGTTTTCGCTTAGCGTTCTTTCCGACTTTTTTCTTTTTGCTCAGCTCCTAAAAGTCCTAGCGTGATGTTAAATAGCCTAAAGCCTTCCTCAAGAATTGGGCTGGGTATCAAATGCAAAAAGAATTTTTCAAATCCAACTGATGGTTCCAGATTTTAGCGAAACAAACAAAAAAAAACAATCTCTTCAACTTTACTACTAGGTAATAGGTAGATTAAATAATATTACTTTTTCCTAAATTCGAATAAACTTGCTTTGTAAACATAAGAGAAGTAAACTCAGTCTGAATTGATTAATTTAATCTAAATATTTTATTGAAATATGTAGGGAGGTACCTACTTACAACATTATTTAGTTTGCTAATTTCGTACCGAGGTGACTTTGACAAAACACCTGAATATAGGCAGCGATTAAAACAGCCAAGGCAAGGGATTAAGAGTTGAGAGGTAAATAATTGGTACCAAGAATGTAAGACATGTTTATTTTTGTTCAGTGACCGTTACCTTTACACTGTATAAATGGAATTGTTGTCCATGTCTTCGAATATTCAAAGTTAAAGTCATGCAGTAAATAAGCCTATTTAGGCTCTCACATTTCAATATGTATGCAGCTCCTTTACCAGGGCAGAATAACGGTGCGCCAAAGCTTTGACAATCGAACATAAAGTATGAAGATCCAGTCTTTCCAAACGCCAAGTTTTTTGAGGGACTTGTGAGTATTCCAAGCATATTTTTTTCATTTTCAAAGAAATATGTCAGTGCCTTACTCAAGTTGAATCGATCAGGATAAATGTTGTACACAAATCCAAATATAATTTTATCAAAATTAAACGAAAATGAGAATGGGTACATATCATCAAATTTGGAATCTAAATCGGAAAGAGCAATTTCGTAATTAGGAGTACTTCCTACTTTTTCCATACACTTTTTGTGGTATTCATTACCGCCTAGGACTATTCCATCTAGGAATCCACTCGTCCAAGCGCTAATTTTACATGCTTGGGTCATTCCAATGGCAATCACGCTTGTTGCAAGGTATTGTTTACCGCGGACGTTTTTATCAAATCTTTCATCCAATGGATGTATAGTTCCCCATAAAGAATACAGATCTCCTGAAAATTCAATGTCCCAATCTTTCCACATAGTTTGAGGTGTGTTTCGATCCAGACCTAAGTCATTCATGGCATTCATTCGCGACCACGGTATCTCGCAGATATTCAACCAGTACATCTTCTCGTCTACTACAGGGCGTTGTTTTCTACGCTTCAAATATGGTAAGTTCGGATTACTGTCAGGTTTGAAGAGCGGACTTAATCTATAGTTTAGAGCAGAATACCGCGGTGCAGTCTTTACGGAAGTTAGTTCAAAAGTGTAAAATTCGGGGTCATCTGCTGCCGCTCCTGGTATCAGTGTCTTTATTCGCCGAATTATCGCATCTACAGAGGGATATAACGTCCAACTCGCCACTGGGCCTCCTACCTTGGAACGTGTCTGGGGGGAGCCCGTTTTACCCTTATCCTTTACTATAGCATCACGTGGTGACGGGTAAGGGTCAAAAAGATTATAATAGCCTTCTGTCTGACATATAACTAAACTGCATTGAGGATATCTTATCATGACGTAACGCAGTCTTCTCAATACTGCTTTTAAATATTGTTCCAGTCTCTTTTCTGGGTTTTCATTAATAACTAAAATTTTTTTAATGTTGACATTTATGAATTTCCCGTCCAGAATAACGTTTTTGATTACCCTCTTCTCGCAAACGGTCAAATTTGTAGCTTTTGCATGTATTTCTAGACCTTTTTCGATACATACGTCAACCATGACGTGGTCCCACGTTCTGATGGGATGCATCGCTGCCATTAACATTGCGATTAGACAAACAAAGTGACAAGACTTAACAGTTGCGCTTGAGCTGCCCTTAGTCAGAGCAGTAGTTCCATCTATTGCGTAAACGCCATCGACAAGTTGATAGCCGATCTTAGTCTGGCTCTTCATTTCTTTCACGAATATCCGCCGTCCTGCTGCGGGTTTTTCGGATTCTATAATAGTCTGTTTAGATTTTTGTGACTTAGGTTGGCCAGTTGAATAGTCATGATCGTCAGGTAATATGGTTCGGGCCTCTTTTAGAAGTCTCCTGACTAATATTCTACTAAGGATAAATTGTTGATCATCTGCTTTTCCATCTTTATTGTAATTGATTCTGTGAAAAGAAAATAGAAAACGGTATTTATTAAAAAAATATTTAAAAAAACAAAAAAACCCGTCTGCAAAAACACATAACTGAAAAGAGAAAAACAAGCATCTATAGAATTTTGGTATTGCAGGCCCGACAAACCAATAACCTAAAATATGATGTAACTTTTGTTTGTCGCCTGCGGTACCAAAATTCTATAGATTTACTAGCTGACCCGACAGACGTTGTCCTGTCTTAGCTATGAATATTCTAATGTAAACGCGCGAAGTTCCCGAAGGCGCAAGCTGAGAACATGTTGAATTGTGTAGGAAAACTTAATTTATATTTTAAGACTTGAACTACGATTTTCTGCTTAAAAGTAAAATACCGGAATTAATTTAAAGTATAAAGTCAAAAATATGAAAAAGATAAATTCGAGCCAATTAATCTGAAAAAAAAAATGTTTAGAGTATGAATATCGATGGCTATAAGAGCAGGCGAAGACCAAAGAAAAGATGGATGGACTGTGTGAAAGATGATTCTATAAAGGCGTTTTTCGCCGCCTCATTGGATTTGAAATTTTTCCTGGGGCTCATTGTTGAGATCAAAATTTCCAGAACGGAAGCGATCAAACCAAAAACGTATCGTGCGTTCACTTGCAGTACCTTGTCATTACTGTTGCGTGCTGTCTGTGCTGCGTTGGTGCCACGACGGAACTTGTATTCGAAAATTATGCACTATTTCGAGTTTAACATAGTTACATAAACATCGATATCAAAGAAAAAGCGAACGGCGGGAAAACAAATGAACAATAGATTTTTTTTTTCAAATAAGTATCATGATATATTATGAAATTAATTTAAATTTGGAATTATATAATAGAATGAAAGATTCCGATTCCGAAGACGTTGCCTTGTTCAAATTTCATGTATGATACATGTATGAGAAAATGAATTTTCTTCATATTTTTTTTATCACTTATGAGTATGAAAAATAGTTTACGTCCTATTCTCACACCTACTGAATATACACACAATTTCAAGAATCGGTCAAGCCGTTTTGGAGTTTTTTTGTTACAAACACTGCGACACGAGAATTTTATATATTAGTTATTGCTTATTTTTCTCTTTTCAGTTGTGTTTTTACAGTCGGTTTTTTTTATTTCAATGTTTTTAGTTTTATTAATATGTATTTGGAATTGATTCATTACTTGCTTTTATTTGATACCAATGTTGTTGTAATTTATTTAAAAAAAACCTCCCTTTTTTGTATTTCCAGACAATATATAAATGTTGTATAGCCTTAAAACGGTGAAGGAAACCATCGTGAGGAAACCGGCATGTCCTAGAACCAAAAATTCAAAGACATGTGACGTCTACCAACCCGCACTTGGCCCGCGTGGTGGATACAGCCCACTTACCGAGAGGAGGCCACAACCTAACAGTGGGAACATTTTAGGCTGATTATGATATAGCCTATGTCACTCACAACTAAGACGAATCTAATGACACCTCATATATATCCATCAAGCCACTTAGGCTACAGAACGTGCCAAAGAAATGGACATAGGTACATACATTAGGTACATACTCTCGAAAAACATTACCCTCCTTCTGGGGCAGTCGGGTAATAAAAAGGAATACGACTTCAGTAAATTACTAATTTCATGGAGCTTGGATAAACTCGTTTGTCACTAATCATCAGCATCAGCATCATTTCAGCCGAAAGACGTCCACTGCTGAACATAGGCCTCCCCCTAGCACCGCCGCCACTTCGACCGGTTTTGGGCTTCCCGCATCCAGCGGATTCCTGCGGCCTTGTCACTAATAATAACCACATAAAATACGGGACCTATATGGGGATTTAATTTTTACACGTGGTCCTCGGGTGTTGCTAATCAAGTGACACTAACTGTTGGTAGGTTTCGACCGACGGCATGTGACCACCTATCCCTGACAAAGACGTACCGCCAAACGACATTACCGTGTTCCGATACAATCCTCGGTGTAGCCACCTGAGGAGCTGGGCCGAAATAGCTGTTCCACTGCAGGCAGACCCACCTGGCTCGCGCTGGTACTGATGCACCGGGAAACGAGTCGCGGAGTATAGCGGGATCCGAGGCACGGTGCGCCACTGGCCGACCAAAGGTAGATGGGGGCCCGAGTAGTGTAGGCCAGTCACACATGAAGGCGGCCCATAAGCATGATTATGCTTTATTTTTTGTTTAGACTGATTAGTCTATAATGTTCCCACTGCTGGGACGCAGGCCTCCTCTCGGTGAGAGAGAGGGGCCGTAATCCACCACGCGGGCCCAGTGCGAGTTGGTAGCTTAGATGTCATATGTCTTCGAAGTTTTGGTTCTAGGACAAGCCGGTTTCCTCACGATGTTTTCCTTCACCATTTTGAGAGCAGTGGTGATGAAATAATTTACACAAAATAAAGCGCCTGCCGTGGCTTGAACCTACGACCTATATAACTCGTAAGTCGCGGCCGTTATCATTGGGCCACCACTACTCTCAAGGCTGCTCTGAGGGCTGCCCTATCCTGTCGAAAATCACAATGTGCACCATCGTGATGCTGAACGACCAGATGAGAAGGCCTGATGGACATTCCGGGGGGCTCGGCAGTTGCCAGCTTGTCGGTTTTTTATCGGTTACATTTCGGACTGTCCGATGGAATTAAAGTTTAATTCCGCCAAGCTCATTCCACCACCGGAGAACAAGACGTACGGCGATGCGCCACTGCTACATGGTGGACCTCCCAGCCAAACGCACAAATCGTATTCGGAACACTCATTGTGCGTATAGCTAAGTAGATGATTTCTCTGCCGGAGTCTGTGTTTCCTGGTAGCTAATAGCTACCTGCTACCTGCTGGGGGTGGTTAAGCCGAGAGTGAATAGGTTACTCGTGCTCCGTCGTCGACCACATCATCCCTTACCATCAGGTAAGATAGGGGTCAAACGCGAGCATAAGCTCGCGTTTGACCCCTATCTTAAAAAAATAAAAATAATATTATATTATATTATATTTATAAAAATAATAAAAAAATATTAAACATTACCTGCTGACGAGGTCACGTAGATTACGAAATCGTAAAAAGCAAGCATTCCCCTTCTGTTCTCTCAAGCCCATGACATTACAAGAACTGCCGTCGAACAGATAATATAGCCCATTTCTCTTGAAAATCGCACAACTGTACGCGGAAGTTGTAATCATGCCTCTATCATATTTGTTGAAGAATTTTTGAGCCAATACATCTTCCATTTTCCAGCTAGCACCTTCTCCAACCACATCAATATAAGCATGATATGCCTGTAAGTAAATATAATCAAAATAAGCGGTCTTACAACATTAATGTTATTACAATCGTTGGATTAATTTAAGAATACTAACGAACCTGGTGTCCAAGCGCAATCTTAGGTATAATATGAACAGGAGCAAGTTGAAATTTCTGCTGTTTGTTTTCATAAAGCTTTGTGGCGGTGGCCACTACAAAATCCACGATAGCAGGGGTCCAAGAATGGATCGAGTACTTGTAAGAAGTCACTATCGCCATGATTGCACCAAACGGCAGTTTATCATTACCGTCTGGGGCGGCTGCATCCGAAACACTAGTTGTTCCTCTAATAATTTGTGAAGTATCTGGCAAGTTCTTGAAGTTAGTCGGTTTTTCGAGCTCTTGTTCGGGAGTAACCTCAAGCTCATCCTCTATAAGCGGAGTTGTCATTTTCTTTCTAATCTTTCGCAGTTTGAAGCGTCTCTGAGCGTCCTCCGTGAGAAGAACGCGGCGATCGACGTCGATCGCCGGTACGGTTTGAACTTCCTCTTGTGGCATTTCACGCATTGGCACCATAAGCTACAACGACAGTAGGTATAGGTAAGTAAATACAGATAATAACTGCACAAAATTAAGTTATAATAGTGTAAGGAGTACATTAGGTAGAGAATATTATAGATTGTATGTGTATCAAAATATGATTCGCGACCGTAACTAGTATGTATTTTCAGAATTATAATCATTAAAGTCATCAAAACAACTCTTTAAGACCAAGTAATCCTATTGAATGACGATTTCATGAAATCTTGACATTTCAAGATTATACTAACTTAAGGAGTTGTATTACTAACTCGATTACAATTCTGTAAATACATATTTGTTACGCTCGCAAATCATACTTTAATCAATATACAACCTAGTACTGACTTGCAAATTGCAAAAAACGTAAGAAAATTTGAATTTCGCGGGCTACCCTGGTGCTTCCCCTTAAACTCTAATAATAGTAGACGTAGTGTAGTAGGCGACGTACAGGTACTTCGGGCTCGGGCTGCGGCGAGGGTGGTGGTGGCGGCAGCGCCGGCGGCAGCTCCTCCGCCTTGCGTCGCGCCTCTTCTTCCTCTGCCTTCTTCCGAGCCCGCTCTTCTTTCATCTCCTCGTCTTCTTCCTCTTCTGCCTCTTCTTCTTCCTATAATATAACAAACACGAATGCTAAGATGATTGCTATTCTATTTGCGATTCATTTGACACATCAGGGTGAGTTCTTGAGGTGGGATTTCAGGGTGACACCCGCAGTGGTCAAAGAAAATATGAGCTCGATTTTACAGAAGTCATCATTTTTAGTTTTTGAAAATGCTGTACGCACGGCTACAGATCAAGCTATACATTTCCGGTATAAGCTGATCCCGCATTGTATAGGATTTCCTTACAATGAGAGGTCAGTGTAAACGCTTTGCCAGGAATCGAAACCGATCTTTAAAAAGGTCCACCCAGAGCGATACACAGCGACAGCTCAAAAATATGTTTCAAAACTACTCGACTGGAAAACCTCTTCGATTGTTAATTCTTCTCGTCCATCGTATAATGTTTAACGGACGACTTATGCCAGCAGAATATTACCTATATAAATATTACAAAGTGGAGTTTTTTTAAAGAAACAATAAAATCGAATCGTTTATAATTAATAAAGCTCACCTCTTCTGCACCTTCCGGCGGCTGAAAATGAAATTCAAAATTAGTAAAAGGATATAATGTATAGGATCAAATTAAATTAGCTAGCGAAACTCCGCAAACATGATAGGTCGAGATAATTATGTAAACATGATAAAACAAAAACATTATGATTTTATTTTGGGGTCGACGTCCGTAGTTATTGTACTTAGGTAATACTTGAAATATCGGTGTGCAAAATCAGATATTTGTATTATTAAATAAAAATAAAACTAAGGAATAGGGTTGAAAAAACGGTCTTTATTTTTGATCGCACAACATAAGGCCACGTTGCCTAATTTTTGCTGTCGTTTTTGAGGCGCTAATCCTGAATCTAGTGTATTCTTGATTGAAGTCTGTCACTTTGCCGCACTAGTGCGGTAACACTAAGTAAAAAGCACGGTGTTAAAACACTGCTTGTGAACCTAAAAGCGGTGTAATAAGTGCCATTACACTCCACGGATAAAAGTCCTAAATATAATAAAAAATTGGTTCACCATCGGTGGCGGCGGCGTGGGCGGCGGGGTCGGTTCAGGGTCGGGGTCGGGCTCGATGGGCTCGTTGGTCTTGTCGCGGGGCTTCGGCCACGGAGGGACCACCTGCGTTACCGACACCGTGGGCGAGTCTAAGTTCACTGCAACACGTTATCACACCCACATTTTTGTTAAGTTAAAATTCATTCAATTCGCCGCAACCATACTTGTCAGACCCACCCCATGTGTGCGGAAGGAAAATCCTTTATTGAGAGAAAGGTGTCTGAAGTAGGAGGGCCCTAAGTTACAGATCACCCGGATCTTTTCGATAGGACATATTAATTTACAAAATTGTTAGTCAAGGTAATATTAGGTCTTTACCTATGAAATTGCCGTTTTGTATGAAAAAATTTAAACGAATTTTTTTCATGCATTTTTTATTTGTATTAATCGAAGTAATCACCCATGCAATCAATGCATCTTTGCCAACGCAGTGGCAGTTTATTGATGCCCTTCTTAAAGAAATCAGCTGGACGGGAGGCAACACATTCTTCAAAGGCATTTTGTACTGCCTCTCGGGTATTGAATTTTTTTCCCGCCAAGAAGTTATCCAAATTCTGGAAAAAGTAGTAGTCTGTAGGCGCAAAGTCTGGTGAGTAGGGCGGATGACGCAGAGCTTCCAACCCAAGTTCTTGCAACTTGGAGACCGTCTGCTGTGCAGTATGAGGTCGCGCGTTGTCGTGCAGGAGCAGCGGAGACGAGCGATTGACCAATGCTGGTTGGAGATGTGCCAGCTTCTCCATCATTGTGTTCAGTTCTTCACAGTACACATCTGAAGTAATGCTCACCCCGTTTGGTAAGAAGCTGTGATGAATCACACCGGCGCTAGACCACCAAACAGTGACCATCACTTTTCTAGGGGTAAGTTTTCGTTTAGGGCATTGTTTAGGTGTTGAACCAGGATCCAACCATCTTGCTGAGCGCTTGCGGTTATCAAACAGAATCCATTTTTCATCGCAGGTAACAATGCGGTTCAAAATTCCTTCATTTGTGTGTCTGTTGAGCAGTGCAAGGCACGTCTCGACGCGTACTTCGCGCTGGTGATCATTGAGTTCGTGGGGCACCCATTTGTCAAGCTTTTTTACCTTGCCAATTTGACGCAAATGGACCAATATTGTTTTGACGCTAACGTCGAAAGCTGCTGCTAATTCAGCCGTAGATTGTGTATCATCAGCTAAAGACCTATTATATCAGATGATTGAACAAACATTTTTTGATCGTATAGTTTGTGTTAAGAAATCGTGATTCATGGGAAGTTCTGAATGTTTCTTTAGTACTGTCATGAGTAGGTATGAACAACTGCCGGACCGTTAGCACTTAGCGTGTTGGTAAAGTTCGAAAGATAGAGCCTTGGAAAAAAACAATTAACTTTTAATATAGCTCTTTGGGCTCTCTCTAAATTTATCATATAAGTTTTAGAAGTACCGCCCCATGTGGTAATGCAATATAATATATAATGGATTCTTTAAGGTTTTAATATGTAATTGATCACGATTTCTTAGGTATACAGGGTTACTGGTAATTCGACGTATATCCGTCAGGGGCTGTTATGGGGGCCAAAATGCAACAAATTGAACCCACCATATGTATGGCCGAAATTCAATAGTTTTCGAGATATTTGAATTTTAAGAATTTTTCGATATTTACCCAAAATTTGACATTTAATTAAGCTATTGACATAATTAAAACTACTTAATTTAACAAAATAATTAAAATAATGAGCGATTTAGGAAGATCTTATTAATATTCTCATTTTACGCTTCAAAAATGTTGTCTCGTCACAAAAATTACTATGATATTAATCGTACAAAGAACTAAAACAACTTGCCTATTCTGTAAGCTTTCCAAAAAGGTATAATTTAAAATACATAATTCGTGGTATGGCATGTGTTTGAACCGGCGCGGCGGCGCGCGGTGCGGGGAGAGAAATTATCTGTGTTTTTAGTTTATGATCCTCGCTAAAACAACAGATTTTACTGACGAAATTTTACGATTTTACGGACAGTAATCCGTTACTGTCCGACAGTGGCTAGACGAGAGATATCCAAACCGATGGATTGGGAGGGGAGGGCCAATTCCGTGGCCAGCACGAAGCCCTGATATCACACCACTTGATTTTTACGTTTGGGGTCATATGAAGGAATTAGTTTATGTGACCCCAATAAATTCAGTCGAAGAACTTCGACAGCGAATAATAATCGCGGCGCAACAGATGAGAACAACGTTCACATCAAGATTGACGAAAACCGAAGTTAGGAAGAGAATTCGAACCTGCATTCGTAATCGAGGGGCTCATTTTGAACAAGATGTGTAAAATTTTTATAAAATTTGACGTAAATTTTTTAATGCATTTTATTTTATACAAATACAAATGACCCTTTCTCTCCCCGCGCCGATTCAAACACATGCCATGCCACTAATTAAGTATTTTAAAATTGACTTTTATACCTTTTTAGAAAGCTTACAGAATAGGCAAGTTGTTTTAGTTATTTGTACGATTAATGTCATAGAATTTTTTGTGACGAGACAACATTTTTGAAGCGTAAAATGAAAATATTGGTAAGATATTATTCTTATATCACTCATTATTTTAATTATTTTGTTAAATTAAGTAGTTTTAATTATGTCCATAGCTTAATTGAAGTGCCAGCTACAACACCATTTTTAATGGTACCCATTCAAATGTTTTTTTTTTTTTTATTTGGAATTAAATGTCAAATTTTGGGTAAATATCGAAAAACTTTTAAAATTCAAATATCTCGAAAACTATTGAATTTCGGCCATACATATGGGGGGTTCAATTTGTTGCATTTTGGCCCCCTTATCAGCCCCTGACGGATATACGTCGAATTACCAGTAACCCTGTAGGTATAAGTAAAAAAACATCATCCGAAGGCGACCGCAGGCTTATAGTAGTCATGAACCTATGGGGTTCGCAATTACTGGGGGTACACATTCTCATGAACCTATGGGATTCATAAATTAGTACATAATTTACATCTAACGGGTAAAAACGACGGGGCCATTAATCAAAATGACATGTTGTATTAATCGATTGAGGTGACTGATGTGCGTGGATTTTTAGGCAATGAAGGGCGGCGCTGCTTTATAGCAGAATCGAAGAAACGTTTTGAGAGGCGATTCATGACCTGCTGGATGGTGAAGATTGAAGATTGTGAAGTGAAGATCCTCATTGCGGACATAGAAGGGGAGCCCTCCCGAGACCTTTCTTAGGAAACGGTTTTGGAGGGTCTGTATCCTATGGAGATGATGTAGCTTCGCGTGTGCGCAGACGACGCTAGGTCATGATTGGACTGATGACCGCGGTGCAGATGCGCAATTTGCTGCGTGCGGTCAAAATGAACTGGAGTCTACCGAGAGCGAGAGGCGGATCACACCTAGATATCTAGCTCGCTTCTTCCAAGAGATCGGTTTGACATACATAGTGATCGGATTGGGCCTGGACTTTCATTAAAGTAAATGAAAGTTTTGAGCTTCGAGCCACCTAACGGAGATATACACTTTCGGAGCAGGCAGTATAAACTTTTGTTTATCGTAATAAGATTCTCGTCAAAAGACACTTGGATCATTCTTCTTTTTCATCCAATGACATGTCCCCTCAGAAACAAATCGTTTTTCTTCCTAAATATTCAGTAGGTATCACAATATTTTTTTTCACAAAAATTCTTTTGAGAAAAAGTAAGGTACAACAACCATTAAAATAATTATGAAACACTTTCGTTTTTATTATTACTGCTTTTTACAAAATAATTGAGAAATAATATTAAAAAATGTCACGGAGGTGTTGTCGGTAGAAATGATCGTCTAGTGTGACGGAGGTGTTGTCGGTAGACAAAAAGAACGTCCCACTTACCTACTTTCGGTTCCATTGGTACGTCTACATGTTTCTTATGCCTCATTGGTACCACTGGAATGTAATCCTCGTTTACACTCTCTACTAACGATATTATATCGCCCATTTGTTCCTCATCCTGTTGATTCTGTAACTAAATACGGTGAATTTGCGTTACACACTTACCAAATTATGACAAGTAAAAAAGTTTACACTTAGTTGTAGCTGATAAGAGCAGATACTGTTATTAGAACTTACTCCAGGTGTTTTTGGGTCCAAAGTTTCTACCGGCAGCGGCATAACGTCCTGACACATATCTTGTCCGTCGCCGGATGTGTGTCTCGCGTGTAGAACTTTTCGCTTCTTTTTTGGCAACTGTTGGTCGCTCAGCTTGCAGTACAATTGTATCTGAAATTAAACCACTTCTTAACTAAACTTAACTAAGCTTATTGGTGTCAACTGCTAGTTAAAATCGTCTCAAGCCGCTACTAAATTACGGTAAAAACACCTACGATTAACATTATTAAAGATGATTTATAGTAATCAAGTTATGAGTCAGTGACTACACCAACTACTAACTGATTTATTGACACACGAAGTCATACTAATAACAACAAAACAAAGTCACCACAATTTTACCTTCGGCTGTTTCTTCTTCAACTTTAATACTTTAAAAGCATGAACGTTGAATTGTGTTGTAACTGGTAAATGATTCCAATTTTTTATAAATGCGTCTGCCATAGTGTCCGAGTTCAATAGCATCAAGCAGCAAGCCTTACCGGGCTGCATCGATCTCTGGCCATCATTAGTACGCGGATAAGGATCAAACAAATAGAACATGTCTTTCTGCCTCCAAATCGCAAGCACGTAATTATTAAACTCCAATATACCGCTGTTATACTCGTGACTGAAGAAATCTGCAAGACCAGTTCTAATATTGAACAAGCATTCCTTTGTTGTGAAAAGTTGTCCTTTCACTCTTTCTCTGTATATTATTATCTCACATGCAAAGGGACCTATCATTATTTCATTTGGTATATTATCAATGGTTATATCAATCAGTACTTTCGGGTGCGTGCAATCAACATACAGCTTATTGCCCAGTAGCAATATTTTGTCTAACGTCTTTGAAAACCAGGTATTAGGTGGCGATATTTTCGCGTAGGTCATCGCGACAATGGATATAGGTAAAGCTTGTCTAAATTTAGCCTCCTCGAAACATCGATCCCCTAAATGCATATTAGCATTGACAATAGCACAGTTTGCGTTTAAAATTCTGTATCCCATCATGGCTTTCTCAGCTTGAGTGAGTTCTTTATCAGATTCGAAATCCTCATCACATTTCTCATTTGCCATTTTCAAAACTTTCACAGCAGCCAAAACGTATTTTTGATCTTCTAGAATGCTGCGTGCTAAAAGAAAATCAGCAACTGAATCTACGTCTTTTACGTTCATGAGAGCAGCTTGACCCTTAGCGAAATTTGAGTAAGCTCTTGAGTCTCTTCCAGCAGGGTCGAAAATGTAATAGCACACTTTATCTTTCCAAATCACTAACTTGAGGACCCTGTTTTAATGAAACGGACTGTAAAAGTTTTATTTAAATGTCTAATCTTATTTCAAATGGAGTCGGTATAGTTAAGAAATATAGATTTAAGAAACGTATGCAGCTCTCCTACCTTGACAGCAATATTCCCGCTCTATTTTCTTTGAAGAAAGCTTTCAGCCCTCTACACAAGTTGTATACCGTGGGATCTAACGACATCGTGTATCCCACGATGTCTGGTTCACAAAGCAAAATTTGCATCCTTTTCCCATTCAATACCAATATTTGTTTTTTCCCGAATTGCAAAACTTCACATATACCCTGAGCTGATGAATGATCATGAACTTTGTCTAAACATTGGAGATACCTGAAAGTTAAAGGCAATTTGAAATAGGTACTATTTTTCTTACACTAATATACAAACAAGGTGTTAAATAACGCACAACCTCTTTTAAGGGGTCATTGTACTCATCACTACGAACAACTTTTACTAGAGGACCAAAGCTGAAAACAAGAAAAAAAAACAACTGTTCCCTACATTTATGTTCGCATAATTCGTCAAAATGTAGGGGAACAGCAGATTTTTTTCACGATTTCAAGTTTGGTCCCATAGTAAAAGTTATTTATAATGATGAGTACAATGACCCCTTAAGAAGTTGTGCGTTATTTATGTTACACCTTGTTTATTTGTTTGCTTTTTACCTGACTACGGCAAAGCCAAAGAAGGGTTACGTTTTTCACAGGCTTCAGCAGGTTCATCTGTTCGCTCATAACTCCTAAACTTCTCATCATAATTTGACAAACGAGGTACCGTTGGAAGCGTCATGTTGGTACACAGGTATACGACTATAATTATGACGGTGGCTGTATGACGTCACATAAAAGCCAACATGGCGGCTTATAGCGGATGTAAAGTGCTACCGAAAAAACCGGACAAGTGCCTGTCGGCCCACGCACAATGAAGGGTTCCGTAGTTGGGATGAATTTATCCCAAGAACAAACTTAACATTGTAGTTGAAAAACATGTTCTCCCATACATCAGTTCGTTTATTTTCTTAAATAACTAAAACCATTAATTTTAAAATGAAAAAAAAAATATATATTTGAGACCCTCGTAGTAAGCCCTTTTATTTGATATGTCACACGGTATTGTTTGCAAAACTTTTTTTTTAAATTTTATATTTGTCCCCCAAAAGTCACCCCCATATTCGAAATTTACTATTTTACTTTACTCGTCCGTATTTGGGCACAGAAATTCATGTGTACCAAATTTCAATTTAATCGGTCTATTAGATTCGGAGCAAATTGGCTGTGACAGACGGACAGACAGACAGCCACACGAGTGATCCTATATGGATTCCGTTTTTTCCCTTTGAGGTACGGAACCCTAAAATTTTTTACATCTGTTGAATTTTCCCAAACCAAAGAAGTGGGTGATTGATTTAACTTTTCAATTAACGTTTTTGTCGTAGTTGGGTTTTATCTTTCTTTAATTAAAAAAAAAAAAAAAAACCATTATACAAAATACAGTAAGTACCAATACCCAGGCGTTACGTTAATATGACACATAGAGCAATAGAGACTATCAAGCATAGATAAGTGACAGAGCCATACAAAGTCGAACTTTTTATAAAACGCGAAGTGTCATTATAGAGGTATGAGGAACAGGGTGTAAAGTTCACTCATCCTCCATAGAAAAGGGAGGATTCTCCGACCAGACGGGTGTCGTGTCTGGTGGGCAACTGCCCGACGATTGATGTCGGGACGTTGTATAATATGCTAGTCGCGCGGTAAACTCTGATTGCGTGATTCAGGATTTTGCGTGACGTCCATGTGATGCGTAGGTCGCATGTGGCGATGTAGATGCCGCCACATCATAAATATAAATAACAACCAGGGTAAGTATTGTGCACCGGGTGTGTTTGTTATTTTTAAAGATATCATGATTACCAAAAGTTACTACTTACATAAGAAAAATCATAGTTTATTTAAGACATCATACCAGGCATCACCGGCGTCCAACAAGTTGTCGATTAACTTCATTGTCCATTGTTTAGGATGGTAATGAAATGCTAAACAAAAAGCCATAACACTTATTGGCAGAGCTTGACGACCTCTTGATCTATCACCTTTAATACAATACAGAATATGTTCAGGCACTTCACTTCAGACAATATAGCCCAAAATTATTCTCAAGAGAAATGATTCCTTTTCTTGTTTGCTACTGCATTATTTAATATAATATAATTATTTCGATATAAAAGTCAAACACCTTAATGAGCATTTAAATTAATAACATAACATCATACATGTAATCCCCGAAGAGTTTGGCAGAGGTGTACTTGTATTAAACCCACATTTCGCCAGATATCTACGTCCCGTGTAATAGGGGGCGAGCCTATTGCCATCAACCGGGCACAAATCCAGGCTCCGGGTTGCTACTGAGAAATTCCTGATGGTTGACCTTATAAGCCCGATCTGGGAATCCACCAACCACATGGGAAGACCACAAGCTTAGAGAATATAAACCCCATGTAAAGGAGTGAAATGGGATGTTGTAGTTAGTATGAGAAAATCGGAAATCCACGCGGACAAAGTACTAGTGTAAAATATAGATAAATAAACTTACCGAACTTATTATCATACATATTGAAAGTTCCCGTCAAAATACCATAGTGTATATCAGGTCTCTTGTCTTTGGTACACCGGACTACAGTAAGAGAATGTGTTTGAATGGTTCCTCTTTTTAAATTCAGTGGTATATGTATCTAAATAATAAAGTAATAAGTAAGAAAGTTTTAAAGAAGTCTTGGAAAAGAAAATGTAGGTACCTAAGGTGCTTGGAAATAGTGTCTTATCGAAAACGCGATTTCGTACCTAGACGATATTATACAAGATGAGTTTTTGAACAGGTATGGAATGGAAAACAGAAAAGGTTTTTGGACGAGGGTAGCTATGCCAACCATGTAGCCATGTTCAGAATGTGTTCTTAGTCATAACCAATAAAGGCCAGCAGCGCACACCGGGAGACGGCATCGGGGAGGATTTGCCGCCGGCCAGCGCACACTGATGATTTCCAGCCGGCCAGCCGCCAGCCGCGGCTATATAAAAAAGTACTCTGTGGCCGCGGCTGTCGGCGCACTACTGGGTACTGCGGCATGCCGGCAGCGTCCCGCAGTATGGCACGGCGGAAATGCGGAGTGCACCCCCGCTTGTCCCGCCTCTTCCCCGAGAACGCATGCTAGACGACTCCGGCGCATACCGTCGCGTCGCATGCCTTCGCATCCCACCGCACCCTCCCGTCACCTCACGCCGTATGCTGTCGCTTACGCTTATGTTGCGGGTAACAATGTCTGGCAACTTTTTTTAAATTTTTGTTTCCAATGAACTACGGGACCTGACATGGTGCTGAAATAATGTTGCACAACTTTGTTTCCCATGAGAACTAAGCTTAACTTACGTGTTCCGGTCTAGGTATTTCATCCAGGCCACAGATTTCATCATCATCTTTTGCATATTTCTTTGCACCTCTCGCTCTTGGTTTTCCATCCGTAGCGCCAATATATTTATAGGTCCCGTCACGTCTGCAGAGTTTCGCTAGCTAATTTAATTTGACCCTGTATAGTTAACCCTCATCCATAGTAACAATTTGACTTTGTAGTGCCTTTATTTCGTAGAAATAAGGGTTCAGGGGCACGTAGTTTTATTTGTACCTATCTAGGTACAAATAAAACTACGTGCGTGCAGTTGGTCATATTTCTTAAAAGCTGTGGCCAAACTGCAGCGAAATAATTTGTACGGAGGTATTCAAACTGGCGCGAATAGTCGCTTGCCTTAGTAATTAAAAACAATCGACACGCGCGCGCAGCCGCGTCCTGCGTCCCTCGATTTGACCCTGTATAAAGTTGCGCGTCCATCGGGTCGGAATCGGTCCGTTAGCACCGCACGGAGCTTCCAGATTTACAAAATGCCGATAGGATGCGTCCACTGCATTCGGATTTTGCATCGGCAATACCAACCAGTGTTTCCACTTTTAGGGATTTCTCCCTTTTTTAGAGTTAAATTATCAATATTAAGCATGGCTTAGGTCTATTTTACTTTGACAGAGATTTATATGTACCTAACCTAAAATAGAGTTCTCTGCATTGCGACAGCGACAGGTCGCGGAACAATAGCGATAAAATATTTTTAAGTGTTCTATTGGGCCGCCGTTCTTGATTCGTAGTTAACTCAACCAATAGTTAAAAATAGTAACTAATGGTTAAATTTTGGCAAAATGTGAACTAAATTTAACCATTAGTTACTATTTTTAACTATTGGTTGGGTTAACTACGGATCACGAAAGCGGCCCTTAGTTTTTCGTTTGAAAGTAATTTCAATTAAAAAGGTTTTTGTTTATTATTCAATTCAATTTGCGCATCAATGTGCATCAATCACATAAAAATGGACAATTGCAATTGAGCGTTTCCGGGACCCTTAAACCGTGTACTTGTTAACACTGGACGCGTTCACTGCGGATGACGTCATCGGCAAATATACCGGTCTGCTGCAGATTTGCCGATCCAGTGCACGCAGTACCATAGAAAACAATTCAAAGCAAGGCACGCTCTTTCATGAATTGTGGGCTACGGGCAATTCAAATAAAATATGACTAATCAATTAGAAACAGTAAATTACCCTTTCTTCTTAATTTTGGCTGCATATTTTCTGAAACAGATTTAGTAAATAGTCGTTTTAATTTTCACTTTATCAAAGGACAAATCACACTAAGTACCTGCTGCAAAATATACATACTTACCGAGATTTTTTTTTTCTTCTGTGAGGGCACTTTTTTCTTTTGCAGACACTGAAAAAATTGTTTTGGAAACATTGTTCAGCATGCACAATTTGTTATTATTAACTACTCAAAAAATACAACAAAACACTTACCCTCCCTTGTAGCACGGCAATTGCTTTTTCAGCCTGTAATCAATCAAATAAAGATTTTGAATCCTAATAAATAACATTATAAATGTGCTAGTTTGGATGTTTGTTTCTCATCAGCATCACGTATGAACGGATATAGATACACGCAGGTATACTATGATCTGGATAAAAACATAGGTTACTTTTATCCGGAGCTTCTGAGTTAATGTATTGTGGTCGTAGGTACATTCCCTAGTATGCGAATTATAAACAAAAACGAACTAAATAAATAAAAGGCACAGAAAAAAACACATACTTTTTCAGGTCTCTCTTAGAACCAGGTATATGTACAACATCAGGAACGAAGTTTTGATCCCTATTGAGGATAATCCCACTGTGTGGCTTGAATAATCTGAAATTTTAATGATTTCTATATTGATAGCATAATCAGCCTATAATGTTCCCACTGCTGGCACACAGGCTTCCTCTCTTCGAGAGAGAGAGTAGGCTACCACGCGGGCCCAGTGCGGGTTTGTAGATAAATAAATAAATAAATATGTTTGGACATATCACACAACGCCATCTAGCCCCAAGCTAAGCAACCTAATGCTTGTGTTATGGTAACGAGATGGCTGATAAACTACTTATATAATTTTTTTTTTTTTTTGTAAATACATACATATTATAGATGTCACATGTCTTCGAATTTTTGGTTTTAGGACCTGCCGGTTTCCTCACGATGTATTTTTTTCACCGTTTTGAGAGCATGTGGTGATGAAATAATTTATTTACACAAGTAAAGCGCCTGCCCGGGTTCGAACCCACGACCTACAACCGTAAGTCGGGTCCGTTACCACTGGACCACCACTGCTCAAATAATTTGTGATGTGCAGTATCGCTTAAACCCTCGCGAGACTATGTCGTCTGTATTGATATCCGAAGTCCGAAGTGGAATTCGGCTGGTTTAGCATCGAGACACTGAAGTGTCACTTGTAGTAGGTGAAAAATATATGTGACGATGCTAATTTCCTCAGCATTGACAGTCTTGGGTGTTGCTGGCATGTTGGGATTGGGATCGGTAGCTGAATACCAGTATTTTACATGGAGCGACTGCTTATCTGAACTCCACAACCCATTTACTGGGTTACTATTTATTTAACCCTTGGGAAGATTGATTGTCAGACGACCCGTAACTACTGTCAAATATCCACGAATGACAACGGGACCAACGGCTTAACGTGTTTTCCGAGACACGGAGGGGTCTTGGTATGTAAAGATGGTCACCCGTCGGCAAGCATAGCGTACCCTGATCGATCGATCCGTTCTGCTGCTATTACTTAGCCACGAGCTCCTCACAGTCTTGACTAATATAATTTAATATTAATGATTCCTTACTCGTGTCCAGATTCAGCGGGTAGAGGTGGTCTCATTTGCGCAGGTTTGACGGTAGCCCTTTGAGCTTGAATGAACTCGCCACTTGTTTTTGGACTAGGTACCTAGAATTAAACATACAGTAGATGATTAGGTTAAATTTTATACAAATTCTTTTCAGGCACATACTAGCATAATTACATGATCCAAAAACAATATCCGATCACGCACGCATCGGATCGGGCGTTGCTTACGCAGATCTCGCCATGTATGGTTTATTGAGTATTAATGACAACACAAACTTACAAAATAAACTTACATTCAAGATAGATTTGCTCGATGTTGAGTGCTTAACAATAGCGGTGGGAGTAGGAAGCAATATATCGCCAGGCATCAGGTCGTAATACCGGACCTGCTTTCTCTTTCCAGTCGCATCCGCTATAGATTCTTGCGATGTCGAACCAAAAGAAAATTTCGAAAATGTTCGGCTGGAATGACATAATCTTTCTTACTACTTATACCTAGCTCAGGAAATAAAACTTTTATTATTACTATTTCCTTTAACTCATCATCATTCTCCTGCCCTTATCCCAATCTATTTGGGGTCGGCGCAACATGTCCTTTTTTTCCATACTTCTCTATTATTCGTCATCTCGGTAGTCACCCCCTTTCTAGCCATGTCATCTTTCACACAATCCATCCATCGTTTCTTTGGTCTTCCCCTACTCTTATAGCCATCGACATTCATACTCAAAACTTTCCTCACGACATTTTCTACTACTATTATTTCTAATACTATTCTACTAGATACTATTTCTAATACTATTTCCTTTAACTATACCTACATAAGTATCTAGGTATACATCATCATCATCTGCATAGCCATGTTCCAACTATGTCGGGGTCGGCTTCCAGTCTAACCGGATGCAGCTGAATACCAGTATTTTACATGGAGCTACTGCCTATCTGACCTCCACAACCCAGTTACTGGGTAATACGGTACCCCTTGGTAAGACTGATTGTCAGACTTTCGGGCTTCTGACGACCCGCAACGACCGTCAAAAATCGACTAATGACATGGCAGCCGGGACCAACGGCTTAACCCGTTTTCCGAGGCACGGAGTCTCGGTATGTAAAGATGGTCACCCATCCACGGAAAAACCGCGGCAAGCGTAGCTTAACCTGATCAATCAACCCATACAGCTGTTGTTACTTAGCCATGAGCCCTTAATATATCTAGGTATATCTACATAATGTAATAAAATAACGAAGTCAAAACTGTATATTGAATATTTTTGAAAAAAAAAAAATTACAGAAAAATGCAATCGACTTCCAAAAACAACACTACAAAATGAAAAATAACTTTAATTTCGGAAGTCGGTGTCTGGTTTTAAATTTTAATTTATTTTCGTTTTTTGCCACCGACTTTGTTTTTTTGTTCTTCGTTTTTCGTTTTTTTTTTTAATTGTTTTATGACGTTTATCGATCGTTTTTTTCATTCAAAAATCAACTTAAATTACTTAAGTTTAAAGTTGATACTGTCGAATACCTACGTAACAACTTGCGGTAGATTTTTCAATTTCGCCAGTTTTAATTCAGTCGAGATACCTAACCTATTTCGACTGAATTAAAATTGCCAAAGTTAATAAAGTATAAGTACCTACTACAAAATATCAAGCGTACCTTCCTGTTGGCTTATATAAGCTTGCTGGTTCCACAGGACAATGGCCGATATATCGTAACCTGAAACATCAATAATAATTTTATATTATGTCTGGCTAAGTGGTACATTTTGCTCCACTTTATATTAGTTTAGGATATGAATCGTGGTGGTTGGAGAGTAGAGAAAAAGTTGTCCATGTGTCATTTGGGCGCTATTATTCAAAGTTTCAATCGTGGTGGTTGGAGAGTAGAGAAAAAGATGTCCATGTGTCATTTGGGCGCTATTATTTAACGTTTCAAGTGTCCAAAATTATAAAATGTAGACATTCTCAACGGTACTCAGAGAGGGGTGAGACTGGAACGGGCCGGGGCGATGCATAAATCATGCAGAATCGAAAAATTTGAACCCCGTGGGGTCTCATCCGGCGAACCCGAAATATCAAAACATACAGTATAAATAAACTTGACGCACGCCACTAAGTACCTACTTTACTTGCGTTTTCTACGATTTTTCCACTATTTTACTAAGAAACCCATACTAAAACTGTGAATGTTTCGTAATCTGTACAATACTTCCTTTTCTTTTGATCTTCATGATTCAATTGAATTTGCAAATGAAAAAAAAGCCTTTTTTATTTTCACCCCTTTTTTTCGGAATTTTCCTGTTTTACCTACTTACATAATAAATCATTTAGGTACATACGGTATTTGTTAACCTATTAACGAGATAAAACAATAAAATACGATAAGTACGCGAATCGTACTTTGATCAATACCTACAACCTGACACAACTGCAAATTGCAATAAAACCTTTGAATTTCGCGATGGAGGATGGTACAATTAGCTAACTGTTACCATCTGCCAGCCGTCGAGAGAATGCGTTCTTAACACGTCAGTTTCATACTAACGTAAATATGTATTTTGCGAATTTGATCCATAAAGTATTATGGGGGTAGTAACTAGAAAATTTCCAACTTACAGGTGTCATCTCTCGACGGCCGGACTGTAGTGGTATCACTAGAACTACGCTTGCGCGACCGCGGGAAGTTTATTCCACAACAGTAGATTGTCCGTGGGAACAAAGTTCCCAGACAATCTTTTTTTACTTTTAACCTTGTTCCACCACTATTAAGTAGTAATATACAATTCCATGCATTCACTGTGATAAATTATCTGTGTCCGAACCTTTTGAGATACGACCACACTCACTGAACTAGTCTATGACATTAAAAAAATATTATTTTCTCTGTCATAAAATCTAAAGTAAACAATAACAAGTTTTTGTCTCAACTTCGGAAGCTTGTAAATAATGAATATTGTACTGTGGTAAGTGGTTTTATTTATGTTTCACGTTAAGAGTTAACACAGCATGCATTTTAAACCATAAAAAATATAGGTCATCGCTTGTTTTTTCTTTGTAGAAAATCTAGAAATCTGAAACTAACTGTGTTTGCTCTTTACATAGGTACTTACCTATAATATTTTTGTGTACGATCATACATTCAAACAAACCGCACTCTACAATGGAGTCCAGTTCTCTGGCTTCCATAAAAATATTCAAGTGTTACAAGATTCCAAGAATCTTCGTCGCTTCGGCATTGTTTGGAAACACATGCGAAGTGCCGGCTGACGTCACGGTGCGCGTGCGCATGACTATGCTTGACTGTTTTTTGTGTAGGGCCGCTTTCGTATTAGCGGTTAAGCGCACTTACTACTACGAGTACTACGACATAACTTGACATAAGACGCTGTCAACGTCAAATTATTACAATGATGAGTGGTTGACTGTATTCAAACACAACTGTCGAAATGTGGGTCAACACGCCTCTGCGGTCACCTATTGCTTGCTAAGCCTTAAAGGAATAATGGCGTGATGTCATCATGTCTTAAAACATAACATAATCTATGCGAAACTAATACGTTTCGCATAGATTATGTATTACTTATATTATTCTTACAATACTACGATTAGGTACCTCCAAATAACCTCGTAGGTATCAAATCTCCCCTATACATAAATGTACCTATAGGTAAATATTAACCTTGTGTGCATAGAAGGCTTCATTGGCACGCATGTATCCTTAAAATGCGGTGGTTTAAACGGTATAGTTTTAAATGTAGGTGGCTTTGCATTTTTCTTCTTTTTAGATCCTGAAACAAAGAATTCTTTTGTTACACAAAAATATTTTTGAAGTGAAAATTTCTTTAGGCACACTTTGGACTCTTTCTATACAGTGAACGAAACTGACCGTTACCAGGCCTCTTGCACTGGTACATTCCGCTCGAGATAAGTACCTACAACTCGCGACAGCTATTAAAAGTATTATATATATATAGTTTCAAGTCAGTCAGGGTGTATAACGCGCTCAGAAAAGTTATAATGCACCTACTTTTTATCACTTTTCTTGGAATTTTTAAGAAAATTTTAGTTATACAAGTAGGTACAATTTGTAAGTTCGTCGCCTACTACTACTACTACTGTAAAGCGTAGGTTTCATACTATAAGGGCAACCGTTTGTGACACAGGCTGACATTCGAATGTTTTAGCAAGTGTCGAATTAATTTTTAAACGTTTGACTTACCTAAGTACACTCTTTTGCAAAAAAAAAACGGGCACTTTAGATTTTTTTCTCTACTTCAATAAAGAAGAACAAGACAGAGTTTTATTAATTTGGCATGTTATTTGAAGCATCCTAGCATGATTCTTTATGTCCCAAATTTAAATTTTGAAATTAACAAAGTAAAAATAATGATTATTGTGGATTATTGTAAAATTGCTTTACTAATGGCGTGAATTGCTGAAACGATTTTTTTACTGATTACTAAAATTATTAAAACTTTTTGGACATTTTCTGCAAATTAAACAATGTTAATTTTCGTAAACAGATCCTTGAATCGAAATCTGACAGATAGACAGACGGATTTAGCAAAACTTTATGGGTTCCTTCGAGAATACTTTTCACATATCTATCCAAAAAGTAGGTACGGTTTATCTGGTAGTTAATGGGGACTTAGCTCCACGGAATAGATAAATAAGGTTATCTGTTCCGTGCTTGGCTCTAACAAAAATTACCACTTTAAGCTTAATATTTCGCAAACGGATCCCTGAATCGAAATCTGACAGACAGATAAAGACGGATTTAGCAAAACTTTATGGGTTCCTTGTTTTACTACGGAAGCCCTAAATAAACAAAAATAATTTATTTATTTATTTATTTTAAATAGAACGGCCGAAACCAATTACACTATTTAAATATAATTACTTACACTACATAATATATAATTTATTTAACACAGTCATGCATTCTTCTCACAAAAATTCAAGCACTCTGACAGAATCATCTTCCATTCAGTCACAAACACATCAAAATCTGTGTTTGAGTTCAGGAGAGCGTTAACAGCGGCTAATGTCCGAGGAATAGGTGACTTGGAGTAATGTTCTACCCAGGTAGTCTGTTGTGTTCTCAAGTTTCTAAATATAGGTAAGTATTTCTACAGTGGTAGCTATTGTACTCCAGTTTAACGAAATAGGGCGTCTTTCAATAATGTCGTTAGCTACGTAGCTAATTATGTAGTTTATTACTCACTTGTAATATAGTCCTGAAACGTAAGAGCCTGAACAATTTCAGCCAAATCTTTAGGATCTGTTTTTTTCCCTTTTGAATGTTTGCAAATTTTTTGGAGTTCCATTGGACATTTGCAAATTCTGGAATAAAATAATTAATATTACAATTTCATTGAAAATCACAAAAACAGAACACATGGATTGCAAGCTTGTGTTCCAAATAAGTACCTACCGTCTTTTTTTAGCCATTTTATGTTTTTTTTTGCGAATTTATGTTTTCTGAAAAGGAAATAAAAATGATTTTGATAGATGTCTAGATGACAACTTCAAGTTATTCTAATTTTAAGAAATATAAACAATCATAATCAAGTAGGTCTATTTATTTTTGTACTAATGCCAAAGACATTTTTAAATGTAGGTAATACTTAGTTAGGATAGACGGGAAAAAGTGTTTGTCCTACTTTTTCCCCGTCTATCGTAGGTAAGTACCTACCTAGGTATAGTGTACCTACATCGAAATCTACTTGCAATTAACTACGCGTCGACCCTCGCGTCATACGCCCCGCAAGACAGGTGGCATTGTGTACTAGTTAATATACCTACCTAATAATATTGTATCATCATTTTTTGGAAGCTCCTAAAAAAAAGTTGCCGATTGGGTTTCCCCATCGGCAACTTTTCTACTAGTAGGTACTTACTAGGTGCAGTCAGGGGCACACAGCTTGTAGACTCTCTGCCTAATACTTAAAAATTAATAAATCATCCGCAATATAGAAGGTATCGTGATGCCCAGTGTGCAGTGGTTAATGCCTCGCTTCTCGTGCACGAGGTCGTGGTTTCAAATCCTGCCCGGATTTTCACCCACAATCAGTAGGTACCTACCTATCAATGTGACTTTTTCAATTTTTATGTAGGTAAGTAGGTACCAACTTTGAGTTTATTTTGGACACCACCATGACACCACTGACATTAGTGGAATACATCGTGACGAAACCTGGACTAAGTAATAGTTAAAATTTGAAATCGCCAATCTTTCTTGCGCTAGCGTGGTGATCAATGCTCGTGCCTTCTCTATATGAGAAAGGCAGAGCCTTGCAGTGGAATAACAATAGGCTGGTAGATATTGGTGCCGATTCTCTTGTCACAAATGCCACTAAACTAGACTAAAAATCACTAAAATTTAGTTTATTCCTGTCAAACGACGATTTCCCATTCTGAAATTGACTAAAGTGACACAACTTAAAGAACTATATTTTAGTTTGACAGGACTAAGATTGTACGGAGTTATTAGTTTAGTGAAAATGGCAATTTTGCTATTCTGAATTTGACTGTTTTCACATGGTTTTCACCTAAAATTTTAATTGTCAAACTAAATCAGACTATGTTTAGTCGCGATTAAAAAGGTGTGGAATAAAATTAGTTGATATGAACTAAAATTCACACCGAGACCTTGACTTCGGATGCAAAAACAGTAGTGTATTTTTTTTATTTTCTTTTGCATATATCTCGAAAACGGTGAGTCCTATCGCAAAAATAATGAAAATTTGGCCCCTCTTTATGAAACCCATAAACCCCTATGACTCAACATGTAGGCACCAAAAAAAAAAGTACCAAAAAAAAGGTACCAAAAAAAGGTACCTACATTCCATATAAAACACGTTGAAGCTGCCCCCTCCCTGCGCCCCTCCAGCTCTAAAAGATATTTGACCCGGTAACGACAGCGATGTCGGTGAACAAAATATGACAAGCCTGTCACTTCATAGTGATTTCGTTAGTTCCATTTAAAGCCATCGGGTCAAATATACTACAGGCACTATACCACGCGGAGTCACGATTGTCAAACTCGATTTTAGTTGTGTCAAAATTGTTATTAAATTTAGAGGTTTTTTTTGTCAGAATAGCTCTAAGATTCTCATAGCAAAAAGTAAGGAATTTTAGTGATAGTTTAGTTACTCGTAGGTAGTTTAGTTCGGTGTACAACAGAATCGGCACCATTATTTAACAAAGTTTTTATTTCTGCTTAAGTTTACAAGAAAGGGTTTAGTGTTTGCAGCCTCCATCTAAGCAAACAATGCCTGTGTTAGGATTTATTATTGTTAGATTGGTATGTTATAATCACGAAATTATTACTGCCCGGGTTACACGAGATGGGATTCTATTTCCGAGTTAGTAGATAGTCGATGGCAATAGGCTTGCCCCTACACACATACACACCCACACACACACACACACACGACACACGACACATGCCCGGTTACGCATGGGTTGTTTTGTAAGCTAGGACTAGGACAGAAGCTAGTCACTTCACGCTGTTCTCGTTTATTAGGATGGGGTTCTAATTTTGAGCTAGTATCGCTCCCCACCGATTTTGTTATCCTGGCTGGTATAGTAGCCATGCGTGGCTGGCTAAGTTACTACCCCACGGCAAGTTTAGGCACTGCAAAGGTAGTCTTAACAATTCCTAGCATCGTGTAAACCGCTCTAGCATGTGCCAAGCCAGGGTATTGCTTGTTAGCTATTCTAGCTTGCAAAACTAGCCTCGTCTAACCCGGACATTGTCTGGACAATATAGCAGCAGTATTCCTTGTATCAAATCCTTACATATACAGGGTGTCCGGTAATGAATGGATAACCTTGAAATGTCTTATAGTATAACTTATGGCCGTTCAGAAAAAAAATTGAAACAAAATATATCATAAGTAGTACCTAAGTTATGATTTTTTTAAAAGAAAGGTCTAATTTTTTTTACCTTGTTTTACTTTTATGAACACTACGATCAGAAATGAATGGATTCCATCGGTTTGTTGTTATTTTATTATTATACACGAACTATGCTAATAGATAAACAGTCAATAGTATGACTAGCTATTGCACTTTTTTATTAAAAAATTAGCAGATTAATTAATTTTAGAAAAACTTTGCAAAATTTACTTTTTAAACTATGTTTAAACATCTTGGGTATAAAAAAAATGTATGAATACATGAGTGGCCAATAATTTTAAAATAATGTCACTTTCAAGTAGATTTTATAATGGTACAATTCATAAATGTATCTACAATAAATAGTGAATTATTGCCATTAATGTAGAAAAGGAGAAAATTTTACCAAATGTCAAAAGTAATGTAGGAACTTTTTTTAAATTAAATTGCTTCTGACCACTGAAGATTAATCAAAAATACATTTAAGGAATTTGTAGTGAATAAAAATTGCGTATTGAAACCAAATTGTCAGAAATTTACAAATACTCATAATGATTAAAATAGTTACTTTAAAAGCGTGAAATGGGTCGTGTGACCTTCATATTTGCTACCTGCGCGCACGCCGTGCTGTCATTCTTTTGTGTTATGTTAGACAAAGAGGGTTTGAATCGGCTAGGTGCGAGAGAGGAAATAAATGTAAAACATCAGGTAAGCACTCATACTTTTAGTGCGTTTCTCGACTTGCTCGACTTCGCATGTGTTTATTTAGTTTCCGTTTGCAATTATCGTGATTTACTTTGAATCAGTGTTAAAACGACCACGTGACTATTTTATTGGACTATTCGTTTTGCTTACTGATTTGGACTTGTTTTGTTTGGTGATATTTGCGACGATTTGGTTTGTTTTTGGACTAAACTGGACTTTTGTGTTTTTGTGTATCAAAATGCCACGTCAGTATACGGCACAAGAATATGCAAATATGCATTACATTTATGGAGAATGCAGAGGTAACGCAAATGCAGCTGCAGCGCTCTATAGGGAGAGATACCCTAATGCGCGCCACCCAAACTACCGCGTATTTATTCGTGTCCACGGTTGTTACTCCGAAGGAAGATTGCCTGGTAGTGGTGTCGGTGGTACAAGCAGTGGAAGAATCGCTCGTCTTGATGTAGAAGAAGCCGTGCTTGAGGAAATCGAAAACGATCCTTCTACCTCTACACGAACAATAGCTCGACGCACAGGTATCGGAAAATCGAACGTGCACGATATTTTGAAAAAAAATAAATTCCACCCTTACCACGTTACACGCGTGCAAACTCTCCAACCAAGAGATTATGCAGCTAGATTGCGTTTTTGCCGACAAATGCTGGCAAAAATCGAAGAAGACCCGCAATTTTTTAATAAAATTCTGTGGAGCGACGAGTCAACATTCAAAAGAGATGGATACATGAATCTTCATAATTTACACGGTTGGGAATTAGAAAATCCCCATCTTATGCGTGAAGATAGATCCCAATACCAATTTAAAATCAATTATTGGACTGGAATATTAAGTGGAATAATAATCGGGCCATTTGAATTACCGGGGAATTTAACAGGGCAAAGTTATTTGGAGTTTCTTCAAAATGATCTCCCCAATTTATTAGAAGAAGTGCCCGAGGAGCTGAGGGAGTCATATTGGTTGCAAAATGACGGCTGTCCTGCGCATTATGCTGTATCTGTTCGTGCATTTTTAAATAACACGTACCCAGATAGATGGATCGGGCGGCTGGGGCCAATTTTGTGGCCTCCACGTTCACCGGACCTAAATCCATTGGATTTTTTTTATTGGGGCTGCCTTAAAGAGGAAGTATACTGTAAGCCTATAAGGTCTTTAGAAGAATTAAGAAGACGAGTCAGAGCAGCCGCATCAAAAATTAGTGAACGACGGTACACAAGACTGCTCCGTAGATCATTTATCCGTAGATGTAGGGCCTGCATAAGAGTGGGAGGCCGGCAGTTTGAACATTTATTATAAACGAATGATAATAAAGTGTTGTTTATGTTAAATGTTGTTTTTTATTAATCCCCAAAGTTCAGGTACAATTAAATTTAAAAAATGTTCCCATATTACAAATTTTGATATTTAGTAAAATTTTCTCCTTTTCTACATTAATCGCAATAATTCACTATTTATTGTAGATACATTTATGAATTGTACCATTATAAAATCTACTTGAAAGTGACATTATTTTAAAATTATTGGCCACTCATGTATTCATACATTTTTTTTATACCCAAGATGTTTAAACATAGTTTAAAAAATAAATTTTGCAATGTTTTTCTAAAATTAATTAATCTGCTAATTTTTTAATAAAAAAGTGCAATAGCTAGTCATACTATTGACTGTTTATCTATTAGCATAGTTCGTGTATAATAATAAAATAACAACAAACCGATGGAATCCATTCATTTCTGATCGTAGTGTTCATAAAAGTAAAACAAGGTAAAAAAAATTAGACCTTTCTTTTAAAAAAATCATAACTTAGGTACTACTTATGATATATTTTGTTTCAATTTTTTTTCTGAACGGCCATAAGTTATACTATAAGACATTTCAAGGTTATCCATTCATTACCGGACACCCTGTATATACTTAGTCAAAATTAAAATATTTTATGTATGTGCCCATCGTTAAAAAAAACTTAGGTATTAAACAACAATAAAACTGACTTCCATAAAAAAACACTACAAAGTGCAAAATAACTTTAGTTTGGGAAGTAGTTAGCAAGAAATTAGCGAAACTGTAACGGTCTTTAATAAATACTAATAATTAAATGTCTTTTGCATTATGGTACCACGGCTACATTATTAAGCTATACATTTCCAGTATAAGCTGACCTCTCATTGTACGGAAATCCTATACAATGCGAGATCAGTTTATACTGGAAATGTATAGCTTGATATGTAGACGTGTGTACAATACGTGCCACTAAAGATGAGACTTGACACACCACATGGTTTGACATGCACACAGTAGACGATATAAGGCCTCTGCCTCGAATTTCGCGGGCAGCGGGGCGGCGGCGGCGCGTCTCGCATTGTCCCGCCCCGCTGTTTTGGAGGTCCGGTCCATTTGTTTTTACGCAAAAAATCCTGCCGCTCCCGCTCCGCCGCCGCTGCCCGCAAAATTCGAAGCAGAGGCCTAAAGGTCTCTTTAGCGGTATGAGGTAAAGATGGGAATAGACCGGGCATCATCGCGCAGCGCGGGAGGCGCAGTACGGGGCGCTCGTCAAGTCTCATCTTTCGTGGCGCGTATTATACCTACCTACCTCACACTACCCAATTCGTGTACCTACTTCTTTGAATTGATACTCAGCAAATAATCCATGTCACAAATAGGTAGGTATAGGTACTCTTCGTCATTGAGGAGTTCCGTGACAGTAGGGTTTCTTCTCAGTCCATGATTAGTTGACCACTGTTAGGTAATTATGTACTTAACCTACTGTTTCATCTTCCGTACGATTAACCATTCACAATAATGTGTACTGCTCGTCGATGAGGAGTTCCATGGGGTAAGTAGGTATTTACCTACTTATTTTCGAAGTCCATAATTAGTTGACCACGGATAATAACTAACCAGTAATTTTCTTTCATTTCTGTACAGTAACCAAATCTTAGTACGTTTACCTACTGAACGTTATTGAGGAGTTCAATTGTCAGATATTCACCATAATAAAGGTGACCGCCTTGGGAGAATCCATATCCAGTATAAGGTGATCTTGCATGTAGGTGTAGAATTTCATTACAGTGAGAGGTTAATGTAAACTGGAAATGTATAGCTTGATGTGTAGCCGTGTGTACAGCTGCAGGCTCACAAAGTGAAACCCAGTTTGATTTAAAAAAAGTTGTTATGATTATTCTATAGCATTGCTTTCTTTATCACTCGGAACACCACATTAGTTAGTAACCTATTATCTTACATAGCTTCTTCCCGCGGCTTCGCCCGCATGGTATGTCGATAAAAAGTAGCCTACGTCCTTTTCCAGGTCATGGTCTACCCGTGTAACAAATTTCATCCAAATCCGTTCAGCCGTTTTAGCGTGAAAGCGTTACAAACAAAAAAATTTGCTTTCTATCATTATTTTTGCTGCGGAGTTATTTTAAAACAGTTATATCTCCGAATATACACATTGAAATGAAATTATGTTTTGTTCAAAATTAAATACTTGTGATAAATAACGTATTTATTTGGATAAGGATTAATACGATATTTATGAAAACACCTTCGCAAATAATGCATTATTTTATAACAAATTTGATTACCATTAAAACGGTTATAGTGAGCCAGCCTTAAAAGATAGACATAAATGCTATCGCAGACTTTTTTTTAGAACTTTTTAAGAGAAACATTTCTGTCATATATGATTTTTGCGTACCTATAACCGTTTACGCAGCGCACGCAACAGAAGCTCATAAAAGTAATAAATGTTCCCCGTTTTTGCAACATTTTTCATTGATGCTCCGCTCCTATTGGTCGTAGCGTGATGCTATATAGCCTATAGCCTTCCTCGATAAATGGGCTATTCAACACTAAAAGAATTTTTCAATTCGAACCAGTATTTCCTGAGATTAGCGCGTTCAACCAAACAAACAAACAAACTCTTCAGCTTTATAATATTAGTATAGATATAGTATAGATTATGAAAGGCCAAAGTTCAGGTAAAATTTGTACAAAAAAGCAGATTTTTGGAGGCTTAGTACTGAATTTGTTTCTCCAATATTTTGTTTTTTGCTTTCGTAGAAACCTTGTAAATCATAAGATACCTATTACTTAGTTCAAAAAAAAAATGTGTTACAACGCCATAATCACGTACGAGCTGAGCGTTCGTATGACTCACAGTGTGGTAGTCCGCGAATTTCATTTTTTTTTTTTGCAATTTGCAGGTCAGTGTCAGGTTATAACTTGATCAAAATATGATTCGCGACTATAATAACAAATTAATATGTATTTACATAATTATAATTCATTGATTATAATCATAGCCGATTCCTATAATTTACGGACCGTTATTGGTTAAAATTAAGATTCTTGTATCTTTACCAATATTGATGCATTCAGCCTCATAACTTTGCATAGCAAACCCTCCCATATGGAAGTAGCTATCACAGGTAAAATTAGCTTACGAATCTATTTATATGCCCAGTTTGGCAATAAAAAATGCTACATTGGTAAGCAAAACGATTCGTTTTTGTTTATAGGAATCGAGCATTAGAGATCTAACTTATTGACGATTCTTATGGTTATAATTACGTATAATATACCTACATATACTAGCTTTAGCCGGCGGCTTCGCCCGCGTGTATGTCGGAAAATATCCCACGGGAACACAAATCCTTCCTTATTCCTTGTCTAGTGTCTACATTATAAAGATAAGGGAACCTCTGCGCAAAATTTCAGCTTCATAGGTCTAAGGATTTGGGCGTTGACGAGTTAGTCAGTCAGGACTTTTCTTTTTATATACTGAGATAGCTTCTGCCCGCGACATCGACCGCGTGAAATTTCTTGTTCCCCCGACCCACCCCGTCGCACCGCATTGCCTGCCCTATTACGTCGTTTCCGCTAAGCGTTCTTCCTGACTTTATTTTCTTATCGCACGACACCTAAGAGTCCTAGAGTGATATTAAATATGGCTATAACCTTCCTTAAGAATTGGGCTATCAAATGCAAAAATAATTATTAAAGTCCGACTGGCAGTTTCAGATATTAGCGCGTTCAAACATACAAACAAAATTTTTGTGTTAGCTCCGACGCACGACTGTAGTTTTTTACTCATGTTTTATGTGCCGTTCCAAGTTTCCGACTTTCCTTTTTCGGTAATTTTTGTCGGGCTGGGTTTCTTCAATGAATCAGTGCTATAGAAAAAGCAAATTTAAAGTGTAAAGGCACCTTCCACTCCCTCTCACACCCCCTTCAACGCTTTCGCCTCCCCTCTACCCTCACCAACTCCTCCCCTCCCCTCTCCCCCTCAACACACCCTCCACTTTCCCCTTTCTCTCCTCACCACACCCTCCACTTCCCTCTGTACCTCCTCACCACCCCCTCCCCTTCTTTCTGAGGGACAAACTTTATTACTTGCTTAGGCAAGTATTTGTAACAAGTTTCATGTTAATTAACCAATTGAATAAGATTTTTCATATAAACTATATTCCCTGTTTTTACCCCCACAGGGTGCAGGGGTAGAATTTAAAAAAAATCGTTTGGAATATTTCCGTAACTTGACTGAAAGATTATTTATACCAATTTTCGAGTTGATCAAGCCCCGCAGTAAAACTTGCCCGGAAAAATTGACTACCCCTTTTCACTCCCTTAGAGGTAGATTTTCGAAAAACCCTGATACACATTATTCTTCTTTTTTTGTCTCAAGTATAAATACCGAGCTTCGAGTTAATCGGACCGCGCGTTAAAATTCCTCGATACAAACTTTGACACCCCCTTTCTTTAGGGGGTAGTTTAGAAAAACAAATAAATACAAAAATCATAATTTACTTGAATAAATATTCGTGCCAAGTTTCAAGTTTATTAACTCGGGCAGTAAAAGCTTTCATACAAACTTCCACCCCTATTTCACCCCTTTGCGGGGTGAGTTTCCTAAAATCCTTTCTTAGCTGATGTCTCCTAATCATAATCTACCTCTGTGTCAAATGTCATCTTCGTAGGGCCAGTAGTTTTTGAGATTTCGTGTTTAATCAGTGAGTGAGTGACCTTTCGCTTTTATATATTCAGGTACATTTGTGTTATAAACGCGAATCATATTTTGATTAAGATAAAACTTGACACTGACCTGCAAATTGCAAAAAACGCATGAAAATTTGAATAACGCGGGCTACTAATGCGGTGTCAAATACTGGGGATGTCCGTTTTTCATGACGGACATTATAATATGACGGAACCGATTTTCTAGGAAACCAAAGCTGAAGCTGGGCGGAGTGGAGATTTGCAGGAATCTTCCAATCACAGACGACACAAGTGATGCGATGAGGATTTCAAACATTATGACTGGTCGATTCCTATCTCCTATCTCCGCTTCGCGTCAGTGAAAACGCATCCTATGTATGTCTAAAATAAACAGCGTGCATTATGAAAAAACGTCATACGTATTTTGAAAGAATCAATTAAGATACCACCACAAAATATTCAATATTTTAAAATATGCCTCAAATGGACAATGACATTAACTAAACATTGAATTATGAAGTGCTTCAATATCTTCTTTTCTTTGTTCTTTTCGTTTCTTATCCTTTTTATACGCTTCATATGCTTCATCGTCTGTGGGTAGTTCATGTCTACAGAATGGACATGAATTCGTCTATAAGGAAGAAAAAGCACAATTAATAAACACTCAAAACACAATTTCATTTTTCATAATAGTTTGTGAAGATGTGTTGTTTCTCAACCACACAAAACAATTTATATTTGTTCGGCCCAGCAGCTTGCCAGCCACAATAATAATAGCATCATCGGCTTTAATTGGATCTTCAAAAGTGCAGGAGATGGTACACTTCGGGATGGAAATACGTGCACGTTATAACGTTATTGTGGCCATACCTATTTCTTATACATTTTACTTCCCTGTGTTATCTTGATGAGGTGGACGTCCACAGTCCACAGTACATAGTCCGTTAGAAATTATTAAAGCGGACAAAGGGCGTTTTTATAACTACGAGGGCTGCCTTTTAAGCCGTGTCGTTTGCAAACCTCCCGCAATTATTAAAAAAAAAAAAAAAAATATGGCTTAAATAAATTCAAAAAGATGAAATCTTTTTGAATTTAGAAATCGAAAACAAAAGAATGTTTATTGATCGGTTGAATAGTTTTATTGTAGCGTCTATTCAAAGGTGACAAGTCGGTTGTAAAAATGGAAATATCAAAGGAAAATATGCGTGCGATAATTTTCTACAACTTTTAAATGGGATTAACGCGTCTTCAGTGCTTTCAGGAGATCACTTCTGTGTTTAGTGATGCAGCACCATGTCTTAGGACTGTAGAACTCTAGTATTTAGAATTTCAACGTGGGCACTCTAGCTTCAGTGACAAGCCACGTGAAGGTAGTCCAAAAACCGCCATGACGCAAGAGAATATCGATGCCGTGCGGCAGCTAATCGTCGAAGATCCGTCATGTGACATACCGTGAAATAGAGGCAGCAGTGGGCATTTCAGGGACTACAATCCAAAAAAACCTGCACGAAGAACTCGGCGTAAGAAAGTTGATCTCTCGTGGGATACCACATTTGCTTAGCGACGACCAAAAAACAGCCCGTGTTAGATGGTGTCGCAAAACTGTGCAGCGATTCAACCGAGGAGTCAAAACACGTTTATGATATGGTTAGTGGTGACGAGTGTTGGATATATGATTACGATCCAGACTGCAAGCAGCAGTCAACTGTCTGGGTCTTCCAAAATGAGCCAAAACCGACCAAAGTCATACGCTCACGGAGCACTTCAAAAAAAGGGTTGCCTCGTTTGTGGCAAAGGGTGTTCACGTCGCCACTATTGTACTAGAAGATCGCGAGACGGTTAACGCTGACTGGTATACCAATGTTTGTTTGCCACAAGTCATCACAGAGTTTCGAAAAGCAACTCAAGGCGTCGTATGATACTACACCATGACAAAGCAAGTTCGCACACTGCCCGCGATACAAAGATGTTTTTGAGCACCCAAATTGTCGAAATTTTAGATCACCCGACTTACAGCCCTGACTTGAGCCCTAACGATTTTTTTACGTTCCCCAAAATTAAGCAAAATCTTCGTGGTCAACGTTTCAGCTCACCCGAAGAAGCTGTTGACGCATACCATTTTGACTATCCCCACTTCGGAGTGGAATAAATGTTTAAAAACTAGTTCGAATGTATGCAAAAGTGTATTAAATATCGCGGAGAATTCTTCGAAAAACAATAAATGGGACACAACTTAAAAGGCAGCCCTCGTATAATTTCTAACGAGACTATACTATCATGGACGTCCATGGCAGGAAAGTAAAATTAATGGAAATACGTCCACGATACGGTTGGGGGAATACATATAAAATAGTTTCCCTAGGATGAGCAACAAAGACTTTTTTAAAACACATTAAACCGACGAAAATTAAGGTAATTTATTAATTTCGAGTCGGCGCCAAACAAACAAAAACCAGCCAAGTGCGGGTCAAACCACGCACAATGAAGGGTTCCGTAGTTTTAATAATTTATCCCAAAAACAAACTTAACATTGTAGTTGAAAAATATGTTCTCCCATGCATTTGAAAGGAAAATTAAAAAAAAAAAATCACTATTCAGTTTCTTTTTTCGTCGGTTTCATCTTTTGTAAAAAAGGTTTTTATTTTTCGCTTTTCAGTTTCCTTTTCAGATAAGAACTTCCCTCGAAAGCCTTCCGTCTCCGTCTCCAGACCTTCGATGACAGTCACACCTCAGGCTAGGTCTAATCAAGATTAATGAAATTTAGGCACTAGCTGCTGTAAACTGTTGAGGCCGTCTCGACTGACTTCCGTCTCTCATCAGATGAATTCCAGGTTTATATTTAGCATCAGTTCATAAGTAAAAATTCAGTAGGTAGGTGAAAAATCAATCAACCCCTATTTTTTTACCCTTAGGGGTGGATCTTAAGCTGGGCACTCACGGTCAGCCCATCGTGCCAAATGGCGTGATGTACTTTCATCCAAAATTTGATTGTGAGTGTCGATTTTGGCGCGATATCTATCCACGGATTTTTCGTGCGAACCGTAATCCATAGCTTCACGCCGTTTGGCGTTGCACCATTTGTCCGTGAGTGCGAAAACCTCATGATACGATACGATACATCACGAAACGTGGCATACGATTATGCTCCTTATTTATAAGACAACACGAATCAATTTCCTATACAAGTATTTCAGTATTTTGGCGGCGTCCATCCATTTGATTTAATCCAAATGGACTGAATGTAAGTGCCCAGCTTTAAATGGGATCAACTTCGAGGTATTCTCTACGTATTATAGAAAAAAACGTCAAAATTAGACCTCCCTTTAAAAGTTATGCATGGTCATAAATACAAAAAATACAAAATCAGAAGTGGATGTGACCACCTTCTTTTCATTCGTTATAAAATTACCTTTTCAAGCCATGTTAATATGCACTTTGCATGAAACTGATGATGGCATGGCATTTCCTTAGCCTTTTCTCCGATACTAAAGGCTTTCAAACAAATGGGGCAGCTTTTATCATCACTTTCTATAGTAATTTCTGGCAAATTTGAAACTGCTTCTTTTGATGCAGGTGGTGGTAGCCTAGAAAAATAACATACAAAACTATTATTTTATTGTTATTTTGTCAGTTAATTTTGTGTATTATTACTTATTGTAAATATGTCTGTTGTTATTTAAAAACTGCAATAATTTGTATTTTTCCCAAATAATTGAAAGAGATCATATTCGGTATGAAATTGAAAAGTAAAATTAATAGTAATAATGTCACATTCCTTGGTCATCGCACGCTGTGGAGGTTCTGGTCAGAAGACCCCACAGCTAACCCTATCATTTTGTTTTTGTTTCTGTGTGTTTACTAACAATAGTTTTTAAGAACAATGTTACTAACATAGCATAGTTGCCATAAATAAACAAATATTTAATTTAATTTTAATTATGATGATTGGGTTAGATTCATGAATCATATGAATGTCTGTTATTTATGTTTTCATGAAAATTTCGGTCTTCACTAGTGAATGTTATCATACAGCACAACCACTTGATTAATTTTTATTGACCATCATAAGGCACCCTGACCAAATGGGTTATGTAAGGTTTTAGAACTGTGACCAACCTCACCTTAGCCATGTGAGCGGTGCTGCGGTAGCGGGCGGCGAGTGCTACATATAAATTGGTTGCCGTTGCTAGGCTAGGGCAAATCACAAAAAGGTGATCTGGATTCTAGCTAGACATTATTAGAGAGTATTGTTAGCATATCAATTTAGCATTTTTAGGAAATCAAAATGGGAATTATTTGGGGATCTCAAAATGACACTCAATTAAATTAGCATAATTGATCTATGTTAACATTCAGTGGTGTATGTCCAATATTAAAGTAAATTAGTTAAAACAATTTGTGACTTAGGTACACCATCGTACTTTGATAATTGTGGACATACACAGTAACAATGGCCTAACATTCACTTTTATCGAACATTCACAGTAACATACATTTCTATGTGCAGTTGCGGTTTTGTTATATGTTCTGTCATTTTCATGGATCTGAAAAGGATCAAGAAAAGTCTACTACTTACCTTGGCCACTCTCCAATTACATCTTCATTATAAAACCCAAAATCTATGAGGAATCTCGCCATGTCTAATAAATGGTTTGCTTGTTGTCCTTCTTGCAATTCAGCCCAACCCATTTCTTCAAAATATCCAGCCATTTTGTCTAGAACGAGTATTTGTATGCATTATTAACTCTTTCTTTGTAATATATTATAATTTAAAAAAAATACAATAACATAACATCACGCATGTTTTCCCCGGTTAGTTGAATCTAATAAAAAAATCTCTGATTTTGAACAACTAAAATCATATGTAAGTAGCATAAGAAACTTACCTAGGTACCTACCTGTTCCGCAGACGACAACACAACAAGCCAATTGGTCAAACTTCGTTTTAAAATTGTATTGACTTGACTGCAATAATTGCAAACTTTATACATGAATGGAATAAATATTTCTTGTAAAAACGTAAAATAATAAAATAGCAATAATTTCAAAATACAAACTAACTGTCCAAAGAATGGATGATCACAGATGATGATTACACAGACCACAGACGAAGTAGAAAGTAAGATTAGTATTGTGTATGTGTAGGTAGGTATTGATTACTATTGATGATTCTGAATTCTGATTCAGCAATAATGATGATGACATGAATGATTATCGAATGACAGTGACAGTGACACTCATAAAAATAGAATAACATTAAATAATGTCTATGCTATTGGCATTGAGATTTTGGGAGATGGCTAGGCCAGGGATGGTTAGGATGGTTTGGATCCTATCCTGTGATTCTATTTTTTTTATTTAAATCGCAAGTAATCGTTGCGTTGCTAAAAAACAACTCAATTTTTAGAATAATCAGCAAATAAACTAATATACCAACTAGTTATTTTTTTTTAATAATTATTAATGAAACTCGAAACAATAGGTATTTTTCAGTACAATAATAAAATTTAAATAGGTAACCAAATTGTTCTGCCCACCAGTACTCAAAACTCAAACAATTGAATTTTTAAAGTACTAAGTACCTACATACTTATTAATTAAATGGTAAGTAACTTTGGTCTTTTTTAATCAATCTGCCTAGCTTTTTCCCAATTTTTTACATGGAGCGACTGCCTATCTGACCTCCACAACCCATTAACTGGGTAATACGATACCTCTTGGTAAGACTGGTTGTCAGACTTTCGGGCTTCTGACGACCCGTAACGACTGTCAAAGATCCACGAATGACAGCCGGGACCAACGGCTTTCCGAGGCACGGAGGAGTCTCGATTATGTAAAGATGGTCACCCATCCACGGACAAACCCGGCAAGCGTAGCTTAACCTGATGGATCGACCCGTGCGGCTGTTATTACTTAGCCACGAGCTCCTCAATTATTAGTAGGTACCTACCTTAGAGCATTTAACCTAAAGGGTACCTAATTATTAGTAGGTACCTACCTTAGAGCATTTAACCTAAAGGGTACCTAATTATTAGTAGGTACCTACCTTAGAGCATTTAACCTAAAGGGTACCTAATTATTAGTAGGTACCTACCTTAGAGCATTTAACCTAAAGGGTACCTAATTATTAGTAGGTACCTACCTTAGAGCATTTAACCTAAAGGGTACCTAATTATTAGTAGGTACCTACCTTAGAGCATTTAACCTAAAGGGTACCTAATTATTAGTAGGTACCTACCTTAGAGCATTTAACCTAAAGGGTACCTAATTATTAGTAAGTACCTACCTTAGAGCATTTAACCTAAAGGGTACCTAATTATTAGTAGGTACCTACCTTAGAGCATTTAACCTAAAGGGTACCTAATTATTAGTAGGTACCTACCTTAGAGCATTTAACCTAAAGGGTACCTAATTATTAGTAGGTACCTACCTTAGAGCATTTAACCTAAAGGGTACCTAATTATTAGTAGGTACCTACCTTAGAGCATTTAACCTAAAGGGTACCTAATTATTAGTAGGTACCCTTTAGGTTAAATGCTCTAAGGTAGGTACCTAATGAAACCTAAACATTTCCTAAATGTTTTTTTTCAAAACAGTGGTTTTATAAAATAATAAAAATTTAAATAAAATAAACATTGAATTTTGGAACAAAAAGGATTTTTTCTTAGTGGTTATTTTCATTTCATTACCTATTATAAAAAGCCTCTATTTTGAAAAAAATATATAAGTAGGTACCTATGTTTAATGTTCATGCTATTAACAATTAAAGACTGAAAATTACTTGCCATTTGTTTGAGTTTTGAGTTCTGGTGGGCAAAATTTGTTATTATTTTGGTTATTTTCATTTTATTATTAAGTTTAAGACTGTTTTGTTAGATGTTAATGATAAGTTGGTACTCGTAGGAGTGTACTAACAACTTGGTACTGTGAAGGTTGCCTCCCAAGAAGGAACTTTATAGCTTCCTGGCTGGCAAAATTGGATAAATACTTACATAAATACTACTTCGTCTGTGCTTACATATCTTTGGTATTACTGGAAAATCTATAGGATTTGTCAGTTTGTCAGTTCTAGCTGTGGTTCTAGCTTTTATGTGGCTTTTACACATAGTCTGTGCTTTTACAAATAATATATTAGAAAGCGCTACAAGGGTCCTACACCTAACGTAAAAATAAAACAACAGGTCATCGTGAAGTGAAGAACGACATCATCCAGATAAGGTACGCCGAACGCACGAAGTGTTAGGTTCTCAATGTAGGTATGTTATTTATTGGTTTCACATCGTCAGTTCTCAACTAAAAAGTGACGAGACTCAGACTGGTCGCCGAAGTCGTGGTTCAGTAAAAGAAATTCCTAAATAGATTTGCCCTCACCGTACTTACCTACTTATGTCGCGCGAAAAGTGTCCACAAACCAGACCAACCTTCGAAGAAGAGTGAGGTCACCTCACATCCCGGGTATCCAGTGAAGGCCCAAAGTTTATACCTATTGGTACCTCGGAATTAGAAGCGACTTAGATGGCTATGAATTAATTCGTGTAAAACCTTCAGCACTTATTCACAACCGCTCGCTATCCAAATCGATGGTTATAGAGCAAGGTCCCAGGGCCGCCGCCAGACTTACTTATTTTCTGATTAACAAAATGTGTGGGACAGGGTGTGTTAGTACGTAATCTGCTACCAAAGCATAAGCTGCTAGCTTGGGCCGTTGGCCAATTTTCAGGTATCAGGTTACGTAAAAATATTAAGTCCCTACTCAGTTTTCTTAAAGTCTGACTGCTGATTTTTATGTATGTTTTACAGAATATTGTTAAGTAATAATTAATAATCGATACTGCCAGACACTTCTCGTCGGCCGTTTTTTCCTCTTTATGCTACGGCCAAACCTGTGCGTCAAGTAGAGGGACGCAGGACGCGAACCGGGTGCGTCTACAACGCAAAAATTTTAGGCGCGTCGCTCACATACGAGGAAGATTAGAGGCGCCCGCGCTGCATCTACGTTTTCTTGAATAAATGGCAGTGCGCTCATATAGGTACTACTTCCTCGAGTCGCGGCACGGCCATTTTAATTAATTGAAATCGAAAAATTGAATTGGAATGTGTGAAGGAAGCATAGCCGCCCTCGACTCTACAAAGAGTTAGAGACCACGCCTCGACCGTGCCGCGACGCCCGCCCCCGGCGACCTCGTCTCGACTTACCCCTTAGCAGTGAGCGACGCGCCTTACGTGCACATCTGCGCGACTTCAACGCGAACCGCGAACCTCATTTAGTGAATAATCACTGAAGAAGCACGTCTATAGTTTGTTTAGTACCTAAATTGTTGTCCAATAATAGAAAGTCGATTGACAAAAACAAACGACCGCACCGTACCGTTTCGATGAAAACAAAGTCCGTAGGTCCTTTATTTTCGTCGGACAGGGACGAATACGAAAACGACGACACATAAACAACGACGAACGAAAAAAAAGGACCGACAACAATAACAATAGAAAGTCGGAACCGCCCCTGCGCGTCCTGTCCGACGATGACGACAACGAGGGTCAAAGAAAACGACGAAGGAAAAATAGAAAGCCGGAACCGCCCGTCCTGTCCAACGAACAAGACGAGAGACTTTGTTTTCGTCCAACAATAGAAAGTCGCCGGACGAAAACAAAAAAAACGACGAGGGAACGAAAACGAAAACGACGAGATGAAAAAGACTAGGGACAATAGAAAGTCGGATCGGCACAGAAAACTCCAGTCGTGCGTCGGAGGAGACACAAACTTTTTTTTTTGCAAAGCCGGGTGTTTCAATCACGAAAGTAGTGTGATATTTTTGAGGGTTAACATTGAAAAGCCCTATTAACATCATAAATGTATATTAATGATAAGTAGTCACTATTCATAAAATTCCCGCTTTGTTCAGAATAGACAAGCTCTACACACGTCTGACAACAAGACTCGTGCGTCCGACTGCATCCTGCTTTGCAAACGCGGATATCCCGCGTCGCGGTCGCGCGGGTGTGCAAGGGGGCGCCATAAGATAACACTGGAAGCATCCGCCGCGCCGCGCGACTGACGCTCCCTCTTTGCAGTCGCTTTGGTCGCTCAGGTGTGGCCGAAGCATTAAAGCTTGCAAAAAAATGACGTCATGTTACTTATAGTCTGAGGCTTAATTTTTGTATATGACTAGCTTTTAGCCCACGGCTTCGCCCGCGTGTGGCTCGGAAATTATCTCAGGGGAACGTACGACTGGAATAAAAATGATCTAAATATATTATGTCCGAACCCAGTTCAATAACCTATCCGATAAGGCGTGAAAAGGTAACAAATAGACAAATAATAAATTCAAATAATATTTATTCTTTAAAGCCTGTTCTATGTAGGATAGAAGGTTTTTATGATTCCAAGGCACGTTGTATCAAAAATCATAAATAGGTACATTTAGCGCTGGAGTTATTTATAACATTATTCCATTCCTGACGACTTCAAACATACATACATACATAAACTCACGCCTTCTTCCCATGTGGGTAGGCAGAAACTACAAAACGCGACTGCTACGATCCATAATACAAGGTTGATATGAGCGAGAGGCATTAAATTAAACCACATATACTATAGTATAGATGCGTAGTGTTAACTCAGAACTATGAAAAAAAGTTTAGAAGAAAAATAAGAAAAAACTTTTTTCGAACAAATAAAATAGCTTAACGATCTAATTATAATGTAAACATCCTTTGTAGACATTTCCACTGACGTGCGTAACAAAACGGTAACGTCGCGTCAAAAATTCTGTCGTTTTATGGTGTATGACCCTAGTCATACACCTTTAAACGACAGAATTTTCAACAACATACTTAGTCAGCTGTTAGGGCAGATACGTCGTGTTTCAACAAAGAAAAAACTAAAAAATAATACTGTGACTAAACTATTGCTTCTATTTATCAGATTTTTAGTAAAGAGGCTAAAAATTATACAAAGTATATGTGGTTTAATGTAATGCCTCTCGCTCATATCAACCTTGTATACTACTTTTGCCTCGTTTACGTCTGGTCCTAAACGCACGCCATGGCGAGTACTACAAAGCTGACCTTTCTGAAGAATATCACCAATAAGGTCACTATAAGTCTTACTAGGGCGTCTCCTCCCGGCGCTTCCACTCACATCTGCCTTGTAAATACCTTAATTGTTAGTCGCCTTTCATTCACCCTCTGAACATGACCAAACCATCTAAACATACTCTTTTAAACTTTTGTAAACCGCACCGTTACCTTATCACACCATTCCTCAGCCTATCATTCATAGTCACTTCCCACATGCTTCGCAAGGAACGCATTTCCACAGTATTTATTCTACTTTCATGCTTCTTTTACCACACCCAACATTCACTTCGTAAGCGGTAGGTACCAGCACACCATTGTGAAACGGCCCGTAGAGTCTATTCGGACATCAACTGGTTGGTCACAAGTCACAACCGAATATATAGCACAATTCACTTTATTTTCCGCGTTTACTCTCCTTTCCACATGTTCATCAATCTTTCCATTCCTTGTAAACAGACTGCCCAAATATACAAATTCACTTACTTGCTCCATACTCTTATCATTTATTTTCTCATCACACACCAATACATCCTCTTCCCTTTCAAACACCATGAGCTTCGTCTTATTTACATTTATATTCATATCCTTTCATCTTATATGCCTGTGACTAATCTTAAGACAATTTGACAAAAAAAAAACAAACAAATAAAAAAAATATTATGATTACGCTTCATCCATCAGTCAGTTCTGTTGACGATGCAAGTAGAACTTGATCATCTGCGTAGAGAAGGCATTTGAGAGGCATTTGATCCTCAATCCGCACTCATCCTCTTTCATCTGTCAGACAACTATCCATATACAGATTGAACAGTCACGGTGATGCTACAAAACCCTGTCTAACACCCCTCGAGATGCAGAACCAGTTCGAAGCCCCATTTATCCTAACATAAGCACTGGAATCCGCCAGTGCACACCGAACATGGATAATGTCGACCACAGTTCTTTCGTCCACACACTGTCATAGGCCTTCTCCAAGTCAACGAAAGCACAGTAGACTTTCTTGTGCTTTGCCAGATGTTTTTCGGCTATGCACCAGATAAAATCTGATCTATACATCCTATTCCTTCTCTAAATCCTGCTTGCACATCCCATAGTTTCTCAACTGTCACTCATAATAACACTCTATTAATCAAAACCTTCGCATACCTACAGTTTACCGACAACACTCAAACGACGTATGCCGTGGTGGTTTTTACATTCCTGCTGCCTTTTCCTTTTTATGGTGGTACGATTACAGCCTTGCACCAATCATCTGGCACACGGCCATATCTCGAACACATACTAAAGATCTGGCACAACAGACTTGCTAGCACCCCGTCACCGCCCTTCAGCATTTCAGCAGTCACTTTGTCGTATCCTGCAGCTTTCCCAACTTTCATCACTTTCAGCGCTCTTACAATCTCATATATTTCTATTTCATTCTCTTCATTTACAACCGAGCTTGGGTCTTCTAAACTGGCGTCTGCCCAGGTCTATCCTAACAACTGAATAAACTTTCAAAGTATCCCCTTCCAGCGATCCAAGATTTACATTCTTCGCTTAGTAAACATCCATCTTCTGCTCTTTTAAAATTCAGTACCTGGCCCTGGGCGACCGAGCCAACAAAAACGTTGGTTCGGTTCATGTCTATAGAGAGGCAAAAGAACGACGCCCAAACAGCCTTGTCGTATTTGTAAAACTATTTATGTTTGTCATCAGTTCTAATTTCTCATCAAACCACCAAATGTACAAAAACTCATTACTCTTAAAATGTCGATTGCACACCATGTGTGCAGATCACAATAAAATTTCTATTGTGTCTGCTAATTAGCACGCGACGAGTTAACCTTTTACCACCTACCTTTTAAAAACCGGTACCTATGTGTTTACGATAAAGTTTTAATTTAATGGGAGAGAGTAATGAGGCTTTTCTATGACAGTTTATATTTAGTATTCAGATCAATAGATGGCGCCTGGAAAACTAACCGAGATTTATCAAAAGACGAGTTTTTAAATACAGTATTATCTTTTATTAAGGTGAAATGCGTCCCAAAGGTGTTTTGGCGTATTTCGACTTCACGCGAAATCAATTTTTGTCCTCAAAAACTACAAACTGGCCTTATTTTTTTTCATAATTATAAATATTGAAGATTTTCTTTAGTAATTTATGGGGGTCAAAACACAATTGATACAATTTGGCTCGTTACAAAAAAATCGTAGTTTCCTCAAAATTTGCATTTTTATTTAGGTCCATTATGAGAAAAAACGGTTTTATTCGATTGTAATTTGGGCAATTTCAATAAAATTTCGACTACACGTTCACTATTAAATATATTAGGGGATTATGCATTTATTTTAATGTAACAGAGCAAATAGAATTTGAAATATAAATATTTACAAAAGCGTTACAATAATATTACGCGCGGGTCGGCCATATCACCATACCACCACTCCTGCCGCATCCCGTAAAGGTCGTAGCTCACTTACACGACCCCGCTCCAACACGGCTCCCGCACAACACGGAGATGTATGATAACGAGTGGTACGATGGCGCGTGGCGGTAAGCTCGCTTGCAGCGAGCTGTCGGCTAATTTGTGATGTCAATGATGTCTACAGAGGACGCCCTGAAGCTCACATTTCAATGAACATTATTTTGCCGCGTGGGAGCGGTGTCGTATAAGTCGGCTACGACCTTTAGTCGTCCGCAGCGCGTACAACTACAACAACACAACAACACACACATCAACACACACACACAACAACAACAACTACACACAACTACAACAACAACGTTTTTGCTCGTTGTCGCCGACTACTCACGAGAATATTGAAGTGTAAAGAGTCGAAAAGTGGTCAAACAATTTGCTAACGAAACTGCAGACTTGACGGGTATCGATATCTAAACACGATATAAAAAAATTGATTTCATGTTTTTTTTTAGGATCAAAGACCGCATGCTTGCAGTACAATCTCTAGATCATACAGTCGTCCGACGAGAGCCCTTGCTCTAACGTAGTTCGCCGATCCTCGTATGCAGCTCGGGCTCGGGCTTCGTCTTGAGAAAATCTGATTTCTTTTGTTTTATCGACAAAAAAATATAGATTATACATAATATATTTCACGGGTTGCGATTCGATTATTGCTAAGCAATTTATGCTCGTCACAAATACGTTGAAGTGGATGGTGACTTCACCATCAGTTCCAGTTCTCCTGGTTCCTTACTGGGAGAACTCCTCAACAATTATTAACGTCCTTGTATCGGGAAAAGCAATATTACCTTTCCTTCTTTTGCTTTGTGGACCTGCCCATGTGGTCACCCTTTTGGTCCACCTCTGGTCTCGTAGGCGCGCCACATGCCCGGCCCATTTCCATTTTAATGATTGGGCGTCTACCAATCCATCCCTTGCCTTGGTGATATGTCTTATTTTTTGTATTTTTTTAATATTCATCATACTGCGCTCTATTCCTCGTTGGCATAAAATTATTTTAACCTTTGTTTTGTTGTTGAACTTCCACGTTTGGCAAGCATACGTTAGGCAAGGTATAAGGCACGAGTTTAGTACCTTAGTTTTAATTGTAATTGGCATGCTGCTTTTGAAAATGTCCTTCAGTGCCCAGATAGAACTTCTCATTGTAAAATACCGAGAGAAAAATAGACCACTCTACATTACATTTATCGATTATCAAAAAGCATTTGACTGCGAATCACATAAAAGCATAATATGGGAAACTCTAATAACACAAGGGGTAGAAAGTGAATACATTTGTGTACGCAAGAGTATATATAATAACAGCAAGAGTAGAAACTATAGACAGCTGGGCCTTGGTTTCCGGTCAAAAGAGGAGTAAGACAAGGTGACCCTCTCTCACCACTGCTGTTTATAGCAACACTGGAGTCGATTATCAGCCAACTCAATTGAAAAGGTCGGGGTATTAAGATCAAAGAAGCCTACCTAAGCCACCTAAGATATGCAGACGATCTGGTCCTCTTATCAGAAACAGGACCGGAGATTCAGTACATGATAGAGTCACTTAATGACGCGAATAAATTGGTAGGCTTGGAAATGACCTAACCAAAACAATGTTGATGATTAACAGCACAAACAGAATACTAATGTTGGTAGCGAGCCACTTCAGTATACAGACAAATACACATACCTAGGCAAACAAATTAGCTTTGATCAGAAAAGTAATGACCAAGAAGTGGAGCGTAGGACACAGTTAACGTGGAACAAAGAATTCCATATAAAAAACCATTAAAAATGATGTTACTTAATTTAACAAAATAATTAAAATAATGAGCGATATAAGAATAATATCTTACCAATATTTTAATTTTACGCTTCAAAAATGTTGTCTCGTCACAAGAATTTCAATGACATTAATCATACAAATAACTAAAACAACTTGCCTATTCTGTAAGTTTCCAAAAAGGTATAAAAGTCAATTTTAAAATACATAATTCGTGGCATGACATGTGTTTGAATCGGCGCGGGGAGAGAAAGGGTAATTTGTATTTGTATGAAATAAAACGCATTAAAAAATTTACGTCAAATTTTATAAAAAATTTTACACATCTTGTTCAAAATGAGCCCCTCGATTACGAATACAGGTTCGAATGCTCTTCCTAACTTCGGTTTTCGTCACTCTTGATGTGAACGTTGTTCTCATCTGTTGCGCCGCGTTTATTATTCGGTGTCAAAGTTCTTCGACTGAATTTATTGAGGTCACATAAACTAATTCCTTCATATGACCCCAAACGTAAAAATCAAGTGGTGCGAAATCAGGGCTTCGTGCTGGCCACGGAATTGGCTCTCCCTCCCAATACATCGGTTTGGATATCTCTCGTCTAGCCACTGTCGGACAGTAATCCGGTAATGTGCTGGGCAACCATTATGTTGAAACATGAGGTTGTTTTTTATTTCTTCGGGAACATCCGCCAACAAATCGTCTTGGTTGTTTCTTAAAAACTCCTCGTGATTTTCGCCGTTCAAATTTTGGGGCAAAAAATGAGGGCCCAGCAAATAATTATCAAGGACACCCATCCATACGTTCAGGGAAAATCTCATTAGCGACGCAGTTTCTTTTAGTTTTTTTGATTACTGCCTACTTTAGGTGCCCAAAAATGTAAGTTATGGTAATTCGTTATACCATCTCGGTCAAACTTTGACTCGTCAGTCCACAAAATATTTCTTAGGAAATGTTCCTGGTCAGCGTCAGCGTTTAACATAAACCGAGAAAATTCGAGTCGCCTGGCAGGATCTCCCTCGTGCAATGTTTGGACAGGTTGATAATGGTATGAGTGTCTACCTGATAGATATACTACCGACCACACTTTCCACTGGGACATACCGAGCTGTCTTGCAACAATGTTCGTTGAGATGTTTGGGTCATCAATAAAACACTGAAGAATGGTGTCCTCTTCGTCAGCCGTATACCGTCGAGGTCTGCCAGCGGTAACTTGTGCTCTCTGAACACTGCCAGTTTCAGACAATCGTCGATAGGTGCTCCCGAAAACAGTCACGTGGGGAAGTCGACGATCGGGAAAGCGGCGTTGGTATTCTCGCCGAGCCGCAGCCGCGTTTCCATCGGCAAAACCATAACAAAACATTATGTCTGCGTATTCGTTATTAGAATATGAAGCCATGTTATCCGAAATAACAATGATAACAAAAAGAATAACAAGAGAAACAAGAATTAACAATAATGATCGATAATAAATTAACGCGATGAGAGATTGGTTAATAGTAAGATAACAACACACGTGCTTGCGCGGCGTAGAGTCGAAACTTACTAAGGAAGGCGACGCGAGCGCAGCAGACGCCGTGTACTCCCCCGCCCGCACACCCCGCCCCATCACGAACAACTTCGCCAGTAAAATCGGTTGTTTTAGCGAGGATCATAAACTAAAAACAGATGATTTCTCTCCCCGCACCGCGCGCCGCCGCGCCGGTTCAAACACATGCCATGCCACGAATTATGTAGGTATTTTAAAATTGACTTTTATACCTTTTTGGAAAGCTTACAGAATAGGCAAGTTGTTTTAGTTATTTGTACGATTAATGTCATAGAAATTGTGACGAGACAACATTTGTGAAGCGTAAAATTAAAATATTGGTAAGATATTATTCTTATATCGCTCATTATTTTAATTATTTTGTTAAATTAAGTAGTTTTAATTATGTCCATAGCTTAATTGAAGTGCCAGCTACAACATCATTTTTAATGGTACCCATTCAAATATGTATTTTTTTTTTATTTGGAATTAAATGTCAAAGGACATGTCTGGTGGAGCAATGGACGGTTGTCTAGGTAGTCAAAGCCAATGTTCAGTAATGATTGTTATGTTATTATAATCGTCGTATTTTGTAGTTTATCAAAAAGTAAGTTCCAGGAGTCAGGAACTTACCAAAACTGGTTAAAATGAGGTTTATAAAACGGGGATTTTTCTTAGTTTTATTTTATTATAACGCCATCTGTGAGCGAACACAGGTACTAATTGGTGGTTGCCTTTGTGAAGTATGTGAAACACATGATATTTTGTTGGTTCAGACCAACAAAATATCATGTGTTTCACATACTTCACAAAAAACTGCAAAATCTGATCTCAGGATCAGATTTTGCAGTTTTTTTGGATATTTTAATTGGTGTGACAAAAATGTAAAGCACCTATATATTTTATAGTGCTTGACATTTTTTTTAATTAATCACAAATTATTCTAATTCTCTAATGTACTTACACATAAAATGATATTTGCATAATCTTTAATTCCGTATTTCGGTTTCTGTCCTCAATACTTACCCATTATATTATTTATATTTATATTTTATTATTATTATTTTTTATTTTTTTTTTATTTATATTTTTTATTTTATTTTGTTGGTACTGAATTGGGATTATAATAAATAAAACTATGTATTTATTTGTTGTACTCAGATGGAAACGAATTTCTTCGACGGTCGCTTGGTTCAAGCCTCCAGCTGCGTTCTGTGTCAAGATCACTTTGTCATGGGACTGTGATGAGCGCATTTTTGTGTAGATATTTCCGAATATATTGCACCAGCACGTGCGACATAAACCATCAATAAAATTATTCTATTCATATTGTATACACTTTGTACTAAATCCACTGATTTGTTTCACATTCCTTGCCCATATACGGTACCTACAGCGCCAGGCAGCGCTGGCCGGTTGGTGTCAAATACGCGACGCTCGGATAGCAGATTCTTTGCGCAGGGTCGCCATGCAGAGACAGTAAATGAAACCAATTACTGCTGAGAATTTACCGACTTTATTATAATAATAACATGTGTATAATTATGTAGAGGGGACCTTACAATAGTATTGAAATAGTTCCCCGAGTATCAATCATATTTATAACGCTGACGGGAAGTCAATCCAAGTCATTTGCCTAGCTGTTTGATTGAATGGCTGAATATCATTCATTATTGGCGCCATTTAGTATAAAGGCTAGGCTGTTAACTGAAAGGCTAATTAAGCTAGTTTGCTGCGACATATACATAATCAGGGTTACTGGTAACTAGGCGTATTCATGGCAAGATGTAAGGCACCCCTATAAAGCCTGTGCGGAAATCCATGAGTATCAAGAAAATTTTCCAGAATTCTACATTAAATATTGGTGCCGATTCTGTTGTACACCGAACTAAACTAACTGAACTATCACTAAAATTCCTTACTTTTTGCTATGAGAATCTTAGAGCTATTCTGCAAAAAAAAAAAACCTCTAAATTTAATAACAATTCTGACACAACTAAAATCGAGTTTGACAATCGTGACTCCGCGTGGTATAGTGCCTGTAGTCTCTAGTTGGTCATCGCTACACCCCGTCATGGGGGTGCGATTGGCGGTGCCGGGGCGTGGCCCCCTCTCCGCAGCAGCTATACGTTGGCCCGTCAATACGGGCCCCTCATTGGCTCGGCCTACTGCGGCCTAAAAGATGATGGGACGCGGATATGCGCGTCCCTGTGAGTGGTTGCTATTTCTGTGTCTGTAGGCACGCCACGACGCTGCTAATCAGCGCCGCTTTCTTCACCGTATCCCGGCGGTCAACCCCTACCAGGTGGAACCCCCACCTACATGGGGGAAGCCCAGCAGAAGGCGACCTGCGACAGAGATACGGACTCGACGTTCCTACAGAAGGGGTGAGTGGCTCCCGCCCGCCCCACTTTCAGAGCTAGCCGAGCCTGTGCCTGTAGTATATTTGCCCCGGTGGCTTTAACGAAACGAAATCTGTAGGTATGAAGTGACGAGGCTTGTCATATTTTATTGACATCGCCGCCGTTACCGGGTCAAATATCTTTAAGAGCTGGAGGGGCGCAGGGAGGGGGCAGCTTCAACGTGTTTTATATGGAATGTAGGTACCTTTTTTTTGGTACTTTTTTTTTTTGTACCTTTTTTTTGGTACCTACATGTTGAGTCATAGGAGTTTATGGGTCTTTTAAAGGGGGGCTAAATTTTCATTATTTTTGCGATAGGACTCACCGTTTTCGAGATATACGAGTATGCAAAAGAAAAGAAAGAAATACACTACTGTTTTTGCATCCGAAGTCAAGGTCTCTGTGTGAATTTTAGTTCACATCAACTAATTTTATTCCACACGTTTTTAATCGCGATTAAACATAGTCTGATTTAGTTTGACAATTAAAATTTTAGGTGAAAACCATGTGAAAACAGTCAAATTCAGAATAGCAAAATTGCCATTTTCACTAAACTATTAACTCCGTACAATCTTAGTCCTGTCAAACTAAAATATAGTTAAGTTGCGTCACTTTAGTCAATTTCAGAATGGGAAATCGTCGTTTGACAGGAATAAACTAAATTTTAGTGATTTTTAGGTCTAGTTTAGAGGCATTTGTGACAAGAGAATCGGCACCATTATTTTATAAGCGGTTTTGTCCCCGGTAAATGCATTTTCACTGGGATGGACCATGCCAAGTGCGGGCCGCGGGTTAAAGGTTAAATACCAATGCGATTGCAGCACTCGCGGATGATTTGATCAGGCAGGCACAAGTTTGTAACTCGAAACGGCCCTAAAATTTTGAATTTGGTCTTTTCAGAAAATGGTAAACTGTACAAAAATCTGTTTCTCGATATGTTGGCTTTTAATCTTGATTTTGATATCATTTACTGTGGCTATTATTGCTGGTTTGATCTACGTTTTTCTCCTACCCTTCACAGTCTGTATGAAATCGTGTAAGGTGAGTAATTCGTGTTATATTTTGTAGGTACCTTTAATTTTAAGTTTGTGTCGGTTTTTCGTGCTCTCATCAAAGGATTTTGGCACGCTCCGCAAACAGTGTTCACACGTTGGTGTCTTAACCACTCACGTGTCCCGCCCCAGGCGCAAGCCCGGGTAACGCCCGGGTTGCCGGGGCCCGGCAAGGCTACTACAAACAGGCGCGACTCGCGACGTGAATCGACACAAAGACACCGCGTGTCGCGCGACGAGCGGTCCCGTCCAATGACGATGACGAAGAGACGAAAGAAGCTGCCTGAGATTGTGCGTGTCGAAACGATACGGTCCTTTGTTTTCGTCAGGCGACTTTCAATTGTACAACAAAAGTTTTTCTTTTATTCTCCTTTTTTTTCGCGCAACTGTCCTTTCGCGCAAGTGGATTACCACAAGTATCCTTCGCGGAGTTGGATTCGCGCAACTGTCCTTCGCGCAAGTGTCTTTCGCGTAAATGTGCGATTCGCGTCGCGTGTCGCGCCTGTTTGAAGGAGCCTTTATTCAGTTCGTTGTTAATTATTTAATAATAGCATTTAATTATACTGGATGACTTTTTTTACCAACTTGAAGAAAATATACGATAATAGGTGAACGGAATAGAAGCCTATGGCATACCTAGTTTTTTTTTTTTCAAAAAAATTAAATAAAAAAAATCGAAAATCGCATTTTTTTAATTTCTTTTAACGTTTATTAAATTGTTTCAAAATTTGTTTTTATTGCTCTAGTATGAAAATTTTTCTTCGAATTTGTAGTAGGTATTTATTGATACTTATATCAATTTCTGTCTAAGCTATTGAAAAAAAATAAGAAAAACTGGGCATGCCATAGGCTTCTACTCCGTTCACCTATACTTATACCCTATTTTTTTCAAGACGGTAAAAAAATCATCCGGTATAGATTACACTCGCGGTCTCATAATACGGGTCGATGACGAAAATCCCTGTAACTTGCAAATTAATAATGGTAGGTACACACAGCAGCAGGTCAATTTACTACAAACTGTAAAATTTTCTCATTCGATTTTGAACTTAACCAACAACATTTTAAGGTTGAAAATCATTTGGAAAAATTTAACAGTTTGGTATAACCTGATGTGCTGTTGTCGGTACATTCATGAAACTAACTTGATAAGTATTACAGAGTGATATGAGTATGAAGGACGTGGTAGACAATTGTATCTATATACTTATTACTTATAAAATAAAGTCGCTTTTCGTATCTCTCTGTGTGGCCGCGTTGTTCTTCTAAACTACGCGCAACGGATTTTGATGCGGTTTTCACTGTCATTTAGAGAATTTATTCCGGAAGGTTAAAGCCCGTCACAGACGTAGCTATAATATATATTAATATACTGTGAATTTCTTAGTGTAATATAAATATATATTATAGCTACGTCTGTGACGGGCTTTACATGTCATAATACATTTATATTTATAACATATATAATATAGAAACCTTCCTGTTTTGTCAAGTCTGAAGCAAAACCGTGCGAAGCAGGGCCGGGTCGCTAGTAAGTATTATACACGGTTAATTTTACATCGTTCAGGAGCCGAAATACAGTAACTTCAGACGAGTAATAGTTACTATTGGCATTGTTATTTTTTTGTAAGACATCCACCATCTAATAAAAGAAGTTTTAGATTTATCACTTTTTTTTGTCATTCGAGTTAAATTTTAGTAGCGCTTCCAATATTTCATTCATAAATCCCTGTCTATGGTTGGGGAAAAAGTCTTTTCGCATTATAGTAGGTATGTATGAACATAAAATAAAATCTCTTTGGCTATACTATTTGTATCTGGCTGGTTTTGGTATCATTGAAAGTTTAAATTTTAAAGAACATAATTCCAAATTCAAATTAGGAAAATGTGTGATTTTCATTTATTTTTCGTACTGTCAAGATGAGTGAATCTAATGAAGAAATTCGATACATTTTAAAATTTTACTACAAAAAAGGTAAAAATGCAACGCAAGCCGCGAAAAAAAATTTGCGATGTTTATGGACCCAGTGCAGTGTCTGTGACAGTAGCACAAATTTGGTTTAAGCGTTTTCAATCCGGAATTTTTGATGTCAAAGATGCACGTCGCTCTGGTCGCCCTATTACGGATAAAATGGCTGCCATTTTTGAAAAAGTGGAGCAAGACCGGCCATATCAGTAGTTACGACGTAGCTGAAGAACTGGGAATTGACCACGAAACAGTTTTGGCGCATTTGAAAAAAACTGGGTACACAAAAAAGCTCGATATTTGGGTACCTCACGAGCTCACGGAAAGAAACCTAATGAACCGTGTACTCATTTGTGATTCTTTATTACGACGTAATGAAACCGAGCCATTTTTGAAGAAGCTGATAACTGGTGATGAAAAGTGGATCACGTACGACAAGAACGTGCGAAAAAGGTCGTGGTCAAAGGCCGGTCAGGCTTCACAGACTGTGGCGAAACCCGGGTTAACTCGCAACAAGGTGATGCTGTGTGTGTGGTGGGATTGGAAGGGCATTATTCATTATGAGCTGTTACCACCAGGCAGGACCATCGATTCTGAACCCTACTGCGAACAACTGATGAGATTAAATTTAAAAAAATTAAAATCATATTAACGTAGCTTTTGTGGCAGCTAAATTAAGACTGGGAACTTTGATTGCAGCTATTATGCCGTAAATATTGGCATAGGTAAAATTATTGTATCACATACGAGAATGCTGTACTTACCTACGCACATCAAAAATCGTAATACATTTTGAATTCCGGGGGCTTTATTGAAGGTTAGACGCTACTTCAACTAACGCTGTGTGTTTTTCATTAAAATAATATCTTTTTTGTATGTACAAAGTCAAAACTCAAAGTTGTTTTGCATTAGTATGTACTAATGCAAAACAACTTCGACTTTCGTTGATGATTATTGAACCAGTGTATAGTTTTTTTTAAAAAAATAGCAAAGCCAAACAAACGGTTCCACTTGTAAGGTATACTTAGTTGGTTTTTAATTATTTGTAACTTTCTTTGTTGATAACTTGTTCGATTGCAGGGTTGCGCAGATTGTTTGCTGTCTACAATGCAATTCCCAAGATGGTGTGTTGAAGGGATAGCGGACGGAAGAGGATTTCGTTATAATTGATATACATAAGCACTGTTCTAGTCAAACTGAGCGGAATAGTAATAGTAGTAGTACGTTATGTCTAAACTTGTATGTACCTTTGTAAGTAAATCCTTCAATATCATACGTCACCGCGTCGTGTGATGGCAAAAGATAGTAATAATATTTTTTCTAAATAAAGTTTTGTTGGAAATTAAGGTTTCTTTTATTAATTTAGTGCCTTCATTATTTGACAAACCGAACGTTGGCAAAACCCTTATCCATACTGATATTACAAATTCGAAAGTAACTCTGTCTGTCTGTCTGTCTGTCTATCTGTTACCTTTTCACGCCTAAACCACTGAACGGATTTCGATAAAATTTAACAAGGCTACAGATGGCATCCTGAGGAAGGACATAGCCTACTTTTTGTCTTAAAAAATAATCCTACAAGGGGTGATAACAGGGATGAAAGTTTGTATGGTGGTTTGGTGGTTTGTTTGTAAGGGTCTTACTCTCGTTTTGTACCGTAACACGGTCATTTTATAAAGCCTACTTCTCATTAACGGCTTGGTTAGAAGATTTGAAAAAAATATATGTTTGCTATAGATTGATAAACAACATTTCTTTCGCATGATTTTTTCGTACTGCTAATAATTTTGCCTTAAAAAAATATTTACCATTGCGCTATTTTTTGGCTAATATCCCTACTCCTACTAAACGGCTTCGGTGTTTGGAAATATGTTAACACTAAAAACTTGGTGGTTGGAAGTGCTACAAATAATAGGTCTTTACCTATGAAATTGCCGTTTTGTATGAAAAAATTTAAACGAATTTTTTTCATGCATTTTTTATTTGTATTAATCGAAGTAATCACCCATGCAATCAATGCATCTTTGCCAACGCAGTGGCAGTTTATTGATGCCCTTCTTAAAGAAATCAGCTGGACGGGAGGCAACAAAATCTTCAAAGGCATTTTGTACTGCCTCTCGGGTATTGATTTTTTTTCCCGCCAAGAAGTTATCCAAATTCTGGAAAAAGTAGTAGTCTCTAGGCGCAAGGTCTGGTGAGTAGGGCGGATCACGTAAAGCTTCCAACCCCAGTTCTTGCAACTTGGAGACCGTCTGCTGTGCAGTATGAGGTCGCGCGTTGTCGTGCAGGAGCAGCGGAGACGAGCGATTGACCAATGCTGGTTGGAGATGTGCCAGCTTCTCCATCATTGTGTTCAGTTCTTCAGAGTACACATCTGAAGTAATGCTCACCCCGTTTGGTAAGAAGCTGTGATGAATCACACCGGCGCTAGACCACCAAATAGTGACCATCACTTTTCTAGGAGTATGTTTTCGTTTAGGGCATTGTTTAGGTGCTGAACCAGGATCCAACCAACTTGCTGAGCGCTTGCGGTTATCAAACAGAATCCATTTTTCATCGCAGGTAACAATGCGGTTCAAAATTCCTTCATTTGTGTGTCTGTTGAGCAGTGCAAGGCACGTCTCGACGCGTACTTCGCGCTGGCGATCATTGAGTTCGTGGGGCACCCATTTGTCAAGCTTTTTTACCTTGCCAATTTGACGCAAATGGACCAATATTGTTTTGACGCTAACGTCGAAAGCTGCTGCTAATTCAGCCGTAGATTGTGTATCATCAGCTTCCACAATCGCCTTTAATTCGTCATTGTCGACCAAAGTCTTCGGACGACCGCGAGGTTCATTTTTCAGGTCGAAATTTCCAGAACGGAAGCGAGCAAACCAATAACAAGTGGTGCGTTGGTTTGTAGTGTTAGCTCCGTAAACGTCGTTGATGTTGCGTGCCGCTTGTGCCGCGTTCCTGCCACGACGGTGCTCATATTCCATAATTACTCGAATTTTTAACGTATCCATGATGACGAAAAAGATTGAAATGCGATGAAAATGTAACACTAATCAATAAACAAATGACTACTTTTGGAAAAAAAAATCCATGTTTTTAAAATAAAATTAATTTGAAATTAGAATTCTTAGCCAAACAAAAATTATTTTGATTTGAAATGGCCAGTACTGCAGAACGGCAATTTCATAGGTACCTAATATACACTTCTGGACACATCTTTTGGCCCACCTTGTATTTTCAGTTTCGTTTGGTCCTAGCTAAAATTTTATATTAGGTCGAGCAAAAAGTTTTTATGCAGTTTTGAACCTGGCACATTCACAATTTCATTCAATAGTCTTTTTTTGAATTTCGAACACAGAATTTAAAGAAACAAAAGACAATTTGGAGCCTGTTTGTTGATATCAAACAATCGAATACTAAGAAAACTTGGTTTTATTGGTTTACTTGGATTTAATTCTTGAAAAAGTGATTGATATCTTTGGTTTTGCAACAAACATTACTTATTCTTAACATTAAGGTGAGGTTCTATCAATAATCTATGGATACTTCACCTGAAGTCGCCGCCCAAGCTGTGGCACTTATTCAGGCCGGACACAGCCAAAGAAACGTGAGTGCTCAACTTAATCATCGATGATTTTTATTCAAAAATCAATTGCCTTTAACAAGGCGCATATCCGACTTGTTAGGCGTAGCTCCATGTCGTATGGTATTCTGAATTAAAATTTAAAACAATACGATCGAAAAAGATGGTAAAATGTATCAGGTTTAAAACTGCATCAACAGTTTTTGTTCAATCTAGCAATCATATTTCGGTAGGGGCCATCGAAACCTAAACTCTAAGGTGGGCCAATAGATGTGTCCAGAAGTGTATTATACAGTTTTTGTAAATCAATAAACATTTGCAAAGAAAATGTTCCCATTTTGAGATAGAGGTGCAGAGGAGCTCTGCGCGGGCGCGGGCGGCGGTCTTGCTTTAGCATTGAGACGGGAGGGCTGTGTCGCTCTCTGCTCCGCACCGGCTATCGACCGATATGCTCATACGTGTGTGTTTGGGCAAAATATTTACGAACTTACTGTAGTAGTGTGCGTAGACTAGCTCGCTGCAAAGGGCCCAATACGATTGCGCGCGTGGGCGCTTTATTGTTGACTATTTTTTATGTGCATTTATAATACTCACTGTAACAATTTTAAAATAAAAACAAAAAAATATTTCAGTAGTAAATATAAAATACTAGCACTTCCCGTGCGGCTTCGCCCGCGTGGATGTCGGAAAATATTCTACGGGAACAAAAATCCTTTTTTTTTTTTTTTGGTACCTACATGTTCAGTCATATGTTTATATGCGTTTTTTAAAGGGGGCTAAATTTTCATTATTTTTGCGATACGACACACCGTTTTCGAGATATAAGCAAAAGAAAAGAAAAAAAAGATACAGTACCTACTATTTTTGCACCTGAAGTCAAGGTGTTGATGTTGGCGTGAATTTTAGTTCATGACAACTAATTTTATTACTTACACATCTTTTTAATCGCGATTAAAATAGTCTCAGACTATTTTTAATCGCGATTAAAAAGGTATGGAATAAAATTACTTGTCATGAACTTAATTCACACCAACACCTTGACTTCAAGTGCAAAAACATTTTTTATTTATTTTATTTTTTTTTTTGCTTATACTCGTATCTCGAAAACGGTGTCCTATCACAAAAATAAATGAAAATTTGGCACCCTTTATAAAAGCCAAAAACCTCTATAACTCAACATGTAAAACTGCTTTAAAACTGTTAAATATGATTTCAAATGAGGTACCTAGATATATTTCACTGCAGCCTAATGAAGTTCGCAGGTGTAGCGCTGAAGTGCATTGAAAATGTTGACAAGTGATTTTAATTGTATTTCTAATTGTTTTTTAATTGTATTTTAATTGCATTTGATTGTATTTTGAATTGAATTTAATTGTATTTTTTGTAGCAACATTGCATTGGCGTTATAGCTGTTAAGGTGTTAGTTACGTAATTTTAAATAAATAAATAAATGTAGGTACCATTACAAGGGGAGAAATTCCATGAAAAACACGTTGAAGCTGCCCTCCCTGCGCATATCCGGCTCTAAAAAACATTCTCGGGGTAGGGCAAACAAGTTCCACGCGGAGTCGCGATTGTCAAACTCGATTTTAGTTGTGTCAAAATTGTTTTTAAAAGTGATTTTTTTTTGCAGAATAGTTCTAAGATTCTCATAGCCAAAAGTAAGTTTTAGTGATAGTTTAGTTCGGTGTACAAGAGAATCGGCACCAATGTAGAGATAAAAATGCAATCCATAGAAAACTACTACTTTTTACTTAGGTATCTATGCAATCCATAGAAAACGACTACTTTTTACTTAGGTATCTATGCAATCCATAGAAAACTACTACTTTTTACTTAGGTATCTATCTTTCATCACAAAATCTTAAATAAATTATGTATGTGCGGAACCTTTAATAATTCCCATTTTGCGGTCCCAAAAATATTATTAAACACTCAAATATAACATTTGCGGTTCTTTTTGTGAACACACGTCTACACATCAAGTTATTTTCCAGTTTACGCTAACCTCTCATTGGTGCGGATTCTCTTATACCGAACTAAACTAAATAAACTATTACTAAACGTTGAAGCTACCCAGCTGCAACGTGTTTTCCATGGAATTTCTCCCCTTTTATTGTTACATGTTGAGTTATAGGGGTTTATGGCTTTTATAAAGGGTGCCAAATTTTCATTTATTTTTGCGATAGGACACCGTTTTCGAGATACGAGTACAAGCAAAAAAAAAAAAAAGATTAGGTTAGCCGTTGGGCTAACCTAACCTTTTTTTTTTTTTTTTAAGAATTCAGCTAGATAAGTTATTATCTAGCTGATATTTTATACAATTACCCAATCACAAGAATACGCAAATGCTGTTCATCATTGAAAGGTTCCATGTGACCTACAAAATCCAAGATCATCGGTTTATCACTGTTTAGTTATGTTAGGTTACGTTGCCTGACCTAACCTTTTTTTTTTTTTCGAGAAATGCGTTACGCATCCCCATAGAAATATAAAAAACAGGAGAAGTGGCATGCGGGCGTGCCTGTGTCCACGCGTTATGCGCACGCTGTGCCTTTACTCGCCAAATGGCCGTCTCCGCGAACTAGTACGCTTTCGACCATGGTCACGATAAATTATAAAAATGCCGTGTTGTTCAGTGGTTTCCTGCAAAAACCGAAGTGATATTAAAAACTTCGTATCTCACGGGATCACTTACCATATGTAAGTAAAAGTATTTTACTGTATTTATCTTTAAAATCATAAAAAACAACAAATCGTAAAATATTTCTTGCTTTTACTACGTTATTTTTGTTTTCAAATATCGCAGCGGCTGTACTATTTTTGCAGCAAATACATTGCTACTTAACCACTACCTTAAGTATGTCGCTAAGCGACTGGACAAGCAATGTAAAAATAACAAAACGATACTTTATTTACGCGGAGCGTCGCATAGTACAGCCGCTGTGTCTTGCGGCGAGATAGTGATGAGGTTAAGATCCACTAAAGTAGGCTATCGATAATAATGTCGATTGCCCAACGAATATTATATTGCTATTATAGTTTATTTTTCAATTTGTCAACCGTTTTAGCCCGGTTGGAACACATGAAAAGATGACGTTTAAGTACGGTTGGGAAACCTTTGAGAATGTAAAATAATCTTTTTTACTGTTTTTGATTATTTTACAGCGTACCTAGTAGAGAAATGCATAACCAACGGTCGTAAAGTAAGTTTATTAATGTTTAGGTGGAGTGTTTTTGGGTTTAAATTATCGCATCTTCGTGCTATTTCCTTACTTTTTTTTGGTTTTGGTATTTTACTTCCGCTAAAGTCTTTAACTATGCACCACAAGATTCAAATGCGTTGTAGTAATCGGTATGGTTCAGATAAAATATTAGTGATTTTAGCTTAAAATAAGTCAACATATTCATGCTATTTATTTGTTATGCATGAGTATGGTATGTGTTTGTTTTCATATATTTAACTATTTCTTAACTAAGGGTTTTTTTTTAACAACAAAAGCCTATTCGCCTGTTGCCTGCTACCTGCTTACTCATCGTGAGGTTAAGAAGTATAGACCACGCCTTAGGTATGTGAGCGGTGGGATGGAGGAGCAGGGGCGCATTACTCAGTACGTGCGTTGCGAACCGCCGCCTCACCCCTGTCTCAGCGGCCAACTATTTCCTAGACTATAGACTATAGCTTAAGATACTTATTATGTAAATGATAAATAAGTTCTTATAGTACCTTTCTAGCTTCCCAAAAGATACAAATGCAAAATAAGAATGGATTGATGCCACAGTAAGGCCACCTAACTGGTTCCCAACAAAATATAGCACCATATGCTCAATTCACTTTAAGGCAGAAATGTTCCAGCCTTTAAAGAAAACTCGCAGGCTTTTTGAATGGGCAATCCCAAAATTAAGAGTACGTCAAGTACTGAACAAATACCTCCACTTTACAGGTCAGTGAGTAAACACATCATAACAGGGTTCAACAATTCCTATGGTTTCACAGCCTAAACCAACTTAACCGGATTGTTTTAATTTATTGATTCGTGTTTTTTTTTTTAATATACATTTTTTTTTAATTTAAAATGTATAATACTTTCTGGACATATCATTTTTTATTTTATTTTCAGGACCCCAAATTTTTCTTGTACAGTAATAAATGGAAGTATCGATAACTTTCCGTTTTAGTCAATCACTAGCGTATATGTAAAATAAATTGCTTTTTGCACAACACAATAATAGCGACAGATGTTTTTGTGTGAGTAAGTTGTACGGTGCATGGTAAATGCACGCTGTGTGTGACGAGTTAAGGTTTATAATTGATTGTGTAGTATGTTCTGATTTATGAATTGCAAGTGTGTGCGCGACTTTGTATCTATTGCTTTTATTGAACTACATGTGTAGTAGTGGCGCGGTGGTGGGGCCAACCTAGCGACATCGGGTTCTGATACATTTTCAACTACCGGGCATATCTCCTTCTTTCATATATCTATGCGCATCCCTGTTCGTGGGGGACGAGACGGGGTATGTGGGACTCCTGTTGGAAGGACAGTATACCCACTAAAACTCAGCGGTGTTCCCACATCGCCGTGATGGGAGGGCCATGGGAAACCGGCTCAGCCTTTACTCCTAGCTGGCGGGCCCCGCATGCCCCCCAGGCTAGGGGGCTACGGGAAAGGCCGGGAACACCTGGCCATTCCTGTCCGACACTGGTGGAGGCCTGTGCTTAGGTGCTAAATAATTTTACAAACCACACATACACATAACCGTGGCCCACTTGGTAATAAAATGATTAGCAGATCTATTTATGAAGGCCGATTAGATTTAAAGAGGTAAAAACAGTTTAAAAGAAGCATAGGTACTCAGTTTATTAAAATATCAGTTGAAAATCAGAAAGATAAATAGCATCGCGTAAAAAAAGTTGATACCGAAGGCCTGTTGTACCACCTACGATTAAGTTCCTATTAACTTACTTGGCAGATAATTTCATACAAATTCTATTCCATTTTTGAATTTATTCGGTGAGTAGTGGCTGTTCGGACATCGTGAAATAGGCACTAATAGTAACGTAAAGTAGAACAGTCAGCTAATCAGTGGATAACCGGCGGCGCACTGACCCTATGTATGTAAAAAAAATATTACCTAAATTATTAGGGTCACTGCGCCTCTTACTTTACTTTTATTACTCAAATTGGTGAAAAGATCACTCTTTTTGTAAAATATTATTTTGTATTACTGGAAAATGTATAACTTGATAGGTATGTAGCCGTGGGTCATCCTAATGTCTAGGTGCTATCATTCAAGTAGCTCTGTTGTATTTTTATTATAACCACTTATTGCTAATTGCTCGTCATCTCGGTAGTCACTCCCTTTTTAGCCATATTACCTTTCACACAAATCATCCAACGTTTCTTTGGTCTTCCCTTACTCGTATAGCCATCCAGGTTCATAATCAAAACATTCCAGACGACATTTTCTTCATTCCTCCGCATCATTAGCCCATACCATAATAACCGATTTCCACACACACCGACACCGGCAGGATATCTACCGGCGAAGACAGTGCGGGGTAAGAATAACGGGCATTCTTTCACTTGAGCAAACTTTATCGCACTGCCGACTTCGAGACGTCTATACTAGAGTGTGGTTGTTTGTCGCGTCATCGATATTTACCAATATCAAGGGCCGATAATAATTATACCTATCGGTATCAAATTGGGTTGGTATCGTTATCTGATAATGTGAAAACAAATTTACGACATTTTATGTAATAATCTTAGTTCACTCCACCGTAGACAGCATAAAATGTAAAATTATGGGAAAAAAACCGACCTGAGAAAAACTAATTAAGTTGATCAACTGCAAATATTTTACACTGTGGCATGGATTTTCCGCGAAATCGTCGGCGGCGCGTCGTAAATAAACACGTCGCGCTGCATTTGGGAGAGGCGGAGGTAGCGTTTCAAAGGCCTAAAGGCCCGAATAACCTGGCCTTAATAAGAGTGTTAACGTTATATGAGTAATCAGGGACCCATCCCCTACCACCTTCAACCAGTGTCACCCCTCACTTCGTGCCCCTGGCCCGGATGTCAAGTTTATTCTATAGGTACCTACACTTTTTCCGAAATCTGGCTCTGTCATCAGGCCAGCACCACAACACCAAGGGCCTATTTCACGATGTCCGAATAGCCACTACTGGGTATCGATATAAACACGACAAAATAAAAATGAAAGAAATGGATTTGATGATTTTTTGGGGTCAATGACCGCTGGTAGTGTTGTTACTTGACGTGTGGGTTGATAAAATCTGTTTTATCGTGTTGTGAATTGTAATATCGATACCCATCACGTCTAGGTTTACTTAGTTACTAAAAAAAAAAAAAAAAAAATACAATTTTTGTAAACTGATATTTTAAGTGTCACTACCTGCGCGGCGGTTAATGAGCGATGACTTGATGACCCAAAAAAAAAACATCAAATTAATTAATTTTTTGTTTCATGTTTGTCGTTTACTGCGTCGTAGGTGAGTAATATGTAATAGGTACCTACTTTAAGCACAGGATAAATAATACACTTCTGGACACATCTATTGGCCCACCTTAGAGTTTAGGTTTCGATGGCCCCTACCGAAATATGATTGCTAGATTGAACAAAAACTGTTGATGCAGTTTTAAACCTGATACATTTTACCATCTTTTTCGATCGTATTGTTTTAAACTTGAATTCAGAATACCATACGACATGGAGCTACGCCTAACAAGTCGGATATGCGCCTTGTTAAAGGCAATTGATTTTTGAATAAAAAACATGTTTTATCAAATAAAGGTTTATTTTAATCGCGAAGTTGGTTTTGTATCTCAATGGAGGTAAGGTGACGATTTCTCAAGCTGGTCGTCACGATGAATCGATCCTGCCTTTCAGTTGTGACCCGAGATCGTGGCCTTCCTTGGCGACGAACAAAGCCGCCAGTCTCTAGGTACCTCCGATAAACATTTCGGACCGCAGATCGACTTAAATTAAGTTGAGCACTCACGTTTCTTTGGCTGTGTCCGGCCTGAATAAGTGCCACAGCTTGGGCGGCGACTTCAGGTGATGTATCCATAGATTATTGATAGAACCTCACCTTAATGTTAAGAATAAGTAATGTTTGTTGCAAAACCAAAGATATCAATCACTTTTTCAAGAATTAAATCCAAGTAAACCAATAAAACCAAGTTTTCTTAGTATTCGATTGTTTGATATCAACAAACAGGCTCCAAATTGTCTTTTGTTTCTTTAAATTCTGTGTTCGAAATTCAAAAAAAGACTATTGAATGAAATTGTGAATGTGCCAGGTTCAAAACTGCATAAAAACTTTTTGCTCGACCTAATATAAAATTTTAGCTAGGACCAAACGAAACTGAAAATACAAGGTGGGCCAAAAGATGTGTCCAGAAGTGTAGTATTAACGTCTATAGGCACCAAACGCGGAAAAGTACAAACTAACGACTAACTTTGGAACGATTCGTGAACCTAGTAGGTAAATCTTTTGTTTTAGGCACAGACTGTAGTTTTAGGTATTAACTATTACGTAGGTATTCTGTGGTTTTACTGGAAAAATATCAATAAGTAGGTGAGTACCTACCTAAGACCTAAAACTTAGTAGGATTTGTCAGTTCTAGTATCTTTTACTAGGTAGGTAGCTACCTATTTACCTAACCATAACTAACGTAAACAATAGGTCATCGTGAAGCAAGGCACATCGTAAAGCAAAATTCAGATAAGGTACGCCGTACGCGCCAAGTAAACTCAATGTAGGTAAGTAGGTAGGTATATTATCTATCAGTTTCACATTCACATCGTCAGTTCTCAAGTGGAAAGTGACGAGGCTGGTCGCCGAAGTCGTGGTTCTGTAATTATTTGTGTTGTGTTGTGCGCTACGCTACAATAACCGGTAAGATGTTTGTGTACATGTTCTATTTAAAAATTATCGCATCAGATTTCTCGACTCGTTAGAGACTATTACGTAGAGAGCGGTTATAGTGATCGTGTCAAGGTTATTACATCAAATGAATAGTACTTACCTACTTGTTACAATTTATTAGTAGGTCTAGGTACCTACATAACTTACCACAGTTTTACTACGTGAGTTTGATGATATCATACAAAAAATATTTTTGATAGACATTAGCATCTACCTACCTACCCACCTATTTTTGGTTTTGAATTGTTATTATTATCAGTTGACACAACTCATAAAAGTCATAAATGTGTTTTGAGCTAGGTAGTTACCTACCTTCTACCTTATGCGTCCGTAGATATGTCAACTCCGATTGTTTTTAGCCTTTTTACAAGCTTTTGTTTACTTAAGAGGATATATTGAAGAGTGGTTTAGCTCGGTGTGTAAGTGAAATGGCGTTATGGCTGTCTAGTTTGACGCGTGAGATAGAAGACTCACGCGCACCGGAATTTAATCCTATTTATTTCCTATTTTATCCTATTGATTTCCGGTTTGCTGGGATTTCAAAATTACACTAAAAAGGGTATATTCTATCAAACAAAAATAGCTACCTACAAAAATCGACGGGTTATAAAGTAGTGCTTCCGTTTTTCTCGATATCTATGCAGTAGGAATTTTAACAGAATGGCGCGACGCGACGCGATGACGCGATGCGGACGGTGCGGTGCGGCGGCGGCGCGCGGCGCCGGCGACGCGATAACGTAATAGTAGCGCGTTTCCGGAGTATTCCCATCTGTCCCCGAATGTTTGTCCCCAAATTGTCCCTAACAAATGGGAATTTTCGTGTCATTTGTCCCCAAATTTATACATGGGGACGAATGGGAATTTATTTGTCCCCAATATTTTTTTAAAATATTTTTTTATTCTGAAACTAGTAATATCGCGCTCAATTGTGATATGAACAGATTATCCATATAAATAACGAAGTAGGCGAGCAATAGGCACAGAACGGTGTTGTAACTTGATTTTATTACAGGAATGAATAAAACGACATTGAAAGTCAATCAATTTAATAAAGTATATTTAATAAAGCCAACTTACAGTCTTTTACAGCAGTTTTGTTGAGGTTTTGTTTTATTGTCTTTTAATTAATCAGTCAAACAAGTTTTAGGAACTATTTTTATTATTAATATTAGCGGTGAATATAAAACTATGCGTAAATCAATAAACGACACAGGACTTAAAATTGATATAGTACTTCTCTCTCGATCTCTTGCAACGAGTTCGCATAAGTGAATGTCAAATGTTGTTTATAAATAGTATCATAGTCATAGTATATAAAAAATATCAAAAAAATAATCAATAAAAAACATATCTTTGATTAGGTACATATTTTTACTTATCACAGTACATAGTTTTACTTATGACTGTAAGATGACACTAAATGGCTATTTAAAACGTGTACCTTGAAGAGATTACATCATTAAACCATGTAAAAGTTATACCAAAAGATAAGCCTTATTTTTTTAGCGCTTGGTGAGAACTCATTGTATAATTTCCTTATTATTTTTTTCTATGAAACAAATATACAAAAAATCTAGTAGTTCAAGAGCTCGCAACGGCCGGCCAGTGCCAGTCAAAACGTCATCGCACTACAAGACGGCCTTAATTTGAAGTCCTGTGTTGTTTATCGACTTAGTATAGTTTTATTTTTGTAGTTTTGACTGTTAATAATGATATTAGAAATAGTTCCTAAAACTCAATTTTTCTAGCAAGTGACCAACCGTTATTACTCCATTTATAAACAACATTTGACATTCACTTATGCACACTTGTTGCAAGAGATCGAGAGAGGAGTACTATTTAAATTTTAAGTCCTGCGTCGTTTATTGATTTACGCATAGTTTTATATTCACTGTTATTATTGATAATAGATGTAGTTCCAAAAATTTCTTTGAATGATTAATTAAAAGACAATTAATGATTTTATAAACAAAAATTTCGTGTTACTTAATAACGATACAACCCTCAACAAAACTACTGTAAAAGACTGTAACATTTGTTGACTTTATTAAATTGATTGAATAACAATGTCGTTTTTATTAATTCCTGTAACAAAATCAAGTTACAACACCTTTCTGTGCGTATCGCCTACTAAGTTATTTATATTGATAATCTGTTCATGTCGCAGTTGAGAGCGATATTACTAGTTTCCGAATAAAATTTTATTTTATTCTGAAACTAAATATTTAAAAAAAAATGGGGACAAATAAATTCCCATTTGTCCCCATTTATAAATTTGGGGACAAATAAGACGAACATTCCCACTTGCCCCCATTTGGGAACAAACATTCGGGGACAGATGGGAATACTTTGCGTTTTCATAGAAATTGAAATTGAACAATTTCTATGAAAACGCGCGCGACACTACACACAGGAGCGTCGCGAACTCGCGACCTGTCGCGGTGCGAGTGTTGCCGTTGCGAGAACCAAAAATAAATGTAGGTCTCGATGACGCGCACACAGATCACCGGTCAACAACCAAAATAATATTTTATTGATTTATTTGGGGGTTATGAAAAATCTAAGTAGGTATGATGTACTTATGTTGTATTTACATCCTTGTAAGAAACTGCATCGATTGGCACCATGAGAATAAAACATGAGAATTGTTTTTCTAGCTGATTATATAGGTAGGTAGGTACATAAGTAGGTACCATACTTCCAAAATCTATGAATGCAGTTAGCAGTACTCAAAAAGTTATGAACAGTCTCCTAAGAGCTCCTAAGACCGTTTTTCCTGTAAGTATCTACAACGGTTAAAGTGCATGCCCTTAGGTACCTACTGCTCCATCTCTAAAATCTCCACCTATTATTGCTAGGTAAAATGTCGGCAATCCATGCATGAGGGTTCATTTGGTTGCAAATGACTGGATTGCCGACATAATATTATACTCGTATTATGGCCAATAACCATGTAGGTATACCTACAACGCTAAAGAATGTTATCGCTATTCAAAGAAATTTAAGGTATGTACTTACGATCACTATAGCAGGAATATTATTTATTTCTGTTATCAAACTGCTGATAATAGATAAGTAAAAAGCGGCCAAGTGCGAGTCGGACTCGCACACGAAAGGGTTCCGTACCACCACCGTACAATAATTAACACTCAATCTGCCTAGCCTTTTCCCAACTATGTCGGGATCGGCTTGCAGTCTAACCGGATGCAGCTGAATATCAGTATTTTACATGGAGCGACTGCCTATCTGACCTCCACAACCCAGTGACTGGGTAGTACGATATCTCTTGGTAAGACTGGTTGTCAGACTTTCGGGCTTGTGACTGCCCGTAACGACTGTCAAAGATCCACGAATGATATCCATGAATATTTGACACTATCGAGCAAAAAACACCGAACAAAAAACACGTTTCTTATAATAGGGACCCTCTTTAATTTTTAACTTTATTTTATTTGAATAAATGCTACAAATTATTTGTTGATATAGCGGCCATTTACTAAAGTTGTAAGTTTCACATTCTGTGAAAATTTCTCTACCTACCTATTACGGTTCAAAAGATACCTAGCTCTGTAACAGACGGACGGACAGCGGAGCCTTAGTAATACTAATAGGGTCCCGTTGGCACCCTCAGGGTACGGAACCCTAAAAATAAGGTAAATGTTCGTAAGTTACTTACAGGACAACGAATACGTACACACGGCTACACATCAAGCTATACATTTCCAGTTTACACTGACCTTTCATTGTAAGGAAATCCTATACAATGCGAGATCAGCTTCTAGAAGTGTATAGCTTGATCTGTAGCCGTGCGTACGATTGAATGAATGAGTAACCATGGCATAGCCATCTTGTTTTTTTGGAAATTTATGTCGAAACAAACTACGGCCGTTTTATGGTTTCGTTGACCCTGTCTCTTGTTACGTGGGTGATGTGTTGATACTTGATACGTTGTTGGACAACTTTCTCCGAACCTAGTACACAAATCAAACAGAATCCGAAGTATTCCGAAGGATTTTGAAGGTACTTACTTACCTATGTTTGAAAAATTCTTCTGCTCGACAAACGTTAGCAATTATTGTTAAATTGTCAAAATGTACGACGTTGTGAGTACTTAGTAGGTAAGTACTTGTGAATGGGAGGACCTTGCTTGAAAGCTGTTCTGAGAGGTTTTCGCTTGTTTTTTAGATTGCACTGCGCGCAGACTAGACAGATAACGAGAGGAAAGTTTGTTTATTTGATACTCCTATTAGGAATTCGTCACGGTTTATCTGAATGATAAGAAACTTAATTTCTCGAATTGTCTGTCGGTTGTACCTACATCAAAATTACCATAAGTTACAGCCCGGCCGTTGCCGTTGCGTCAAACGCATCGCGTTATGAGTGTATGACTCATAAGGTCATAAGCATTGAGTAATATAAGTCAATGCTCATAAATTCATAACTCATAGAGTCATCTTATCTTATGAGTACCTAAGAGGCGTGCAATATGCAATTATATTTCTATCAGTCTTAAATAACGTTTTTTTTTCTAATAAAAGTTTATTCATTGTTGATGTTGATCTGATTTATCGACAATGTTGGTTGCCATGCGTTCCACTACTGAAGTAGACTATGGAAAAAGTAGAAATTCGTGTTAAAAGTATTTTTTTGCGTAACTGAACCATGTTAGGTGATAATAAGGCATAAATTGGTATGAAATATGCCATAAATAAACTGTGGCTTTCAATTTCAAAACGATAACGGCTTTAGTACACTGTTAGATATGTGTCATTCATAAGTAGTTGAAATAACCCTGTGGCGCAATTGTAACTATTTCTTCACAATTTCAAAAACATCGTTCCTTTGATACATAGGTACTACAAGATGAGTAGGTACCTACTTACTCTAAGTTTTTATAACCTATGTAAATTCATGTAAATCCAACCAACCAACCCAACAAACCAACCAACCTACCAACCAACCAACCCAACCCACCATCCAACCTAATGATGACCTATTCAAAGACGACGAGTGTGCAGACTTTTAAGTAATCGGTAGATCGATATTGGTGCCGATTCTGTTGTGCACAAACTAAACTTAATTTAGGCTATTGCTAACTTTTTCTCTCTATTATGACAAGAAAGGGACGGAAGTAAATTAGAGCTGTCAAATTAGTTAGAACTAATTTTTCCATAGACATTTAGACGACACGTAAAAACATGTCGACTAAAAACACGGTGAAGCGCAAGGCGTGAACTAGTTTGACATCTCCAACTTAGTTCATAGCTATAGCCGTCCTTTTCTCGCGCTGCCTGTTAGTAAAAGATAGCGATTCTCTAATTTTAGTTTAGTGCGTTCACAAGAGAATCGGCACCACTACCTACTCTAATGCGCAAATCCGAACAATATTTGAATTGGTAGGATTAGATCTATCATTGTTTGCGCGAATTTTTGATTAATTTTTGATAAAATCATTAGTCAGCCAAGACACGATATCTGCCATGCGAATAGCAAATTCATTGAAAAGGATAATTAAAGAGAGACGGCTCTATACTGTTGTCGATGCCAAACAATACTTACACAACCATAAACAATTTTTGAATGAGACTGAGGAAGACGAATAAACGTTTAAAAAACCAACAAAATATGAAGAAATTCAATATGTGTTCTATCAAGCTGCATCCATGAATGTTGACGATTTTACAACCACGTCGACCAATATGAATTCTATTGGATCACTGTGTGAATCTGGTTCCGATCCATCGCCGCTCAGTTTTAATGAAAAGCTCAATCTTCAACTTTTCGTTATTATTCTTGTCTCTATTTATAAAATAAAACTAAGTGTACCTTTGTGAAGAGAAAAATAAATAAAGATTACTATTACTTTCTCTTGCAAGTGTGGGGATAGTGATCATCATCACCAGTCAACGAGTGTGATCAACGCAACTGATTTGCCTTCAATGATTCACGTTGAAATGGCGTTATTTGAAAATGGTGGAGGTCGTGGAGAAATCCTAAAAAAAGCTTTGAACAGGTTGCTTTCCATACCGCCGACTAGAGTCCGAAAGAGATTTTTCTACTGCTGCTGGCATGTTCTGTAATATAGGTAATAAGATCGCACCTAAACGACGAGACACTTGACGCGATCTCGTTTTTTATAGAAGACTGATTAAAATACGTATTACTGTTATGATATGACTGACTGATTGGATAGAAATATAATTTATTGAATATTCTTTTCATAATTGTAACTGACTTACGTTAAACTTTTTTCTTGAGACTGCATTTTTAAAAACAAGGGGGATACCTTTTTTCACCTATTTTCATTACAGAATATACCTAGATCGAAAGTTTGTAACTTGGTAAGGGACTAAAAGATTAATTTTTGTCTTTTTCAGAAAATGGGCAACATCATCTTCTCGATAATTTGGCTTTTAATCCTCATATTTATATCATTTTGGTTAGCTGGTATTGCTGCTGGTATCTACATAATTGTCCTTCCCTTCACAGTCTGTATAGAAGCGTTATCGGTGAGTATTTCATGTGTTTAAGTTTTTACCAAATTCCAAGATATAAATAGGCATTCAAAACCATTATTACGACGTTTGAGGCCCCAGCATTTCTATTTAAATAACGTAGTTTTTGGTTAAAGCGTAGTAGCTTTATCAACCGTAATCCGACGATGTTATTAACGGTTTTGACTGTATCAAAATGAAGACAGCCCTTTACTTACTTATTAATAAGAACCTTTTTTTTTCGGGTCGGGTGGAGGGGTCTGTCAGACTCATAGTCCCGTCGTCCACGACACTTCTCAAGACGTTTGGACAAATTGTATTATGTGATCGCTCTTTAAACCTACTGGAACTCAGGTTCCAGAATTAATTACCTAATATAAATCAGTAGGTATCGCGCGACGTGTACTTACCTACGTTAGGTCGCAATCGCAATGATGACTGCCTAACGCGTTAGCAATTGATTGCGTCGTATGGACCGCCATGACTGAAGTACTAGTGCTGTGACATTCTGGCTACTCATTGATTTGAGTTTGTATAGTACGTTTCACGAAAGAATTCCCTTCGCCGTAATGTTGGCTACCCTGTCTGACCTTTCCGTGCTACCAACATTACATCCATAGATTTATGTAAGTAAAAAAAAAGGTTTTTATATTTCTATGCATTTCTATGATTACGGCGAAGGGAATTCTTTTATGAAACGCACGTAACTGGAAATATCTGGCTTGGCTTTCTGGCTTGAAGTGAGCTGTCATTCCACCTGATGCTAGGGATTGACACTACTGACAGCTTACTTCGAGCTTACTTCACCCAAGTTATCACGATTAGATTTTTACGGAATAGACCGGCTGGTCAAGATTAGTATTAGGTAAAATTAGATTGAAGCTATTTGATTGGTTGAAACAAGTTTAGTTTGCTTTACTCTTGAGTAAGTTCTGTATAACACCAGCCAAGAATGGTAGCTAGTAGCTGATCATCACACAAAAGTCACGACGGTTTTAGAATTAGTAAAGGCTGGGCTGTTTATTATGTTAGAAAATATAGGTAGGTATAGGTACTTAGACAATCCAAATTCCGTTTCCACTTACGATTGTTGTTTTTGATTGCAGGGTCTCACAGATTTCTTGCTGTCAGTAGTACAATTCCCGAGATACTGTGCTATAGGTATGATGGAGGGAAGAGGACTTAATTAGATTATTATATAAACACTATTCTAGTCAAATAAACAGTTGTAAATTAATGGTGATGATTCTCTCGTGAGCGACACGTACTACGTTTATACTTAGTTGCTTCAGCCTATTTCTTGTTCTATCCTACTTATAATATGATGGCAATAAGTAGGTTTATAAATGACTCAAGTTGTTTTGTGAACACAACAGAATCAGCGCCATTTTCTTTTATTTAGGTATATGAATTAAGTGTCATCAAGTCAACAATAATAATATGAATAATTAACAATTTCCATACGTGTCCATTTAACGATTTACCCTATTAAGGATGAGATTGCTAAGTGTTTATGTAGGTATTATATAAGTGTTAAATGGAAACTTCAATCTACAACCACCTATTGACTAATGCATATCAACATCAACCGTCGAATTCATTACAAATTAGGTAAGAATCGGTAGGATACGTATATCTCGAGATTAGAAATATTATGTATACTTACCTGAAATAAAACCGCCCATTGTGTCACCCTACGTAAAATTTCAACATTCATACCTGTATTTTAAATGGTGTGCATAATAAAGAGTATTATATTCTATTCTATTCTATTCTATTATATTCTATAAAACAGCGTTATTAAATAAAAGTATATTATGTATGGCTCCACGCATATATAACCATTTACCAAGATCACTTCTGGAGATAAGTCGTATAAATATGTGTAAAAATAATATTAAAACATTGTTACTAAAAAAAAGCACTTACTCTGTCACTGAATATTTACAGGATAAACTTATAATGTTATATACTTCATACAATATTTTAAATGATGTCTTTTTAATTTTTATTTTTTTTACTGTTAAATTCTACTTTCATAGATAACAGTGTATTTTGTAAATTTGCATGCCTGATGGTAGGATATGGCTAATGGACACTATTGTTTATTTAAGACCTTTTTCTTGTTCGCAAACGACTAAATGATTATGATTATGTACGTAAGTAATATTAGATATTTATTTATAATAATAATAGTGGCAATATCTGTCAGGACTGTCACACATGAAATTAATAAATAAATAAGTAATTATCTACCTGTTTCTAAAAAAATCGTTTTATTGTACCTACCTAAGGTCATTATGATACCATTCATAGCTAATTATTTAACACGAATTTAATGATTTCCATCCTTGTTACACTGTGTTGTCACAGTCACAGATGGTCATATTTGTGTGATCCTCTGGTGTAATGTCACATATTTTGCAATTTTAAAATAAACCTTATGTAAAATAGAACGTGTGACATTATAATAGGGGTTAAAGTATGAAATTGCCGTCTATTGTATTAGGAATTTTGAACTGACATGGTTCATGGTTTGAGATTTTTGAGTCAAACTTTTTTCACATGGTACCTATGAAGTTCTTCTTTTAAAAAATGTGCAACATTTGATTATCGACATTCAGTTGTTTTTTCTATTCAGCTTAGACAAGAAAGATGGATATTTCGAAAATTCAAGTTATTTTTGAATACTTACGAGTTCCGACGCGGAACTAACGCGGCAGAAACAGCTCGCAATATCAATGTTGCATTTGGAGAGGGGACTGCTAATGAACGCACCGTGCGATTTTGGTTTAAACGCTTTCGTGATGGAAACTTTGATTTGAAGAACGAACCACGTGGAAGACCGCCCACACAGGTGAATAACAATAAATTGAAAGAGATGGTGGAAGCCGATCCGAGCCAAACTATCTAGGAATTAGCGGCATGTTTTAACGTTACCTTACCAACAATATTGACTCATTTGCGTCAAATCAATAAAATAAAAACATATGAGAAATGGGTGCCTCATGATTTGACTGATCTGCAGAAAGAAACGCGTGTTGAAACTTGTGTTGCCTTGTTGAATCGATACAGAAAGAAGGAATATTGGATCGAATTGTGACATGTGATGAAAAGTGGATTCTTTACGATAACCGTAAGCGAAAAATGCAATGGCTGACCCCAGGTCAAACGCCGCAACAATGTTCTAAAGCAAAGCTTACCAATAAAAAGGTAATGATAACTGTTTGGTGGTCTCAGCATGGTGTTATTCACTATAGTTTTCTCCGATCTGGTCAAGCAATTACGGCAGATGTCTACTGTGCCGAACTCCGAATAATGATAGCAAAACTAGCAGTGAAACAGCCCCGACTCATGAATCGATCTTCACCATTATTGCTCCATGATAACGCGAGACCTCATACAGCACGAGAAATAAAACCGTTTTAACTCTACAGGAACTGCAATTAGAAACCATTCGTCACCCTCCGTATTCGCCAGACCTTGCTCCAACGGACTACCATTTTTTTCGTGATTTGGACAATTTTCTACGTGATAAAAAGTTTTCTTCTCAGGAGGCAGTACTTACCTACAAAATGCTTTCACAAAGTTTGTCGAATCTAGATCATGAGAGTTCTATTGCAAAGGCTTATACGAGTATGACCTTCCTATTAGATGGCAGCAATGTATAGAATATAATAATGGTAATTATTTTGATTAAATAAATATGTTAAATTAAAAAAAAAAACGAATTTAAATTTTTCAGTACAAATCGGCAATTTCATACTTTAACCCACCCCTTTTTATTTACGAGTAGCGCCTAGGTATTTTTTTATATTATAATAATAGGTATACCCATGAAATTGCCGTTTTGTATGAAAAAATTTAAACGATTTTTTTTCATGCATTTTTTATTTGTATTAATCGAAGTAATCACCCATGCAATCAATGCATCATTGCCAACGCAGTGGCAGTTTATTGATGCCCTTCTTAAAGAAGTCAGCTGGACGGGAGGCAACAAATTCTTCAAAGGCATTTTGTACTGCCTCTCGGGTATTGAATTTTTTTCCCGCCAAGAAGTTATCCAAATTCTGGAAAAAGTAGTAGTCTGTAGGCGCAAGGTCTGGTGAGTAGGGCGGATGACGGAGAGCTTCCAACCCCAGTTCTTGCAACTTGGAGACCGTCTGCTGTGCAGTATAAGGTCGCGCGTTGTCGTGCAGGAGCAGCGGAGACGAGCGATGGACCAATGCTGGTTGGAGATGTGCCAGCTTCTCCATCATTGTGTTCAGTTCTTCACAGTACCTACACATCTGAAGTAATGCTCACCCCGTTTGGTAAGAAGCTGTGATGAATCACACCGGCGCTAGACCACCAAACAGTGACCATCACTTTTCTAGGGGTAAGTTTTCGTTTAGGGCATTGTTTAGGTGCTGAACCAGGATCCAACCAACTTGCTGAGCGCTTGCGGTTATCAAACAGAATCCATTTTTCTTCGCAGGTAACAATGCGGTTCAAAATTCCTTCATTTGTGTGTCTGTTGAGCAGTGCAAGGCACGTCTCGACGCGTACTTCGCGCTGGCGATCATTGAGTTCGTGGGGTACCCATTTGTCAAGCTTTTTTACCTTGCCAATTTGACGCAAATGGATCAATATTGTTTTGACGCTAACGTCGAAAGCTGCTGCTAATTCAGCCGTAGATTGTGTATCATCAGCTTCCACAATCGCCTTTAATTCGTCATTGTCGACCAAAGTCTTCGGACGACCGCGAGGTTCATTTTTCAGGTCGAAATTTCCAGAACGGAAGCGAGCAAACCAATAACAAGTGGTGCGTTGGTTTGTAGTGTTAGCTCCGTAAACGTCGTTGATGTTGCGTGCCGCTTGTGCCGCGTTGCTGCCACGACGGCACTCATATTCCATAATTACTCGAATTTTAATCGGGCGTAAATGCGAAGTACTCACCTATTTAAAACATCGTTCTGTTTCGGTCAATCGTTCGAAGATGATAGAGACGGCACGATTATTTATATTATTTTAGCCTTTATTTTATTTTTTTGTGGAAGGGAAATCATTAAATGACCTCCCGCTTTGGGCGGAGCGGGAGGGCGTGTTAGACTTTTTATTGACTAAAACCCACCCGTGTTCCTTCAGTTGCCCGTGCCAGGGCCACGGTATCTCTTTCGAACAACCCGCGACCCCAGCGGCATCGATCCTATTGGACCCCATTACTGCTGACATCTCTTTGAGGCGCGCGTGGAACACAACGCGCCATCGACCCGGGCCTGGTCCTTACCGGACGGCGAGCTACCCATTGCTCGTCGTCCGCAAGCCCGCGCCTACGGTGGCCGGAAATCGGCAATAGATTCCCGCCGCCCAGGGCGTCTCCTGCGGCGGCTAGGGGCGCGAGGGCGCGACTGTTGCCTCTCCCTCACACGTTCCGCCTCCTCCTTCGCGAGCATTACTGCTTCGCAGAAGGAGGTGACGACCTCCCATGCACTCTCGCTCCACACCATGGCCTGGACCAGGTTTGGACGCGAGTGAATGCTGCCGCCGACCTAAATTAAAAAAAAAAGATCTCGGTCTAAATTATTTTAGCCTCAAATGTGATTTGTGGTGCAAGTGGAAATGGAGAAATGTATATGTGATTTATATAATAGTAATTCCATGGTGTCTACCTAGGAATGTTCGTAAGTCTAATATTAGGTCTTTACCTATGAAATTGCCGTTCTGCAGTACTGGCCATTTCAAATCAAAATAATTTTTGTTTGGCTAAGAATTCTAATTTCAAATTAATTTTATTTTAAAAACATGGATTTTTTTTCCAAAAGTAGTCATTTGTTTATTGATTAGTGTTACATTTTCATCGCATTTCAATCTTTTTCGTCATCATGGATACGTTAAAAATTCGAGTAATTATGGAATATGAGTACCGTCGTGGCAGCAACGCGGCACAAGCGGCACGCAACATCAACGACGTTTACGGAGCTAACACTACAAACCAACGCACCACTTGTTATTGGTTTGCTCGCTTCCGCTCTGGAAATTTCGACCTGAAAAATGAACCTCGCGGTCGTCCGAAGACTTTGGTCGACAATGACGAATTAAAGGCGATTGTGGAAGCTGATGATACACAATCTACGGCTGAATTAGCAGCAGCTTTCGACGTTAGCGTCAAAACAATATTGGTCCATTTGCGTCAAATTGGCAAGGTAAAAAAGCTTGACAAATGGGTGCCCCACGAACTCAATGATCGCCAGCGCGAAGTACGCGTCGAGACGTGCCTTGCACTGCTCAACAGACACACAAATGAAGGAATTTTGAACCGCATTGTTACCTGCGATGAAAAATGGATTCTGTTTGATAACCGCAAGCGCTCAGCAAGTTGGTTGGATCCTGGTTCAGCACCTAAACAATGCCCTAAACGAAAACTTACCCCTAGAAAAGTGATGGTCACTGTTTGGTGGTCTAGCGCCGGTGTGATTCATCACAGCTTCTTACCAAACGGGGTGAGCATTACTTCAGATGTGTACTGTGAAGAACTGAACACAATGATGGAGAAGCTGGCACATCTCCAACCAGCATTGGTCAATCGCTCGTCTCCGCTGCTCCTGCAGACAACGCGCGACCTCATACTGCACAGCAGACGGTCTCCAAGTTGCAAGAAATGGGGTTGGAAGCTCTCCGTCATCCGCCCTACTCACCAGACCTTGCGCCTACAGACTACTACTTTTTCCAGAAATTGGATAACTTCTTGGCGGGAAAAAAATTCAATACCCGAGAGGCAGTACAAAATGCCTTTGAAGAATTTGTTGCCTCCCGTCCAGCTGATTTCTTTAAGAAGGGCATCAATAAAACTGCCACTGCGTTGGCAAAGATGCATTGATTGCATGGGTGATTACTTCGATTAATACAAATAAAAAATGCATGAAAAAAATTAGTTTAAATTTTTTCATACAAAACGGCAATTTCATAGGTGTGTACTAATAGTACCATAGATATATGATTTATATTTCTATGAATAGTACCTACATATTACCTCAATGACAATTAATTAGTAAAATTGTACCAGAAGTTTGCAGAGCACTGTTTCAGAGTTTAAAAGATTATGTAAGGGTAAGTACATGTAAAATAAAAGATTTGATAGGTTAAATATTAAGCTCTATTCAAATAATCAACGTCTGTTAATGATTTAGAATCCCTTAATTGTGGATTAATCCTGTAAATGTGATAAGATTCAAAATTAATAACATCTTCATCATTATTTTGTTGAACACTGTCCTGGTTTGTGGTGCCATCATTACTTGCTGATGTGCCGGGTGTGTTTTGCCGTCCTGTACTATAGTCGTACCGTACGTATTATTCTCTTGTCGATACTTTCCAATGCAAGCATCAATCAATATATTATTTATAAATTGTTTGGCTATTAGAGTAGAATATTCGTGCTTTATATTTCGAAGTTCTGATCTCACATACTTCCCATAAACATCAAATTCATCTGTCATTTCATCTCTGTCCTCCAATCTTTTTTTTACATTCTTCATTACTTTATCAATTATTTCGTCGTGACTCCGCTTCTTCGCTACTTTTGCCCCAGTTTGCGGAATTGTTTCGGTTTGTTCTGCTCGCGTTTCTTCATTTTGGTGTTGCATTGAATTATCTTAATTTTGATGTTGCGTAGAGTTATGGTCTTCCACCTAAAAAAATAATGATATATTAAGCTCATGTATGAAACATTTCAGATTCCATGAAATGAAGTGGAATGGAAGAAAGTCGCAAGAAAATTTAACATGTTGTGTAATTTTCCCCACTGTGTCGGTGCTATAGATGGTAAACATGTCTGTTGTTTTTCGTATATTTCGGAGCCCAATTGAACTTAAATCTAATAATGTTGAGCTTGTAACTACGACTTGTGTATATTTGCATAATTTTTTGAGTCGAAATAAGCGTTCCAGAGCCTTGTATACTCCACCAGGAACTTATGACAGAGAAGATTCTGAATTTAATGTAATACACGACACTTGACGTAATGAAGTAACAGGAAATAATCTACATCCTTTAGAAGATGAGAATGAAAAAATGTGGACACGTCTCTGGTACCATCCATAAGAGATAATTTTTACATGTCTCGTAGTTTCTACGTAATAAACAAAAAATAGTTTCCGCGCCAAAAAATTCAAATTATTGCCTCGGAGCAGGTAAGGAGCGGCGTTGCCGTTCCGTGCGCTACGTTATCAGTTAGTTGTAGTTTGAACTAGATTGTAGACTGGGAGCCGACCACACACTTTAATATTGTACTATATACGGACCGGACGGAGGAGCTCGTGGCTAAGTAACAAAAGCCGCAGGGGTCGATCCATCAGGTTAAGCTACGCTTGCCGGGGTCGGTCAGTGGATGGGCAAAATTGGTGAGGCCGTTCCTTATATTCCTTAGTCTAAAGTATTGCATGTTCATAAGATTATAGCATGAATCCAAATTCCCAGGACATAAAGTTAAACACGGAGTTTACCTACTTCTTAAATATTGCAAATCAACAAAAATCTCCGCACAGACCCTTTTTTTTGTTGAATGTCAACTTATGGCAAGCTAAATTCTATGTTCACACAAAAAATTTACCCCATACGGTAAAGCTTTAAAATAAGGTCTTTGTTTTAAAACACGGGCCGGTCGTTCTAACCAGTTTTGTTACCACTCAAACAAAAACATAACAAAATTGGGTATGGCTTCGATTGTACCAATGAGAAGGTACGGAAATTGTCTATTTAGAGCTATAGCATTACAAATACTTATACAATTTAATGGGGCTGACATTCGACCACGTGTCTGTTCGCAGACCTTGCAAATTATTTATCGGCTAATCATAACGACGACAGAATTTACTTAACACTTTTGAATAATATTCAGGTCTTTACTCCGTCTTCAATTCTCAGAATAACATCTGCATTAAGCAGGAAAAGCACTACTAAAAAACGTTGTGAACAGGCCACTAGAAACGCTGAATCTCTATTACCATTCGAAATAAACTCAAAGATGAACTGGAAATTAGCCAGACTCATGTATCGAATGGTGGTCGTACCTTGTATGACACACGGTTTGAAAGTATCGGCACTCACCAAAGCTACAGGACAAGACCGAGAAGATAGGAGAGAGTTATCAAGAGAGACTTGATTAACCACGCTAGGAATAAACCAACACGAAAGAAAATGCATGAAATCTTAAACGGAAAAACCGTAACCAAATGCATTAAGAACCACAGGATGTGCTATCTCGGACATGTCCACAGGCGTAGGCGTCGCGAACCGCACCTGCTACATGCAGCAATGCAGTACTAGGTAATATCCAAAAATTCGGCCGCCCTATTTACACATGGAAAGCAGGACATAATTTACTTCGATAAGGAAATCAACTTTTGGGTGGACACGGCTGAAGATAGAGATAAAATTAAGAAAGCTGCTAACGAGATTTACAACAAACCTGAAATGGATAGCAGTGAGACCTCAGACGAAGATATTGGAAATAACAACGTGGCATAGCAGTGACACCAAAAGAGTCGAAAGCGCAGTTTAATTGCCAAAAGATTCACCGGGGAAGTTGAACTTGAAGCAACATGGCAGTGACGTCATAAAAAGAGCCCGTCCATAATCCTGTCGGCCGTGGCGACAGGGTACCATCCGTAGGTAGGTACTTGAATTGACTTCTCGGGTCGATTAAGAACTGAATGCGATTTCACAAAAACAGCAAACCTCAACACTTGCAAAAAAGCACCCTTGAACACTCCGATTTTGGGACACAGGAACACCAAATAATATTATTATAATTGACACACACGCGATCTTTTTTTCCCCTTCGTTAAGGGTTAAGAGTACTATCAACGACTTTTGTGCGTCACACCCATACGGAAGGTATTCGTATGCACGGGCCAGTGGCTAGTGGCCTGCATTGTTTTCGTCCACCAATAGCGCTTCGGCGCACATTATAAAAGAAAAAGGTTAGAACGCCAAGAAAAAACAGCAATTAACGTTTAAGAAAAGGGGCATTGTTTATTTTAGGGTCATCCTTCTTAGGCGACATTCTTCGTTCATTGGTCAAATAAAACAACTAACTGTAAAAAGGCCCATCCTTCATTCATTGGTCAAACACAAAAAGGGCGTTGACTACGATGTCAACGTGCAACCGAAAAAGTTTTGAAAAGGGTGAGGCACAGACTTTCGATAGTACCTAAAAATACCGCTGCACGCTGGCGCCCCCGCTTCGCAGGCGCCTCGCTCGGGTGTGACTGAAGCTTAAGATTTCTACAAAAACTGACAACCGCCCATAAATAATAAAAAACCTAAGTACTATGATAGCTGGGTCACGATCGAGGCGATCAGTACATCAGTAGCCAACAAATTCTAACGCAGAAATTATCTAACACCAAGACACCACAACATACAGTAAACTTAATTAGCCAGTACAACATACGAGTTGAGCAGGAACAATCAGAACTCTGGTTCCAAATTACCAGCCCCCAATTACCACAGGACAAGATCGACTTCAATAAGGAAATTAACTGTTCGGTGGACACGGCTGAATCAAGAGATAATATCAAGAAGGCTGTTAACGGGACTTACAAGGAAACTGAAACGGATAGCAGTGAGACCTCAGGCGAAGATACTGGAAACAGCAACGTGTAATACAACATAGCAGTGACATAAATGGTGTCGAGAATGCTGCAGTCTAACCCCGCCAAAAGATTCACCGCTGAAGCTAGATTTTAAATAAAATGTTATTACTTGCCGCGGGTATACCGCATCCTTGCAGCGTGTGTACCGCGGTAGCGCGTACTTGCAGGGAGTGTACCGCGTCCTTGCCGCGAGTGTACCGCGGTAGCGCGTACTTAGAGCGGGTGTACCGCGTCTTTGCCGCGTGTGTACCGCGTCAGTACCACGTCCTTGCGCGTGTGTACCGCAGTCATTCGTTTGAGTGAAAGAAAACCTGTCTCATGTAATGTTGAGATTTGTTTTTAAAAACGAACGTCACGATCGACGACGATCAACACACACACACCAACAGCCAACAAATTCTAACACAGAAATTATCTAATGCCTAAAACGCCTCTAAACGAATTGAGCAGGAACAATCTACAGAACTCCGATTTCAAATCACCAACCCCCAACTATGCAGGACAAGATTTACTTCAATAAGGAAATTAACTTTTCGATGGACACGGCTGAATAAAGAGTTACATCAAGAAGGCTGCTAGAGATATACAAGAAACAGGAAACGGATAACAGCAAGACCTCAGACGATGATTTTGGTAATAACAACGTATAATACAGCGTAGCAATGACATAAACATTAAACAGTCAAAAACGAAGTTTAACCGGCAAAAGATTCACCGAAGCTGGACTTGAAGCAACACGGCAGCAACGTCATAAAAAAGCCCATCCATATTATATCACCCGTCTCTCCACTATTCCAAGGCTTACTTTACGGTGCATACTGGGTATGGCTCCTTATCCCCTCCATATCCTAAGGGCATGTCTTCCCTACCATTACCGCGCCCCCCGGTCTACTCACTGATATATAATGGGCTCTGTTGCACCATGTAACATGTAGCCCCCCGTCATGATCCAGCCTGCCCCGTCTGGCTGTCATATTATTATTAGCGACGCTCAGTCGACTAATAATTTACTCTAGTTTTAAGCCTGGCCGGGGGCTTTTAAGTTCGCTTAAAGAACCCACAGGAAACGCCCGGTTGAGCAGTCTCGACCCTCAGTGGTCAACTGCGAGATGCCATGTATAAATAACTAATAACTAACCATGTAACATGAGGCAACAGGGTCTAGTGTGAATCTCTGGGTTCATTCGAGCAATCGAGTCTGGTTAAAGCACGCTGGGGTCGGTGCAATTCATTTATTTATTTATTGCACAATGTACACACAGTTACAGGCTTTGCTTAAAACTAATGAGTACATAACCCCGTTGGGGTGCAGCATTCATTAATTCATGCATTCATTCATAGATTCACTCATCTTGACAGTACGAAAAACAAATGAAAATCACACATTTTCCTAATTTGAATTTGGGATTATGTTCTTTAAAATTTAAACTTTCAATGATACCAAAACCAGCCAGATACAAAAAGTATAGCCAAAGAGATTTTATTTTAAGTTCATACATACTATAATGCGAAAAGACTTTTTCCACAACCTAATACTTACTTGGTTGACAACTAATTGTTTCAAAACGAAATAAAAGTCAATTTATGAAGTCAAATGCATTTTATTCATTACCATCCCCAATTCTAATACACGTAGGTGTGTGGATGGGTCGGTTAAGTGACTTAAATGGCTAGTGTTCAAACTTCTGGTCTCGACAACCTTTGCAAAAAGACTCTGTTTCATAACACTACGAGTTTCAAAATTTTGTGTGATAAAATTAAAAAATAAATCAAACTTCACTTTCTAGAATTCCGATTCGTATAGCGATTTTTATTCTATGGGAGATCACCGTCTGAATCACAGTTATTGTTCTGAGGTCTGAATACTACTTCGTTTGTGGTGTATTATCTACGGTCTAAAAAAGCGGTTTTCTCTGAAAATGTCATTCTGTTTTTCAATCTTATTTTCGATATGTTGGCTTTTAATCCTCATATTCGTAGGATTTTGGATAGCTGGTATTGCTGCTGGAGTCTACATATTCCTCATACCCTTCACAGTCTGTTTACCAGTCTGCGAGGTTAGTAGGTATTTCATATTTTTTACCTAAACTAATGTAGTAAGTAGATACCTACCTATATAATAATATCCAAATCAATTTCGCATCAGAGCCGGTCTCTAAGAGGTAAGTAGGTTAGGTAGGTACATATTCGGTCAGAGTAGGTACCTACCTCAACAGAACGCAATGTGGCAGGCTGCAGGCCAAGTCGGACAGCCGGCAACGAGCCTCCGGCTATGACCGACTGTATGGTCCTTTTACTTAGGCAGTCTGTGCTTTCTTTTATACTAACAGCCGACCGCAACAGGGCCCACATTAGAAAGACAGTGTCAGTCATGTTATTATTTCAATGACAAGAGATCAATTTCGTAAGAGGATTGTGAAGTGCTGATACGTGGCGCGATCACGCGAGTAGGTATTTTCAAAAATGCTTTCTATTTCATAGCGCTTGCTCTGCCTCCCCCCACTGGGCGTGATAGAGACAGTTGCAAGTCTTGAAGGCAATTACTTACTCTATATTGTTTCGGGCGATGTTTTCACCCCCCTAAACCTTTACGAAATGAGACAATTTTGGTCTGTACGTTTTTCTTTTTCAGTAAGTAAGTAAGTAAGTAACTCCCCCCACTGGGCGTGATAGAGACAGTTGCAAGTCTTGAAGGCAATTACTTACTCTATATTGTTTCGGGCGATGTTTTCACCCCCCTAAACCTTTACGAAATGAGACAATTTTGGTCTGTACGTTTTTCTTTTTCAGTAAGTAAGTAAGTAAGTAACTCCCCCCACTGGGCGTGATAGAGACAGTTGCAAGTCTTGAAGGCAATTACCTACTCTTTTAAATATTGTTTCGGGCGATGTTTTCAACCCCCTAAACCTATACGAAATGAGACAATTTTGGTCTGTACGTTTTTGTTTTTTTAGTACCTAAGTAAGTAAGTAACTCCCCGCACTGGGCGTGACAGAGACAGTTGCAAGTCTTGAAGGCCTACTCTTTTAAATATTGTTTCGGGCGATGTTTTCACCCCCTAAACCTTTACGAAATGAGACAATTTTGGTCTGTACGTTTTTCTTTTTTTTGTAAGTAAGTAAGTAATTCAGTTTAGTTTTTTTTTTTTTTGTTAGCCTACACTGTCCCACTGCTGAGAAAAGGCCTCATCAGTTTAATTTAAAAAAAAAAAAAACGCTCGAGGAAGTATAAAGTCAAAAATATACTTATATAAGTACCTATAACTAATATACTTATATAAATGCTAAAACCATATATCGTACGCAATATTTCTATAAACTAAAAACTTACAGACCTATAAAGTTTTTCATTAGGTACTTATATCTACACAACATTAAAGCCCTCTTCTTAGTCCGCATTATTGTGCAACTACGGAACCCTATTACTGCGCACGGCCCGACAAGCACTTGGCCCCCGTTTTTTATATGAAAATTCACAGCTTCACAATCCTCTTTACATTCGTCTGACTGCTCCAGCAGACAGACCTCTTTTATCTGTTGTGGGCCTAACCCAGGTGCCCTGTGCCAAAAGCCAATGACCAAAATTGGAGCCTACTTATTATTTTATTTTTTGTAGAAAATAACATAAACAACTTATTTATTTATTATAACACCTTAAATCTATCATTGCAGGTTGCCCTAATGCGATAGTTAAGTCTACATAAAAAAATTCCATACTTTCTAATTATTAATTATTATACTACCTATTATGGAGGCATGAGGAGCAGGGTGTTGCTCCATAGAAAAGGGAGGATCCTCCGACCAGACTGGTGTCGTGTCTAATGGTGGGGAACAGCCCTATGAGTAGTCGCGCGGTAAATCCTGATTGCGCGATGCAGGATTTTTGCGTGACGTCATGGCATTATTATGCGTAGTTCGCATGTGGCGATTTGTATATGCTGCCACATCAATACCCTCCGAAGACCGGAGGTCGATAGTGAGCTGAGTCGTGTATCTTGCGATGCGTGTCAGTGCCGTTGTGGTTCCAGTTCATGGTGAGTCGGAATTGTCTGCGGTGATTCCCTAGTGAGTCGGGGTGGCGCTGCGTTATGCTCCAGTGAATCGGATGTACAGCGCTGGGTTGAGGCTGACTGCTGGCGTTGACCAGGAGAGGGTAGGGCTCTTCGGACCGGGCGAAAGTGCAGTGTGCTGTGCCATGGTTGTTGATGAGGCTGCTGGTGATACCAGGAATGCGCGTCCGCTGTGTACTGGTGGTCAGGATACCCGTTGAAGCCATGGATGCTGGCTGGCTGTGTGACTCGCCGCTCGAAAGCTTGAGGAAGTGATGCTAATAACCAGTCACCAGTATAGTGGCATGAGGAACAGGGTGTAAAGTTCACTCATCCTCCATAGAAAGGGAGGATCCTCCGACCAGACGGGTGTCGTGACTGGTGGGCAACTGCCCGACAGTTGATGTCGGGACGTTGCATATATGCTAGTCGCGCGGTAAACTCTGATTGCGCGATGCAGGATTTTTGCGTGACGTCATGTCATTGTGATGCGCAGTTCACATGTGGCGATGTAGATGCCGCCACATTATAAACTAAATTTACAATAAACTAACAGACATAACACCTAAATTTAACTTAACTATAACATAACACCTTAACACCCTAGAGGTCGCCAAAGTAGTCGTTCAGAGAACAAGAAAACGGTCAATTTTATCCGTTACCCTGTTGAGCGTGCGCAGCGCGCGTATCAGTGGTGCGCGCTGAAGCAGGTTGGTGCGCGCGGTCGGCACCACCAGCAGCTGCGGCCGCCGCCGCCTGCTCACATACCTACTCATCTGGTAAGCACAGTCGAATTGACTGTAGTATGGCAAAATTTGAAATTTTACCCCTCATTACATGGAACAAGTACACACACACACACACTACAGCACTACTACGAGTACACAGCGATCTAGCATAGTAGCGTGTGGTACTAGCACAGTAGTTCCCGTTTGATATCTAATTTATAATATCCAACCATTCCCAAAATAAATAAGGTTCGATACAGGAATATGGATAACCCAGATATATTCCGTGTAACCTCAAATACATAAAAGTAATATATATTTTTGTTTTGTATCTGCTCTAGTATCGTACCTACCTACTATAGGATTTGGCTTCACTAGGACCCCAAATAGCCGCCTTGTATTCTAAGTGGCTCTTTACAAGTGCTTCGTACAAAGTTTTTTCAGTTACTATTCCTTTATTTCAATGTAAAATTACATTCTCTGTACGCAGCACTCCATTTATGTAAATAAAACAGCTGAAATAAAAAAAAAATCAGTAATGGATGTTGAAATACTCGAACGACGCGTGAAATGGCGGGGAAGGCTCGCTGCGCTGCCGTTCGCTACGTGCGTGTTGCCACAGTAACGGTAGGTACATTGCGTGTAAGGTAATAAAACAAATCAGGTTTATTGGATTCCCATAAAGTTCCTGAAATAATTTCATGTACCTACCGGTCATCTTAGTATGATATTATATATACCTACCTACTGAATTCACCCCATCAGTCTGCGGAAGGCTGTCCCTTACCTTCTGTATAAGGATCACTCTTGAGATTGGACTTCAGGGTGAAATCTGAAACTATGGGTATAGTTGTTGTGTTTTAGCAGGGCAATAGCGGTCATTGATCCCCTTACCTATATTTTTAGCCCAGTCAATAACAACATCAAATTCGCATGTAACTATGTTTTTTTATATGTTGTTTGGTCCCCTGAGAGTAGTTTATACCCAAGTTTGCAACCCTTAAAACCTTGTGCTACTCCCATAGTGCTCGAAACCTGAGAAATTCTGGCACTTGCTTCAGTTTTTTTGACAAATATATCTTATGGACGCGTTTTTAGGTATCTTTGTACCTACGTATTTTTGTGAAGCAAACTCTGAACCCCAACCCAACCACTCTGCGGGTGTATTGGTTGCGAAGATAGAGGTAGTCATTACACACATAGAATTGGCCTCTAGGCTTCAATTTCCTCAAAAAAAAAAAAAATGTCGGTTTTGGGTAAATTTTATCAAAACATTGTACAGTGAATAATGTTTTGATAAAAAAAAAACGTTCAAGAATGTGAATTTGACATTTTAGATGTAACATGGTTTCAACATACTCTTATGTAGGTAGGTACACTAAACAAGTTAACGTAAACATAAATGTAAACCAGAAAATATTATTTACACGGTCAAGCACAAACACAATTTAGACTTTCGCCCCTTTTGGAGGCGCCGCCTCCGGGTCTCATCCAGTCTGGATAAATGGAGGGGAGGGGGAGGTGGGACAACGTTTTCTCGAGTTGGAGGCGGGTCGTCTTATGTTGTTAGCCCTGCATATCCTCGTCCTCCTCGTCTAGGATGATAGGGGTGACGTTGTTGCGATTTCGCCCTTCACACAAGGAACATACGATAGAGCACTTGAGCCCTGCCTATGCAAGTGCACGATCGGGGTCGCGGGTAGTTCGAAAGAGATACCGTGGCCCTGGCACGGGAAACTGTAGGAACACGGGTGGGTTTTAGTCAGTAAAAGTCTGACACGCCCTCCCGCTCTGCCCGGAGCGGGAGAAGTCATTTGATGATTTCCCATCCACAAAAAAAAAAAAGCCCTGCCTATGCAAGTGCATGATCCTAAGCACCCTTTTTTGCATTTGCAAGCCACCATTCTACGCAGGGTCCGAGCTCCGAGGAGATGGCTTTGCGCACAATGTGATGGGCATGAGACCTTGCCTGCTGGTGACCCATCCCCAGTCACACGGGTTTTTGTCAAGTGCTAACCATTTTTGCACCTGATTCATTTTGGTCCTCCACGAATGATATACATATTGCAGCCTCTGTGGTGGAGGGGAGGCGGGCAAAGTTGACTTTGATGGCCATTGCTGCCGATTTTACAAATGCCGACTATCGCAGGGTGTTCAGCGTTCCCTCATCTCCCCTGCATGATCATCAAGGTCTTCTTGCCAGCATTTCCTACTTCTTCCTGGTTGGAGTTTGAATCAAGGCAAATGCTGTCGAGGTCTATCCATTCAGGGTTTTTTTAGGACGTTGCACCACTTCATTTCGTCTTGCCAGAAAAGGGCAGAGGTGATGGCATACATACCTATACAGGGTGATAAGTTAAACGAGAGATATACTTTAACGGAGTGTAGTACCTACTCATGAACAACTTTTACCATGGAACTAACCCTGAAATATGAAAAAAAGTCTGCTGTCTCGTACATTTTGGTCGCGTAGGTTTGGCACTTTGTAGAGAACAGCTGCTTTTCTTTCATAATTCAGGGTTAGTTCCATGTTAAAAGTTTTTATTTTCATGAGTAGGTACTACACTCCTATATAGTACCTATGCCCCACGTTTAACCTAGCACCTGTATATTGATGGTAACCCTATATATTGTAGCCGTAGCTGTTTGTATTTTCATGAGTACTACACTCCTATATAGTATGTCCCCACGTTTAACCTAGCACCTGTATATTGATGGTAACCCTATATATTGTAGCCGTAGCTGTTTGCTAGGCTACGGGGCGACGGCTAGCTGTTACGTTACAATGTTTAAGTGTTCGCTATTTTAAACCACAACACATATTGTGATCAAGATAGGTTCTATTCACTTAAGAAAATATTCCTGTGAAAGCGCAGCTAGTGACAAACGAACATTGTGCGATCTAGACGTGAGCCGTGCTATGCGATTATCGCCTTTGTGGTGATCATGCGGAACTTTGGCCCATAGTACAACCAATTTACAGGTCAGTGTCAGGTAACCTGTAAATTGCAAAAGACGCAAGAAAATTTGAATTTCTCGGGCTACCACTGCGGATCCATCTTACAGGATCGCGTCACCGCGAGTCCGCGACACCTCGACATGCTATGCATAGTTTTAGATACCTTTAAGTTTTCACTTCTGTCTGCAGTCCCCACGACTGCCATTTTTTTTTATTACACGTAGGTAGGTACTTAACTTACCTACAGCTACTTACATCTTTTTTTTGTTTTTGATACAATTTATCTAGAAACACGTTTTTTTTTAATCCATGACTGTGTCGCAGGTCGCAGCCAGGGAGTATACCTAACACGATTTCCTCGAAATCTCCAATCGGAGGGAAACAGGAAATAAGGCCTTTTAAAAAAATCACTCCTCAACTGAGTAAACCTTTAAAGTAGTACCTACTTTAATTTGCGGGATGACTTTGATCGAAACTTCCATTTCATATAAAGTTTCGCTGTAGAAAGCACAGCAAATTTTGGCTGCGATACGACGGTAAGTGGACCCTACGGCAATGTGACGAATGCCGCCATCCTTCTTGCGCAGGGCAGATAGATTTGCCCCATACAAGATATCAATGACAGCTTCGTTCACATTACCGGAGAGTATGAGATTGACGAGGGCCGTCAGCTCCTTCAAAAGGGATTCACCAGCCTCCCCGGCGGCGGCGCCTGAACAAATTAAGTCCTTCATATGTTGAGATGTTATTATGTCATTATAATTGGGGTTACTTTGTAATTACGCAATAAAAAAGGGGGGTATCAAAGTAACCTCAGCTTACATAGGTACATAGGTATAACTGATCAGTTTTTATTTTTTTTCTCAAAATAAAGCCAGTTTTTTTTTACTTATTCTTACAGCAATTGAGAGTAATAAAAAACCGATTAGGTACTACAATTTTTTTGTATTTTTTAAAGCCACAAATTTAACCTGTACCTAAAGTTCAATATTGATCAAAGTAACCCCGGTTTACTGTACAGCTGTACCTACTGTAGTACAATATTTTGTATTAACTGTAGTAGGTACAATATTTTGTTAGTTACCATAACTATATTGCAACAATTTTTAAACTATCATTAATGCCGCCAAGACAAAATAAAGGCAACACTGCTCCATACATTTTGTTCATTGGCTTTTCATCGACATTCGTTCAAGGTACCGTTAAGGCGTGAAAGCTAACAGACCTTTCGCATTTATTTATAATATTAGTATGGATACCTACTTATATGATTTTATCTTTGATTGCAGGGTCTCACAGATTTCTTGCTGAAAGTAGTGCAATTCCCAAGATACTGTGCTATTGGGATGGTCCGGGGAAAATTCCTTCCATAGATATAAGCTCAGTCAAATATTTTCTTTAAGAGCATACCTAATTATCTTTTACATAGCGATGCTTAAAAGCGGTCAAGTTGTAAGATTCTGTCTTGTGATCGTACCTGTGCTCATTTCTGTTTTCAAGGCTTGTTCTACGATAACTTTACTTGATAAGTGCTCCCAACGCACTAGGCAGCCAAGCAGCAGCAGCCGTTTATATGGGGAAAATAATTCTTGGCTGCCTAGTCTCAAAGCCAAAATAGACCTCGACGTTTTATGACGTACAAGTGATATTCAACCTTAGGGTGATAAAGCATCAGGTCGACTATACATAGTCCGTTCACAGTTATTTTACCTCTGACAGCAGGAACCCAACAGCAACCGTATTGTATCGAGAATAATGCTACGGCCAAACTTCTCAAGTAGCGGGACGCGGGACGCGGACCAGGAGCGTCTACAACGCGAAACTTTTACGTGCACACCTGCGCGACTACAGCGCGAACCTCATTTTTAGTGAATAGTCACTGAAGCTGCACGTCTTCTTCATACCTTAGTTTAACACCTAAATTGCTGTGACAAGTCGGTCTCATATTAAGTACGTCTCAATTGTTTCGTCGATTGCGAGACATGGAAGTCTCTTAACATGCATCATACACGTGTATTAATTTTAATTTTTGAACTAAGTAAGTAGGTGCACACAGGTAAGATTTTGAGAACTAAACAACTTAGTAAGTCCAAGATCAATCATCAAGAAGCATTCTTCCATTTAAAATGAGATTTTACGTGCATTTAATTAGGTTTATTTGTACATGATAGGAATAGACTAATAGGTAGCCTATATGATACTCGATAGCCGTACGCTATGAGCGTATACTACTTCGACAAATTGGTACCTAAGTATTTCAATACAGACTCAATAGATCGCGTCCCTGTCTTGAATACTTAAGTATAGTCTGTATTGAAATACTTAAGTAACTATTCGGAAAAATATACACTTCTGGACACATCTTTTGGCCCACCTTGTATTTTCAGTTTCGTTTGGTCCTAGCTAAAATTTTATATTAGGTCGAGCAAAAAGTTTTTATGCAGTTTTGAACCTGGCACATTCACAATTTCATTCAATAGTCTTTTTTTGAATTTCGAACACAGAATTTAAAGAAACAAAAGACAATTTGGAGCCTGTTTGTTGATATCAAACAATCGAATACTAAGAAAACTTGGTTTTATTGGTTTACTTGGATTTAATTCTTGAAAAAGTGATTGATATCTTTGGTTTTGCAACAAACATTACTTATTCTTTACATTAAGGTGAGGTTTTATCAATAATCTTTGGATACTTCACCTGAAGTCGCTGCCCAAGCTGTGGCACTTATTCTGGCCGGACACAGCCAAAGAAACGTGAGTGCTCAACTTAATTTAAGTCGATCTGCGGTCCGAAATGTTTATCGGAGGTACCTAGAGACTGGCGGCTTTGTTCGTCGCCAAGGAAGGCCACGATCTCGGGTCACAACTGAAAGGCAGGATCGATTCATCGTGACGACCAGCTTGAGAAATCGTCACCTTACCTCCATTGAGATACAAAACAACTTCGCGACTTCCACGGAGTATCTGTGAGCGCTCGAACTGTTCGGAGAAGGTTAAAAGAACGCGATATGGTACCACACAAGCCAGCTAATGGCCCCAAACTAACGCGAGCCCACCGAACAGCGCGCCTTCATTTCGCACGCAGTCATTTAAATTGGACACAGCAAGATTGGAGCCGTGTACTCTTTTCTGATGAGTCTAAAATTGTGTTACATGGCAATGATGGAAGGAAGAAGGTCTACCGACGTAAGGGAGAGCGTTTCGCACAATGCTGCTTTGAAGAGGGTTGCTTATGGCGGTGGCTCATGGACTGTCTGGGGCGGTATATCCGCGAGCGGCAAAACTCAACTTGAGGTTGTTACAGGACCACGGCTGCCAACATTAAATGCTGAAAGGTACATTCGTGAGTGCTTAGAACCTCACGTGATACCATACGCGGACTATGTGGGCCCAAATTTCCTTTTTATGCATGATAATGCAAGAGCCCATGCGGCCGGCATCGTCAGGGAATATCTTCGGGATGTGAACATCACAGTTATGGACTGGCCAGCCAGAAGCCCAGACATGAACCCCATTGAGCACATGTGGGACGAGCTAAAAAGACGTGTTAGGGCTCGTCAGCCAGTTGCCCAGACGATGCAGGAGTTGAAAACTGCTATAGAAGAGGAATGGGTGATGATCCCTCAAAATTTCATAGAGCGGTTGATAAACTCTATGCCTAATCGTATGAGAGCTGTGGTAGATGCCCATGGAGGCAACACGCGTTATTAAAATAAACCTTTATTTGATAAAACATGTTTTTTATTCAAAAATCAATTGCCTTTAACAAGGCGCATATCCGACTTGTTAGGCGTAGCTCCATGTCGTATGGTATTCTGAATTCAAGTTTAAAACAATACGATCGAAAAAGATGGTAAAATGTATCAGGTTTAAAACTGCATCAACAGTTTTTGTTCAATCTAGCAATCATAATTCGGTAGGGGCCATCGAAACCTAAACTCTAAGGTGGGCCAATAGATGTGTCCAGAAGTGTAATATACAACCTGTTTTTTTTTGATTTCCCATAACTCTAGGAAATTAATGAGACCATTATTTTGAACAACTTTTACTATGGGACCAAACCTGAAATCGCGAAAAAAAAAATCAGCTGCTCCCTACATTTATGTTCGCATAACTCGTCAAAATGTAGGGAGCAGCTGATTTTTTTTTCGCGATTTCAGGTTTGGTCCCATAGTAAAAGTTGTTCAAAATAATGGTCTCATTAATTTCCTAGAGTTATGGGAAATCAAAAAAACAGGTTGTATATATCAGGATAGTGTTTTTTGGCAAAGCCGGGTATTTTAATCACAAAAATTGTTTGATATTTGAGGGGGGAAATTATGAGTGCAGCAACAAAAGTTTTCTTTAGCACCTGCAACCTAACGTCTTGTTTTGTATCTAGGCAACAAGTTATTAGAACCGCTTCAATTATATTAATTCATCGTCTTTACTATTCCAACAGAATATCAAAAAACCAGTGTCAATTTACGAACGTACATTAATCTGACTCAGAGCTACCGATAAATAATGTATTTAAGTACTTACTTCTGAATTGATAACTCTGCGACTAATGTTGTAGGTACTTAAGTGGGCTACTTTATATGTTTTAGAGTATACAACATCTGTCTACTAATAAAATAAAATTCTAGCCTCAAAATTAGCCATCAAACCTTTTTCCTCAACAACTAGATTAATAAAATATCATATTAATTTTTCATGAAAATTAGCAACACAAGTGCGGTAGTGTAGGTACCTAACGCTCGCAAAAATTATTGTCATCAAAAACAAACATCTGCAACTCTATTTGTTTGTATTTGGACATGTCGCAGATTTATGACAAAATCAAGTTTTTGATCAAAAACCTAGGCTTTTGATCAAGAACCCGAAGAAGACGGTCGACGACCCCGGGGTTCGGTTAGGTTAGGTTTCTTTAAACCCTGCAGACAGAAATAGGAGCCCCACGCAGCGGGACTCCATCGACCGGTACTTGATCAAATGCCTAGGTTTTTGATAAAAAAACCCGATTTTGTACTAAACCTGCGACATGTCCAAATACAAACAAACACGAGTTGCAGATGTTTGTTTTTGATAATAATAATTTTTAACAGACTTCAAAAAGGAGGAGGTTCTCAATTCGTCGGAACTTTTTTTTTTAATTTTTTTTTTTTATGTATGTTTCCCGATTACTCGAAGATGGCTGGACCGATTTGGATTTTTTTTTGTTTTATTCGAGAGAGTTAGTGAGGAGACATCACAGTTGGTCCCATATAAAATTGATTAACTTTGCTTCGGTAGTTTTTGAGTTAGCTTCAATAATACGTATTTTTTCCCCACTTTTATATGGATGATGTTCTAGTTTGTTTTGCAGGTAGTGGTAATTAACATCAATGGTACAAATGACAAGTCACTACCTGTTCATAAAATTCTCGCTTTGATCAGAGTTGACAAGCTCTATACACGTCTGACTACAAGACGCGTGCGTCCCGCTTTGCAAACGCGGTCTTCCCGTGCCGCGGTCACGCAGTGTGTAAGGCGCCATAATATAACAAGGGCAGCGTCCGCCGCGCTAACAACGCTCCCGCTTCGCAGTCGCTTTGGTCGCTCAGGTTGTGGCCGAAGCTTAAAAATCATTGTGACGTTGACAGACTTGTCAGTGGCAGCAACCCAATAGCAACAAATGAATTAAAGATCACTGTAATTTTAGTGATGCAAAATCAAAGGTAAAACAACTGTGAAAGGGCTGAGAACATCATGTATTATTATATAAAGTAAAAGCAATAGATAACAATTTATGTTTTAATATAGTTTTATTGTAAACTTACCTACTACTTTAATTACAATCTCAATTCAACATCGAACAATCGAAGTGTACAGTGCACAGAATACAATGTTAAAATAACCACGAAGTTAATAGCTAAAATAACAGAACAAACATGAATTGAGTTTTTGAGAGATTGAGTTGTTGAAATAATACGAAAATAGTGAAACAATTTGCTTCGCATGGTGCAGAGTCCTGCTTACACACATGAATAATCTGTTATTTTAATAATGTAAATAGTGTTATTAAATAATAATGTTTGTATAACGTGTTATATTTTTACACAATAACAAAATTACTTTTATTTCATACGCTTGCAGTGGAATGTCTAATAAGAGGAAGCACTTTTGCCTATAATTATCAATAAGAATTGGTCTCAACTTATTATCTTGAATCACATCACTTCACTTAACCAATAAAAGTTATAACATAATAATGCATGAAAGCCTTGCACTTCCTTTTATAAATTTTACCTCTTAATATCGGAAATTATATTTTGTAACGAGCTTAGAAATTCGTCAGCGTGATCCTTGCACTTCGCGACAGTAATTCTGAAACAAGTATGAACATTTTAGCTTACTTTGGAGATCAAAAACGAGAACTATCAACTTAAAACCGACAAAGAGCGAGTCGGACTCACCAACAAAGGGTTCCGTACCTTTATAGGAAAAGTTTACCAATTTAGCACGGAACTCTAGAAATGGATTTTATAGATTTTTTATTCCTAGGTACTCGTAGTACCTAGGAATAAAAAATTCTATAAACTACAGCAATTTTTTTTTCATTTATTTTGAAAGTTCCATGTATTTTGTTTTTTATTATATCTTATTGAAATGCTTACCTGTATTCAAAGAGCAGCCTAGCGTCCACATGACGGATGTTAATATCAGCCTGCTCCAAGAAATCAGACATACTTTGAGTAGGGTTGTTCGTCTCCTGGTCCAGCATTCTAAACAGAAATTAATATATTTTAATTAATGTTAAAGGAGATATCGCACAGACTACTCGCTTTTTCACATCACAAGCCACAGACACTGGCCGTTTAAACATTGGACGTCCACGAAGACGCGCCCCACTATTCCTCCTAACCGTTTATAGTATGTGTTGAGGCTGCTCCTCTCAACATCGCCGCGCGCTGGAGGCAGTGAACGAGTGATGCGGGGCAGCGGCGAGGCAGCCGGCCGGGCGACCGCAGCGCGCACCTCCGCGCGAAACATCAGTCTTCGAGTGAGCTGTTGCACGCCTCCACGCACGGCTGCGCTTACGCGCGTTCTTAGCTTCATAACTATCTTGTTTGCTTATAAACCGGACACCGTTGTAAATACTTTATTTCTATCATATTATACATGCTATACAGTCCGCTCTATTTTTCAATTACCTCTACCATGACCTATCGTCGCGAACAGTATGTGTGCAAGCTTCACCAATGTTTGAGTGTTATCGGTACACAGTATAGTACACGGTAATAAGTGTGTACCGATAACACTCAAACATTGGCGGAAGCTTGCCCACATATACTATAAACGATACGGGACTTGACTCTAACAAAAATTAGCACTTTAAAGCATAATATTTCAGAAACACATCCCTAAATCGAAAAATTGTTTTCACAAAGCGGCTATATTTTTGAAAGACCCATCCAACAACACCCCACACTATGGGGTAGACGAGAAAAGATAACATCCCCATTTTACGTGTACAGAAATTTTTTTTTTCTTGATTTTATTTTACCACTTTGTCGGCGTGGTGAATATGTATAACGATGCCAAATTATAGCTTTCTAGTACTAAGAGTCTCTGAGCTAAGCTGCGGACGGACGGACAGACAGACGGACGGACATAGCGAAACTATAAGGGTTCCTTGTTGACTATGGAACCCTAAAAAACCGGCCAAGTGCGTGTCGGACCACGCAAAATGAAGAGTTCCGTAGTTGGGATGAATATAAATTGGGATAACCCAAGAACAAACATAACATTGTAGTTGAAAAACATGTTCTCCCATACATTCCAACAATGAATATAAGTTTGTACTCACAATATTGAGATTTACCAAATCAATAAAATTACAGTGTGTTTGGGACATAAAAAGGTAAGATTTCACCAAATTTTTATTTGAAATTAGGTATTTGCAAATATTATTTTTTTATCAAAAAACTCGACACGAACTCGACTCGATTTGAAATGTGCTAATTAAGCCCTTTCATTTGATATCCAACACGGCATCATTAAAAACATTTTTTTTAGCTCTTGACTTAGTCCTCTTGAGGGCGCCATATTCAATTTATTTATTTATCACATACGTTTCCTTTGCCATTACAGATAAATGTAAAGCGACAATAACGTGACGTTTTAACGACATTTAATGTGACGTCACATAGACTTTAACCAGCGGACGATCAAGACGCTTACAACGATACCTCATTTGACAAATTATGATAAGTGCTTTAGTAAGTATGAGGGAACATATGAACATACTACATACATACTTACATACATACCGGTCAAATTCATAACCTTCCTTTTTGCTTCGCCGTAGTCAGGTAATAAAACTACTTTCTATTCCTATTTTCTGTATTAAGAAAAAAAAAAGCTCAGTAGTTTCGGAGATAATTGGGGAATGGTAAATTTTCATCTATTTTCTTAAATAACTTTAAAGCTATTTATTTTAAAATTACTTATAAAAAAAAATATTTGAGGCTCTCACAGTAAGCCCCATTTGATATGTCACACGGTACATTTTGCAAAAACTATTTTTTAATTTTCTTATTTGCCTCCCAAAATTGACCCCATATTCAAAATTAATTTATTTACGTTACACGTCCGTGTTTGGGTCACAGAAATTGATATGTGTACCAAATTTCAACTTAATCGGTTCATTTGATTCGGAGCGAATTGGCTGTGACAGACAGACAGACAAACACAACCTGTATAGGTTCCATTTTTTCATTCGTACGTACGGAACCGTAAAAAAACAATATATTATACATTTTTTGGTTTATCGCTTTAGATATTTCGCAAGCTAATATAATTTGACCATAATGACATAGTACAGTAAAGTGCCGTGTTCACGGCCGTTAAGGCTGGCCTTCCACCAGAGACGTGCGAGGTGAAGTTAAGCTGTGAAAATATGTTTGTTTCTATTTTCACCTGAGGTGTAGGAGAACAGGAAAGATGTAATTTTAACGTAATAGGTTGGGGAAAAAGTTTCTTCGCATTTTTTAAGAAAATTCAAAACATTTTTTAATATACATTATTTACATTTATCTAAAGTATGTAGGTACCATTTTGTTCGATAACTTTTTGCCATCTTGTAGGTAGGGACATGATCCCATTGCTATAGAAATTTTGGGACTTCTGATCAAAATACCGCGACAAGTGGTTTTAGCAGTCCTCTCGTGATGTTAACCTGACACTGCCTAAATAATTCTGAAGAGACCGAAACAGGTGGAAATCTGAAGGTGCAAGGCCAGGACTATACGGCGGATGCATTAACACCTCCCAGCCAAACTCTCTTAATTTTTGCTGAGTGGCTAAAGATGTGTGAAGTCTAGCGTTATCATGATGAAAAACCACACCCCTTCTGTTGATTAATTCCGGCCGCTTTCTCTCAACTTCTTGCTTTAATCTCATCAGTTGTTCGCAGTAGAGTTCAGAATCGATGGTCCTGCCTGGTGGTAACAGCTCATAATAAATAATGCCCTTCCAATCCCACCACACACACAGCATCACCTTGTTGCGAGTTAACCCGGGTTTCGCCACAGTCTGTGAAGCCTGACCGGCCTTTGACCACGACCTTTTTCGCGCGTTCTTGTCGTACGTGATCCACTTTTCATCACCAGTTATCAGCTTCTTCAAAAATGGTTCGGTTTCATTACGTCGTAATAAAGAATCACAAATGAGTACACGGTTCATTAGGTTTCTTTCAGTGAGCTCGTGAGGTACCCAAATATCGAGCTTTTTTGTGTACCCAGTTTTTTTCAAATGCGCCAAAACTGTTTTGTGGTCAATTCCTAGTTCTTCAGCTACGTCGTAACTACTGTTAAGCCGATCTTGCTCCACTTTTTCAAAAATGGCATCCATTTTATCCGTAATAGGGCGACCAGAGCGACGTGCATCTTTGACATCAAAATTTCCGGATTGAAAACGCTTAAACCTAATTTGTGCTACTCTCACAGACACTGCACTGGGTCCATAAACATCGCAAATTTTTTTCGCGGCTTGCGTTGCATTTTTACCTTTTTTGTAGTAAAATTTTAAAATGTATCGAATTTCTTCATTAGATTCACTCATCTTGACAGTACGAAAAACAAATGAAAATCACACATTTTCCTTATTTGAATTTGGAATTATGTTCGTTAAAATTTAAACTTTCAATGATACCAAAACCAGCCGGATACAAATAGTATAGCCAAAGAGATTTTATTTTAAGTTCATACATACTATAATGCGAAAATACTTTTTCCCCAACCTAATATGTACCAAAACTTTTTATAAAAAGATTCAACCAACTAAAAAATCGTTAAATAATTTTCGTTTTTGTCCCCCAAAAGTGACCCCCATATTCAAAATTCATTTATTTACTTTACCCATCCGTGTTTGGGTCACAGAAATTCAAAAGTGCACCAAATTTCAACTTAATCGGTCTATTAGATTCGGAGCAAATTGGCTGTGACAGACGGACAGACAAACAGACTAACACACGAGTGATCCTATAAGGGTTCCATTTTTTCCTTTTGAGGTACGGAACCCTAAAAATAGAATTATGCCTTCCTGTGTAGTGAAAACTTGTAAAAACAATAACATCGTTTTTTTATTAAATAAACTAATAGCTTTAGGTTACTTGGAACAAAAAACCTCAACGAATGAACGCAGTAACAAAGTGCTAGGGTTGCCATAATACGATTTAAAATTTCCCCATTCGATTAAACAAATTTAAATATGATATCTTACCCATAAAATATTATTCCCCAAATTATAGGGAAACAATGTAACAAATGGCAACTCTTCGACACATAGATAAATAGGTGGCTCCACTTTTGATACTCGCGGCGCTCCATCTTCCTTTTTTGTTGATCTGAGTTAGTTGATATCAAACACATCCATTGCTGCTCAGCACATCAGCTTAGCACATCTCTGGCTGATAAGCAGCCTTAACGTCATCGATCTTTCGTCGCACAACTCGACTACATACAAACTCTATGTTTTTAACCGACTTCAAAAAGGAGGAGGTTATCAATTCGTCGGAACCTTTTTTTATGTTCCCCGATTACTCGAAGATGGCTGGACCGATTTGGATTATTTTTTTTTTGTTTGAAAGGGTATACTTCCCAGGTGGTCCCATGATCATCAAATCAGGATCTGATGATGGGATCCTGGAGAAATAGAGAGAACTCTTCCAATTTTATAGGCACACTTGAAGCGATTTGGATAGTTTTTGTAAGAGTACTTTCTTGGAGTGGTCCCATTTCAATTTGGTGAAGACCTGATGAAGAACTTCTGAGATAGGCAACGGAACTCCTCAATAAATGATAGCAAATGGACTGGGATTGCTGAAATCTCATGTCTGTTTGTTGTTCACACCAGTTCATAACATAACATCACGCCAGTACGCTGTGAAGGGGTAAGCACATGTGAACCACTAAAAAGTGAATAAAACAATAAAAAAAATAAAAAAAAAGGTTCCGACGAATTGAGAACCTCCTCCTTTTTGAAGTCGGTTAAAAAGCTTGACAAATGGGTGCCCCACGAACTCAATGATCGCCAGCGCGAAGTACGCGTCGAGACGTGCCTTGCACTGCTCAACAGACACACAAATGAAGGAATTTTGAACCGCATTGTTACCTGCGATGAAAAATGGATTCTGTTTGATAACCGCAAGCGCTCAGCAAGTTGGTTGGATCCTGGTTCAGCACCTAAACAATGCCCTAAACGAAAACTTACCCCTAGAAAAGTGATGGTCACTGTTTGGTGGTCTAGCGCCGGTGTGATTCATCACAGCTTCTTACCAAACGGGGTGAGCATTACTTCAGATGTGTACTGTGAAGAACTGAACACAATGATGGAGAAGCTGGCTCATCTCCAACCAGCATTGGTCAATCGCTCGTCTCCGCTGCTCCTGCACGACAACGCGCGACCTCATACTGCACAGCAGACGGTCTCCAAGTTGCAAGAACTGGGGTTGGAAGCTCTCCGTCATCCGCCCTACTCACTAGACCTTGCGCCTACAGACTACTACTTTTTCCAGAATTTGGATAACTTCTTGGCGGGAAAAAAATTCAATACCCGAGAGGCAGTACAAAATGCCTTTGAAGAATTTGTTGCCTCCCGTCCAGCTGATTTCTTTAAGAAGGGCATCAATAAACTGCCACTGCGTTGGCAAAGATGCATTGATTGCATGGGTGATTACTTCGATTAATACAAATAAAAAATGCATGAAAAAAATTCGTTTAAATTTTTTCATACAAAACGGCAATTTCATAGGTAAAGACCTATTATAAGTAAGTAAATGTTGTTAAATTTACCTTTTTAAAGATCTACATAATCGGATGGTATGCAAATGAGCTCTTTCAGCCCTTTTTCGTAGTTGACATTTCAGCTCGGTCGATGCCTCTGGATTCTTCAATTCTTTGTAACAATGGTTGCTATTAAAATGAATATACCAAATTAATTCATAAATTCTTTTAAAAATGCATTATTACACGAAAACATGTCGAAACTTACCATAAAACTCGTACTTGGTTTAGAGCATTTCTTATTTCTTGTAAAAGCATACACATCATGTATTTAAACTTTTTACTATTTTCGTCACATAAAAGTGAATCTTCTTTTATAGATTCGTAGACTTCATTTGTATCTGCTCCTCTCTCATCAGTTTGATTGTCATTCGCATCAAAACGCTGCTCGTTGTAGTTCTCATCGTCCGAACAGTAATATTTGTCGTAGCTCTCGTTGTAATCTAAATCGACATCGTGATCTTCATTGGAGTTTAGTTTTTTAGAGTTTAGTTTTTCTTCTATCTTTGAAAGTGTAATGAATTTTCTGATAATGTTTGGTTGATAAGTTGGTACAACGCTGTCAGTTCCTTTTTCAGTAGTCTCATTGGCATTTTGTGGGTTGTTTCCTTCTCTTATTTGTGAATGAGTTGAATGTTGTTTATCATGAGATTGTACCGGCAAGATTCTTTGACGGCCCAAACTTTGAAGAAATGATAATGATATATCAAAATTCGGAATAAACTTAACGAGTTTCTGTAATTCCTGTAAAGTTAAATAAAAATAAACAATATATCTATATCTATACATATAATAAATCTGTAGACGAGGAGTTTCTGTACATTGCAAATATTAAAAAAAAAAATTGTTGGGGTTTTAAAGAATCACCAACAGATGCCATTTCTACCATTTTTATAATTTTTGTCTGTTTGTCTGTATGTCTGTTTGTCTATGAGAGGTTTTATTGTTACAGTGTCACGTAAAAAGTACAAAACCAATATGGTTAAATTTTATACTCAAATATTGTGTGTAACTCAGTTATATTTAGGTTTTGTTGCATCGCAATCGCTTCAATATATCAAAAGATATATGAACTTAAAGTATTCAAGAGTAACTTTTCATTACCTACCCATTACCTTATTATTACCTACGAGGGCGGGTCAATAAGTCCGTGACTTTTTAAATGAAACACAAATTTTTAGATAAAAAGTTATTTTATTTTTCAACGTAGTCTCCTTTGAGCTCTATACACTTAGCCCAACGTTTCTCCAATTTTTTTATCCCTTCCGAAAAATATGATTTGTCGAGGTCTTTAAAATAGGCATTTGTTTGTGAGATGACTTCGTCGTTGGAGGCAAATCTCTTTCCACCGAGCCATTTCTTTAAGTTTGGGAACAAGAAGTAGTCACACGGGGCTAGATCGGGAGAATAGGCCGGATGAGGGAGCAATTCGTAGCCCAATTCATGGATTTTTGCCATAGAAACTGCACATGTGTGCACCCGTGCATTGTCCTGATGGAAAAGGACTTTTTTCTTGGCCAAGTGCGGTCGCTTTTCTTTCAATGCCTCATCGAATCGACCCAATAAGTTGCTGTAATATTCGCCATTGATTGTTTTTCCTTTTTGAAGGTAGTCAATGTGGATAATACCGCGTGCATCCCAAAAAACAGTCGCCATGACTTTGTTGGCTGACAAACCCACCTTTGCCTTCTTTGGCGCCGATTCACCCCGAGAAACCCACTGTTTTGACTGCTGTTTGGTCTCCGGTGTGTTGTGGTGGATCCACGTTTCGTCCACGGTTACGAAACGGCGCAAAAACTCGTTCATATTGCGATTGAACAACGCCAAACATTCCTGCGAAATTGTCACACGTTTGCGTTTGTGGTCGATTGTGAGCAAACGCGGCACTCATCTTGCGGAAAGCTTTCTCATACCCAAATGATCGTTTAAAATTGAAACCACTGAGCCATGCGAGATGCCTATGGCTTCCACAATCTCTCTCACTTTTAATCGCCGATCGGCTAAAACCATATCGTGGATTTTTTCAACTGTTTCGGATGTGGAGACCTCAACTGGGCGTCCAGAACGTTCGGCATTTTCCGTGCTGGTACGGCCACATCGGAATTCAGTAAACCACTTTTTTACCATGGAAATGGATGGTGCAGAGTCCCCATAATATTTATCAAGCTTAGCCTTGGTTTGCGTAATGGATTTTTTCCGCAAAAAATAATGCTTAATGAGCACACGAAATTCACTTTTTTCCATTTTCTTCTCAGTCAACGCGGTAGTCTGATATTAACGGCTGTCAAAAACAAACTAAATGTCACAGCTTGTTCAATTTTTGACAGGAGTCATCTGACAGATGACTGTTGACGGGAGCAGTGTTGCCATTTCAATTAAGAGACGGAAAAATCAAAAAGTCACGGACTTATTGACCCGCCCTCGTATTAACACAAAAGGGTATTAACGAATGTATGTGGTAACCATAATAATAACACGTCCTTACGCTATCTACGTCTGTGTTATTTCAAAAGTAATGATGAGATTATGTTATAATAATAACACGTCCTTACGCTATCTACGTCTGTGTTATTTCAAAAGTAATGATGAGATTATGTTATAATAATAACACGTCCTTACGCTATCTACGTCTGTGTTATTTCAAAAGTAATGATGAGATTATGTTATAACAATCGCTTTCCATTTGGTGGTTGATTAGTGGCGCTAAAACAATTTCAAATAAAAAGTGGTGATAACGTAAGTTAATAGGTTACTAATTGATGTGGTGTTCTGAGTGATAAAGAATGCAATGCTATTCATATCAATTTTCAATCTGCCTAGCCTTTTTACAACTATGTTGGGGTCGGCTTTCAGTGTAACCGGATGCAGCCTAGTTGAATGCCAGTATTTTACATGGAGGCGACTGCCTATCTGCCGTCCACAACCCAGTAACTGGGTAATACGATACCGCTTGGTAAGACTGGTTGTCAGACTTTCGGGCTTCTGACGACCCGTAACGACTGGCAAAGATCCACGAGTGACAGCCGGGACCCGAGGCACGGAGGAGTCTCGGTATGTAAATATGGTCACCGATCCACGGACCAACCCCGGCAAATGGATCGACCAGTGCGGCTGTTATTACTGAGCCACGAGCTCCTCTATAATATAATATATAACATAATAATCTCTTTATTAACCTCTACTAGCTGTTCCCGCGACTTCGTTCGCGTGCATGTCGGAAAACAATAATGTGTCGCTTAGATAAGGTGTAGGTATCCTTTAAAACTCCTCCGATGAAAATGAAGAATCTTCCGATCTTGCTCTTCATTCCTGAGGTTCTCTACAGCGCTTTCGAATGTAGTTACTGCAGGTTGTCAAAGCGACGAAGTGTCACTTTGATTTTTGAAAATAAATAAATATCAAGGCACCTGCTCAGTTTCTCAGTAACGGTACCGAAGTAAAAAAATTCATTTCGGGACCTTTTTTGAGAAACTGTACCTATTTAAAATTATTTTTATAGTTCAGAATCGTACCATGCACATCTATTAACAATTCGGCCATAAAACATTTTAAGAATGCAAAGCATTTTATTTAATAAACATACTTTTGTGTAAAAAGTAATGATTTGACTACCCATTTCTAACAGCGTCGGTTTGAAAATTTCCCAAGAAAACACGCAAAACAACTATGAAATTATCAATATGATATTATTGTGATTTCTATTCTATGTTGTTTGTTGTGTTGTTGTTTTATGTTTCTGTTCTATGTTGTTATTGTTGTTATGTTGTGTTATGTTGTTGTTGTTATTCTATGTTATTGTATGTTATGTTGTTTTGTGTTACCTTTGTTGGAGATCCAAATAAATAAATTTCTTAAAAACTTGTTTCAATTAAGAAAATGCTTCTCTGTAAACGATGTTTGAAGTAGAGTTGTGTGTAAACTGAAAAGCAACCCATTTACTGAGATCCATCTCTGGTTATGGCCGCCATTTTGGATTTTAATTGCCTGATTTTCGGCCCTGTGGCGCCCTCGGAAACGGAAACTATGAAGATGACACCCCCTTATCGAACATTTTGTACACCATTTTGATTTAGACCTCTTTTTACTCCCGAAAACCGTAAAAATTACACCGCCGCTTTAAAATTAATACAGTATTTTATTTATGTGCCCATCGTTAAACAAACTTATTAAAAAAACAATAAAACTGACTTATAAAAAACACTACAGTGCTTTAACTTTAGTTTGGGAAGTAGTTAGTAAGAAATTACCGAAACTGTAACGGACTTTAATAAATACTAATAATTAAACGTCTTTTGCATTATGGTACACACTGCTACATATTAAGCTTTAAATTTCCAGTATAAGCTGACCTCTCATTGTACGGAAATCCTATACAAAGCGAGATCAGTTTATACTGGAAATATATAGCTTGACATGTAGCCGCGTGCACAATACGTGCCACTAAAGATGAGACTTAACACACCACGTGGTTTGACATGCCCAGTAGACGATAAAAGGTCTCTTTAGTGGTAAAGACGGGAAGGGACCGGGCGTTATCGCGCAGCGCGGGAGACACGGTACGGCGCTCGTCAAGTCTCATCCTTCGTGTCGCGAATTATACCTACCTACCTCACACTACCTAATTCGTGTACCTACTTCTTTACATTGATACTCAGCAAATTTTTCACATACCGTAGGATAACCCATGTCATAATATGTATAGGTACTGTTCGTCATTGAGGAGTTCCGTGACAGTAGGGTTTCTTCGCAGTCCATGATCAGTTGACCACTCTTAGATGGATGGTCACCTTATTATGGTAAAGATCTGACAATTGAACTCCTCAATAATGTCCAGTAGGTAAATGTACAGTGATTTGGTTATTTTTCAGAAATCAAAGAAAATTACTGGTTAGTTACTATCCGTGGTCAACTAGTTATGGACTTCGAAAATAAGTAGGTAGGTAAATACCTGCTTACCCCATGGAACTCCTCATCGACGAGCAGTACACATTATTGTGAGTGGGTAACCGTACGGAAGATGAAACACAGTAGGTTAAGTACCTAACAGTGATCAACTGATCATGGACTGCGAAGAAACCCTACTGTCACGGAACTCCTCAATGACGAACAGTATCTATACCTACCTATTGTGACATGGGTTATCGTACGGTATGTGAAAAAAGTTAAAGAAGTAGGTACACAAATTATTGTGAGGTAGTAGGTAGCTGCATCCAGTTAGACTGGAAGCCGACCTCAACATAGTTGGGCTAGGCAGATTGATTGAGGTAGGTAATACGCGCCATGAAAGATGACACTTGACGAGCGCTGCACCGCGCCTCCCGCATAAATCGTCTGCTGCGCAAGTCAAACCACGTGGTGTGTCAAGTCTCTTAGTGACACGACTGACACGTATTGTACCACAATGCAAAACACGTTTAATTATTAGTATTAATAAATACTTTAACGGGCTTCTATAGAAGACCGTTAAAGTTTCGGTAATTTCCCCAAACTAAAGTTATTTTGCACTTTGTAGTGTTTTTTATGGAAGTCGGCTTTATTATTTTTGTAATAAGTTTTTTTAACGGTGGACACATAAATAAAATACTGTATTAATATTAAAGCGGGGGTGTATTTTTTATGGTTTTCGGGAGTAAAAAGAGGTTTAAATCAAAATGATGTGCAAAATGTTCGATAAAGGGATGTCATCTTCATAGTTTTTAAGGACGCTGGCCCGAAAATCATGAAATTAAAATCCAAAATGGCGACCATAACCAGAGATGGATCTCAGTAAAATGGTTGTTTTTCACGTTTTCTTAATTAAAACAAGTTTTTAAGAATATTTGGATCTCCAACAAAGGTTACACAAATACAATAGAAATCACAATAATATTATATTGATCATTTCATAAATGTTTTGCGTGTTTTCTTGTGAAATTTTCAATAGCGCTCTTAAAGCGTGATCCTTCTTCACCATGATCACAGGAACACTATTACTCCTGACCATGATAACAGACACACACACACACACACACTCCGCCAGATGGGCAGTCGATTTACAGAGTACGGCAGGTGCACCGTTAATGCGCAATTTCCTTGATATTTATTTATTTTCAAAAATGAAAGTGACACTTCGTCGCTTTGATTTTATAAACCGCAGTGACTAAGTGAGTACTAGTGAAAGGGCTATGGTAGAGAACACCAAGAATGAAGAATCTTCCAATCTTGCCTGGTGGGAAGCACTACTTCCCACTAGGCAAGATTGGAAGATTCTTCATTTTCAATGGAGGAGTTATATATGATACCTACTCCTTATCTAAGCGACACATTATTGTTTTCCGACATGCACGCGAACGAAGTCGCGGGCACAGCTAGTCAGAAATAAAAAGTTGGATGCAATACTACCCCGAGTTGAAAAAATTTAAAGCAGCGAGATGACTTTCGAATCGATGGAAACGACGGCGACGATAAGACTTTGGTCAGGTCCGCGTCAGTTGTTTTTACCCGCATCCTCCTTCACCCACTAGTCCATGGTTGTATGGGACTTCACCAACGAAAGTCTGCCTATAGGTACACCTCTGCCTAACCCTACGGGGGGACAGGTGTCATGAGGTGTATGTCATATTGTTGTTATTATATTTCCTTTATTTCATTTACATACATATCATTTACATTTTTAAATATTTTTATAAAAATATAAAATAAAAAAAACATTTAAAAATATAAAAAATAGTATCGCGAACAGGGTGCAAGCCACCGGTGGCCAGAGCTCTAGAGAGAGGAACCTCCTCACTATCGTGCCGTGTCCAGGAGTTCTGCTTTCTGAATCAAGCCCTTGACCCAGCCGCGCAATGAGAGCCTCCTGAGGTGTTGGTCGAGGCTCTCGCTATTAGGCCATTAACCGTAACGATTATAGGTATAATGATTGCAGAATCCATGTCCCACATGTCGACAACCTCGTGTGCTAAGTCAAGATACTTGATTTTTTTATCTTTCTCAGCTTTCACGAGATTCTCGGCATGAGGGACGCGATATCAACAATCATTGCACGGCGCTCTCGTCGATCTATCACCACAACATCCGGCTTATTGGCTAATACGAGTAGTCTTGTCAGCGATGATAGATCGATCCCAGTACAATGTGGCGTGACGATTCTCGAGAACTGGGTCGGGCACATACCTTTAATATGGTGCCTTCGGACTCAGCCATTAGATTATGTCTGTGCAAGTACTCGCCGTTAACAAGACGAGAACAACCGGAAACAATACGACGGATTGATTCACCGGGACGGTGACATGCCCGACAGATGTCAACTGTATCGTCCTTGACAATATATTGCCGATAATTATTCGTCATGATAACTTCATCATAATCACACAGACAAAACCTTCGGTTCCCCGAAAAGGTCGCCAAAAAGTCTGCATCAGGCCCATGGAGGGCCCGGAAAAGCGTCCGTGAAGCCCTTTCCCTTGCCATACTTCCTTACGATTGTTAGTATCAAGTACTGCCGGTTTGCGCCAGTTCTTTTTCGTCAAGGAAAGCGGGGTGAGGCCCTTGTCCACCGCGACCACATCTCGATGCATCCCCATTATTATATTATTTATTTGTTTAACCGGTAAACCTCCAGCGATAAACGGGTTTACCACTCGACGTCAATACCCTCAACCCGATTCACGCGGCTTAAACCTCTATTATTATTTCTAATAAGGGCTAATATCCTGTGCGGGTAGTTTCACCCAGATGCCTGATGAATATTCTCGTCAAATAAATGATTCAAAACATGAATACCGTTTGGAAACTTGAAAAAAAAAAGTAGCAAATTACCGCGCTGAATGGAATGATGATGATGAACTTACTTGGGAAGATGTACTTTTTTTATCTTCAGGTACTTCTTTAGCGTGACTGCAGTCAGATAACATTTCTTGGTCATGCAATGAAGTCTCATCACTGTTATTCGGCACATCTGCAAAGTTTTATTCTTAGTTTTCAGGAATATTTTCTTAAGTGAGCATGCTTAAGTTTTGTCCATAGTACATGGGCTGCAATCAATCGCGCGACAGCAACGCTGTGGCTGAGCTGCTCATATGAATTAGAAAGGCGCGTCAGTTAGTAGATAGACGAACAGAACTGTGACGGTGCACGCGTTCTTTTTGTTCAAGTTATTGCTCAGAGTACTTCGTGAATCTGACCGTCCACTCGAATGAAGCGACAGCAACGATGTTGTCGCGCGATTGATTTCGGTTAATTTGAAGGCGCCCTAAATCTAAAATTATGAGAAATAGATATCAAAGAGATCTTACTGCTATTAAAGGGGGTAGCAGATTTCTTCATTCTCCTTCAATTTATAGTAAAATGCCATCTGATATGCAATGCAAGTAAATCAGCAACATAATTTACCATTGCAATCGCTTTGATTATAACAATGCAAGAAACTACACAGCGTTGACTAAGTGTCTACAACTATTTGCAAAAACGGGCACCTAAGGAGATTTACGTACTGAGGTCTATTTGAGTTAGTTAAATGAAATATAATTGTTTGACGTAGTCTGTATACTTATAATCGTGTAAATTAATACGCGTGTAGTGAATTCAGACAGCATTTTTTTTTTAATTTTTGATGAATTCTTTAAAACCGATGTATACGGCCAAACAATAAGAAGTGGTCGGCAATAAAGACAAGAAGATTTTTTTACTTTTTTTTATTAAATTAAGTTACAAATGTAAAAACCTAATTACGAGTGTGACCTCCTCTTGCCAAAATCACAACTTGAATCCTTCTGGGCATGCTGTTATATATAATAAGGTTGCATATGCTCAACCTCTAGAAGAACATTAAAAAGCTATGGTGTCATGTTGGTGTGTCAATGAAGTGTCTCTACGTAAAACAACTGATATTGTGAATGTAAAATATTAAATAAATGTTTCAGTAAAATAGTCCATTATACAGGGTGTAAGGGGAACGCTTCTGAAGCCAGAACGTAGATTATATACAACCTAAATGCAAACGGATGCCAGTAATCTTTCGCTTTAAATTGGTTATTTTGAAGACTTCATATTTCGTTAACACGCAATAGAAATCGTACAAAACATGCGGTCACTGATCGCGCTAACGCGCAGCGCGCTCCATACGGCCGAGCCAAGGGATTTATATGGAATTTACATTCGTAGCCCACTGTTGAACAGTAAAGCTGACAGACGCATTTTACGTACCAATCTAAATCCTTTGCAACCTTATGATCCTCAACACATTCTGCACTTATTCTGCCCTGCATTTCATCAGCACTGTCACATTGTCAATCAATCACTCTTTCTTTCACATACCCCCACAAAAAGAAACGAGCACTGTACACGTAGCACTAAAACCGTAACAATAATAACTAAACACAAAAACTAACAAAACAGTACTAAATTCGGTTCAATAGTTGCGCGCGTTCGCTCACGAACAGAGTTGGAAAGGAACTAACTAGATTACTAGAACTAGAACATCAACAACAAAGATCAAAGATGCCGCCTGCGTTCACTGTGCGCTGCCATGCCGGCCGACAAACGTTACCGCCGCGCGCACGCCGCCACGTTGTTTCCCCCTTCACCTCCGCTTGCATCCCCGCATCGACCGTGTCTGTGTGTGGTAGGTAAATGTTTCAATTTTGTTGCTATGCAAAATTTGAATGAACGAATTAACAAAATTGCTTGTAAAGTCTTTGTAGGTACCTACATAACCACTTTTTTATACTTTTCTTTCCCAATCACAGTAGTTACATTAATTCAAGCGATCTAGTATTTTTGATTATCTCACCAAGCGAACTAAAATAAGTGAAGAACTGTCGAACTAGCAAAGATGTCTGCGATACACTTGAGGGTATTTACTATAAGCAAAGGTCCTGCACGAAAGGCAAGTCTTTTGAAAGAATTAATTTTAAGAAAAATGAAATAAGGAGATAATATTGTAGACCACTTTAACAAGTTTATGGAGATCGTCGATAAGCTTACAGATATGGACATGGAAATTAACAAAGACCTACTTAGCATTATGATGCTCTATAGTTTGTCTCAATCTTTTGAAAATTTTCGGATTGCTATAGAATCCAGAGATGATCTACCAAATCCCGAAAGCATGAAGATAAAAAATATTGAAGAAGCTGAAGCAAGAAGAAATATGGCTAGTACAAGTGAAAAAAAAAATCTGAACAAGAAGCGCTTTATAGTAGACAGCGCAGAAGAAACAAAAATGTTATTGTTGAATGTTATAAATGTAAAAAGAAAGGACATAAAGCTAATAAATGCTGGTCAAAAGTAATTAAAGGTAATAAAAATATTTCAAATCTATATTGTTCTGAAGAAACGTGTCGAAATACAAATGATAGCAAAGAAAAACTAAATAAGTGGTGTTTTGACAGTGGTTTCACGTCACATATGACACATGAATTAGAAAGATTCCGAAATCTTAATAAGGATGATAGCCAATCCTTAAAGTTAGCATCAGAGAACTGTACAGCACAAATTGAAGGCCGTGGTTCAGCAAAATTTAACATCAAGGAAACACCTGATCTCCAACTGACCGAAGCTTTATATGTACCATCACTTACTACAAACCAAATGTCAGTAGGAAAAATTACAGACAAAAGTGCAACAGTTTTATTTAAACAGAAAAACGCAACTGTAAAGTATAATGATCAAATACTATTAAAAGCAGAAAGAAATGAAGACGGTTTATATTATGTTATAGAAAATATACAAGAAAAAGCTAGATTCTGCGAAGCAAATAAAATGCAACTATGGCATAGAAAACTAGCTAATCTCAATGAAGCGCAATTACGAATAGCTCTAGATAAAAAGAACATGGATGGATTGGAATTTAATAAAAATTACACAGTTAAAGACTGTGAAGTGTGTGCATAAGGCAAAGCAACAAAACTACCATTTATTACACCCAAAAATGAAGAAAGAACAAATGAAAAATTACAAATAGTGCATACAGATGTATGTGGTCCCATGAGACAATTATCCAAAGTGGGTTCTAAGTACTTCATCACATTTATTGATGATTATTCAAGATATAAACGAGTATATACAATGAAAACTAAGGATGAAGCCCTATCAAAATTTAAAGAATTTAAAAACGAGGCAGAAAGGTTTACCAAACAAAAGATACTTTATTTACAACGTGACAACGGGACGGAATACATAAACTATAAATTAGACCAATACCTAAAAGACAATGGCATCAAAAGAAGGCTATCTGCACCATATACGCCTGAACAAAATGGGTTGGGCAGAGAGAAAAAATAGAACATTACTAGATAAAGCTAGATGTATGTTAATTGACGCTAATATGAAAGTAGTTTTTTTGGGCCGAAGCCATTAATACAGCTAACTACTTGGCAAACCGTAGTCCTTGCAGCAGTATTAATAATATGACTCCATTTGAAAAATGGGTGAAGAGAGTTCCATCTGTAAGGCTTTTCCACATATTTGGGACTAAGGCATTCGTTCTAAAAAAGGGAAAGCGAAACGGAAAATTTGAAGCCAGATCGACTGCTGGTATATTTGTAGGGTATTCGGAAAATCATAAAGCGTACCGTATCTTTAATCCAAAATCAGAAAAGGTGATAATAAATAGAGATGTCAAAGTACTGGATAAAATGTTCTACGAAAACGAGACAAAAGAAGAACGAACAGGAGATGTAGTTGATAAAAATGAAATAGAAGTTGTACTTTTTCCAGAAGAAGAAAATGAAGTCCCGAATGGACATGAAACTAATGAATCAGACAAAGAACTGGACGTAAATGACATATTTGTTGATACAACTACAGAAACAGATGAATTAAATAATCAAGACGGGCAAGAAATGTGTACAGATAATGAAATTGAAGCGACTACTTCAAGTAATGAAAAGCGACACAGAAAACCACTGGTTTGGCAGAAGGATTATGAATGGATGCTGAACAATCATTCCTCTGTGATATAGATGAGAATAGTGATGAATGGGAAGACGCAATACTAAGCGAAATTGAATCTCATCTAAAAAATAATACTTGGAAAGTTGTACACAAGAATGAAAGTAAAAACCTGCTAGATAATAAAATGATTCTAAAATATAAATACAATGCACTTGGAGAAATAGACAGACGAAAGGCGCGACTAGTAGCTCGTGGGTTCAACCAGAGAGAAGTAATTGGCTATACTGAAACATTTGCACCAGTAGCAAAAATGAGTACAATAAGACTATTGATTGCATATGCGATAGAAAATAATATGAAACTAAGTCAGCTGGATGTCTGCACAGCATTTTTAAACGGTGATATAGACGAACTTTATATGAAGAAGCCAAAAAATCTAGATAAATATTTAAAAATAATTATAACACACGGAAAAGACAAAGAGTTGATGAGAAAGGCAAGAGAAATGCTAATAGATATAAATAAATATAAAAAGGATGGAATATGTCAACTAAATAAAGCTATATACGGATTGAAACAGGCAGGAAGGCAATGGTATTTAAAATTGCACAGAAAATTATTGGAAATTGGTTTTAGATGTTTTAGATGTCGATGATTTGATTCTGGCATACAAATCAGAAAATTTATTGAAGGAAGTCAAATCCAAACTGGAAAAAGCATTTGACTTGAGAGATATGGGTTCTCTTCATCATTGCTTGGGTATACGATTCATCCATGTAGGGGGAGAGATAACGCTATCCCAAGAAACCTATGTTGATAATTTGATCGAAAGATTTAACATGGGAGAATGTAAACCCGTGTCTACACCAATGGAGCCAGCTGTGAAGGTAGAGAAAAATGAAAATGGAGATGACAACGACAACTTTCCATATCAAAAACTGATTGGTTGATTAATGTACTTAGCTGTCGCTATAAGACCAGACATAATGTTTGCAGTAAGTCACTTAAGCCAGTACCAAAGACCAAAGGCCGTTTTGGTCTGTTATGACCAAAGTCACTGGCAAGCAGCAAAAACCTAACCTAAAGAACCTAAGTTTAAAAAAAAAAAAAAAAAAAAAAAAAAAAAAAAAAAAAAAAAAGGTTCCGACGAATTGATAACCTCCTCCTTTTTGAAGTCGGTTAAAAATACAAGAAAACAGGAACGTTACCGGTACTTACGGGCATGGCCGATGCAGATTGGGCGGCTAGGTTATATTTTTAAGTATGGTGGTGGTCTAATTAAGAATATATGGCAATGACAGAAGCGACGAAAGAAGCTTTGCATTTAAAACACTTGCTAGAAGACATTGGAGTGCCACAACAAACAGTCCTAATTTATAATGATAATATGGCTGCTCAAAAATTAACAAATAATATGATTACAGGAAAAAGATCAAAACATATTTGCATAAAGGAACATTTTATAAGAGATTGTGTCCAAAAGAAGTTAGTGACAATTCGCTACAAGGACACAGAAAATATGGAGGCAGATATTTTAACAAAGGCGAGACCAAACCCTGAGAGGCAGGTGTAGAGTAAAGGTGGTAGAGTGTGAAGTTTTATTGAAAGAAAACAACACAAACATTTCGGCAGATTTATAAATTTAATGTAAGACATCAATTAAAGTCTACGTAAATTAAGAATTTAAAGTTAATTTTGCACTTTTTTGAAAAATGTACTATCAATCATCATAAGAATGTAATTACTTATTTTAGTTTTCACTTTTTTTGCGTATACTGTCCTAATTCAATACTTAGGCTACGAGGCCTTTTGCGAGCTCTTTTGGCAGTTTCTTCATTAGAAGGGCGTCCAGACTGAATTCGATTTCCCCCGTTATACCTCTTTGAACTCGTCTTATAGAGGTCGGTTGGACTTTTATCTCTTGAGTAACGCTCTGGGTTTTTGAGTAAACATACCTGCACTTCCAATTCCTTGTTAGAGACAAACACGCTGGCGGAGTCACTCGGGCTTTTGTAGTTGAGTACCTATACCGATTGATCTACTCTAACGGCCTGTTGTTTTGGGCCATAACGTTGGCCCAAAAACGCTCTGGGAATTAAAGTGAGCGTGTTTACTTTAAAAGCGCGAGTGGTTGGGCCAAGTATCTGGCCGAAATCAACAGGTTTTTGCAATCACGCAGTAAAGCGCCTGACTGGCGATGACGACGACCTACAACTTGTAAGTCGCGGCCGATACCACTGTGCCACCACTGCTCTCCACTGAGCCTCCACTGCTCTACCCAAATATTAACTCAAAGAATTACCTGAATAAACTGACACATCATTGTTTGACATATTGTGGTGTTTATTTTCGCTAAAAACATCGTTGGTACTGCTTTTATTTCTTATATCATCTAATAGTTTATTTAATGATTTCACTGCGATTTGTACATCTTCACAACTGGTTGCCGCCTTCTAAGAATACAGAATACATTATTATTATTTTAGAATACCCCTAAAGGAAGGGCTGATTGGACTGATTTTTCCAAAGCCAGATCTCTGTCCAAAGATTAATGTTGAATGTTCGGATTATTCTACACAAAAACTGCCATACGTCAATTTTATTCTACGGAAAAAGATACCTACCTGACGTTGGAAAAATCAGTCCAAAGTAAGTATAAAAAACTTGTTGTTTATCCATGTCTAATAAGGGAAATTAATTGTTAAGCCAATGTACACCCTACGTCAATTTGCCTTTTTATAGCCATTTCAAACGTGTGTTCCTCTGTGGCCGGACCACAGTTTAGTACTCAGATGCTATAGTTCGAAATAATACCTACCTAAAGTCTACCTTCATCGGAATATATACACTTCTGGACACATCTATTGGCCCACCTTAGAGTTTAGGTTTCGATGGCCCCTACCGAAATATGATTGCTAGATTGAACAAAAACTGTTGATGCAGTTTTAAACCTGATACATTTTACCATCTTTTTCGATCGTATTGTTTTAAATTTGAATTCAGAATACCATACGACATGGAGCTACGCCTAACAAGTCGGATATGCGCCTTGTTAAAGGCAATTGATTTTTGAATAAAAAACATGTTTTATCAAATAAAGGTTTAATTTAATAACGCGTGTTGCCTCCATGGGCATCTACCACAGCTCTCATACGATTAGGCATAGAGTTTATCAACCGCTCTATGAAATTTTGAGGGATCATCTCCCATTCCTCTTCTATGGCAGTTTTCAACTCCTGCATCGTCTGGGCAACTGGCTGACGAGCCCTAACACGTCTTTTTAGCTCGTCCCACATGTGCTCAATGGGGTTCATGTCTGGGCTTCTGGCTGGCCAGTCCATAACTGTGATGTTCACATCCCGAAGATATTCCCTGACGATGCCGGCCGCATGGGCTCTTGCATTATCATGCATAAAAAGGAAATTTGGGCCCACATAGTCCGCGTATGGTATCACGTGAGGTTCTAAGCACTCACGAATGTACCTTTCAGCATTTAATGTTGGCAGCCGTGGTCCTGTAACAACCTCAAGTTGAGTTTTGCCGCTCGCGGATATACCGCCCCAGACAGTCCTTGAGCCACCGCCATAAGCAACCCTCTCTTCAAAGCAGCATTGTGCGAAACGCTCTCCCTTACGTCGGTAGACCTTCTTCCTTCCATCATTGCCATGTAACACAATTTTAGACTCATCAGAAAAGAGTACACGGCTCCAATCTTGCTGTGTCCAATTTAAATGACTGCGTGCGAAATGAAGGCGCGCTGTTCGGTGGGCTCGCGTTAGTTTGGGGCCATTAGCTGGCTTGTGTGGTACCTCGCGTTCTTTTAACCTTCTCCGAACAGTTCGAGCGCTCACAGATACTCCGTGGAAGTCGCGAAGTTGGTTTTGTATCTCAATGGAGGTAAGGTGACGATTTCTCAAGCTGGTCGTCACGATAAATCGATCCTGCCTTTCAGTTGTGACCCGAGATCGTGGCCTTCCTTGGCGACGAACAAAGCCGCCAGTCTCTAGGTACCTCCGATAAACATTTCGGACCGCAGATCGACTTAAATTAAGTTGAGCACTCACGTTTCTTTGGCTGTGTCCGGCCTGAATAAGTGCCACAGCTTGGGCGGCGACTTCAGGTGAAGTATCCATAGATTATTGATAGAACTTCACCTTAATGTTAAGAATAAGTAATGTTTGTTGCAAAACCAAAGATATCAATCACTTTTTCAAGAATTAAATCCAAGTAAACCAATAAAACCAAGTTTTCTTAGTATTTGATTGTTTGATATCAACAAACAGGCTCCAAATTGTCTTTTGTTTCTTGAAATTCTGTGTTCGAAATTCAAAAAAAGACTATTGAATGAAATTGTGAATATGCCAGGTTCAAAACTGTATAAAAACTTTTTGCTCGACCTAATATAAAATTTTAGCTAGGACCAAACGAAACTGAAAATACAAGGTGGGCCAAAAGATGTGTCCAGAAGTGTATATATTTTTAGTACCTCAAGAGATATCTTTTTAATTAACAATTTATGTGGTCCGGCCTCCAGGCAGTGCTCTCTGGCCGCGCCACATCAAATTAAATAGAGTATAATGAACTATTAATAAATCAATATCCCGAAAAAAACTACCTAAAGAGTACCTTGCATACGACAAATATGGTCCAATAAACCCCTTTAGTTAAGGAGTTATTGGTCGTAGAGTGTGGTCCGGCTGGAAGGTATACTCTGCAGCAAGTCAATTTTGCAATACTTAATATTAACTATCCATAAATCAGTTTCAATAATAGTACCCTCTCTCTACTATTCGTTGATATTTTTTTCTCTCAAGAAACTATTCATTTTGATTAATTAACCTTTAAAATATGTGGCGCGGCTAGAGAGGATTACTTTCAGCAAAAATAACGAAATATGCTTTATTTATTTATGCCATCGAAAACTGCATAATAAGTACTTTATCAAAAGACCTGGACTTTGTCTCTAAACTTTTATTTGTATTACCCACAATGATTTTGAAAAAGGTGCACTTTTTGGTTTTTGTTTACCTATCTACCTTAGAATAATTAGTAAATTTGACGAAGTAAATGAAAATTTTGGTTTAAAATAAACAATAAAAAATTTGTGGAACTTTGTGTATATTTGAACGCCCTCCAATATTTTGTTAGCAATTTGTATTACAAGTTAATAGGATATGCGTTACAATGTTAGCAGAATGTGCAGGCGTTATTACAATAGTTTACGTACGGGGGTAGTTTGTTATTATTTTATCATCATAGCTTGAATATATTTTTACTTTAGTAGTTTGTTTCTATTCCTTTGTATCGGCCATTATAACCGCTAAAATGAGTGAAAACAAGAAAAAACGCGGAAAAGTGCTATCAGTTTCCCTTGATGAACAAAAATCAGAGTTCGTGAGATATGAAGACCAACTAAAAGATAAAGATTTGCTGCCACCACCATCAAGTAAGATTTTTCTTGATATTCGCAAAAACTTGTCATGTCGAATGAGCGTGAAAGCTATTTATCTTTCTTTAAAAAAGAATTTTGATTATTTCTTCAATAATACAGTGAAACAGAGGTCTTCTCCAGAATATGACGATAATTTGTCATCTGAAGAGTTTGATTCACCAAAATCTTCAGTACAAGATAAATATGCCGTTGAGAATTTTGAAATATCATTATCCGATTGGCAAAATATAAAACCAGTCACTAGCTATTGTTCGCGAACAGATAAAGATAGACCATCAGTAACACGGCACAAGAAGACAGTTTTACCTCAACATAAGTGGACAAACGTTATGAGTGAGATTTTATGGAAGGAAACAAAGCGAGAATGTACTTGGATATTTAAACGCAGTTCAGCTGTTGATTACAATATTCGATTCAGTGGTTATTGTAAGCAATGTGGAGCTAAAATTAGAGCGGAGTCAACAGAAGCGTCAGAAACTCATGCTAAAATCAAATGTATTATTGAGGTAGGTGATTTAAATATTGTGCATGATCCAAAGATAAAAAATAAATTGACTAAAAAGAAAAAAGAAGAGCTGTCTGAAAAACTGATTAATGAACATGCAATCGTAATTCGGAACAAAATAGTGAACAAAGTCATGAACGAAGATGACACCTATGAGCCACCATTTGTACCATCATTAAAGGCATTGCAGAATATAAGGCACCGATCTAAACACGAAGCTTATTTGGACAAGAATGTTGTACTTTCATTATGGATTATGGGTAGTACTTTATACAAGAATGTGATTCGATTATTTTGTGTTTTGCCTTTCATTTTATATTATTGGACGGATCTACAAGAAAAATATTATTGTCACCTTGTCAATTGTAATAAAAGAATAAAGCTCAGTATTGACGCTACAGGGTCCATATTTAAAAAAATAAATCCTCCTAGAGATCCTGCACAAATATGTGGCTAAGCACATTTTTCTTTACGTGGCTGTATTACAAACAGGAAATTCTTGTGTGCCGGTAACTCAAATGATAACTGATTTGCATACGTTAGAAAATATTTACAAATGGCTCAAACAATGGATAGGCACCAAGAAAACTCCTGATGAAGTAGTTTGCGATGATTCGGCAGCATTAGTTGGAGCAATCATTAAAGCTTTTACTGACTTTGAATCTACCAAGGATTATATTGCATATTGTTTTGATGTCCTAATGAAAAAAGAAAAAATAAAAACAAATCATTGCCTTATTCGCTTGGACACGTCGCATTTTGTGAAAACACTTTATAATTACCAATGTTTTAAATACGTTGACGAAAGGGTTATGAAATTTTATATAAAATATATTTGCAAAATCAAAGATTCTTCATCGTTCGGCGAAATCAAATTGATAATGGAAAATCTTATTGTTATTGCACTTAATAGATACACAGGAAAAGATTCTAACGGCCATCCTACATTATGTAACCAAAGCTTACAGAAGTTGCTACAGACAGACACAGATAATACAAATAGAGAAAACGAAGATGATGATGAGGTCAGGGTGAATGAGGAAGTAAATACAATTATTAACGACCTACTCAACTCAGAAGAAATTGAAAATGTTACCTCAGACTTTATGAAAGAATTCACCATGAAAGTTGACAAAGTTTCACTTGAATTGCAATTATCTGAGATAAAAACGATATATGAAAACTTATATTACTTACCTGATTTTATTAATACCTTCAAGAGGCTAATGTCTAGATTGCCAATTTGGGCAAATGTGATGTTGTCATTTGTTTATACAGAAAATGTGACATCAACCAGTTCAGACGTGGAAAGTTATTTCAAAAATATTAAAACACTTTTGAAAAATCCCAACGACAGACTACGGGTGGACGAATTCCTAATGAAGCACCATGAATATATATCTGGGGATTTAAAGAACAAATTTAGTGATGATATTAGTGAACAGAAAACAAAGGCTACTGAAAAAGCTAAAGTTGAGTCAAGTGACTTTTCGCAAGAATCTGTCATGTCTGATGAACCCATCCTTCTAGAGAACTGGCGAGGCCTGGCTATAGGAAAACAGGAAAAACAAAAGCGAGAGATGAGGTCCAAAAATAAGTCGGTCGATGTTTTGGTAAATGGAAGTAGTAGTTCAACTGGTATTAAAGGCGTAGTTGTAGAAAATACTTGTGCCTTCGATTGTCTGGTGCAATCTTTAGCAGTTGCATATATAGATAGAATGAACATCCGCAAACTAATAGAAACAAAAACATCCGGTTTTATGACACTTATTAAGTCTCTTGCTAATAAAGATCCCACAAATTTATACAGCATACGAGCCAATATTATAAACAAATATTATTTTGACAAAACAATCACAAATGTCTTGACGATCATAAATTGTATGTCGAATATTACTTTTGTTTTAGACAAAATTTTATTAAAAGATATTCCTATAGTTAGATCGGAAAAACGATGCACAAATACACAATGCAGTCAGAACAACTCCACATCTCAACGAGTATGTTCGTACATGCCACTGAATGAACTAATTTTGTCTGATAAAGGCATTTCAGCCCTTGAAGAATCGGCTCAAACAATGTTAGAGATTGATTCAGGTGTGCTATGTGATAAAAGTAATGACGACGGTGTAAAATGTACCGGTAAACAAATTATTAACTACACATTGAATGATTTATTAATATTTGAAATTGATTTAGGCGTTGATTTAAATGACATTCCAGACACTATGACATTACAAGGAAAATTATTTACACTGTTGTCAGTGATTGAATATTTACCAAATATTCGCCATTACGTCGCTCACTGCAAGCGTCTGGATGATACTTGGGAAACATATGATGATTTAAGTACTAAAGCTACAAGGACTAAAAACCAGCAAATGAATGTTCATTGTATTTTATACGCAAAATTGTAAATTTTAACTTATTTTTATCAAAATGATTATTTTTAATTTAGGTCTTGCATATTAAAGTTGGAAAATAACTTCAAAGCTCCTTTATTTGTAATATTGATATTCTATATTTTGAATACGCGGTTTTAGTACACTCTTTTTTTCATTGTTATTTCTTGTTTAAAGGGTTAAATGCTTAAATTTAATCTATTGACTTTAGTTTGTTATATAAAACACTTTTCCGTCATTTACAACACCTTGTATTAACAATTGTTATTATTTGATTATGAAAATATATATTTGTTTTTTGTATACTTATTGTTTATTTCAAACCAAAATTTTCATTTACTTCGTCAAATTTACTAACTATTAAGGTAGTAGTTTGTTATATAAAACACTTTTCCGTCATTTACAACACCTTGTATTAACAATTGTTATTATTTGATTATGAAAATATATATTTGTTTTTTGTATACTTATTGTTTATTTCAAACCAAAATTTTCATTTACTTCGTCAAATTTACTAACTATTCTAAGGTAGATAGGAATACAAAAACCAAAAAGTACACCTTTTTCAAAATCATTGTGGGTAATTAAAATAAAAGTTTATAGACAAAGTCCAGGCCTTTTGATGAAGTACTTATTATGCAGTTTTCGATGGCATATAGAAATAAAGCATATTTCGTTATTTTTGCTGAAAGTAATCCTCCCTAGCCGCGCCACATATTTTAAAGGTTAATTAATCAAAATGAATAGTTTCTTGAGAGAAAAAAATATCAACGAAGAGTAGAGAAAGGGTACTATTATTGAAACTGATTTATGGATAGATAATATTAAGTATTGCAAAATTGACTTGCTGCAGAGTATACCTTCTAGCCGGACCACACTCTACGACCAATAACTCCTTAACTAAAGGGGTTTATTGGACCATATTTGTCGTATGCAAGGTACTCTTTAGGTAGTTTTTTTCGGGATATTGATTTATTAATAGTTCATTATACTCTATTTAATTTGATGTGGCGCGGCCAGAGAGCACTGCCTGGAGGCCGGACCACATAAATTGTTAATTAAAAAGATATCTCTTGAGGTACTAAATATATATATATATTCCGACGAAAGTAGACTTTAGGTAGGTATTATTTCGAACTATAGCATCTGAGTACTAAACTGTGGTCCGGCCACAGAGGAACACACATTTCAAACATCTGTTAAAGAATGGCAGTTGTGATTTGAAATTGGTAGGTACTCAATTTACTTAGCAATTAATTTCCCTGACTTTAGGCATTTAATCTTGCCGCCCCGGGGTCGCGGGTTGTTCGAAAGAGATACCGTGGCCCTGGCAGAGGCAACTGAAGGAACACTATTTCATGACTTGGGAGTTGGAGAGTACTATTTCATGACTATTTTTTGACACCAAATTCAAATTCAAAAACGTAAGCGTTCCGCGGTAATCAGGTGAGGATAAAGGCTCCCCATGTAATCCTCATCAAGACACCTTTATATCTCTCGAATTCCTTAATGATTTTCGAAATTTGGCTTGAAACCAAGTCGATACTCCCAGCCGTTTGCTTGCACTAGAGGTGAGAATTGTGTGGAGACGTTCACCCCACAATCCTCACCAACTTATAACTACAACTTCGGAATCATAATGGTACAATTTTTTTGACCTTGGTGACTATTTATGACTTATCTTTCTCAAAATTGATTTTCATGAAGTTTTCAAAGGTGAGGATTGTGTGGTGAGGGACACGATAAATCGGCAAACTCGAAGTATCGCCGATATATTATCGGCATCGGTAGCGCTATCAGATGCAAACCTACTTTATTTTACACTTTGTAAAACCAAAAACTACCATTACATTACTAAACTTACCATTAATGCAACAAGCAAATGTAGGCCGTAACTATACATTAGCATATATTGATATGGTTTCATGTCCAAACTTATTTTACCTGTAAATTAAATTGTAAGTCTAAAAGATACCGTCAATTAGATTGAACTCATAAACTCATGTCCCAAAAATGTCAAGCCGAAAACGGGTGATAGGCAAGTTGGTGACAGTTAACAGAAAAATATTTTAAAAAATCTTAGGCTTATACAGGGTTTAAAGAAATTGCGTGCCATAGCTTAGGCGTAGGTTCAGTATCGATAAGAACCCAGGAAAAATAAAAAAAAAATAAAAGCATAAAAAAATTATTGCAAGATCAACCTAATTTATTTAGTACCTACTAAATTAAAATAGCAATCGTTTAGAATTCAAATTATTTTATTTGTTTAAATGATTTAATTCGAACGCGAGAAGTGAAGGACAAAATGACATCGCGTTCGATAGTAGGTAAGTAACTAGGTATAGCACAAAAATAGGCGCTCAAGAAAAATCGAGAAAATTGACACCCTGTTACGATCTCACATTTTACTGTGACTGCAAATCTTTACTTTTCCTAATTTTTTTTTTGTGATGTATCATGTAACCCTGAATAATAAAATTAAAAGCATAAAAAATTATTGCAAGATCGACCTAATTTAGTATCTACTAACTTAAAATAGCAATCGTTTAGAATTAAAATTATTTTGTTTGTTTAAATTGTTTAATTCGAACGCGAGAAGTGAAGGACAAAATGACAACGCGTTCGATAGTAGGTAAGTAATTAAAGCACTAAAAATAGGCACTCAAAAAAAATCGAGAAAATTGACACCCTGTTATGATCTTACATTTTACTGTGACTACAAATCTTTACTTTTCTTAATTATTTTTTTGTGATGTATCATGTAACCCTGAATAACTCCCTTCTGTTCAGTAATCAAAAATTTTATTGGAACAAAAAACAGGTTTTCAAATTTTTAGTGTTCGTTCACATTAGCTTAAAAATCTGTGCTGCAGCCATTAGCGGCCACCTCCGAGTGGGAAGACGTCGGCGTTCCAACATTTATTATATAAAGCAATAAAAAATTAATTATAATAGAACCTAAAGTAAAAGTAGGTTAGGTAGTAAACTATTTAGCTAAAATATTATTAAGTTATTATTAATTACATCCTCAGTTTTAAAGAAAATATCACTTTTTTGCCCAACTACGTACTCAAAATGATTAAGTACATCACCCAACTTAAACTGACTTTACTGAACAAATAAAACTACTATATTATATTATTTTATATTTTTTTCCGTTAACTTCACGAGGTATAAATGTTAGCGGCCACCAGCTAACAAACCTCCGTTTTGCTGATGATATTGTACTATTCTCCACATCACCTTCAGAACTTGAAGAAATGCTCCAAGATCTGAACACAGCAAGTCTTGAGGTTGGACTTTCAATGAACAGATCCAAAACACAGGTCATGACCAACAGCATAAAACGTAGGGTCGAAGTGGACGGACATGTGTTGCAATATGTCGATGAGTACACATACTTGGGCCAGATAGTGTCTTTCAACAATAGACAAGACCAGGAAGTCGAAAGACGAGTCCAAATTGCTTGGAAGACCTACTGGGCCCTTAAAGAACACATGAAAGGTAGTCTTCCTATAACACTTAAAAGGAAACTCATCGACATGTGCATCCTGCCCGTTCTAACCTATGGTGCACAAAATTGGTCACTTACTGAACAACAAAAGTCCAAACTCAAGATTTGCCGGAGCGCAGAATAATGGGCGTCAAGCGTACAGACCGAGTTAGAAACACCATCCTGCGCTCCGTAACTCAAGTAGCAGATGTTGGAGAAAAAACAGCCAGGCTGAAGTGGGAGTGGGCCGGACACGTCGCGCGAATGCACCCGGAGAGATGGGCAAAGATCGTCACCCACTGGACGCCTGAGGGAGGACATCGCCGTCGAGGCAGGCCACGGCGAAGGTGGTGTGACGATCTGATAAGGTTTGCAGGGCCAACATGGCCAGAGATCGCACAAGACAGGGAGGTGTGGAAGGAAAAAGGGGAGGCCTTTGCCCAGCAGTGGGACACAATGTAGGCTAATAAAAAAAAAAAAACTGTCAATAACTCGCCTACCACCCGTTTCCGGATTGAAGTTGGTTTTTGGGACACCTTGAAGAAGGCAAACTCCTTACCTTTAGCGTCACTAACTTGGAAGAGTATGTTTGATAATTTATTAACTGCTGTTATAACATCTTGATGACCACAGTATTTTATAGCAACGCATTGCGCTGCCTCATGTAATGTCCAAGGGGGCGGCATAGCATTATGTGTAAACCGTGGGTCTTGTTGTAGCACCTGAGTCAAAACCTCTTCCATTATCTGGGTAAATCTTGAAGTCCATTCGTCGGATTTCGTTTTCAAATAGTGTTCCATGGCAGGACTATCAACTACATACATGACTTTATTGGATTGTCCATTATAAACCGACTGTTGATTAATCGAGTTAGTTGAGTTGCTGTAAGTGCTATCAGCATCAACATTGCTTTCAGTATTAGATATTATGCCGGATGTGGAAGTTTCCTCAATGGTAACGTTTTCTTTAGTGGTGGAATTCCTTGGTTCAGCGTGAATACTTGACTCCCTACTTTCGATACTATCATCTAAAATTTTATTTTCAATACGTCCTAATGTAACGTTATTATTCAATGTTTTGTCTGAAAGTTTGGATATCTCATTATTTACCGTGTTGGTTTGTAGATATTCTACGTTTTTCGTATTCATATGTTGGTCATTATAGGATGAGATTTCATCATTGACTTGAGATGTATTTCTTCTTCGACGCCATTTAAATTGCTTCTTGTCACTTTCGACGGAATTTGCTGGTGGCTGATGCGATGTACAGCGCTTAAGCTTTATTTCTCTCTTTTTATCGGGAATATTCGATACTAAAGGCACAGGAGCCCTTATAATTGGTACTTTTCTATTTTGAAGAGGAAGGTTTGAATCTGCATTTAGGCATTGTTTTTTTACCACATTCGTCATACTGATACTAGCATTGATGTCTTCTAAATCAGTTTGAATACCAGCATCTACTGTATGTTTCGTTATAATCAATTCTTCTGTTTTATCTGGAGTATTATTTTGTATAGGTGGTGTAATAGGAATACTGTCAATGTGGTCATCACTTTGAATATCCCTTACAGGAGTAGTTGTGTCTATATCTTGTGGGGCATCATTTGGCACAGTAATTTTGATTTTATTAATGAGTTCATCTGACATATACGGCTTTTTAGGACCAGGCAGTACCAGTTGTTTATTTGGGATTTCCATTAAAAAGTTTTTAATGTCATCTACACAAAACACATTTATATTTGTGGAACCTTTAGTCAATAACTCATTGTCGTTAGTAAGAAGAATCTAAAACAAATAATATTTTTATTTAGACAATTCTTTTTGTTTCAGTAGTCGCTTATCTCCGCCCGTGAATGACATAAAAAGGCAACTTACATATATATAGGAGTATTATAAAATCCTTGTACAGTCAGCGTCAAAAATATCGGGACAAACAGACTGTTAAAAATGATCTCTACAACTAAGAAAATGAAACTTTATCTTAATCGGATAAGTTCTTGTCAGAATGACAGTTGTCGTGTACTATCTTCATTCTGAAACATTCCTTGTGTAATTGAGTTAATATTTCATTTTCATAGTTGTTTAGATATTATTGACACTAACTGTACAGTGTCTTGAAAATGCTTGCCTCTTTCTTGGGCCGCCAATGGCACGGGCCGGACTTGGTAGCGGAACCGGGGCAGGCTAGTTGTAGTATAAACTAAAAGCGATAATATTCTAACTTACCAAATGATAGTTATTATCCAACAGTTCTTTGCAAGTTGTATGTATCACCTCTGCCATACTGTCACCTTCCACTTTAGATGGCTCTTCCGCTGAAAGATTAAAGTATATATTTCTATACAGGTAAAACGATGTTATCGGTAATGTGCGGAATACGTTATCTGATATACGCATTAATCATAGACGTATAAAAAAAGCAAGTTATTAGCTTAAACTCGACTACAACAAAAACGCTAACTAAAAAGGTATAAAACTCTTGTTTATAGCTTTTAGTTGGCGTTTGGCTATACGAAAACCGAAAAATATCTTCATCGACATCGATTTTTTTCGGTTTTCGTATAGCTGGAGTCAGGTAATCTGTACGATTTATGCATCAATATAAATCGAACAGATTACTTGTGATTCCGGCTATACGAAAACAGAAAAAAGATTTTCATCGATGTCTCTTTTATACCTTATTAGTTGGCGTTTTTGGTCGTAGTCGCGTTTAAGTTTTAACTTTCTTATATATTATATTAGGGTTAATGTAGGTATGTATTACAGGTACCCAATAAATTTCTTACATCCCACTCGATACCATAGAAAAAAAATATCAGAGACAACCCACTTTTTTGATGTAACATACGTCACATTGATTTTGTTCGTATACCTATATTATGTCACCCGGACCATAATAATCGATTGACCCTTTATTTATCAAAATCGGATAAGTAGTTTAGGCGCTATTGTGGAACATACGTAAATACAAACATACATAAGTACATACATAGACTGCTATCGAAAGTTCTTAAAGGCAAAAAAATAGAAAATAACGTAGAAATTTCAACAACTTGAATAGCCTTTGCACAAAATAAAATATCAACTCGTCGCCACACACTCACGCGTCACGATTTTCTTCTTACTGTCAAGACTTTAAGCCTTTATAAAGGTGAGCGTTGGCCTTAAATCTGTCATTATTGCTTTAATATCTTACCCATATATGCATGTCCAATTTCAATCTGCTGGGACAAAAATCGTAGAATACGTTTCGCTTGAATATTTTCTGTGCTAGTAACATAGCTTTTAAGTTCCTCCATGACCCGCGTTGGAACCATAAGGTGGCATTTTTCATCTGTAACAAATTGATTTACAAAATGTAGACTATTTATTTATTTATGTTAATACGGTTTGTGGACCAATTACACTAACACATACAGTAAATATAACATAATCATAAAAAAAGACAACAAAAAAAAAAAAAATAGAACAAAGATATTATAAACAAAACACAAGTTTTAAATTTATGTGCTCTCACAAAAGTGAAGACAAGCGCACAAAACAGTTTTGAGATCATTTGCAAATAGGTCACAGTTCGGGTTGGCTTCCATGACGTTATTAAGCGCAGTCAGGGCGCGAGGAACAGGGGATGAGGCGCGGGCCACTGTTCGAGTTGTGGGCACGGCTAGTAGACGGTGTTTTCTACCACGGAGATAGCTGCTTGGAACGTAAAGGCGAATCCGCTCATTATGGAGATCAGGAACATCTGTTATCCCACGACATATTTTAAGCATGATGTACAACTGATCATAGGCTCTCCTAGTTTGTAACATATGAAATCCTAGAGATCCTACGAGAAATTTTGTTGGATATAAAAATGGATAAAATCCGTAACGGAATTTATAGAGAAATCTCAGAAATGCTTTTTGAACCTTCTCTAATAAAAGTGCATAACTAGCCTCGTGCGGGTTCCAGACACAAGAGCTCGCCTCCAACTTGCTTCTGACAAGCGAACTGTATAACAGCTGTACAACATGCGCATTTTGAAATTCTCGTGCGTTTCTAAGAACAAACCCTAGTCGTTTAAATGACTCCTTAGCAACCGTTGAAATGTGGTCATGGAATGTCAACTTCTGGTCGAATACGACACCCAAGTCTTTTACAGTGTTCGATCTTGTAACAACAGTGTCATTTATTTTATATTCATAATGAATTGGATGCCGCACCCGGCCAAAAGTCATGACATAGCATTTAGAGGAATTGAATGCCATTTTATTGGCAACTCCCCACTCGTAAATGGCATCTATATCTTTCTGAATATTCTCACAGTCTAATACGGTACTAACACGAGCGTACAGTTTTATATCATCTGCATAAAGAAGACATTTTGAATATTTGAGAACAGAAGGCAGGTCATTTATCATCAACAGAAACAATAAAGGTCCAAGAATTGAGCCCTGACTTACGCCTGAGCGAGTGTGATAAGCACTCGATTCGTAAATACCTAGCCGCACAAATTGCTGGCGACCACTGAGGTAATCAGCTAGAAGTCGTAGCAAGTCAGGACAAAAACCTATGGCGCTAAGTTTTGCAAGCAGAATGTCATTGTTGAACCGGTCGAAAGCATTTTGGAAATCGAAATATACTATTAAATGGATTCTATTTAAATTATTACCAGAATTTTTCATATTTCGTTACCTATCATAAAAAGATAGATAGATATGTTCTATAAGAATAAAAGTCCCTAAGTCAACAAAGATAGATAGTTTGATGTTCTGTACCACACCCTGAAATTTGACGAGGATGCAAAACGACACATTGTATATTGTGGGGTCGTTTTTTGGCACTTCGGATTTCGATTTTGGAAGGTCGTCCAGCTTGTATTCTTCCTCCTGATAAGCCTCTGTCTTTCCGCCGCGCAATGGAGATTGGTTGAACTTTGATCTTTTTCGACCTCCTATTTATTACTTTCCGACTCATAGAAGACATAATCACCACACAAAACAAATACTTTCAACAATCAGAGGTTATATTTTTGCATTTCCGAACTGAAATACACACTAACGAGTCGCACGTGCTGTGTGCTTGCGTAGAGCAAGACAGAAATATTTTATATGACGCTGTGTGATCGTGATAGCAATATCTGCATGATAGACGAATGAATAGATGTGAGACAAAACAAGAGAGACGTATCGCATTAGCATTTGTAAGAATATTTTGTGCATAAAGTACTAGAAATCCTAAGCCAGTACGCCACTCGAGCTTGACGAATGGGATGAGGGTTTCTAGTACGTTTTGTTGCCTATTAACTTAGAATTAGCATTAACTTGCATTTACGTGTGTTTAACGCCTGGGAATACTAACTCTATCCGTCTCCGCCTGAGGGGACATACTGAAGTAGCATTTCTATATACGCCCACCGGACTGGCCTTCTGACATCAACGACGAGGCGGAGTGGTTCCGGGAGGCCATGTCCAAATTATATGACGCGGCAATGCTCCGGCTCCAGACCAGACGCGCCTGGCGCCAGGTGTATTGTATTGGTGGTCGCCGGAGCTGACGGCTCTGCGCGAGGCGTGCGTTGCTTCGCGGTGCCGGTACACCAGGCACCGCAGGCTCCGTATCTGCCCTCTGGATACGGAAGCCATTCAGGTGGAGCTGTACGAGAGGTACAGAGCGCCGAAGACTGCCCTCCGAGCGGAGATCTTGGTGACTCTGAACAGAGACCCGTGGGGACGCCCCTTTAAAATGGTGCGGGATAAAGTCCGCCCATGGGCTCCCCGGTTGACGCATAGTCTCCGGCCCCAGCTCGTGGAGGAAGTGGTGAGCGCTCTGTTCCCTTCGCGAGGGGAACCTACTCCCCAGATGCGGACCACATCACCGACGACGACAACAATGCTCCGGAAGTGATCGAGGTAGAGCTGAGAGCGACGGTACGTAGGCTTGAATGCCAAAAATACCGCCCCAGGACCCGACGGCTTACCGGGAAAAGCCTGGGTTCTGGCCTTGAGGCTCTTGGGCCTCGACTAGGGGGGCTCCTAAGCGCATGCTTGGAGAAGGGCCAGTTCCCATTTCGTTGGAAGACAGGGAAACTGGTCCTTATTAAGAAGCCGGGGAGCCCTGCGGACTCTCCGTCCGCTTACCGACCCATCGTGCTGCTCGACGAGGTGGGCAAGCTATTTGAAAGAGGCATTGCAGACCGTCTCGTCGGGTGGCTGGTGCAGGTGGGGCCGGATTTGGCGGAGAGCCAGTTTGGTTTACGCAGGGGACGCTCTATGGTGGATGCCATCATGCGCGTGCGAGCCCTCACGACGGGGTATGCTGTGACCCGGGGCGTCTCTAGAAACACCGCCACGGCGATCCCACCCCGGCTGTCTAGACAGCGCCAATGCCTTCAATACCCTGCCCTGGAGTTGCATCAGGGAGGCACTCCGGTATCACCGGATCACCTTTGTGTGGAGTGGTCCAGGCCTATTTGACGGACAGGAGCGTCATCTATCCCGGTCATCAGGGAGAGTGGAACCGGCGAGAGATGTCGTGTGGTGTCCCATAGGGATCGGTCCTGGGGGCGCATCTGTGGGACATCGGGTACGACTGGGTGCTGCGCGCCGACACTAGCGGCGTCAGTGTGGTATGCTACGCCGACGACACGCTGGTCCTGGCGACGGGGAGGTCGCACCAGGCAGCGGCCGAATTAGCGACACACGGGGTTGTACCAATCATTGAGAGGATCCGGCAGTTGGGACTCGAGATGGCCCTGCACAAGTCCGAGGTCATGTGTTTTCATGGTCCTCGGAACGGGCCACCGTCTGTTTCCCAAAATAACGGTAGGAGGGGTTCACATCGGAGTCGAATCGACGATGAAGTACCTGGGACTCGTCCTCAACAGCCTGTGGAATTTGGTGGAGCATTTCCGACGTTTGGCTCCCAGACTGGAGCGGGCCGGAGCTGCCTTGAAGCGGCTCCAGCCCAATCTAAGAGGGGTCCAAACGCCTCCTGCCGGAGGCTTTACGCGGGGGTCGTGCGGTCCATGGCCCTTTACGGGACACCGGTGTGGGCGCGTTCCTTGAGGCGCTGACCAGCCCGCCGGTTGAACGCATCCCAGAGGGTCATGGCCATCCGGCTAGTCCGGAGATAACGCACGGTCTCCGGTGAGGCGGCGAGCCTCCTTGCCGGATTGTCGCCATGGGATCTGGAGGCAAAAGTCCTCGCACACGTGTGGGAGTGCCGCGAGGAAGCGAAACGCCAGGGCGTAACGCCGCTGCCGCGAGAAATCACGGTACAGCGGACAGAGCTCCGGCGGGATCTCATGGCGACATGCGAGAGTGCAATTGTCGCAACCCAGCGCTGGGCAGCCACAATTGCGGCGATAAGTCCCCTGTTTGAGGAGTGGTTGGAGAGGCGCCACGGCCACCTCGCCTTCCGCCTGACGCCAGTCATCACCGGACACGGTTGTTTCGGGAGGTTCCTGTTCCGAATAAAGCGGGAGGAAACGCCCGGGTGTCACTATAGTGTGGATCACCCGGAGGACACGGTGGAGCATACACTGGACATCTGAAGGGTGGGTTTTAGTCAGTAAAAGTTTGATATGCCCTCCTGCTCCGCCTAGAGCGGGAGAAGTCATTGAATGATGTCCCATCCAGAAAAAAAAAAGCATTGACAGCCTAAAATAGTAGTTCTATTGTGAGCTCATTGCTAACCGATTTAGTCTTTCTTCTTCCTCTATTCGCAAAAGCAAGAGCTTCATTGTCCCAATTCTTATGTTCGACGGGACCTATCTATTTGGCGAGCAACAATGACAGCGCGACCTATCGATGTACAGTAGCGCCATCTAGTGACCTTATTGTAAAACTAACATTAATATTGGTGTTAAAGCCTCATTGTAGAGAATTCCGATAATTATTTTTAGAATTCTCTAGTTTTGAGATGAGAATGTAGTCCCAGGTGCTATATCAATCCCTACATAGTTGTTAAAGGGCCGATTTCACAGGTAGAAATCTAAAAGTGAGCAATTTACTGCATTATAAGGAGCTATTCTGCTCATCACGCAGAAGATACTTATCAGATCTTCACAAAATTTTTATGAGACCAAAAGCCTTTCAATTACAAAAAGAACCATCGAAATCGGATGTCATAACGTGGTGATATTCAGTAGTCTCCTTTTAGCCCCATTTTAGAGGAATTAAGGAATCCAATCAAAAATCCCCGACGACCAAAGAACAGTGAACGCACTGATTTTTTCTGATTTTCATAACATTAGTTCTGTTTTAAGTAAAAAGTTCGGTAATTTCTGAATTTTCGCCATAGTTATTTGTATGGTGATTGCGGGCGTGAAAATTCAGAAAACCGAACTTTTTTGCAAAACGGAAGCAATGTTATGGAAAACATAAAAAATATACAGGCAATTAGCAAAAGTAGGTGATGGCAAAAACAGGAAATTTGGTGACTTCATTTACGCCAAATTTATCAAAATACAGCAGTGCTTTTTTGCGTTTTTAGTGATATTCAATTTTTTTTAACAACAAGGTTTATCCTCAACCCGATTTTTTCACTGACTGGTGGTGGTGGTGGTGGTGGTGGTGGTGCTCTTGAGCTAGCCAGACGGTATTTTTCGTGGCTATTGCTTTAAGTTTACTATATAAACTTATACAAAACCCATAACACGATTTCCTGGTAAATCATCCACTAGGGGTTTAAAAATCCTTAATAACTCATCATCGCTCAGCCCAACTTTCGCTATCGCCAAAGTCACATTAGTAATTATTTAGGTAATAGTTTTTCGAAATTCCTACGGGATAGGGAATAAAGAGCATTTATATATTGTTAGATTTTAGGACAATTGTCAGTAAGACATTGTTAACCTAGATTAACACATACCTAGGTTACTTTTTAATCCCGGTATTACGTTCCCGGGGATATTTTACGACATTCACGCGGGCGAAGCCGCGGGCAAAAGGTAGTTTAATCGGGATGTTTGAAAGAAACAATTTACAAGACAGAAGTGAATTCGGTCGAGGAACTGCGTGAATACGGGTGCAAATCGCTGCTCAAGAAATAAATGCTGCAGGCTTTGCACGTCGCAACAAACGGTCATATAATAGGCGATGCAGAGCGTGTATCGCAACAGGTGGTGACCATTTCGAACATTTGGTGTAAGTTTGTAAAAATAAATGCTATTAAAACAGATGTTTTGTTCTTCCTCTAATCCCTTTAACGTCATTAAGATCATGTTACAAGTTGTAAATTATTGATCAAATTAACGACAATTTCGTTGAATTGTAAAAAAATTAAAATAGTCGTCAGTTTAATAGCAATAACTTTGTCTCTAAAAAAGAAATGAAATAGTCTTTAAAGTGACAAGTTTTAAAGAATATGGGCAGCTAAGTTTCTGTAAGTACATTTTTTTACACCAGAAGAACTCAAACATAGGAAAAAAATTACAGAAACACAATTTTTTCACTTTCAGAATTAAAAAAAAAACACATAAGGTAGGTACTCTAAAATACACATCTAATATACAAGGAATACACATCTAATATACAAGAAAATTCAATCAATCAAAATTCAATTCATTTCATTCATTTTTGTTTTTTCATTTTGTGAACACGGTGGCCGAGGAAGTGACCAAAGGTGGCAATTATTAAAAAATTTATATTTAAAAATAAAATTGCGCAGACCCATCGACTCAGGGGTTTGACAATGTTATAGGGCTTGGGATCGTCCACCCGCACATACAGCGTTATCCATTATTTACGCCACGTCCAGGTAATGTTTATACTATTAGCATTACCAGTCTACAACATTTTCACTGCCGGGTCACAGGCCTCCTCACTGTGACAGGGACTAGTCCACCACACGGACTCAGTGCGGATTAGTGATGTTGTATGGATCTTTGATTTTTTAAGTTCTAGGACATGCCGATTTCCTCACCATGTTTTCCTTCACCGTTTTGAGAACAGCAGTGATGAAATAAATTACAGAAAGTAAAGTGCCTGCCTAGGTTCGAACCAACGACCTACGACATGCAAGTGAGTGTTCTTTTTTACCCCCTGGACTGTGATTTTTTTTTTTTTACTGGGGCAGAAGGGGAAATCCGAATCTATGTATAACAGATATGGGGAAACTGTCTTAGGAACATTTCTTAGCTCCTTTTCTATGAAAAAATGTGGCATATTTTAAATGTTGGTTAAATGCGCCATAAAAATGACTTAAATTGCTCTGTTTATCTTATCTTAATCTGTTTCATGTAATCGGAAGAATAAAATCTGGACAGCAGAAGTTGGTCAAATTTAATAAAACATTTGCCATTCGTCTTTGTTTAGAGCCACTAGACGTGTTCTGAAATGAAATGTACCCGTACATACAGTAAGATGGAAGCCATATTGACATTAGTTTTATGAAGCAATTATAAATACCTACTTAAATTTGTATGAAAAAATCTAATATAAATATAAAATAAATACTCATAATCCGAGTGAACAACCATGGTTCACCTATTATCATCTATCATCTATATTTAGAAAAGAAAGTCGAAAATCGTGTTAGTTACACCATTTATAACTCAAGAACGGCAGGACCGATTTTTAAGATTTTTGTGTTTTTGGATTCGTCTTGGTCCGGAATAGGATAATAAGTATTAAAACATAGGAAAATTCACAAAAAAAAATATGCAAAAAAACTAATAATTTTCTCTCATACATGAAATTTGGACAGGGCAACATCTGTCGGGAATCTATCATTCTATTTAGAATTCCAAATTCAAATTAATTTTAGAACATAGCATGATATTTAAAAAAAAAATCAGTTGTTCATTTGGTTTCCCACCTTTCAATTTTTCTTTGATATCGATGTTTCTGTAACCACGGAAAAATCTAAATATTGCGCTATTTTCGAATACGAGTTCCGTCGTGGCACCAACGCAGCACAGACAGCACGCAATATTAACGACGTGAATGGACAAGGTACTGCAAGTGAACGCACGGTACGTTTTCGGTTTTATCGTTTCCATTCTGGAAATTTTGATCTAAATAATGAGCCCCCGATCAAAACAATTTTTTTTATTTTCAAATTAATTGGCTCCAATTAATCTTTTTCTACTTTTTTGACTTTTTTGCTTTAAATTTATTCCGGTATTTTACTTTTCAACAAAAAAACATAGTTCAATTCTTATAATATAAATTAAGTTTTCCTACACAATTGAAAATGTTCTCAGCTTGCACCTTCGGGAACTTCGCGCGTTTACATTAGATTATTCATAGCTAAGACAGACAACGTCTGTCGGGTCAGCTAGGATTTTATAAAATTTGACCCACATAAGCTGTCCAGATTTGTCTTCCGATACAATGATATGATACTTATACATATTGAAATAGAGCCGAACAGCATTAAAAAAACCGACCAAGTGCGTGTCGTGTCCACGCACAATGAAGGGTTCCGTAGTTGGGATGAATTTATCTCATGAACAAACTTAACATACCTAGTAGTGGAAAAACATGTTCTCCCATACATTCCAACTGCAAATGTAAGTTTGTACGCAGAATATTGACCGATTTATCATATTATTTTAAGACCATAGACTTCTTATTTTCGAAACTACTGAGCCTAAAATGGAATGGCCAATTTTCGTCTATTTTCTAACATAAAAACATTTTATTCTAAAATTATAAAAAAAAAAATCTTTTTGAGACCCTCACAGTAAAGAGTCCTTTCATTTAATACACGGTACAGTTTGCAAAACTCTTTTTAATGTTTTTTTTATTTGCAGGGCGCAAATAAAAAAAAACATTAAAAAAAGTTTACATTTTAGTAAACATTAAAATATTCAAAATTCATTTATTTACGTTACAGTCCGTCTTGGGGTTACAGAAATTTGGTACACATATGATGTACCAAATTTAGACTTATAATCGGTCCATTAGATTCGGAGCAAATTGGTTGTGACAGACGCAAGATAGACAGACAGACACGAGTGATCATAGGATCACTCGGGCCGGGGTTCCGTTTTTCCTTTTGAGGTACGGAACCCTAAAAATTGCCAATTTTAGTTATTTGGAGTTCTATACACAACTCGCACTTGACCAAAAATATTAAGTGCCCACGTCAATTTATTTTTCATGAAACGGAGCTAATGTTTTTTAAGACAGTTTCCCCATATCTCTTATGGATTCCGATTTGCCCCTACTGTCTAGTTAAGAAAAACTTCCTTATGTACGGAACAACTAATATTTTTTTTTAGCGTCAAGTATATGGCGACCTTTACTACTACGTTTATGTATATATAAATTTATTAATGTATGTATATAGAAAGAAAGAAAGAAAGAAAGAAAAGAAAGAAAGAAAATACGTTTATTTGCGGTAAACATGACGCAAAGGACAAAAAAAATAAAATAAGCAATGTAAAAAGCAAGTTTTGGGGAAAATATGCGTCACATCTACGCAAAACGGCTACCGCTCAGCATAATGCCGCGACCCCATGCGAAACGGAGTCCCAGCGCTGGTTGTATATGTATATGGTACCTACACCACGGACTACCTACAGAATTGTCTCTCCTTGTCCCCATACTCCATCCAAAGGTTGTCTGTAAAAGATCGCTTTTAGCGATAAGACCGCCCATTGTGTCACTCGTATGTAAAATTTCAACATTGTAAAATTGTAACCAGTAATTTAAATGGTGTGCATAATAAAGAGTATTCTATTCTATTCTATTCAATTCTTTATTATTTAATTTGACGACACGGTTGGCGCAGTGGTTGAGCGATTGACTGCTGCGCAGCATGTCGCGGGTTCGATTCCCGCACGGAACAAATATTTGTACGACCTACAAGTATTTGTTCCGAGTCTGGGTGTTTTTCTATCTATAATATGTATGTATTTACAAAAAAAAAATGTATATAAGTAGTTTATCAGCCATCTCGTTACCATAACACAAGCATTAGGTTGCTTAGCTTGGGGCTAGATGGCGTTGTGTGATATGTCCAAACATATTTATTTATATTTATTTAATTACCTGAATCTGTTAATGTAGTCAGAAACTTAAATTCATGTAGTAGTACCTCCAGATCAACAACAATAAACCAAGCATCTGAATTGGAATCAGAGGGGGCCAGACTTTTTAAAGGCCCCAAATCAATCTTAGAGGGTGTTTCATGCACTTGTGTCTCTAGACATCTGCTCTCCTGAAAAAGAAATATTTATGTATGTCAAAAATGGTTATATCATCCATCTAGAAAACAGTAAAATGCTTTTCTCTTACATACCAGTCCAGTACTCAAATAATTTGAATGAATTTCTTCAACTTTATTAGCAACGTTAGACGCGATATCGGCTTTCCTTGGACTAGTTTTTAAAAAACCAGATCCTAAAAATAAATAGTAAGTATCTTTAAAATAATGATCATTATTTATTTAGCATTATGTTATTAAGATTATAAAAAAAGAAAATAAATACCTCCTAGAATACTAGGTTTCTTATTAAATCTTTTCTTAAATGATAACTTTTGCCTTAAATCATTTATATTTGTAAATCCAATTTTTTTTTTTATAGTGCGCTTGACTTGGTCATGATTAAAGTCTCTTTGATAAAATGCTCGTGTACCACTCATAGTTAACATAGACTGAGTTGTATTTTCAAAACTATTGAAAACCACTCCTGTTGCAGGTTGTGATACAGTTTGGCTGTAGGCAACATTCAGGGGGCCTGGATTGTGGTTCACTACAGTAGCTAACCCGGGTGCCATGAAAACTTGCTGTGTATGAGGAACAGCCCATACATTGGGATTATAGACCGTAGGCGTAGTGTTTAAATGATATGTACTTAAAGAATTATTAAATGTATTCAAATTACATACAGGTTCTATTGAAGAAGGATTATTAATCTGGGTGCCCTGCATTGTCCCTGATATTTGGTTAAAAGGAGTACAAAAAGTTGAATTATTATTTGCAATATTTGAGTAGGTTAAATCTGAGAATTGTTGTTCTGAATTCCTATTAATTGCAAAATGTTCACTAGAGAGTGACTGAGATGGTTCTGAACTATTATTTAATGGAGTACTAGGTGGTTTTTCCTTTGGTTCTGGGCATTTCGTAGGTTTAGCGCCCGGTAGGTGTTCTAGATGTTTTGTTCTACGTTTTGCCTTTTCAATCTGTAAAAGAAAGCATCTGTTAAATAATCTATTATGTACATTTTTATCATTTTGGCTAAGGAATTGACATTTTATTGATGACCAAAATTATATAAAATAATGAACAGATATAAAATCTATACTAATATTATAAAGAGGAAATATTTTTTTGTTTGTTTGTTTGTTTGTACCGAATAAGCTCCGAAACTTCTGGACCGATTTGAACCATTTTTTCACCAATAGAAAGCTAAATAATCAGGAAGTAACATAGGCTATATTTCATTTTCAAAAAATTTAAGTAGCAAAATTTTGCCTATAAAATTAATTATTTGGCGTGCGCTTAGAAAACTATTGATGATACATAAAAAGTATGTACTACATGATTAATGTACTCATTATCACCTTCAAAAAAGTCCGCTAGGCAATATATCTATCATAGTTAAGTTACAATAGAAGCTTTTGTGTTCTAAAATTTAATATTGCCGGTAGAAACTAAAGTTGGTTACATTCGTATCGTAGTATTAATTCTTATTCAAATAAATAGTTTTATCATCAAGGGTAGCAATAAAATGCTTTTTAATTCATTCGAATCGGACATTTAATTTCGAAGTTATCACGAGTATAAAAATGCCATACGAGTTCCGTTCGATGTCGCGCCGTGATTAACTCAGTATTTTTATACTTGAGACCAAAAACCGGCCAAGTGCGTGTCGGACCACACACAATGAAGGGTTCCGTAATTGGGGTGAATTTATCCCAAGAACAAACTTAACATTGTAGTTGAAAAACATGTTCTCCCATACATTCCAACTGTAAATGTAAGTTTGTACTCACAATATTGAGAGATTTACCATGTTATTTTGACCACAGACTTCTTATAGGTTTTCTCGTAATCTACAGGTAAATATCTATTTCCTGTATTTTTTTCAAATTTTTAGGCCCTGTAGTTTCGGAGATAAGGATTAGTCAATTTTCGTCTTTTTTCTTAAATAACTTTCTAAAAATTATTTGATACCCTCATAGTAAGCCTTTTCATTTGATATGCAGGAAATCGGCTGTCATGGTATGGGCATGTGATGCGGAGGAGTGAGGAAAATGTCGTAAGGAAAGTTTTGGGTATGAATGTCGATGGCTATAAGGGTAGGGGAAGACCAAAAAACGATGGATGGATTGTGTGAAAGATGACATGGCTAGAAAGGGGGTCACTACCGAGATGACGAATAATAGAGAAGTATGGAAAAAAAGGACATGTTGCGCCGACCCCAAATAGATTGGGATAAGGGCAGGAGAATGATGATGTCACGGTATAGTTTGCAAAACTTTTTTTTTTAATTTTCTTATTTGCTCCCCAAAACTAACCCCCATATTCAAAATTCATTTATTTGCTTAACCCGTCCGTGTTTGGGTCATAGAAATTCATGTGTACCAAATTTCAAATAAATCGGTCCATTAGATTCGGAGCAAATTGGTTTTGACAGACGGACGGACAGACAGACAAACACACGAGTGATCCTATATGGGTTTCGTTTTTTTCCTTTTTAGGTACGGAACCCTAAAAATTAAGAATAACGTGGGTTTTTCGAAAATCTACGCATATGATGATCATATTATTTGATGCCTCCACGTAAATTTATCAGTTGCGGAGTTACCTACATGGTTCAGGTTTTTATCATGCAGCTTATGCTAGGTTTTTATGATGCAGCGTGAGACTTGGATCACCCCAGCTCAGACAGGTTAGGTTCGAAGCAGATGGCGGTAGGGGCGGACAGTGAATTTGTGGGGCCCTGAGCTAATACCACTTGGGGTCCTGTGAATAAATAACTTTGATAAATTACAAACTGACCCACCAAAAAGTGAAAAATAAAAACTTTTTTACAAAAAAAAACAACCAATTTCCAAAAAAAATACTACGAAGTGAAAAATAACTTTAATTTCGGAAGTCGGTGTCTTTGGCCCCGTATTTTAGTTTTTGCCGCCGAATTCCGAAATTAAAGTTATTTTTCACTTCATAGTAGGTATTTTTTTTGGAAATTGGTTGTTTTTTTTTTTTTGTAAAAAAGTTTTTATTTTTCACTATTTGGTGGGTCAGTCTGTAATTTATCTAAGTTACAATAGCCTAATGTCAACTGTTCATCACTTTTTACAAAATATTGCTTTTCCCTTTACAAGGATGTTAATTGTTAAGGAGTTCTCCCAGTAAGGAACCAGGAGAACTGGAACTGATGGTGAAGTCACCATCAGCTGCTCTTCAACATATGTATTTTGACGATCATAAATTGCTTAGCAATAATCAAATCGCAACCCGTGAAATACGTATTATTTGAGTACTTCCGATGGCCATATTATGTAGTCTTCCTCATCAGTTCCACTTCATCAAATGGTGCTTTCCGGGAGCAAATGCATGAAATACTATAAAAAATACCCAAATCCTATAAAATTTGAAGGTTCCCCTCGATTTCTCTGGGATGCCATCATCAGATCCTGGTTTCCTTGTCATAGTACCACCCTTGGGACATCTCCTTTCCAACAAAAAAATAATCATCAAAATCGGTTCATAAACGACGAAGTTATCCGCGAACACAAATAATATATATACATATATACCTCCTTTCTTGAAGTTGGTTAAAAATAAAAACATAGTTATCATATTTTTATTTATTTATAGAAAATCAACTGAAAGTTACACTGGTTAATTGCCGCACCAAATTTATAACTATGAAATGCTGTAATTTATTGCAAATCATTCCATTCTATCAAGTTAATTGGATTTCCCCAGACACTTTTTAAAACCCCGCCCGGACGCTCCCTGGATGCCCTCCAAACTAGGACAAATCCGGGGAAACCCGGACGGATGGCTGTCCTAGTCAGAAGAATAAAAAAAGTGAGATGTTCCGAGTCCTCATATCCAATTGAATTATGTAAAACTATACAAACTCAATTGGTATTTACTTTACTGTCTGGTTCAGGGACCATTTGGTTACCCATTGAAAGGGTTTTCGATAGGGTTTTTCTAAGCAGTTAAACAAAAAGCCATACTATGTGGGTAACCCTTTTGAACGGCTTAAATTAAGCCGTTCACAAAGGTTTCACTTCAACTCTCATAAAAACGATAACAGCGTAACATTCCGACTCGGAGCAATGTAATATGATCTTTTGATGATGGGCACACATTGCAAATTGCTAATATAATAACCTGAACAAAAACCCTTATAGTATAATAGGTTATCTTAATGAAGGAATAACCCTTTTACTGGATTTCAAGTTTGAAACCCTTTCAAGGAGTTACACATGATAAAGGTAACCTCATAAATGGCTTACCCCTTCGAAAGACTTAACTCTTAACTCCGCCCCTAAGACGACCCACTGACCCGGGGTTGTAATTGCCCTGATCTGGATTGGTCTCTAAATTTTAATGATCAGATGCAAATAAACCCCTAAGACGACCCACAGTCCCAAATATATGATGGAATTACTATAATATTGTAATGTAGATATAAATATGAAGTTTCTTTATAGAAAACCGTTTGTTTCTATTCAATTACAGCTAACTAATAATATTTACCAACTTTCTTAGAAGTTCTTCAAATAACTATCATCAATACCTATAGTTGTAAAGGATTCGAATTAAAATTGAATATCATGTAGCTAATTTAATTATATTACCTCTGCATCACTTAAATTCCACGCAGTTTCCCCAGTTAGACTGTTAAAATAGTATACATGTCCTGGATGCGATTTAGATTTGCATACTACCCAAGAGTTGCCGACAGAAGTAACTTTGCGCCTGGCATCATCATCATTCCTTATTTCTTCACTCATAATACTGTAGAATACCACTAAATTATTTTGATGTATCTCTGTAGCTTTAATTGAGTACCTATTAGGAGCCACCACAACAACACAATAAATTATAATAAAATTATTTTAACCGACTTAGTAAAAAAACCACGATTCCATACAATGCAAAATGTCACCCATAGAGTAAAGACATATATATGTCACCCGTCCCGTCACCAACACCACAGACGCCATAGTTTTTTTTTTTTTTTTTTTTTTTTTTTAATTTACCCCGAAGGGAAGGCTATAGTCTTTCGACCATATTGCCTAGTCTTACGTCCAAACAGACTCCATAGGTAGCGCAGTCAATCATAGATAATCGTAGACGTCACAGAATAAAATAAAAGTTCTGCCATGTCAAAGAGATTCGTCGGATATGGTAGCAACAAAGTTGGTATTTATAATATTTGTATTCAGGACACACCCGCCGCAAAAAAAAAACATTACACAATAAATCCTGCCAATAAATATGACGTTCAACATGTATTCAGTATTGACCAAGCAGTTTCAGTATCTTCTAATTATACCTATAAAAGAAGAAACTGACTGACTGACTGACATATCAACGCACAGCCCAAACCGCTGGGTCTAGAGATTCCAAATTTGGCAAGTTGGTACCTTATGAGGTCTAGGGGTGCACTAAAAAATAATTTTTCAAAATTCACCCTCTAAAGGGGTGAAACGGGGGTCCAAAGTTTGTATGAAAAATCTTATTCCTTGAGTTAGTAGACTTGAAACTTGGCACGAATATATATCAAAGTAAATTAAAAAGCTTTTCATTTTTAGTTTTCCTAAACTACCTCCTAAAGAGGGATTGGGGGTGTCAAAGTTTGTCTGGAGTAACTTTAACGCGCGGTCTGATTAACTCGAAATTCAGTATTTATACTTGATACCAAAAATCGTGTATCAGGGTTTTTCTAAAATCAACCCATACGGGGGTGAAGAGGAGTAGTCAATTTTACAGGGCAGATTTTACTGCGGGGCTTGACTAACTCGAAAATCGGTGAAAATAATCTTTTTCAGTCAAGTTACAGAAATATCGTAAACGGTTTTTTTAAATCCACCTCTGTGAGGTTTATATGAAAAACCTATTCATTCGGTTAATTAATTTGAAACTTGGCACAAATACTTGCCTAAGCAAGTAATAAAGTTTGTCATTAATAGTTTTTCCCCTAGAGGGAAGGGTAGAGGGGAGGGTTGAAGGGGAGGGGGTGGTGAAGAGGGATAGGGGGTAGGATGGGAGTATTAAGGAGGGAAAGAGGGAAGGGGAGGGTGTGGTGAGGGGAGAGGGCGGGGAGGGGTGGTGAGGAGGGAGAAGGGCAGGATGATGGAGGGATAGGCGGGTGTAATGCGGGGATGGAAGTGAAGAGGGGGAGTGGGCAACGAATTAAGAATGATATAGAATACGAATTCCACTCATAAATGGTTCCACGCAAACCCCAATTAAGTGGGCGGGCCGAAAAACTACAATCTTGCCGCTCAGTCTGCCGCGCTGTCAGTGACAGACGCCTACATCATTTCGATTAGTGAAAAATCCAAGAAACAACTAGTATCTCAAGGACAAAAATGACCTCCTGTGTGGTAAAGTGGTGTAAAAGACGGAAAGAAGAAAGTAAAAAACAAGCCGGGATAACCTTATCACAGGAAAGTCACATAAATTCGTGTTTTGATCGTTAACAACCTCGAGTAAAAATATTGTTGTCTATATTATGCAACCAGTAACCAGCCAGTTTTTAATACGTAACTATATTATATTTTATATTAAGTACAGAGTTTTTATAAATTGGATGGATGGGATTTCCTGTTAATGTTTCTTATCCTTAAGTTTGGAGCCCTTATCATTTACTTTTAGTTTCCCCAAAAAAGAGATTCAATTATTACAGTGGATTGCAGCAGACCGCTTAGAAAGAAGAAAGGATGACTGGTTACCAACTAATGCTGTAGGTATACATTTTGGGAATGAAGACATTAATTTATATTAGTCACGCACTGGCAATCGTATGTTAAAAAAATCTACTGTACCTATTTTTACGGTTAGAACTGTTAATATTTAAAGTCCAACCAATCTTATCCCAACCACTGGGAGTGGGGGATGGGATGAGTTGGTGAAGGTAGAGGAAGGGAAACCGGTGAAGGGGATGTAAGAGGGGGAGGGGGAGGTTGACGGGAAGGGGATGTGGTGAGGGGTGTAAGAGGGAGAGGGGGATGTGGAGGGTGAGGGGGTGGGAGGGGGTGGTCAGAGGCGTGAGAGGGTTGAGAGGGGGTGGTGAGGGGTGGGAAGAAGAGAAGGATTACAGGGAGAGGGGAGGGTGAGAGAGAGGGGGTGATGAGTGCTTTTACACTTTAAAGTTGCTTTTTTGTATAGCACTGATTCATTGAAGAGAGATTGACTTGAGACTTTTGACTGATTGATTGGAAAGCGGGGAGAGGTGGAGAGGGATAGGAGGGTGTATTGAGGGGGTGTAGCGAGTGAGGAAGGTATGGAGAGGGGGGTGAGAAGGAGGGGAAGAGTTGGCGAGTGTAGAGAGGGAGGGGAAAGTGGTGAAGGGGGTTTGAGAGGGGGTGCAAGGGGGAGGGGGAGGTGAGCGGAAAAGAATGTGATGCGGGGTTTGAGAGGGAGAGGGACGGGGAGGGGGAGGCGAGGGAGCGGTGATGGATGATAGGGGAAGGTAAGAGGGGTGGGAAGAGAAGGTGGTGAGAAAGGGGTGAGAAAGGGGTGAGAGGTGGGTAGAGGGAGAGGAGGAGGGGTGAGGGGGTTAGAGGGAGGGGCAGGGTGAGTGGGGGAGGCGACTAGTACCTTTACACCTTACAGTTGCTTTTTGTATAGCATTGGTTCATTGAAGAAACATAACCGGACAGGAATTACCGAAAAATAGAAAGTCGTAAACTCGAAACGGCAAAAAAAACAGGAGTAAATTCCAGTCGTGCGTTGGAGCTGACACACACTTTTTTTGTTTGTTTGAACGCGCTAACCTCTGGAACTACCAGGCAATGCGATGCGACGGGGTGTGTCGGGGGAACAAGAAATTACAGCAGCAAAGAATTTCAGAATTTTGGCAGAAGCTATCTCAATATATAATAAGAACAGTCAATCAGGACTGACTCATCAACGCCCAGCCCAAACCCTTGGACATTAAAGCTGAAAATTTGCACAGAGGTTCCCTTTATAATGTAGATGGGTTATTGTTCCCGTGGAATATTTTCCGACATCCACGCGGGCGAAGCCGCGGGAATAAGCTAGTTATTACTACAACGATGCATGGAGGATATGCTATGTCCCTCCCTATAGTACAGACGCCAGCACATCAAGCTACTACAATCTGTCAAATTTCTTTAATAGATTTTCATCTTTATCGCTAAAACATTAGGTTCAAGGTTGATTGGGAAAATTTTATAGTTTCGGGAGGCTTGATGTGCTGGCGTCTGTACATACTAATTCCATGACAAAAAACAAAACTCTTATAATATAAACTAAAATGTCCTTCAAAAAATGTTTAAACATCGAATAATATCTCACCTCACTATACTGTGCTTTGACAGTAAGTACCTATCGCTTTTCAGGTTGAAAAAATAATGGTTCTATTTTGGATTACTCTTGTTCTAGCACTAATTGGCAAGTATTTTCTTTTAACTCACATAACTAACTGGGCTGGGTCACTAGGTCAACAGTGCGAGTTTTCGCTGTTTGCTTCCGTAGTCAGCGTCGTAGCCAGGGGCTGGCCAGGCCAGGGGCGTAACCTTTTGGGAGGAGGGGGCACACTTTTCAGACGCACAGGCACACAAAAAGATGCAAAGGGCCAATGATGATGCGGCCACAATATACCTACAACGTGCCGTTTTGCATCCTCGTCAAATTTCATCGTGTGGTACAGAACATTAAACCGAACAACTTTCTCCATGGGACCAAACAGAGTGTATGTCATTAGTACGACAAACATGTGTGCGACATGTCAGTAGTTCGACAGGTCGTTTGTTCGTCAGGTCGTTAGTGCGACAGGTCTTTGGTTCGACAAGCAATGTACGTTTAACAAATATGATTTCTAGGTAATGCGGTGCTTGATACCGATGGGGCCTAGATCTGGTCTGGTACGCATTGTTTGTAAGTGTTTGATTGTTCAACCATTTTTGTTCGATAAATCTTTATTTTATTTATTTTTACATGACATCCAGACTAATAAAAGTTTGTTTAAAATGTTAAGATAATTATGTAGATGTAAACAAAAAATGGTTGAACAATTAAACACTTACAAACAAGACCATGCGTATGCATGGTCTTGTTTGACCAGATCTAGGACCAGAGTCCTTGTCAATACGAATTAAACGAGCCCAAACTCGATAGGGTTGCGTCGTGTTATTACTGAGTTCCCATGGCAACCTTCCGACTCTATCTTCAGATCAGCTCCATGTCATAATAATATTGCACTGTCATTCGATTTACATGTGCATGTAAAATTTCAGCTCAATCGGAAACCGGGAAGTGGGTCAAGCAATATTATATTACCGACAGACAGACAGCCACTGTGACAGGTGAAACTAAATAAAAGCTCGTTAAAAGTAGTCGCCCCATCGGTATCAAGCACCGCATTACCTAGAAGTCACATTTGTTAAACGTACATTGCTTGTCGAACTAAAGACCTGTCGCACTAACGACCTGACGAACAAACGACCTGTCGAACTACTGACATGTCGCACACATGTTTGTCGCACTAATGACATACACTCGACTAAACATCGTATTCGCGAAAAAAAATTCAACTGTCCCATAAAAAACTTCAATACCTACTCGATGCAAATGTATGGGACGGCTGATTATTTTTTCGCGATTACGATGTTGGTGCCATGGAAAAAGTTGACCTTAAATTTAACGAGGATGCAAAACGACACGTTGTATAAGTATACAGGGTGTTTGGCAGAACGTTGAACATACGAAAATGGTGGATAGGTGGGGTCATCTGCTACTTACTTAGCCCTAATTTATTTGGCCCTGGCCCCCTGGATATTTAAAAAAAATTTTTTTGCTTTCTTCTAGTTTCACCACTTTCTTAACTTTAACGTGTAATTTTTATTAAAAATGACTTAACTTACATTATTTCAATCGATCATTTAATTTTTACCAACCTTGCAATAATCAATTTCGCAAAACATTTCACTTTAATTCGTAAAATTATAGAGTTTCAACAAAAATTTCCTACTTGATAAAATTATGAAATAACTCTTAAAGTTTTTTTTTTATAAAAGCAAATTATATACCATTAGAAAGGTCACACACTAGGGATGTTTTACCAGAACAGAACTCCTCAATCATTTTTTGTTTTTTTTTTAATGCAAGTTGAATTTATTACATCTTTCTATAAGTTTGAGGACTCATAACTTTTTTTGTTAGCTAACATCTGAATAAAGCAATAATTTTATAAGAATCTGCCAACATTAAAGATTAAAAAAAACAAAATATTGCCTGTTTTACTCATTTTTAATAAAAATTACACTTTAAAGTTAAGAAAGTGGTGAAACTACAAGAAAGCAAAAAAAAAAAAAATATATCCAGGGGGCCAGGGCCAAATAAATTAGGGCTGAGTAAGTAGCAGATGATCCCACCTATCCACCATTTTTGTATGTTCAACGTTCTGCCAAATACCCTGTATATTATAATTTATAATACTTCAAACAAAAAAACTGGTATATTTTTATATAGGTAGGTATCATTGTTTTTAATATGTAAAAACTGTAATTCTTATTAAACGATTTAAATGTGTAATGGGAAATTTCCTTCTTGAAAACTTACTCAATTTTGGGCACCTTATATTAATTAGCAACACTGAATCGACGGTGCCGTCCTCTTTCAGTTCACAGATAAGTTGGTAGGACTGTACACACACGGCTACACATCAAGTTATTGTTGTAAGTGATTGGCCATCGTTCTTTTGCCTCTCCACTGTCGTTGAGAACCGAACCAACGTTTTTGGCGCCAACAAAAACGTTAACGTATTGACAACTACTAACAGATAATATTCGTTTTTTGTTCGTAAGTTATTAAGCCAAATGGTGTTCAAATAAAATAATAATTGAAATGTGCTTTGTAGAAAAGATTATAAAGCCTCGTGACGTCCGAGAAAACAACAAAAAGTTTCAATTTCCAAAATTCTTTTTTTTTTAAAGTAGGTAGGAACTTTAAACAAAATAGATCTACGAAGTCCAATAACTGGGAAAATTCGTTTTCTCTATTTTCACCCGAGCAGAACTCGGTCGACTACTGCATGCTAACATGCCCACACAATCGCACTCACTTACCTTTTAGCAAAATAATGTTTTTATCTCTAAATTAGTCACTAGCTTTTGCCCGCGTGGATGTCGGGAAATATCCCACGGGAACGTACTACCGGGAATTCCTTCCTTATTCCTTGTCTACTTGCTAAAATTTCAGCTTTCTAGGTCCAAGGGTTAGGACTGGGCGTTGATGAGTCAGTCAATCAGTCAGGACTTCTCTTTTTATTTATCTATATAGATAGCTTCTGCCAATTTCCTGGAAATTCCTTGCTGCTGATGCATTGCCTGCCCAGACTATTATTTAGTTTTTGGTTAGCGTTCTTTCTGACTTTTTTTCTTTTTGCTCGGCAGCTAAGAGTCCTAGAATGATGTTAAATATAGGTACCTATAGCCTTCCTTAAGAAGTGGGCTATCAAATGCAAAAATAATTATTAAAGTCCGCCTAGTAGTTCCAGAGATTAGCTCCGACGCAGACTGGAGTTTACTCCTGTTTTTTGTGCCGACTTTCTATTTTTCGGTCATTACTGTCGGGCAGGGTTTCTTCAATGCATCAATGCTATACATCCATTCTCCTGCCCTTATCCCAATCTATTTGGGGTCGGCGCAACATGTCCTTTTTTTTCCATACTTCTCTATTATTCGACATCTCGGTAGTCACCCCCTTTCTAGCCATGTCATCTTTCACACAATCCATCCATCGTTTCTTTGGTCTTCCCCTACTCATATAGCCATCGACATTCATACTCAAAACTTTCCTCACGACATTTTCCTCACTGCTATACCGCTCATCAATGCTATAATACATAAAAGCAACTTTAAGGTATCTAAAAAGTGAAAAATAAAAACTTTTTTACAAAAAAATACAACCGACTTCCAAAAACAACACTACAAAGAGAAAAATAACTTTAATTTCGGAAGTCGGTGTCTGATTAAATGTATTTTCGTTTTTGCCACCGACTTCCGAAATTAAAGTTATTTTTCTCTTTGTAGTGTTGTTTTTGGAAGTCGGTTGTATTTTTTTGTAAAAAAGTTTTTATTTTTCACTTTTTAGTGGTTCACATGTGCTTACCCCTTCACAGCGTACTGGCGTGATGTTATGTTATGAACTGGTGTAAACAACAAACAGACATGAGATTTCAGCAATCCCAGTCCATTTGCTATCATTTATTGAGGAGTTCCATTGCCTATCTCAGAAGTTCTTCATCAGATCTTTACCAAATTGAAATGGAACCACTCCAAGAAAATACTCTTCCAAAAACTATCCAAATCGCTTCAAGTGTGCCTATAAAATTGGAAGAGTTCTCTCTATTTCTCCAGGATCCCATCATCAGATCCTGACTTGATGATCATGGGACCACCTGGGAAGTATACCCTTTCAAACAAAAAAAAAAATAATCCAAATCGGTCCTCCGACGAATTGAGAACCTCCTCTTTTTTGAAGTCGGTTAAAAAGCACTCGTCATCCCTTCCCGTCTCCCTCTAAGCCCCCTGCCACCCCTCCTCCTCTCCCTCTAATCCTCCTCTCACCCTCTCCCCTTCCCACCCCTCTCACCCTCCTCTATCATCCCCCTTACCGGCCTCTCTCACCCCCTCACCCACCCCATCCCCTCTCCCTCTCACCCCCTCACCACATCCCCTTACCACATCCCCTTCCCGCTAAACTCCCCGTCCCCCTTTTACCCGCTCTCACCCCCTCCCCTTTCATCCTCTCTCGCTCTCCTCTATCATCCCCCTCACCGCCCTTCTCACCAGGGGGTGAGGGCACCCTCACCACAGCCCCTTCCCACTAACTTCCCCTTCCCCCTTTTACCCCCTCTCACACCCCTTTCACCGCTCTCCCCTTCTCCTCTACCCTCGCTAACTCACCCCCCTCGCCATACCCTCCCCACTCCCTACACCCTCCTCCTCACTACAACCTCCTATCCCTCTCCAACTCTTCCCGCTCTCCAATCAATCAGTCAAAGTCTCAACTCAATCTCTCTTCAATGAATCAGTGCTATACAAAAAGCAACTTTAAGGTGTAAAGGCACTCGACGCCCTCCCCCTCACCCTCCTCTCACCCGTCCCCATCTCCCCCTAACCCCCCTCTCACCCTTCCTTCTCTCCCTCTAATCCCCTCTCACCCATCTCTCCTTCCCACCTCTCACCACCTCACCCTCCCCGTCCCCATCCCCCTCTCCCTCTTACCCCTCACCACGTCCCCTTCCCGCTAACCTCCCCCTTTACCGGTTTCCCCTCTCACCCTTCCTCCTCTCCCTCTAACCCCCCTCTCACCCTTCCTCCTCTCCCTCTAACCCCCTCTCACCCATCTCTTCTTCCCACCTCTTACCACCCCCTCTCACCCCCTTACCTTCCCCATCCCCATCCTTTACCCCCCTGACCACATCCCCTTCCCGCTAACCTCCCCCTTCACCGGTTTCGCCGCTCCCTCTACCCTCAACAACTTCTCTTCTCCCCCTCTCCACCTCCTTCACCCTCATACCCTCCTATCCCTCTCCCCCTCTTCCCCCTCTCCACCTCCTTCCCCTCATACCCTCCTATCCCTTTCCTTCTCCCTTGATCAATCTCACCGTCTCCCTCTTCACTACACCCTCCTCTTCCTCCTTGCCCTCCTCAATACCCCCTCCTCTTCCCCCTTTCCCTACTCACCACTCCCTCTCCTACTCCCCTCACCCTCTACCCTTCCCTCTGGAGGAAAAACTATGAATGACAAATTTTATTACTTGCTTAGGCAAGTATTTGTACCAAGTTTCAAGTTAACTAACTAAATGAATAAGATATTTCATAATAAACCATATTCCCTGTTTTCACCCCCACAAGGGTGGAATTTAAAAAAACTGCTTGGGATATTTCGTAACTTGACTGAAAGATTTATTACCACCAATTTTCGAGTTAATCAAGCTCCATAGTAAAACTTGCCCTGTAAATTGACTACCCCTCTTTACCCCCTTAGGGGTAGATTTTCGAAAACCCTGATACACATTATTCTTAATTTTTAATCTCAAGTATAAATATTGAATTTCGAGTTAATCGGACCGCGCGATAAAATTACTCCATACAAACTTTGAGACCCCCTATATCCCGTATTAGGGGGTAGTTTAGGAACACTAAAAATGACTAAAACTAAAACTTTATAATTTACTTGGGTAAATATTCGTACCAAGTTTCAAGTCTATTAACTCAAGGAATAAGATTTTTCATACCAACTTTGGACCCCCGTTTCACCCCCTTAGAGAGTGAATTTTCAAAAATCCTTTTTTTCACCTAAACCTCATAAGGAACCTACGTGTCAAATTTGGAATCTCTAGACCCAGCGGTTTGGGCTGTGCGTTGGTATGTCAGTCAGTCAGTCAGTCAGTCAGTTTCTTCTTTTATTATTTAGATTTAAAGCTGGATCGAGTGTGGACCCAGTCTAAAGATTGTTATTCATTTTAAGCTGCACCAATGCCGATGGAGAGTACTGTCCCAATATGGACCCAATCTATTTTTTTTTATTAATTTTAGGTACCAATGCCGACGGAGAGTTCTGTGTTCTTCATAGTCCAAACTCTCTAACCTTTATTCGGACAGATACAACGGTGGAAAGCCTTCTGAAAGAGATATTTTGTGCTGCACTTGGACTCTCTGTTGAACAAGTATGTTTTAGTAGTTGTTGTTTTTTGTTTGTTTTACAAGTGTTTGTTTTTTGGTATGTTTTGTTTAACATAAACCAGAGTATAATGGTCAATGATATCTCAATGGCGCAATATGACCATTGTTGGAATATTACAAAAATCCCAGTGTTATCAGATTAAAATACTACTCGACTCAATCACTCAATTCGATTACTCATTCATTCGATCATTCGTTGATGTTGGTTATTCAAATGTTTTCTGTTACAATAAATCGGACCGTCGAACAGTGCACACGTCTTTTCTTTCCTCCTGCGACCCATTTTCCAATAGGTTATGGGCCCAGGCTACGTAGTGATACAGCGTTAAGATTATATTAGTGTTCCAAAATAATCAACTGTTAGTTCGTTAAAAATAATTTTAAAATGGAGTCGCGAAGTAAAAGAAACATTACACAATTTAACGGTGAACGATATAGCACGTGGAAATTTCGCGTTAGATCCCTTTTGGGAGAATCGCAATTGTTGAGTGTGATTGATGAGCTACCGCCATCAAACCCAGACGAAGAGTGGAAAAAGAAAAATATGCTGGCAAAAGCTGGTGCAAAATTAGATGAGATGGACAAAGTATCACATTTATTGTTAACCTTACCTACTTCCTACGACGGCGTTATAACGGCATTAGAAACATTAGGAGAAGAACAATTAAATCTAGCATTTGTTAAGACACGTCTGTTAGATCACGAAGTGAAATTAAAAGCGGATACTACTACCGAACTGAAAATATTACATGCATCTGCAAAGAAATTTCCTACGTCAAGATCTGGATTTAACAAGAAAAAGTTCCATGATAGTACTCGATATAAGAAGAAACCACATCCTGGAAACACAATGCATAAGATTTCGAAGTTATATTGTGATCATTGCGGTCGACGAAATCATGTCGAGAAGGATTGCCATTTCTATAAGAAAATTCAGCAAGATAGCAGCAGAAGTAACCAGACACCAACTGCAAATACAATGCAGATTTCCGGCAATGATGAGGACAGTTTCGCTTTTATGTTTTCAACATGTAAGCCATTTAATTTGCATCCTAATTCTACTAATGATACAATTACTTTTACTTTAGATTCGGGCGCAACTGATCACATTGTTCATACAAAGGAATTTTTCTCTTCATACTTAGAGTTACCCACTCCGCTGAAAATAGGGGTAGCTAAGAACAGCACTAACATTCCCGCATTTGGTAAAGGACAAATAAACGTTACTAGTAATCTAGGTTTTGAAGGATCAATCGATAATATTCTATATTCACCAGATGTGCCATATAATTTATTATCGGTAAATCGTATTCAAGAAGCAGGTATGTCGGTTATTTTTAACAATAACAAAGTTCATATTTACAAGAACAACAAATGCTTAGTGTCCGTTGTAAGTAGTAATAACCTTTAAGTTGCATTTTAAAGGACAGCGATCTCAATGTAATTTAAATTTATCCGAGACTTCTAAACCTTATGATTTATGGCACAAACGCCTCGGTCATGTGAATAAACAAAAATTTAACATTTTAAAAAACCTAATTCAGGATAATCATATTATCAATGATGTAATTCCTAGTGATGAGTTATGTGAGTCTTGTATACTTGGTAAACAATCACGACTACCGTTTGCTACTCGTAAGTCAAAAGAGAAATCCAATAACAACAGACCACTTTTTATTGTTCATTCTGATGTTTGCGGTCCTATAACACCACCCACATTTGATGATAAAAATTATTTTACTACCTTCGTTGATGATTTTACTCATTATACAGTCGCATATTTAATGCATTCGAAGTCAGAGGTATTTAAATGTATTAAGGATTTTGTGGCTAAGAGTGAGAACTTATTTAATTCTAAGGTTGTTAATCTATACTGCGATAATGGTCGAGAATATCTTTCTAACGAGTTCAAGGAATTTTGTGTTGAAATGGGGATAATGTATCATTTAACGGTACCTTACACTCCACAACAAAATGGTGTATCAGAGAGGATGAATCGTACGTTAACCGAAATGGCTCGAACATTGGTTACAAGTGCGAAATTAGATAAAATATTTTGGGGTGAAGCTGTTTTAACAGCAACTTACTTGACTAATATTTTACCCACGAAAGCTCTGATAAATAAAACACCATACGAAATGTGGCATGGTAAAAAACCGAAAATAAATCATTTAAAAATGTTTGGCTCTACTGCATACGCTCATAATAAAACTAGAAAAACTAAATTTGATCAAAAGTCTCTTAAGTCAATATTAGTTGGCTACAATGCAAATGGTTATAGATTATTTAATGTTGAAAATAATGAAGTATTTACAGCTCGTGATGTCATATTCGATGAGTTGAATTTTTCACAGTCGCGTCCAACGCGTAGCAGTAGTGACAACATTGTGATACCCTCAAAAATTAGTAAGCCCGACAATGATTCGGCAAAACTAATAAAAAGTCAACCTCAAGATTCAATGACCGAAAATTCGTCATTAGGAAGTCAACCTAATAATTTAAGGCGAAGTGAAAGAATTCTCAATTTACCGCCGAAAAATTATCAACAGATGCATGATCCTGATTTATTTTTAATTAAAATTAATTTAAGAATATATTTGATAGAAATGATACTGACAAATGGTTAAAAGCTGTACAGAGTGAAATTGATTCCCTTCGAAGCAACCAAACGTAGACTTTAGTAGAAAAACCTAAAGATGTCAATATCATAAGTTGCAAATGGGTATTTACTATTAAAAACAATGAATTAGGCGAACCCGTACGTTATAAGGCTCGCTTGGTTGCTCGAGGTTTTACTCAAGAGTACTTGCAGGATTACAACGAAACTTTCGCACCAGTAGCTCGGATAACTACATTTAGATTCATTTTAGCTTTAGCTAATCAATTTGATTTACACGTACACCATATGGATGTTAAAACGGCATTCCTTAATGGAATTCTAAAAGAAAATATTTATATGGAGGTACCAGAAGGCATTTTAGCTAAAGATAATCAGGTCTGCAAACTAAATAAAACATTGTATGGCCTAAAGCAGTCTTCCAGATGTTGGTTCGAACGTTTGGATCTCGTTCTTAAAGATATGGGTTTTAAAAATTCGGAAGTAGATCCTTGTCTATATGTGTTAGATAAAAATGATATAGATAAAAATGTTTATATAGTATTGTACGTCGATGATTTAATAATTTCCACTAAAAGTATTGATACATTACAAGTATATAAGAACAGTCTTATGCAAAAATTTGAAATGACTGATTTAAAAGAAATAAAATTATTCCTTGGCATCAGAATCGAAAGATCAAATAATACTACACTTCTGGACACATCTTTTGGCCCACCTTGTATTTTCAGTTTCGTTTGGTCCTAGCTAAAATTTTATATTAGGTCGAGCAAAAAGTTTTTATGCAGTTTTGAACCTGGCACATTCACAATTTCATTCAATAGTCTTTTTTTGAATTTCGAACACAGAATTTAAAGAAACAAAAGACAATTTGGAGCCTGTTTGTTGATATCAAACAATCGAATACTAAGAAAACTTGGTTTTATTGGTTTACTTGGATTTAATTCTTGAAAAAGTGATTGATATCTTTTGTTTTGCAACAAACATTACTTATTCTTAACATTAAGGTGAGGTTCTATCAATAATCTATGGATACTTCACCTGAAGTCGCCGCCCAAGCTGTGGCACTTATTCAGGCCGGACACAGCCAAAGAAACGTGAGTGCTCAACTTAATTTAAGTCGATCTGCGGTCCGAAATGTTTATCGGAGGTACCTAGAGACTGGCGGCTTTGTTCGTCGCCAAGGAAGGCCACGATCTCGGGTCACAACTGAAAGGCAGGATCGATTCATCGTGACGACCAGCTTGAGAAATCGTCACCTTACCTCCATTGAGATACAAAACCAACTTCGCGACTTCCACGGAGTATCTGTGAGCGCTCGAACTGTTTGGAGAAGGTTAAACGAACGCGATATGGTACCACACAAGCCAGCTAATGGCCCCAAACTAACGCGAGCCCACCGAACAGCGCGCCTTCATTTCGCACGCATTCATTTAAATTGGACACAGCAAGATTGGAGCCGTGTACTCTTTTCTGATGAGTCTAAAATTGTGTTACATGGCAATGATGGAAGGAAGAAGGTCTACCGACGTAAGGGAGAGCGTTTCGCACAATGTTGCTTTGAAGAGAGGGTTGCTTATGGCGGTGGCTCATGGACTGTCTGGGGCGGTATATCCGCGAGCGGCAAAACTCAACTTGAGGTTGTTACAGGACCACGGCTGCCAACATTAAATGCTGAAAGGTACATTCGTGAGTGCTTAGAACCTCACGTGATACCATACGCGGACTATGTGGGCCCAAATTTCCTTTTTATGCATGATAATGCAAGAGCCCATGCGGCCGGCATCGTCAGGGAATATCTTCGGAATGTGAACATCCCAGTTATGGACTGGCCAGCCAGAAGCCCAGACATGAACCCCATTGAGCACATGTGGGACGAGCTAAAAAGACGTGTTAGGGCTCGTCAGCCAGTTGCCCAGACGATGCAGGAGTTGAAAACTGCCATAGAAGAGGAATGGGAGATGATCCCTCAAAATTTCATAGAGCGGTTGATAAACTCTATGCCTAATCGTATGAGAGCTGTGGTAGATGCCCATGGAGGCAACACGCGTTATTAAATTAAACCTTTATTTGATAAAACATGTTTTTTATTCAAAAATCAATTGCCTTTAACAAGGCGCATATCCGACTTGTTAGGCGTAGCTCCATGTCGTATGGTATTCTGAATTCAAATTTAAAACAATACGATCGAAAAAGATGGTAAAATGTATCAGGTTTAAAACTGCATCAACAGTTTTTGTTCAATCTAGCAATCATATTTCGGTAGGGGCCATCGAAACCTAAACTCTAAGGTGGGCCAATAGATGTGTCCAGAAGTGTATCTCTTTAGATCAATCTACATACCTACAAAACGTTTTAAATAGATTTTCTATGAGTGATTGCAACCCTTCTAAATCACCTTTACCTTGTAAATTAAATTATTTGACTTTAAATTCTGACACATACTATGAAGCACCCTGCAGAAATACAATTGGGTGTCTTATGTATGCAATGCTTTGTACACGGCCTGATATTTGTGCTCCTATATGTATATTGAGTAGATACCAATCTAAAAATAATGAAGAATTGTGGAAATGCTTAAAACATCTTTTGCGATACATAAAAGGTACAGTCTGTATAAAATTGACTTATCAAAAAAGTGATTACTTATAAGCAATTAATAACTGGCTATGCAGATTCTGATTGGGGAGGCGATGAAAACGACAGAAAAAGTACAACAGGCTATATATTCAAAGCTTTTGATAATTGTACAATTTCGTGGAACACACGAAAACAAAATACTGTCGCCGTCTCTTCAACGGAAGCTGAGTATATGGCTTTATTTGAGGCTGTTAGAGAAGCAGTCTGGATTAAATCACTACTAAATAGCATCTCAGTTGAAATAAAAGTGCCTATTATAATCTATGAAGACAACAATAGTTGCATTTGCATAGCAAATAATCCTACACACCATAAAAAATCGAAACACATAGATATTAAATACCATTTCATTAGGGAACAAATCGCTAATAAAATAATAAAGCTAAAATCTATTTCCACAGGAAATCAACTGGCTGACTTGTTTACGAAAGCGATTCCATCCAAAAGGTTTCTAGATTTAAGACACAATTTAAATTTGTATTAAACTCGCAGTAAGATTTATTTCATCCGATTTTAATGTGACTATTAAACTAAGATTAATCGTTAACTTAAATCAACATTTTGATGGTTATAATAACATGTATAGGAATTAGACTAATAGATACAGTTTTTTTTTGTTAAGTGATTGACATTAATTTTATTTTTCTGTATACTTGTATTTTTGAGGGGGACTGTTGGAATATTACAAAAATCCCAGTGTTGTCAGATTAAAATACTACTCGACTCAATCACTCAATTCGATTACTCATTCATTCGATCATTCGTTGATGTTGGTTATTCAAATGTTTTCTGTTACAATAAATCGGACCGTCGAACAGTGCACACGTCTTTTCTTTCCTCCTGCGACCCATTTTCCAATAGGTAACCATTTCATTTTGGCTAGCCTATAGATAGGTAGGTAACCTACACCGTGCTACGGTAGGTAGGTAACCTACCTACCATAATTCACGGGGCCGCGCGATCGATGTAGGGGTAGGTAGGTAGGTACCTACCTACCTACATCGATCGCGCGGCCAGGCGACTCGGCTGTTCAGTTCAACCGCACAATTTGACATTTACAGCACCTTAATGTCGTAGCAATAAGGGTGGTTTAAGTATAAATGTTACCACTCAGGCGCGGTTGACTGTATGAAACTGAAACAATCGCGCGTGAAACCAAGCGCGGTTCTAAGCCGCATGATTTTGTGATCCGAAGAAATCAATGCAAGCGGAATCAAAGGCTTTTTAAAGGTACATGCACACTTGTCCACGCCGAAAGAATCGACCGCACCGTACGAAACGAAGTTCCTAGTAATTCTTCCGGCGCGGCGATTTGTCCGATTCAGCGCGGATAAGTGTGCGAGGTTTCATAGGATTTCATACAAGTGATTCTAAAATTTGATTCTTTCGGCTCCTTCGCTTCCTTTGGTAAAGGCACCTTATTCCGAGGGGTTATAAAATTGGCACCATATTCCGAGGTAGGGTCGGATCTAGTATCGTTTGGCAGGAGGAGGGGGTAAAAGGGGTGAAAGCTGGTAGGGGTTGGATCCCTGATTATAACGTTTAAGAGTTTAAACAAGGTAATGCATATTTTTCGAGAAATTAATAAAAATTGATTCTAACCTCAAATCAGATAGTGAAATGAAACGTTAAAAAGGGTGATTGACAAACAAATCTGTACCAGTATATTGTCTTTGTTGTAAAATGTCGTGCAAAATCGTTGAAACGAAACGTTTAAAACAAACTATGCCATTTGCGTCATGTGTCAGTGTCATTTGTTTGTTTATTTGTTTTTATAACAACCTAGAAATCCTGCTCAGAAGGAAATTAGTGTACCCCCACTTCATAGTTAATAAAATAGGTCGAATCAGTTCCAAAACCGAAATGGGGCACCCGACTCCACGTAGTCATTTGGCAGCTACCCCTAGAGTGTACATAAAAACCGGAGGTGCGGAGGGAGAGTAGCCCCCGCCCGCTATAACAAAGCTTAGGTACCCGTGCGAGCCGTAGCGGCTGGCGACCAGCAAGCGGAAGCTACGGAGGTGAGCATGGGTGCCTACCCTTTGTTACGTAAGGGCGAAGGGGCTGCACTTCCCGCAGCGCCGGAGACGTTGCAGAAGCAACTTTAAAGTGTTTTGAGGTTAGTTTACAATAATTAGTTTTTCTCAAGAACGGTGCATTATCTTTTCATGGGAGTGGTACCAGGGGAGTGAGACACCCTCCTCCTCCTACCCACCCCACTCCACCCCCCTCCTCCTGCCAAACGATACTAGATTTCAATCAATACAGAGTGTTCACAATTTTACTCAGCTTGCCAGCTCTTTTCTTTTATAGTTTCAGTTCAGTTATTATGTCGGGATAAGGTTCTATGAGCACTTTATTCCGCGGCATATAGGTACACACGTAAAATACGAGTGTTCACAATTTTACGCAGCTTGCCATGCAGTTTTCTTTTATAGTTTCAGTTCAGTTATTAGTTTAGTATATTTAATATAACTAATATTACAGGTATTTAATTGAATATTGTGCCATAATTTTATTAAAAAATTAAAACCTCACATAAGAAGACTGAGATTTACGAATGATGAAACCCTAAATGAATAGAGTTGATTTTTCGAACACCATGTATTATTCGTCCTACCATTTTCCTTTGCATTTTGTACACTCGAATGGCAGAATAATTTAATACGAAAAGTATTTGACAGGTTTACATCTACAACAGCGCCCCGAAGCGGGTTAAATTAAGAGAATCGTAATCCGTTCAAAAATGAATGAAAGGAAATTGTATACTTACTCATCTCTTTTACTCTACATTACGATACGTAATACTTTTTTGTCTTTGAATTTTATAACATGTCATTAAATTTTAGTCGTACCTACTAAATCTCCATGGAAAATAAGTACAAGTTATATGTGGTTTCCATGGAGATTTAGGTTATTGATTGACAATAATTTGACAAGACAAGTATTTGACAGGCCTACATTACAACAGCGCCCCCAAGCGGGATAAATTGCAAGAATTGCTGCCATTAGGAACCAAATACATTGGAATAAGGATTTTTACACCGAAATAAGGTGCCTCCCACTTCTTTTCATATTTAATTAATTTAGAATACAAATCAAGATCTAATAGCCAAACCTATTGCCTATTTCAAGAGTAGAAACAATAATGGTTCTGATAAATACAACGCCAAACAAATAGCCAAACCTTCAAAAGGTACCAATAAATGCTTAATTTTCGATCTCCTTTCGAGCTTTGTTAAAAAATGCTGCGGAAATAGGTGCCCTTACCTTAAGTGTGCGTTTACCTTTATGCTGCGACTGTTTTTGAAACCGCAACTTGTTACATTTGACGCGCGGCGAAAATCTGCGCCACAATTTGTAATTGTAATTACTATTTCGAGAGTAGGTAGGTAAATAACCACAAAAAAAGTTTAAAATAAATTATACTGTTAACAGGATGCAGAATGGAAAGGCATGTATGTCATGGACCCTTTCAACACCCCTGAAGCTGTTGTGGAGGTGTACATTGATGGGCTCTCCAGCCTTGGCGAAAATGTGAGTGACCAATCCAATACAGCTTCGCGGAAAAGTGTTATTTGGCAAATTGACAATCAACTATCATTGTCCGTACACTCCTACCAACTTATCTGTGAAATGGCGAAAATTGGAACTACGGCCGTCATGTTGAAATATCATTCGATTGTGCCGACGCATGTCATTTGATTGTGTCGACGCATCGACGGTGCCGTCCTCTTGCAGTTCACAGATAAGTTGGTAGGACTGTAGGCGAAAGAAAGGCCACACGGTACTTAAGCAAGAAGAATGTATCTAGTAAGTAGGTACATTCTTCTTCTTCTTGGTCCGTACCGTAAAAAAAAATCGGCCAAGTGCGTGTCGGACTTCGCACATTCGACGTTCGCACGGACGTAAAAATATCGCGGCGATTTTATTTCGCGCACTGGTTTTCAACGCTCTTTTGTTTTAGTGCGTTTTTTCGACGCGCTAGAATGGACACCTATGTTGTTGATAAGTTGGATTCTCAACGCTCGGCTCAACAACGAGAGTTGAAAATCCAGTGCGCGACAAAATCCAGCCGCGATATTTTTACGTCCGCGCGGACGTCGGCTTACGGTTCACCAAATCTGATTTATCAATCTATTTTTTATTTTTATTTTTTATTTTTTATTTATTTGACGGGTAGAATATTATATATTATATTATCCCTATTCTGTAGACGGGTGAATATTTTTTAAGACGACTTTGAAACTTCTGTCTTCTTTGGGTTTGTATGTGTAGAACTCCGTTTGTTTGATCTCCAGTTGCTTTACAATTTGTGAATATGTTTCAAAGGACTTAGGTTGAATCTTAACCCGTTCATCCCGGAGAACTTTTATTTCATAGCTACCATTGGCATATTCATCAAACAGTTTAATAAGAAGCTGTATATTGCTGACCTTATCAACATAAATTGGTGGGGGCTTCGTTATTTCTTGTGGCTGGCTATTTGAATTAAGGACATCTTCCTCGAGATTGGCAAAGCTATTTGACGTCTCAATTATTGTGCTTAACCAATAATTATTCAGTTTAGTTTGTTTTTAATTTCCGTGCAGCACTGGACTTTCCATTTGTCTCTTTTTCGAATAATAGACTTCTTTGAAACCATCTTCAGTTTCTTCTGGTTTTGAGCTGGTTTCATCAGAAAGGTCTATATTGGCAATACTTTTCGTAGGTGTATTAGTAAGACTTTGTGAACGTGGTTTGGTGGTGAAGAGACCTCTATGAAACACTTGCTGCGTCAAGTGTTTTTTTGACGGCTCTTGGTTGCAAGGAATCTGCCCTGACGGATCCATAGTATGGAGGAGTTTGTGTCACAAATGACATCTCAAATGAGCTTCTTAGTCTGGGCCACACAGTAATAAACATTTGGAATACTAAGCAGAGAGTCACCAAAAAACCTTTACCAATTTTTATTGTGGAATTAAAACCAAAGAATAATAATAAATTGATTTATGAAGTAGTAAGTCTGCAGCATTGCCGTTGTACCTTCGAGCCTCCGCGGCCAAAACGAGAGATTCCGCAATGTGCTAATTGCCAACAGTGAGGGCACACTAAAAGATACTGCCGCAGGAAACCCAAATGCATTAAATGTGCCGGAGACCATTCCTCGATTAGCTGCGAAAGAAAGGGCAGATCCGACAATGTCAAATGTGTATTGTGCGAAGGAAATCATCCTGCAAACTACAAAGGTTACAACCTTTCCAATACATTGTTTACCAAGAGCTGCAGAAAATAAAATACCCGACTATTAAAACAAATATGTCCTCAGATGCTAAAGCACCCAAATTTGTTCCACGTCAGAATGAACCACCAAACCAAACTCCTTTTATTAAAACGTATAGCCAAGCAGCTCAAATAAATAGAAATGAACAACCACTACCAACGACTCCAGCCCTTCAAATTACAAGCAAAACAGAACTGATGTTAAATATGCTAAAACAATTGATGCAGCAAATGACAACAATGACCAACCTTCTTATCAACTTCATGAATAAAATTACCCAAAATCCGATAAATTAAATATAGCCATATGGAATGCTAACGGCTTGTCACAACATGTTCTAGAAATAAAACCGTTTTTGGAAATTAGCAATATAGACTTACTTCTTTCTCCGAAACGCATTTTATAGATAAAAGCCATTTTTCAATACCCAGATATACACTATATCACACAATGCATCCTGATGGCCAAGCACATGGTGGATCTGCAATTCTTATAAAATCAAACATCAAGCACTATAAAAACACCCCTTACTGCACACACGAAATACAGGCAACTGGTGTAACTATGAAGACTGGAAGGGACCACTAGTAATTTCAGCTGTTTATAGCCCACCCAAACACAATATTAAAACTGAAGACTACCTAAAATTCTTTAATACAATCATCATCATTCATCATCATCATCATCATCAAAACAAATGGCTACACATGCTGGATTTTTCGTGGACCGGTTTTTCTACGTCTCGGAAATAACGAACGCGTGCAGATCAAATCAGAGCACGATCTCGGCAGCATTAAAAATAAGGCATAACTTTAAGCATTTTTACCATTTTAAAATGTTTTGTATAATTCTAATTTATTTATTAGCTTTAAATGAAAATTTTATCACTTTTGAATATACACTCATCTCCAAAAAACAAAATAATACACATAATTGCATCAATCACTTTAGAACACTCTACTACTATAAACACACTTTTAAAATATATGTCCAAACAAACACAAACACACACAAGACAAACATTAACATCACTCCAACACACTATTCATATTTTAAGCAATGGTTAGCCAGGACAAGTATTACTTATTATTTAAAAAATGGCTGCCGCGTGTGAATCATTACAAACACTACAAGAAATAGACAACATAAATCTTGCTAAGTCGATTTCGTGCGACTGTACAGATCTTGAGAAACATACCTCTAAACACAAAATTGATTTTACTGTAATTTCCCAGAACATTAGAGGCATTTGCTGCAATTTTGATGACTTTTTACTTACAATATCTAGTCTTAAATTTGAAACAGACACCATTATATTGACAGAATGCCAGCTTAATTTGAATAAACCTGTACCTCAACTTGATAATTACGATTGTTATTATACTACTAACCTGTCAAATAAACATGACGGAATCGTTGCATATGTCAAAAAATCTTTAAAACATAAAGTTACAGAAGTTAAACTCTTGCACGCATCTTGTCTTCAAATTGAGGTACTAAATAACATTGTCCTTGGTGTATATAGGTCCCCTGCAAATTTAAGCGCAGATGATTTTATTGACTCTTAAGATTACATTTGGAATCTTTAAACGTACAAAAGGGAAACATTGTGATCACAGGGGACATAAATATAAATTTAATAACCAGAGAAACTGAACAATACTAGGAACGCAAAAATAGAATAAATGACCTTACTATGTTATCGTCGCATGGAATTCTGGCCGGCCATATACTACCTACTAGAGAAATGAGTTGTCTTGATCATTTTATGCTAAAAATTAATCCGAAAAAAATTTCTGCATTTATAGCTATCTTACGCACTACCAATACAGACCACTATACCACTTTTCTTTCTTTGGCTAAAGCAAAAGACAAAATCATACCAGATAAAATATAAAAACAACTATTGATTTTAACGGGGCTCTCCTACATTTGGGGAATAAAAATTTAGCTGAACTTCTGTTTATTGATGACCCAAGTGTAGTTATATCCTCTTTAATAGAAAAAATATCTGGATCCTTGACTGATAATACACGTTACTATTACAATACCAAGCAATAAACGTTTATTAAAACCCTGGATTACTAAGGGTATTCTGAGATGTATTCGGAATCGCAATGCGTTACAGAAAAAGACTCGAAATTATCCTCACAATGAAATTACCAAAATGACATATACGCGGTATAGAAACTATTGCAATAATCTCCTAAAAAAGTTAAAAAGAAAATATAATAGGGACCAAATTACTAAAACCATCAAAAACTATACCTACTAACCATAATAGACTACTCTGGAAAAACATAAAAAATATCACATATACTAATAAATCACGAACAGAGAACTTGGAATTGCTGCAGGTTAAAACGTCTCCCATAGAATCCGCTAACTTTATAAATAAATATTTTGCAAGTATTGGCAGAGACTTGGCCCAAAACATAACATCTGGCACTAACTTAATTAGTAAACTCCTTAATAATTCGCCGGCACAGTTAAACTCAATGGTACTTCTGGAAACTGATCAATCCGAAGTTTGTACTACGCTTATGAATCTGCGATCTGACAGCGCCCCCGGATGGGACAATATACCTACTTGCTTCCTGAAACTTGCTAAAAACGAAGTTGTACCAACTATCACGCACATTGCCAATCTAAGTTTCCAAAAAGGTGTTTTTCCAGCTCCATTAAAAAATCCATTATTACACCTGTGTATAAAGGTGGTGGTAGAGACGACGTCAACAATTATCGACCTATTTCTGTTCTAACTGCAATTTCTAAAATTATAGAAAAATTGATAAATACTCGCCTTTTGCAGTATCTAAATAGATTTGATATTCTGTCACCTTCTCAATTTGGATTTAGGCAAAAAAAGTCAACTGAAGATGCTGTTGTAGCACTAAGTTCACTAGTAACCGAACAGCTGGATAAAGGAAATAAATGTATGGCAGCCTTTTTTAGCCTCTGGATCTAAGAAAAGCTTTTGATACTGTATCTACTCCCATTCTTTTACGCAAGCTTGAAGCTATTGGAGTTCGTGGAATACCTCTGGCACTGTTAAAAGATTATCTTTCTGGTAGAACACAAAAAGTGAAACTTGGACAAATCGTTGGTGGGGACGCGGATGTATCATACGGCGTACCTCAAGGAAGTGTACTTGGACCTACACTGTTTTTAATTTATATTAATGACCTCTGCAACATGAAGATTAATAATGCCAAAGTATTCTCTTACGCCGATGATACAGCTGTCGTCTTCACAGGGAAAACATGGGATGATGTTAAAAATAGTGCAGAAGATGGGCTTGCTCTTATTGCAACTTGGTTAAAAGAAAATCTGCTCACCCTGAACGCTAGCAAAACCAATTGCATCTGCTTTAATATTTATGATCGGATTCAACCAGACAAGGAATTTAATTTAAGAATCCATATGTGCGACATTGCTAGGGATAGAACTAGCTGCAATTGCCCAACTATCCAACAAGTTAACCAAGCAAAATATCTAGGAGTCATTATTGACCAGCGTCTTTCCTGGTATCCTCAACTGGAACAAGTCATGAGTCGAGTAAGGAAACTTATATGGATATTCAAAGAGCTGAGATATGTTGTACCAAGGAGAATACATGTAAATAAAAATAAGAATAACCAAAGAAATCTATTAAATGAAATTTATGTATCTTTGGTCCAGTCTGTTTTAGTGTATTGCATAACTGTGTGGGGTGGAGCAGCGAAATCTAGCTTTCTAGGGGTTGAACGCGCTCAAAGAGCGATACTTAAGGTGATGTATTTCAAAAAAAGAAGATTCTCTACTGACAAGCTATACGAATTATGTAATCTGCTGTCAGTGAGAAATTTGTATATCCTTCTTATCTTCCTCAAAATGCACAAAGAGATACCATATGATGCTAAAATACTAAGAAAAAGAAATAAACACTGCATAGTAAACGTTCCCCCAACTAGGACAGAATTTGCCAGTAGACAATATAAAAAGCGCTCAGTTTTTTATACAATAAAATTAATAGATTAATATATATTTATGATAAAAAAATATATGAATGTAAAAAGAAGTTAATAGCATGGCTTCACACTTTAAACTATAATGACGTAGAGTTACTTCTGCAACGTGTGACTTAATAATATTATTATAAGAGTGATGTTATTTGTATTTTTAGTCACTCATGTACACCCAAAATCTCTTTCACACACACATACCTACACACACCCTCACACACACAAACACACCTCCTCATACACAAACACACCCCCACATACACACGCACACATATAAATCTCGTACACACTCGTATAAATTGATCGCATTTTTCCTTGTTTTGTTTCTTTATACATATACCTATTTTTACTCGTAAGTTTCTAATGTATGGGAAGAGCGGAGCCTTCAACTGCAGGCATTTTATATGCCTAAATGGAGACTCCTCGACAGGCGTTGTAAGCCAAATATGCTATATAAAATATTTTTTTTTTTTTTTTTTTTTATCATCATTCATCATCATCATCATCCTTAGCTGGGTCAGCGATTCTTAGCTGGAGGCGACTATACCGCCAAACATACACACTGGGGATCCCGGATAATTACAACAAAAGGACGTCAGCTGCATAAAGCACTCCAGATACAGAATCTTGATGTAATATCAACAGGAGAACCAACATACTGGCCAACGTATGTCAACAAATTACCAGATCTAATCGATTTTTGTATAACCAAAGGCTTTGGTAGTACATGTATTACTTGCACCTCCAGTCAGGATTTGTCGTCAGATCACTCGCCAGTATTTATCAAATTGAGTAGAAAAATCCTAGAGAAACCGGGGCCTTGTAAACTTCACAGCCGAAAAACTATATGGCCACTATTTAGACAGCTAGTTGAGACGTCTATAAATACTAGACTCCCTTTGCAGACAGAAGATGATATTTTTCAGGCAGTTGAGCATTTTAATTACTGCATACAGCAATCTGCATGGAGTGCCACACCTACACCAAAAACAACTCCAGATATACTGTGGTCTGAAACAGTCAGAGACCTGCTAGAGGAGAAGCGAAGGACAAGAAAACGCTGGCAGAGGACGCCATATCCAGCTGACAAGAAACACTTAAACTACGTCACAACACGTCTTAAATTAGCACTAAATGAAGACCAAAATCTAGACGTGGAGATATATACCAAAAATCTAGATGCAACGGCACATTCGGATTATTCTCTCTGGCGAGCAACAAAAAAGCTCAAAAGACAGGTAGCAAGCCATGCATCAATACGCAAAATCGATAACACATGGGCCAAAAATGACATAAAAAAGGCACAAACCTTTGCCAAGCACCTAAGCAAAGTATTCACTCCTAACCCTGTTCAAGGATCTCAAGAAATGCATAGTGACATAACTTCATACTTCGAGCAAACATACCTCGACTTGCCTATTGGAAAAGTCTCGAAAAATTAAGTAAGAACTGCTATCAATAAGCTCAATGAAAATAAACCGCCCGGATATGATTTAATTACAGCAAAAATACTGAAAGAACTACCTGAGGCAGGAATTACTTTCCTTACGGCTTTGTACAATGCAATAATCTCTAACGGGTACATTCCGCTCCAATGGAAAGTAGCTCAAATAATCATTATAGCTAAACCTGGAAAGTGCCCTGAGGACGTGAAGTCCTACCGACTCATTAGCCTATTCTTTCAAAACTACTAGAGACATTGTTCATCAATAGACTAAGACCGTTAATAGACCAAAACTCATTGCTACCTGACCACCAATTTGGGTTTAGAAAAAGTCATGGGACCATAGAACAAATACATCGGCTGGTCGAAAAAATTCATGCCACATATGAAGAAAAAAAAGTACTGTTCAGCTGCTTTTCTGGACATATCACAGGCTTTCGATCGAGTATGGCACGAGGGCCTTTTATATAAAATTAGAAAAGCACTCTGGAAGAGAGTTACTTCCTTGTAAAACAAGGCAATGAAATAACCGGATTGCACAAAATACTAGCAGGAGTTCCTCAAGGCAGCGTGATGGGTCCTACTCTTTACCTTCTCTACACTGCTGATATCCCTGTGTCCGAAGGAATAGTGTTAGGCACATTTTCTGATGACACTGCTACATTAGCTGTGCATGAAGATGCGGTCCAGGCGTCTAAGTTACTTCAAACGAGCTTAGATGAAATTTCAAACTGGCTGAAAGAATGGCGAATAAAGGCGAATGGAACCAAATCCGTACTCGTGACGTTCACGACCAGAAGAGATAAATGCCCTCCAGTACGACTAAATGATGTTGAAATTCCACAAGCAGAAGAAGCTAAATACCTCGGAATGTACCTAGACCGTAGACTAACCTGGAGAAAACATATATTCACGAAGCGTAAGGCACTAAGCCTAAGCAACTAAGCAACTAAGGAAACACTTCTGGCTACTGTCAAAAAAGTCCAGACTCTCACTGGACAATAAACTTCGGATTTACAAATGCATCATAAAGCCTATTTGGACATACGGTATACAGCTGTGGGGAACTGCAGCTGATTCAAACATAAACATACTCCAAAGGTTCCAATCAAAAATGCTAAGGATTATAACCAATGCACCATGGTATATGACTAACGATAGCTTACATCGGGACTTAAAAAAGCCGAAGGTAAAAGAAGAAATCACACAAAGATTCAGTGCCTACAAGAATAGGATTACAACCCATCCTAATAAACTAGCATCAAACCTAATGAAAACGAAGACATTCAGGAGGCTTAAAAGATTAGCCCCACAAGACTTGATATGAAGACTGACAAACTATACATATACAGATTGATGTGGATGAGCCAGTGGGCGCAGACCAGGAATGCCTAATACTAACAATAACACAAAATGATGCTGAATTGACATTCAGCATACCATTGACATGGTATTTGTTAGTAAAAATATATTTACGTAATAATAAACCCTGTAGTGTGCACCACTACGGATTTGAATATAAGTTTTTACTAGTAGTATTCCTTGAAATCAAAGTATTCTTTTGAATATTTGCGAAGTTTTGCAACTCTAGTCAGGAGGAACATCTAAAAAACCGGCCAAGTGCGTGTCGGACCACGTACAACGAAGGGTTCCGTAGTTGTGATGAATTTATCCCAAGAACAAACTTGACATTGTAGTTGAAAAACGTGTCCTCCCATACATTCCAGTTGCAAATGTAAGTTTGTACGCACAATATTGGGAGATTTACCATTTATTTTAAGACTGTAGACTTCTTATAGATTTTCCTGTAATGTATAGAACTATTTTCTGTAGTTTTTTAAAAATTTTAGTGTCAGTAGTTTCGGAGATAAGGGGGAACGGTAATTTTTCGTCTATTTTCTTAAATAATTTTAAAAGTAATAATTTAAAAATTATAAAAAAAACATTTGAGATCCTCACAGACGGTACAGTTTACAAAACTTTTTTTTTTATTTTCTTATTTGCCCCCCAAGTGACCCCCATATTAAAAATTCATTTATTTACGTTACACGTCCGTGTTTGGGTCACAGAAATTCATATGTGTACCAAATTTCAACTTAATCGGTCCATTCGATTCGGAGAAAATTGGCTATGACAGACGGACAAACAGACACACGAGTGATCCTATAAGGGTTCCGTTTTTTCCCTTTTGAGGTACGGAACCCTAAAAAGGTAGAAGACAAATGGAATGTTATCGATCACGAAGCTTTATATAAAGAAGTTTAGTAAAAATGCTGGGACTCCCACTCACACCCAGTTGTACTTTTACTTATAGGGCAATCCCACTCTATCCCCGGGTGCGGAATAGACGTTCTCTCTAGTTGCTGTGTACTTTTAATCTAAACACAAAGCCCTAACTCGTGCACACTACAGTATCTAAATCTAACTTTCAGGCAGGGGTGAAGTCCAAAATCTTTCCGCTGACCGTAGATGAATATGAACCAGATACCTTCAAAGGCGTGAAGCTCAGAATTAACCAGCGCTTAGACATCGGAGACAACAAAATCGTAAATATCAAACTATCTGATGAAAATAAGGTAAGTACGCCTACGAACTTGAACACATTCCGGGGGAAAAGAGGGCACTAGTGAATATTATACCTAAAACTTTTAATTATATTATTTCGCACCTTCGCGTTTTCTGTGTCGAGGAAAAACAGAAAGGTACTTACATATGGACTACAATAATTCAGTTACTATTTTCTTTCATACATTAAGCGGCCGCAATTCATGCCCTTGTATTGTGTCAAAAAATTATTGTATAACTTGTTCATTATTAGATTAATAAAGCTGAGCCGACTGCTGTGTTAGGGACGCTGTTACAAATGGGTAGTCAAATTTTTTATTACACAAAAAAAATTACTTTATTACACAAAAGTATGTTCATTAAATAAAATGCTTTACATTCTTAATGTTTTTGCCCAAATTGTTGATAGAGGTGCATGGTACGATTCTGAACTATAAATATAATTTTAGATAGGTACAATTTCTCAATAAATGTACCGGAGAGAAAATTTTTACTGTCAGTCTGTCAAGAGTAAAGGCCCTTTTTCTCAGGAACGCGTAGAGGTATCAAGTTCAAATTAATATCAAATACGAGTACGTAGGTTTATGGTCCCATAAAGTTGGTTCTAAAAAAATAGGCTTCTAAGTCAACGTAATAAAAAAATAAAGCCATTTAAGCGACATATTTTGATACTTGCAAGAAAATCACGAAATTTGGCAAGAAGCAAGGGCTTACAGCACAAGTAAAGGAAAAAGTCTGAAAAATAATTTCTAATTTTTAACCGACTTCAAAAAAAAAAAAGACGAGGTTCCATGTTCGACTGTATATTTTTTTTTATGTATGTTCACCGATTTCTACGTCAATTGTGGATCGATTTTCAAAATTCTTTTTTTATTCGAAAGAGTGCACTTCCGAGGTAGTCGCATTGGAACCAAGTCAGGATCTGATGAGGGGATCCCATGAAAATCGAGGGAAACCCTCAAATTTTATAGGCACACCTATAGCGATTGGGTATTTTTTATAGTAACTCGTGCTTTTGCTCCCGGAAAGCACCATTTGGTAAAGTGGAACTGATGAGGAAGATCACAGATGACCATCGGAACTACTCAATAATACGTATTTCACGGGTTGCGATTCGATTACATTAATATGGTTGCTAAGCAATTTATGCTCGTCTCAATGCATATGGTGTAGTGGAGCTGATGATGACTTCACCATCATTCCAGTTCTCCTGGTTCCTTACTAGGAGAACTCCTCAACAATTAAGTCCCTGTAGGTATCGGGAATAGCAATATTTTGTAAAAGGTGATGAGCAGTTGACATTAGGCTATTGTAACTTAGAAAAATTATAAACTGACCCACTAAAAAGTGAAAAATAAAAAAAGTTTTTTACAAAAAAATACAACCGACTTCCAAAAACAACACTACAAAGCGAAAAATAACTTTAATTTCGGATGTCGGTGGCAAAAAACGAAAATATGTTTAAGACCAGGTTATTCGGGCCTTTAGGCTTTTGAAACGCTACCTCCGCCTCCCCCAATTGCAGCGCGACGTGTTTATTCACGATGCGCCGCCGACGATTTCGTGGAAAATCCATGCCACAGTGTAAAATATTTGCAGTTATTAACTTAATTCGTTTTTCTTAGATCGATTTTTTTTCCTTAGGTTTACATTTTATGGTGTGTACGGTGCCGTCCTAGAGTGTGCGACCGTGTCCTGGAGCACCTAGCATGACGAGTTGCCTTCCTTAAATAGTGTGGCCGGGAAGGAGACCGACTAATCGTCAGTCGCGATTGTCTTCCTTTTGACCGCCTGGACTGGGGCAAACGGTTTCGGTTGCCACAATTTTCTTCAGGTGAACGCGTATGCCCTCGACCCCGTCTGCAGCTTCGAGTTTCATCACGACATCTTAGCGGCGGCGTCAGCGTCTCACGAGGGGTCCGTCTAGGTCCATCACATTCCCTTCGAGAACTAGACCTACGTTCATCCATATTCTCTCGGCCTCAACATAAAACAAACGGACACCTAAGTTAATAAATCGCGCTGTACTAAACTCATAAACAAGACTTCTATTGACTTGCACATTCTATAATATAGAATAGACTATCAAACATGTCCATCTCCAGGAGGCACCCTGGCAAGATAAACATGCGTGACTAACCCTAAAGACCTCCGGAATGTCTCCGTTACGTTAAATACAGTTTAGTTCCTCAAATTACATACCGAACTATCATACATGTTTTCTCCAGGGAGTACCCTGGCAAGATTAACATGCATGACTAACCATATAGACCGCCGGAATGTCTCCGTTACGGTAAATACAGTTTAGTTATTCAAGTCATTAAAATAAGACTATGGACACATTTAGTAGACTAATAAAGAGACAGGCAATCGTGAAGGTAGATAAGAAAAATAGAAAAAGAAAAAATACTTTACAGGAATAAACCTGTAGCCTGCTTTCTTCACTTTGGTATTGCAAATTGCAGTAATATGATTAATGTGTAGGCAGCACAATTAAAATAAAATAAAGAAAGGACACTTACGTTTTCTATGTACGCAACACACTCTGATCCTTTTGTGGGCACTAGGTTGCCAATCCCACTTCTGAGATGTGAACCGTACTGGTTCAACACTCAGAAGTAAGGATTTTGAACATAAAAACACTATTTCGTAGACTTTTAAGATCAGCTTTATTACTTCTTATAATCACAGAAGTACAGTAATACAGTTATAGAGTTGTTTTATTCGAGAGGGTATACATCACAGTTGGTCCCACATAAAATTGATTAACTTTGCTTCGGTAGTTTTTGAGTTAGCTTCAATAATACGTATTTTTTCCCCACTTTTATATGGATGATGTTCTAGTTTGTTTTGCAGGTGGTATTAGAATTTGTGTGGGGTAGGTACACAACTAAAAAGTGAAAAATAAAAACTTTTTTACAAAAAAATACAACCAACTTCCAAAAACAACACTACAAAGTGAAAAATAACTTTAATTTCGGAAGTCGGTGGCAAAAAAACGAAAATACATTTAACTATACACCGACTTCCGAAATTAAAGTTATTTTTCACTTTGTAGTGTTGTTTTTGGAAGTCGGTTGTATTTTTTTGTAAAAAAGTTTTTTTTATCCCCACTGTTGGGGTTTTCTCGTCGTTAACGGATACCCCGGTAGTAGTTGTAGGTAGTTAGTTAGTGCACACCAAACCACTGTTATGTTCAATAGTTTATTTATGGAAACAGTTTAAGAGTTATGTTTAGTTATCTGAGCCGCACTTGATGTATTGTTATTAGGCAATGATCGACCCGCACATTGGCGCGTGACGGAGCTTTAGTTACGACGGAAGTTATGTTACTAAGTAGGTACTCGTATAAATTAGGTACGTTTAAACGACTAAACGTAATTTTGCTGTATGAGCACTCTTGGCTCGTACATGCTCCCGAGGGAAAGATATACGTACTCAGATCACCAAACTTGCGTTACAAGTTAAATAGGTAAGTATAAAAATGTTATAAAACTAACAAAAGCAATCAAAACAATAAGTAAGAAATAATTTTTAAATAATTAGTCATAGTTTGAATCTTGTTCCAATTGCTGATTGTCCACTTCGTATTTTAGCGTAGGCAGGAATTTCCTTTAATTCTATATCTTCTGTCCTCTCTCGAGTCTTGTTCGTGTTGGTGTTGGTATTGCTCTTCTTACGCGATTGAAGATATCTTCTTATTCGCCAAACTGTTATAGCGGCGACGATTTGTCCCACCAGCAAACTGTTCATAGCGTAATTGCTGATATCGTGGACACTTAGGTCGTTAGGTAGGCTCTCTCGTCCCTTTTGTGCGGTTATCTGGTCATCTAATAATCTGTGTTTATTAGATAAGTTTAGATTTGGTAGCACAATCTTTGTGTTTTTGAACGTATCCCACGTATCATTTGGTGAGTCAATAGTGGGTACCTCCAAGGTAATTCCAATATTAGTAGTGCTACTAAAAACGTTATGTGAGTAAATTCTAGCATCTTTTTGCTCAAGTACGCAATCCTGACCTAGAGCAAGGAGTCCCCGCCTTTGTTATAAATGTTGTTGTAATTCGATTTTCGCATACAATGCGAGTCGTACACTCATTTATGCAATTATACAGCCATATGTTTGGTCTCTGTAATTTTATCCATTGATTAGAGCATTGTTCTGGTACCCAATCACATGTAATGTTATTTGCATTTTGGCTTAGTATTTTAGCTTCGAAAGATGCCGTGGCTCCATGCAGGTTGCTGATAGTTGTAGAGGCGTGGCATATGTGACTGCCGCCGTTATTGTTGTACATTGCTGAAGATCAACCTCTTCCATCTGTATGAAGGTATTTTTTACGAAGTTGACTCCCATATATTGTGTTGTTGTATCTATCACCTGACCTTGGTTAGTAGTTTGCTGTCTAGGTATAGCTATATTGCGAATCAATGTATACTCGTCATCGCTTAGTAACGGGATATGTAACTCGAAGAGTAGGTACTTTTCGGTGAGCCGGGCTTTAACATAAATAATTTTGTAAATACACTTCTGGACACATCTATTGGCCCACCTTAGAGTTTAGGTTTCGATGGCCCCTACCGAAATATGATTGCTAGATTGAACAACAACTGTTGATGCAGTTTTAAACCTGATACATTTTACCATCTTTTTCGATCGTATTGTTTTAAATTTGAATTCAGAATACCATACGACATGGAGCTATGCCTAACAAGTCGGATATGCGCCTTGTTAAAGGCAATTGATTTTTGAATAAAAAACATGTTTTATCAAATAAAGGTTTAATTTAATAACGCGTGTTGCCTCCATGGGCATCTACCACAGCTCTCATACGATTAGGCATAGAGTTTATCAACCCCTCTATGAAATTTTGAGGGATCATCTCCCATTCCTCTACTATGGCAGTTTTCAACTCCTGCATCGTCTGGGCAACTGGCTGACGAGCCCTAACACGTCTTTTTAGCTCGTCCCACATGTGCTCAATGGGGTTCATGTCTGGGCTTCTGGCTGGCCAGTCCATAACTGTGATGTTCACATCCCGAAGATATTCCCTGACGATGCCAGCCGCATGGGCTCTTGCATTATCATGCATAAAAAGGAAATTTGGGCCCACATAGTCCGCGTATAGTATCACGTGAGGTTCTAAGCACTCACGAATGTACCTTTCAGCATTTAATGTTGGCAGCCGTGGTCCTGTAACAACCTCAAGTTGAGTTTTGCCGCTCGCGGATATACCGCCCCAGACAGTCCATGAGCCACCGCCATAAGCAACCCTCTCTTCAAAGCAGCATTGTGCGAAACGCTCTCCCTTACGTCGGTAGACCTTCTTCCTTCCATCATTGCCATGTAACACAATTTTAGAATCATCAGAAAAGAGTACACGGCTCCAATCTTGCTGTGTCCAATTTAAATGACTGCGTGCGAAATGAAGGCGCGCTGTTCGGTGGGCTCGCGTTAGTTTGGGGCCATTAGCTGGCTTGTGTGGTACCATATCGCGTTCTTTTAACCTTCTCCGAACAGTTCGAGCGCTCACAGATACTCCGTGGAAGTCGCGAAGTTGGTTTTGTATCTCAATGGAGGTAAGGTGACGATTTCTCAAGCTGGTCGTCACGATGAATCGATCCTGCCTTTCAGTTGTGACCCGAGATCGTGGCCTTCCTTGGCGACGAACAAAGCCGCCAGTCTCTAGGTACCTCCGATAAACATTTCGGACCGCAGATCGACTTAAATTAAGTTGAGCACTCACGTTTCTTTGGCTGTGTCCGGCCTGAATAAGTGCCACAGCTTGGGCGGCGACTTCAGGTGAAGTATCCATAGATTATTGATAGAACCTCACCTTAATGTTAAGAATAAGTAATGTTTGTTGCAAAACCAAAGATATCAATCACTTTTTCAAGAATTAAATCCAAGTAAACCAATAAAACCAAGTTTTCTTAGTATTCGATTGTTTGATATCAACAAACAGGCTCCAAATTGTCTTTTGTTTCTTTAAATTCTGTGTTCGAAATTCAAAAAAAGACTATTGAATGAAATTGTGAATGTGCCAGGTTCAAAACTGCATAAAAACTTTTTGCTCGACCTAATATAAAATTTTAGCTAAGACCAAACGAAACTGAAAATACAAGGTGGGCCAAAAGATGTGTCCAGAAGTGTATTTTTTATGTTAGCTCCTTTGCTGTTTTTGATTGGTAACGTCAGTTTTTTCGGTATAATACCGGCAATGTAATTGAGTTGTTCAGATAGCTGCTCCGGTGTGAATAATTTCATATCGAGATGGCCTCTGTCAATGCACTTAGGAGCATTTCTTGGTTTCTTCTCAGTACTGAGATAAGTAAGCCAGCAGTTAACGCCTCAGAGTTGACGTCATTGATTGTTTTCATTATTTGAAATCTGTTTTCTATCACTGCTGTATTATATTTTGTTTCGTTCATGAATTGCTGAATTACTTCCATTTGCGTCTTTACAAAGTTTTCATTTTTCTTGATGACGTTGTTTTCTGCCTCGATAATCAGCGTCTGATTTCTTATCAGCTGTAATTGATATTGTTCGTTTGTTTTGATTTTTTCTATGTCCTGAGCGTATTTTTCAGCGAAATCGCTGTCAAGGACACCAAACAGGGCTCGTGCGAGATTTCCTACGCCGTTAACGTAGCCACGTCGCCTTCGTTGTTGATGTTGGGACCGTAACAATATGTTATACTCGTTCAGCTGGTTCATTTCGAACTTGAGTTGTTGTGTCGTAGAGTGACATGGCTCGTTAGGCATCGTGTCGCATAGTTGACCTATATGATTCACGAATTCCTCTACCTTTGTTGTACTTTGCCAGAATGTTGTCAGATTATAGTATACTAGAAGTTTCCATTCATCGTGGATAAGTTGGATATTTCCGACGGGGTCAAAGTAAATTGGTTGGTTTTCAGCCAATTGAGTTATTTTAAAATGCTGCAGGGGTGCTGCTAGTCCACATGTTAGCGTTGTAAACGCCACTAGTAACACCATAAGCAAGCTGTTTACCCTTTTCCGGGTTTATTCCCCCTTCTTCCCCTTTCTTTTGCTTGCCGTGCTCAGTTTCTGGACTCACTTCTTGTGACTCAGTGCTTTCGCATACCTCGTTTATAGGTAGCGGGGCTAGTTTAGTAATGGGTCTTTTTAGTACCCCATTTTGTGTCTTGAGAGTGACTACTCGTACTAAGTCATCGCTGCCTGGGTGCAGTTCCACTACGCGTCCCATAGCCCATCTGTTTGGGGGTAGGTTACTTTCCCTGACGAGAACTAGTTGTACCTTCTGTATGTTTTCTTTAGTTTGATGCCATTTGTTTCGGTTTTGTAATGAATGAAGGTATTCTTTCGACCAGCGATCCCAGTAGTGTCGACGCATGAGCTCAATGATTTTCCAGTTGTTTCTGATGTCTATCGCTTTCGTTTCATCAGGTTCATTGAGTGGTATTGTTAGTGTTGGACTCCCCGAGAGAAAGTGACCCGGGGTGAGGTATTCCAGATCTTCCACATCTTCTGTTAATGGACATGTTCATGCACACTTCGATTTGTGTAAGAAGCGTTGCAAATTGTTCGTAGGTAAGCTTCTGTTGTCCGATTACCCGTTTCAGGTGTGCTTTCATGGAACGAACAGCAGCTTCCCATAAACCTCCTGCTGATGGCCAGGATGGAGCGTTGAAATGCCAATGGATTTGAAGGCCGTTGATCTCTTTAAAGAACTCTGAAGATAGCATTGTTTTAAATAGTTGGAACTTTTCTTTTAAAACTCTTACGGCGCCGACGAAGTTGGTTCCGTTATCGGAATAGATGTGTTTTGGGGTGCCTCTTCTAGCGCACATTCTTTTAAGTGCTGCGATGAAGGTTTGCGGTGATAGGTCCGAAACAAGTTCGATATGTACTGCTTTTGTGCACATACATATGAATATGGCTATGTAGCCTTTGCAGGTTTTTATCCCGCGGTCCTTGTTTATCTTTACGTCCACATGACCTGTAAAGTCGATGCCGGTGTGTGAAAACGGCCTTGATGGAGTGATCCTTTTTTAGGGAGATTGCCCATCAACTGTTCAGTTTGAGTTGTTGCGTATCGACGGCAACGAATGCATTGTCGCAGTATTTTCTTGACAATGCGATTGCCGCTGATAATCCAGTAATTGTTTCTTGTGTCAGCTAGCGTTAATCTTGCTCCACCGTGTAAGGTTCGTTGATGTGCTTTTTCAATAATTAGTTGGGTTAGTCTTCCCTCTCCTGGTACGAGAATGGGGTGTTTCATTTCCACTGGCAAGTTTGAGTGGTTAAGGCGTCCTCCAACTCGTAAAACTCCGTAAGAGTCCAAAAATGGATTAAGTTTCAAAATGGTGCTTCTGTTGAGAAGTTTTCCATCTTTCTTGAGAGAATTTATTGTATATCACGCATGAATTTATTTGTTTGTTACATCTTTTAGAACTTCTTTTTCATTAAGGTAGCCCTGCTACAGTTCACGTTTGCTAATAGCTTGTTTTTATTATTTAATGTAGTAATCTGTGGAAAATGTTGTGGGTAGTATATTTGTAAAGTTCTAATTTTAAGACAACACTGTTTATGATTAGTACTTATACTACTGTTTGTTTTCCCAAATGAAATAAATAAATAAATTTATTTCATTTTCAAAATAATCCCGTTGCACTGATTTGATAATTATAACCAGTGCGTTGTTTATTTCATTCAAGTTCAGTTCATGGCGCTCAGTTGACCTCCTTTTGTTTCGTAATGCATCAGCGAAACGTATCACTAAGGCGAGTATTCTTGTAATACGATCTATGTTGTTATGTCGCTCGAGTAATTAATCAATTAATTCATTTTTAATTGACATGGGTTCCGTACTATTAGTTTTGTAACAGTTTGTTAAGAAGCCCTCGTTTGTAGATATAATTTTCGAGATAAGGGCTTGTTTTTCTAGCTCCTTAAGCCATTTAGGGCCTTCCCACCATAGGGTAAAGTTGACCAGTTTTGTCGGTGGGAGTCCTCTTGTTCCACAGTCGGCAGGGTTTTCGTTAGTCTTCACGTAACCCCAGTTTATCGCAGGCACGATGTTTAATATTTGTGTGGTTCTATTGGTTACATACTTTTCGTATTTAGTTTGACTTCCCTGAAGCCATGCTAGAACGACTTTAGAATCAGTCCAGCAGGTAATCCTTAGATCGTAATCTTCCAGGATCTTAGTTATCCTTTGTAGGAGTTTCGCTAGCAAAACTGCGGCGCATAATTCCAACCTCGGAATCGTAGTTTCCTTTTTGATTGGAGCCACCTTTGTTTTTGCTGCGAGTAGTGTAGTTTCGTACGCGCCGGTGGGTGACGTAGTTCGGCTGTAGACAACGCATGCGTAGGCTTTCTCGCTCGCGTCACAGAAGGCTTGCAATTCGATCGCCCTGTTGTTTTCGTTTTTTATCCATCTTGGTAGACTTTTGTATTTTATGTTTGGCAAATCAGATTTAATTTGCAACCATTCGTTTGCTATGGAGTCTGGTACATTTTCGTCCCATCCAATGTTTTGATAGGCATCACTCCATAGTTTTTAAAAAAGCAGTTTTGCTTGTAGGGTAATTGGAGCCAACCAACCGAGTGGATCGTAAATCTTGCTTATTTCTGACAATAGCCTGCGTTTAGTGTATGGTGCATTTTTGTTGTTACTAGGCGCTTCGCTAATAAAATGGAATGTGTCGCTTGCGTCATTCCATGCGAGTCCAAGTGTTTTGCTTCAATTTGGGTTCAGGGCTGGCAAATTTTGTGCCGACGCTGTTCATGAACTGACAGATCACCTTGTGAATGGTCTTGATGGTAGAAAGAAGGCACTTGTCATATTCCTTGACCTTGCCAAAGCGTTTGACACAGTCTCTGTACCCAACCTTCTAAACAAGCTGGAAAACATGGGAATCAGGGGTCTACCATTAAAACTCTTTCGGGACTACTTATCTGATCGATTCCAGAGGGTTAAAATAGGTGACTATGTTAGTGATGACCTACCTGTCACTTTTGGTGTACTACAGAGAAGTGTGATCGGGCCTTCCCTCTTCCTTGCCTACATAAATGATCTCTGTAACCTACAGCTACCACATGGTAAAATCATATCTTTTGCCGATGATCCGGCACTACTTTTTACAGCAGACTCATGGGCTGACGTCTATCATTACGCACAAAAAGGTTTTGATACGGTACTAGCTTGGTTAAAAAATAATGTCCTTACCCTTAACGTTGATAAAACCAAGTATATGCCGTTATGCCATTTCCAGATTAAAGCTCACTCTTGCATTGACTCAAATACTAGCACTTGAAACTGGAAAGAGCCCAGCGGGTGGTACTGAAGGTGGCCTGTTCTCTTCCATACATGTATCCTACTGTTGATATTTACAAAAACTTCAAAGTCTTGTCAGTGAGGCAACTATTTGTTCTTTACACTGTTGTCAAGAAGCACTCCTCCTTAATATTTGATCCCCTCTCTATCTTAACGCAGAAAATACTGTGTTTGCAGTACAGCTAAGGGTCTAAGAACGAGCTTCTCTCATAGATTCTATGCATTCCTAGGTTCCCACTTATATTAGGTTGGGGAAAAAGTCTTTTCGCATTATAGTATGTATGAACTTAAAATAAAATCTCTGTGGCTATACTATTTGTATCTGGCTGGTTTTGGTATCACTAAAAGTTTAAATTTTAAAGAACATAATTCCAAATTCAAATTATGAAAATGTGTGATTTTCATTTGTTTTTCGTACTGTCAAGATGAGTGAATCTAATGAAGAAATTCGATACATTTTAAAATTTTACTACAAAAAAGGTAAAAATGCAACGCAAGCCACGAAAAAAATTTGCGATGTTTATGGACCCAGTGCAGTGTCTGTGAGAGTAGCACAAATTTGGTTTAAGCGTTTTCAATCCGGAAATTTTGATGTCAAAGATGCACGTCGCTCTGGTCGCCCTATTACGGATAAAATGGATGCCATTTTTGAAAAAGTGGAGCAAGATCGGCATATCAGTAGTTACGACGTAGCTGAAGAACTGGGAATTGACCACAAAACAGTTTTGGCGCATTTGAAAAAAACTGGGTACACAAGAAAGCTCGATATTTGGGTACCTCACGAGCTCACTGAAAGAAACCTAATGAACCGTGTACTCATTTGTGATTCTTTATTACGACGTAATGAAACCGAACCATTTTTGAAGAAGCTGATAACTGGTGATGAAAAGTGGATCACGTGCGACAGGAACGTGCGAAAGTCATGGTCAAAGGCCGGTCAGGCTTCACAGACTGTGGCGAAACCCGGGTTAACTCGCAACAAGGCGATGCTGTGTGTGTGGTGGGATTGGAAGGGCATTATTCATTATGAGCTGTTACCACCAGGCAGGACCATCGATTCTGAACTCTACTGCGAACAACTGATGAGATTAAAGCAAGAAGTTGAGAGAAAGCGGCCGGAATTAATCAACAGAAGGGGTGTGGTTTTTCATCATGATAACGCTAGACCTCACACATCTTTAGCCACTCAGCAAAAATTAAGAGAGTTTGGCTGGGAGGTGTTAATGCATCCGCCGTATAGTCCTGACCTTGCACCTTCAGATTTCCACCTATTTCGGTCTCTTCAGAATTCTTTAGGCAGTGTCAGGTTAACATCACGAGAGGACTGCCAAAACCACTTGTCGCGGTATTTTGATCAGAAGTCCCAAAATTTCTATAGCAATGGGACCATGTCCCTACCTACAAGATGGCAAAAAGTTATCGAACAAAAAATGGTACCTACATACTTTAGATAAATGTAAAAAATGTATATTAAAAAATGTTTTAAATTTTCTTAAAAAATGCGAAGAAACTTTTTCCCCGACCTATTATAATAAAATTAATCGCAGTACCACGTTTTATCACCTTACAAAAAAAGACCTGTAAGAGTACTTAGTTGAATTGCTCCTTAACTTAGATTATAAAGCAACTGAGGAATTACTTGCTCATCCAAAATAGTCTGTACCGCTAATTTCCCCACAAATAATAATTTCACAAACTTTTCCGCGTTATTGTTTTGATTTTTATATTTTACTTTGATTTGGTTTTTATCTTTTATCTATAAGTATACGATTTATATTATTATGCTCAACTCGTTCACATTTACGATATAAAATTATGTTAACATTCCGTGTGGTGGGACCCTGGTGATCTGCTATACAGGTATTCCTAGTGCAGACACCAGTCTCTCACAAACTTTGTCATATAATTTTTAAGCATGTTTTAATTTATTTATCATTTCATTTGTTTATGAAGAGAAATAAATTATTTTGAATTTTTGCTGAACTCTTGTTGCTTGAAGTTAAATTCGTTATTGTTACTTTTCTCTTTCGACTGTAGTTCTTTGAAAATAGATGGCTCGTTCGTGGACCATTTCCGTAAAACAAATCCACCTTTCTTCAGTAGTTCGCTTAGCTCCCTTTGCAGTAGCTTTGTTGATTCTATGGTATGGTGGCCCGTGATGGCGTCATCCATATAAAATTCGTTAAGTAGCGCCTTTTGAGCCAGAGGGAAAGCGTTGCCTTCATCTTTGGCCAGCTGTTGGACAGTGCGCATCGCTATGTATGGTGCGACTTTAGTCCCATATGTTAGGGTACACAGCTGCATATCTCTCAGTGGTTCTCTCTTGGAGTTTCTCCAAATTATTCTTTGAAGACATTGTTGATCTTGATGAATAAGGATTTGACGGTACATTTTTTCAATGTCCGCAGTTAGAACATATTTGTGGCTCCGCCATTTTATGATCAGGGCTAGAATATGTCCTTTTGAAGATTAGGCCCTTTTTTCATCAAATCGTTGAGGCTGTGCCCAGAGTCTGTTTTCATTGATGCGTTAAAAACAGCTCGTAGTTTCGTGGTTGTTGAGCCCTCCCTTACTACGCCGTGGTGTGGTAGGTAGGCTTGTACTCTACTATCGGATTCTGTCACTGGTTTCATGTGACCTAATTCGATGTATCCCCGGATGAATTCATTATAAAGTTTAGCGAAATATTCTTGTCTCGCCATTTTCTTTTCTAAATGAAGAAATTGTGCTGTAGCTTGAGGTTTCGAGTTACCAAGGTTTTGTTCATAGTTAGCGTTCATCGGCATTTTCACCACATAACGCCCATCGGGTAATCGCTCTGTTGTTTCTGTGTAATATTTTTCACAGAATTCGTTTTCTGTCGTAATTTCGGGTTCCGAAGGGATGGCTTCTATCTCCCAAAATTTTGATAGGTTGTCTAGCTCTGTTAGAGTAACTAGACAGTTGAACTGCTTTGTAGCACCGCACAGTATCCAGCCCAACTTTGTCTGTTGCGCTACTGGCGAGTTATTGTTATGCTTGATTATTCCTCCTAAGATCACATCGGAGTAAACGTCTGCTCCAAGCAGTAGATCGATGGGTCCAGAGATGTTATAGTCTGGATCAGCCAACTTGATATCATGAAGGTGCGTCCAGTTGCTTGTGTTGATCGTTGCGTTAGGCAGATTGTTAATGAGTTTACTCATCACTAAAGCTTCGGTTTGGAATGTGTAATCAGAGTGGATAGACTTGCATTCCATTTTTACCAACCCTTTACTCTTGCCCATTATAGTGCCAATGGCAGTGACCGCAGCATTCATTCTGTTTCGCGGTAAGTTCAACCGTTGAGCAACATTTTCTGACACCAAGGATACTTGAGAGCCTTGATCCAGTAACGCCCGGAGGATGATGTAGTCTCCTTCCTTGTTCTTGACTCTTAGTTGAAGAGTCGTTAAGAGTATCTCTTGTTCACCGTTGATGTGATTAGATGTTCGCTCAGCCACCGTTGATGTGGTTGGCTTTGATTGTTGCCCTTTTAGATTATTATCATGGAGAAGGGAGTGATGTTTGAAGTTATACGTGCGGCATGTTTTCGTTGAATTACATTTATTTCCGCCGTGACTAAACAAACATTTTTTGCACAAATTCAGGTTACTTGTTGTTTGGTTTCGCGTTGCGACATCCATGTTTAAAAATGTAGAACACTGCCTCAGCGTGTGTTCGTTTTTGCAGAGTGGACATTTCCTCAGCGTTGCATGGAAGGTTTTGTCCACTTTTCTGTTGCTTTAAAGTTCGTTGACTTGTCGTTGTTATGATTTAAAAGAGTGTCCGTGGAGTTTCTTGCCCGTTCTTCTCCATAGGGATCTACTACGCTTTGGAATGGGCAACTAGCTTCATCTTTCTGACTGACCGACCCATTGACAATTCAAAAGTGCCTGTAATTGGTTTATTTGAAATAAATGCTTTGAGTTTGAGTTTGAGTTTTCAGTATTTTTCCGGATATACAGAGTAATTACTTGAATCATAACTGGCTCAGTCATCGGGCTATTTTGGCAGCTATAAATGTTGATGTTGATGAAATTAACTTCCAGATACAACAGTTGTTACCAGGCGATCTGATGTCTTTTAAATCAATCGATACTGTTGTTAATGAAAATGATAGTGTAAATTTTCCAATAGAATTTTTAAATTCACTAGATATACCTGGAATGCCACCACATAATATTCGATTAAAGATTGTTTCACTTATTATTCTCCTGCATAATTTGAATCCACCTCAATTATGCAACCGTACACGTTTGGTCATTAAAAAGATCACCGGAAATATTCTTGAAGCAACCATTTTAACTGGAAAGTTTAAAGGAAAAGTGGTCCTGTTGCCACGTATTCCAATGATACCGTCAGATTCTACCATACCCTTCAGAAGGTTACAGTTTCCAATTCGTTTAGCTTTGGCCATGACTATAAATAAGTCTCAAGGCCAAACAATGTCCATTTGTGGTTTAGATTAGGAAAATCCATGTTTTTCCCATGGGCAGCTATATGTTGCATGTTCACGTATAGGAACGCCGTCGAACCTATTCGTGTTAGCGAAAGACAGGTTAACCAAAAATATTGTGCACCGATTAGTGCTAAATTAAATTGAAATTAAAAGTATTTATAATTCAAAATAATAAATATTATTGTTAGAAGATTTTAAACTATCCGCCCTACTTACCTCATTTATAAGTTTAACCGTCACATGTTATTTACTAAGAACTTTGTAATATACCTACTCATTTGTTACAAACTTGAATAAAAATAATAATAAATTTTAAATTTAATTATTTTGTTTTGATTCTTGCTTTACATCAACTGTACGAAAATTTTGATCAATTGTGTTCAAAGTCCTTCCCCTTCAAATCCCAAACCAGTAATTTTTTATACCAGCTTTACCGTTTCCGTCTTCGTTCGTAAATAATAATTTCATTGTAATAAGGGGTAACGGTAGCAGAAAATCAGTAATGAAGGTCGCCATGTTTTTTTACAAATAGCATCTATGTAAAAAAGCATTGTGGTGCCCATGTCTGATGTTCTCCTACCGTTCCCCTTAAATAGTTTACAACAATATCATATGACAAAAACGTTAGCCACAGCAACGCGTGGCCGGGTCAGCTAATTTTGTATAAATTATTTTTCGGTTTCTCACAAACAGTGAACAAAATTGATCAAAATCAGTCTATTTCGTGCACGGCCCTTTAATTGTAGGCATAATTTAAATATTTATAACATTCCATACAACAAATATTTAAAATATTTTTTCCGGGCAAACTATCAGTTTTAGAGAAAAACGTTTCATCACAATTATTCATCAGAATGACAGATCTTTCGATAGGTATTTCTTTTAAATGGAATTTGCAAAAAAAAAAAAACCCATCGTCCCTCATATAGCAGTTTCGATCCACCGTGCGACGTCCCGCAGGACTCTGAGCGCGAGCCGATTTAGCCTGATTTACTAATTTTGAGTTTATTTATAAATAAATAATATCTTTAAAAAATCATCTTACCAAGCGCTAGAAAATATTAAAACCTATCTTTTGTTATTTACATGGTTTCGTAATAGAATTTTTCCTAAGAAATACGTTTGAAATATCGAGTTAAGTCAATGACCTACATCATTGCTTAGAGTCATCTTTGCGATTTCTTTTTTATCGATTAGTAGTAATCATGTTTCCGTCTTTATACAGCGCTTGACTGTATGTTCAATTTTGTTAAAGTATGTTGTTTTATTTGATTTTTATTTTGCTCTATATACACTTCTGGACACATCTATTGGCCCACCTTAGAGTTTAGGTTTCGATGGCCCCTACCGAAATATGATTGCTAGATTGAACAAAAACTGTTGATGCAGTTTTAAACCTGATACATTTTACCATCTTTTTCGATCGTATTGTTTTAAATTTGAATTCAGAATACCATACGACATGGAACTACGCCTAACAAGTCGGATATGCGCCTTGTTAAAGGCAATTGATTTTTGAATAAAAAACATGTTTTATCAAATAAAGGTTTAATTTAATAACGCGTGTTGCCTCCATGGGCATCTACCACAGCTCTCATACGATTAGGCATAGAGTTTATCAACCGCTCTATGAAATTTTGAGGGATCATCTCCCATTCCTCTTCTATGGCAGTTTTCAACTCCTGCATCCTCTGGGCAACTGGCTGACGAGCCCTAACACGTCTTTTTAGCTCGTCCCACATGTGCTCAATGGGGTTCATGTCTGCGCTTCTGGCTGGCCAGTCCATAACTGTGATGTTCACATCCCGAAGATATTCCCTGACGATGCCGGCCGCATGGGCTCTTGCATTATCATGCATAAAAAGGAAATTTGGGCCCACATAGTCCGCGTATGGTATCACGTGAGGTTCTAAGCACTCACGAATGTACCTTTCAGCATTTAATGTTGGCAGCCGTGGTCCTGTAACAACCTCAAGTTGAGTTTTGCCGCTCGCGGATATACCGCCCCAGACAGTCCATGAGCCACCGCCATAAGCAACCCTCTCTTCAAAGCAGCATTGTGCGAAACGCTCTCCCTTACGTCGGTAGACCTTCTTTCTTCCATCATTGCCATGTAACACAATTTTAGACTCATCAGAAAAGAGTACACGGCTCCAATCTTGCTGTGTCCAATTTAAATGACTGCGTGCGAAATGAAGGCGCGCTGTTCGGTGGGCTCGCGTTAGTTTGGGGCCATTAGCTGGCTTGTGTGGTACCATATCGCGTTCTTTTAACCTTCTCCGAACAGTTCGAGCGCTCAACAGATACTCCGTGGAAGTCGCGAAGTTGGTTTTGTATCTCAATGGAGGTAAGGTGACGATTTCTCAAGCTGGTCGTCACGATGAATCGATCCTGCCTTTCAGTTGTGACCCGAGATCGTGGCCTTCCTTGGCGACGAACAAAGCCGCCAGTCTCTAGATACCTCCGATAAACATTTCGGACCGCAGATCGACTTAAATTAAGTTGAGCACTCACGTTTCTTTGGCTGTGTCCGGCCTGAATAAGTGCCACAGCTTGGGCGGCGACTTCAGGTGAAGTATCCATAGATTATTGATAGTTCCTCACCTTAATGTTAAGAATAAGTATTGTTTGTTGCAAAACCAAAGATATCAATCACTTTTTCAAGAATTAAATCCAAGTAAACCAATAAAACCAAGTTATCTTAGTATTCGATTGTTTGATATCAACAAACAGGCTCCAAATTGTCTTTTGTTTCTTTAAATTCTGTGTTCGAAATTCAAAAAAAGACTATTGAATGAAATTGTGAATGTGCCAGGTTCAAAACTGCATAAAAACTTTTTGCTCGACCTAAGATAAAATTTTAGCTAGGACCAAACGAAACTGAAAATACAAGGTGGGCCAAAAGATGTGTCCAGAAGTGTATTTACATTTAGGTAGAAATAAATAGGTTCAAAAAACTTAAAAATTACTACAACGTCGCCTTAACATTTATTTGTGTTCTAAACTCAAAAATATTTTAATTTTCTATTTTTCATATTAGGCTGATTATCGGCTTTATACCTTTGCTTCTCCTTCAACCTGGCGAAAGCAAAGCGCGGAAAAAAAAGAAAATTTAAATCATAGTTTCCTAATAATTCAAGAAAAAATATTTTTCGTTATTTTATTTTATTTCTTCAAAAGTGTATTGAAAAACGTCGTTTGATACACGGTGGACATTTGTTACTGCAGTTCTCGGCTCAAAAATAACCTAGCCTACGGCTCGGGTGTTAATTCCGCCTCGAATGCAATAACAAACATTCTCCACTTGTATCAAAATGAAACTTCACACACTTTGGTTGTATTTTTTTGTAAAAAAGTTTTTTATCACATAAAAACATTTTTTTTTTGGGATTAGTTAAGTTTGTTTTTAAGATAAATTCTTTTCAACTACGGGACCCTTCATTGACACGCACTTGGCCGGTTTTTTTACTGCAAATCTTCACGATCTACGATGTATTATTTTATATTATTTATTGAGGGATAATAAACAGCTACAATATAAAATATAACATTTAGAAAAAATATATAAGAAGTGTTAACAATATTGTGGCCCACTACATTATCCGCATATTACAAAACAAATATGGTAAAGAGTGCCACTAGATGAGCAAAAAAATTAATTAATAATATTATACGATAATAATACAATAAAAAATAAATAATAAGAAGAAAAATAAAAGACTTAACAATATAACAATAAAAAAGAATATTAAAATTAAAGGACTAACATTAATTAATAATATCATTATTACTAAATAGGTAGATGTTTCATTACATACCATTTGAATTGAGCTTTTAGCATATAAAAATATCAATGTCAATAAAGTTTTGATTGTAAGAATCTACCATACGCCGCATAGGGCAGCGCAAACCAGAATTAGTACGACATATGTTGACAGCAAACAAAGTACCTGCACGAACACTACGCTTATTAACGGTGCGAGGAACTGCATAACATAATTTGCTCGTGAGGTCAATTGAGTCAAATCCACTATGAACAATAGCATGTAGTACAGTAACTTCCAAGAGTTTGCGTCGGGATTCCAAGGTAATCAACTTGTATTTATGTAACAATTGAGAATACGACAAGGTATATCCTGTGACACCTATAATGCAAGGCTCGAAGAAAGTTACGCTGGACCTTCTCGATCTCATCTTTGTATTTCTGATAGAACGTTCCAGATTGGGACGGCATATTCAAGCTGTGATCTTACAAGAGTCTTATATAGGTAAAGATAAGTAGAAACTCGCTTGAACTCGGTAGATGACCTCAAGACGAACCCATACATCTTGAATGCATTATTTACTATTTTTCCCACATGTAGATTTAACGATAATTTAATATATAAGATGAATTTATGATCATAGAGTATTACAGCCTCCTGACACTGAGATCATCGTTGGACAATTAACAAGTAGGCCCAAGCGGCCTTAGCGCTATGTATTTGGCATGTTCTATTTTTTTTAAAAGCATTGAAACGTTTTATAAAAAAAATTACTGCCAGTGGGTACTGTAGTACTGACCCAAGCAAGACCCTCTCGCAGTATGTGGCACTATTTACAAATCACCATTGTACGTACTCAGATTAAATACCTATATAAATATTGAATGTTAATTTCCAGCTCAATACAATTAAGAATTTGTTTGGCAATGTCACGTTTTACAATGCGAATATTGCGCTCAAGCATAATCATTTAAAGCAAGCAGTAGAGGAAGACCGCCACTTCTTAAGTGAGCTTGGGGCTTTGCGAACTATTATTGGAAAGGTAACTTTATTTATTTTTACTTTATTCGTAGGTAGGTATTATCCTAAACATTCGCATTCGCTTATTCGCATTCCGAAAATTCGTTTTCGCATTCGCGAATTTGAAAAATGTGACATTCGTAACATCCCTAGTAGCCCGTTCAACGAGGCTTAAGTACCTAACCCGAAAAATTCCTGCCAGTGAGAGTAGCAGGTAATGTGATAAAAGTAAGGCATGAACGAATTCGTTCATGGAGTAAGATACTACAGATTACAGATGGGTCTACCCTTTTTAGCAGAACTTTTTATGTCATAATATTATTTTGCATAACAGCGGATAGCATAAACTTTTAAATTTCGCAGAAAATCGTTTGGCATACACTCATTTATCATACATTCAAAACACATAATTTTGTAAGTCAGAATCATCTTTAGGCATAAATTTCATATCCATAGTAATTTAAAAGTAGAACCATCATATCATCTTTAGGCATAAATTTCATATCCATAATAATTAAAAAGTAGAACCATCATATCGCAGAAAGTTCACAGTCAGAATCGTCTTTTGGCATACATTTGGTATCGATAGTCATTAAAAGGCGGTACTATCATATCTCAGAAAGTTTACACTTACGAGTAGAATCATCTTTTGGCATAATATATTTTACATCCATAATAATTGAATGACTCATTTATCACATTACAGAAAATTCATAGTTAGAACACTGATTTGTTTTCACCACGCACATCCGGCAAACACGCAGCATGCAAACAAGCATACACCATGCATGCAAGCAAGCATGCAGCATGCAAGCGATCATGCAACATGCAGCAGGCACGGACTAGAAAAAAAGTATTTCTTTTCTAGTCCGTGGCAGCAGGCATGGTTTCTGTCACTCACGGCTCCGGCGCTGCGGGGCTCCGGCGGTCCCACGCGAGCTTCGCCCCGCCGCCGCGTCTACGCGGGCTTAAATTACACTCTAGGGTAGGGCAGACAAGACTATATGGAGTCGGTTTTGCAGCGATTCGTTTCTGCACTAACTTTTTTGGCACAACTTGGTGACTTTATATGACAGTAGGATTTTAATTTTAATTTAAGGTTAAAAACCGACTCCACTTAAAAGTGGAGTCGGTTTTCAAGACTAAAGTCTTGTCTGCCCTACCCTAGAATGTAATTTAAGCCCGCGTAGGCGCGGAGGGGCGAGGCGGCCCGCGAGCTGAGCTGCTCCTCAGCTCGCGGGCCGCTTCGCCCCTCCGCAGTTTGTAAAGCTCGCCACCGCGGCTGAGGCTGGCCGGCGCGAAGCTGTGGTGGTGAGCGTTAAAACCATCTCCGACGATAAGCTCGCGTGGGACCGCCTGAGCCCCGCAGCGCCGGAGCCGTGACAGAAACCATGCCTGCTGCATGTTGCATGCTCGCTTGCATGCTTGCTTGCATGCTGCATGCATGGTGTATGCTTGTTTGCATGCTGCATGTTTGCTGTATGTGCGTGGCGAAAACAAATCAGTGTTCTAACTACGAATTTTCTGTAAAAATGAGTCTTTCAATTATTATGGATATGAAATATATGTCAAAAGATGATTCTAAGTGTAAACTTTCTGAGATATGATAGTTCTGCCTTTTAATGACTATCGATATGAAATGTATGCCTAAAGACGATTCTGAGTGTGAGCTTTCTGCGATATCATGGTTCTACTTTTTAATTATTATGGATATGAAATTTATGCCAAAAGATGATTCTGACTTACAAAATTATGAGTTTTGAATGTATGATAAATGAGTGTATGCCAAACGATTTTCTGCGAAATGAAGTTTATGCTATCAGCTGTTAAGCAAAATAATATTATGACATAAAAAGTTCTGCTATAAAGGGTAGACCCCTTAAAAGTATCTATACCATTGTAAAGGACATATTAGGTCTTTACCTATGAAATTGCCGTTCTGCAGTACTGGCCATTTCAAATCAAAATAATTTTTGTTTGGCTAAGAATTCTAATTTCAAATTAATTTTATTTTAAAAACATGCATTTTTTTTCCAAAAGTAGTCATTTGTTTATTGATTAGTGTTACATTTTCATCGCATTTCAATCTTTTTCGTCATCATGGATACGTTAAAAATTCGAGTAATTATGGAATATGAGTACCGTCGTGGCAGCAACGCGGCACAAGCGGCACGCAACATCAACGACGTTTACGGAGCTAACACTAGAAACCAACGCACCACTTGTTATTGGTTTGCTCGCTTCCGTTCTGGAAATTTCGACCTGAAAAATGAACCTCGCGGTCGTCCGAAGACTTTGGTCGACAATGACGAATTAAAGGCGATTGTGGAAGCTGATGATACACAATCTACGGCTGAATTAGCAGCAGCTTTCGACGTTAGCGTCAAAACAATATTGGTCCATTTGCGTCAAATTAGCAAGGTAAAAAAGCTTGACAAATGGGTGTCCCACGAACTCAATGATCGCCAGCGCGAAGTACGCGTCGAGACGTGCCTTGCACTGCTCAACAGACACACAAATGAAGGAATTTTGAACCGCATTGTTACCTGCGATGAAAAATGGATTCTGTTTGATAACCGCAAGCGCTCAGCAAGTTGGTTGGATCCTGGTTCAGCACCTAAACAATGCCCTAAACGAAAACTTACCCCTAGAAAAGTGATGGTCACTGTTTGGTGGTCTAGCGCCGGTGTGATTCATCACAGCTTCGTACCAAACGGGGTGAGCATTACTTCAGATGTGTACTGTGAAGAACTGAACACAATGATGGAGAAGCTGGCACATCTCCAACCAGCATTGGTCAATCGCTCGTCTCCGCTGCTCCTGCACGAGAACGCGCGACCTCATACTGCACAGCAGACGGTCTCCAAGTTGCAAGAACTGGGGTTGGAAGCTCTCCGTCATCCGCCCTACTCACCAGACCTTGCGCCTACAGACTACTACTTTTTCCAGAATTTGGATAACTTCTTGGCGGGAAAAAAATTCAATACCCGAGAGGCAGTACAAAATGCCTTTGAAGAATTTGTTGCCTCTCGTCCAGCTGATTTCTTTAAGAAGGGCATCAATAAACTGCCACTGCGTTGGCAAAGATGCATTGATTGCATGGGTGATTACTTCGATTAATACAAATAAAAAATGCATGAAAAAAATTCGTTTCAATTTTTTCATACAAAACGGCAATTTCATAGGTAAAGACCTATTATAAACATTTGGCCAAACAATAATAATTATATTAAATAATTTTTATGTCGTTTAAAGAAGATTATGCCAAGTGCGTTATGCCAAATAAAGGAGAAAGGGTAAGGCCGTACCCAGACACAAAGATGATTGTAGCATACAACTATGCAACTATGTCGGTCTTTGTTGTCCCCATCGAGTAGTTTAATTAATCCTAAGACAGCATATCTGAATTCAATGGGAGAAAAAAGATATGTGAAGAAAATAAATTGATGTAACAAATAGAAAACAATAATTAAATAAAAGAATAGGAAAGTGCTTTAATTACATACATAGATAAAACACGTCTTCTCCCCATAGGGGTAGGCAAAAACTACAGGACGCCACCTTCTACGATCCTTACATACATCTTTTGCCTCGTTTCCACCTGACCTTTCTGAAGAATATCACTATAATAAATGACCCTTCCCGGCGTTTCCACTCACATCTGCCTTGTAAATTGCGCACCCTTTGCCTAATCATATCATTCAAATCTGCCTAGCCTTTTCCCAACTATGTTAGGGTCGACTTTTAGTTTAACCAGATGCAGCTGAATACCAGTATTTTACATGGAGCGACTGCCTACCGGACCTCCATAACCCAGTTACTGGGTAACACGATACCCCTTGGTAACGCTGGTTGTCAGAGTTGGGCTTCTGACTACCCGTAACGACTGTCAAAGATAAATATAAATAAATAAATAAATATGTTTGGACATATCACACAACGCCATCTAGCCCCAAGCTAAGCAACCTAATGCTTGTGTTATGGTAACGAGATGGCTGATAAACTACTTATATACATTTTTTTTTTTGTAAATACATACATATTATAGATAGAAAAACACCCAGACTCGGAACAAATACTTGTAGGTCGTACAAATATTTGTTCCGAGCGGGAATCGAACCCGCGACATGCTGCGCAGCAGTCAATCGCTCAACCACTGCGCCAACCGTGTCGTCTAAAGATCTACGAATGACAGCCGGGACTCGTCAATCTTTGTTCTAAACAGTCAATCATCTCTTGTAAACAGTCTCCCCAAATATACAAACTCATTTGATCGCTCCACATTCGGTATCATTTATTTTCACATCACATCCACACACATCCGCTTCTCTTAAAACACCATAAACTTCGTCTTAATCACATTTATATTCATCCCTTTCATCTTATATGCTTCATCCACCACAGTCATCATGACTTGCAACTATTCTGCTGAAGATGCCAGTAGAACTTGATCATCTGCGTAGAGAAAGCATTTGACAGGCAACACATTCATCCTCAATCCGTACTCACCCTTTTCAATTATGTCAGACAACTATCTAAGTATATACAAGTCGAACAGCCACGGTGACAATACAAAACCCTGTCTAACACCCCTTGAGATGCAGAACCAGTCCTTGTCTTTTCTAGCCTAAACAAAAGCACTGAAATCCTTGTCTATAGATTTCAGTGCCCGTACCAAGCGCCAGTCCACACTGCACATGGATACATTACATGGATAGTCATAATTTATATTTTAAAATATTTTTATAAAAACATAAAATAAAAACATTTAAAAATATAAAAAAATAGTAGCCCACCTATGTCGGGAACAATAATATAACAACAATAGAACAATAGTCCAAGCTATTGGTGGTCAGGGCTCTAGAGAAAGGAGCCTCCCCACTATGCGTGCCATGTCCAGGAATACTGCTTTCTGAATCAAACCCTGAATGATGAGAGCCTTCTGAGGTGTTGGTCGAGGCTCTTCGTTATCAGGCCATTAACCGTAACCATTATCGGTACAATGATTGCACATGTCGACAACCTCGTGTGCTAAGTCAAGGTACTTGATTTTTTTAACTTTCTCAGCTTTCACGAGATTTTCGTCATGAAGGACAGTGATATCAACAATTGCACGGCACTCTCGTTAGTTTATCACCACTTATTAGCTACAACAGTACTGCCAGTGATGATAGATCGATCTCAGTACAATTTGGCGTGACCATTCTCGAGAACTGGGTTGGGCACATATCTGTAATATGGTACTTCGGATTCTACAAGGTTGTATTCCAAGGTAAGTTGCTGGTGGATAATCCTAGCCACTAGATTGTGTCTGTGCAAGTACTCGCCGTTAGCAAGACGAGAACAACCGGAAACAATATGTCGGAGTGATTCACCGAGACAGTGGCATGCCCGACAGATGGTAACCGTACCGTCCTTGACAATGCATTCCCGATAATTATTCCTCATGATAACTTCATCCATGATCGCACAAATAAAACCTTCGGTTTCCCCAATAACCAGAAACGCAGCCAGGATACAGACGCCAAAAATCCTACATCAGGCCCATGGAGGGCCCGGAAAAAGCGTCCTTGAATCTCTTTGCTTTGCCATACTTCCTTACGATCGTTAGTATCAAGTACTGCAGGTGCAAACCTGCGCAAACTGGCGCAAGCCAGTTCTCTTTCGCCAAGGAGAGCGGGGCTCACCCCGCTTGTCCGCGTGGACAAGGGCCTCAGCCCTTGTCCACCGCGACCACATCTCGATGCATCCCCACAGCTTCTAGGAAATATTCCCTGAGACTGCATATCTCGCGATTGTGGAGGGTCTTAGCGATTAAAAAGGCTCGATCTCCACACTTTCGCGGGGTATACATACAGTCTCATTACCGATGACCGTCGATGATGCATTTGATACCTACTCAGTCAGACGCATACGGACTACCCTATCCAGGGCATCGAGTTCGGTCTGAATCCATTTGAGTATGCCGTAAGAGTACATCAAAACCATTATTAGAATTAATATAATTATAATTGAATTATTAGGTGTAATTTAATAATTACATTCAATTATTATACTTAATTATCAACTATAATATTGTCCCACGCAATGGCTGGACGAACGAAAGGTTGTTTATTTAATCCAATTAACTTCTTCACATATCTTTTTTCTCCAAGTGTATTCAGACATGCTGTCTTAGGATTAATTAAACTACTCCATGAGGACATAAGAGACGTTCATAATGCTAAAGTCAAATTTATTATTGGGTACGGGGTCCATACAAGATTACCCGTTGTCCTTTCGGAGCATCAAGATTCTGCCAGATAGAGGGAACCCATTATAGATGTACTACCACTTTTTCAACCTTATTGCGTTAGTAATAAGGTCGAAAAGTGGTTCACCGCAAAGTTTCGCGGTGGCACACACGGCTACACATCAAGCTATACATTTCCAGTTTTCATTGTAAGGCAATCCTATTCAATGCGACATCAGTTTATACTGGGAAAGTATAGCTTGATCTGTAGCCATGCGTACTCCAAATTTAACTTTCTATTTGCGCTCTATTTTCTACTAACAACTTGGTCTGTTAATTATTATTTATTAATATAGTTTTATCTCCAATAGCTTTGAAGATTTTCCATTAGAACATGTTTTTTTTTCATTTTTACGCCACTTTTGCCCACGTACCATTATTATGCTAAAATACCTAATTAATTAAATAAAGCACCTATAATTTTAATAATTTTTACTTTTTACTGACAGATATGGGTTAGTACCTTTTTAAATAAAAAATAGGTACTTCTTATTTGACTATTAACACATAATCAATCGGAATTTGAATCGTTTTGAAACAATCTGCTAATCCATTGCTTTATATGTTCGAAAAAATTGTCTGCTCGACAACGTACCTAAATAACGCAATGAATGTTGTTGAACTGTCAAAATGAAACCAACTTCGATTGATAATGTGCTACGCAATTAGGGTGCAGTTACATAGGTTTCATGGACATTTGAACCACTTTTGCCCGTTGTTTTGTGTAAGTGGCTCTACAAACTGTCATCTACAGATGTACAATTCCTGATTAATCTGTTTACATCATGATCAAATACTTTTGGAACAGGCCATTGTGTTGGCACCTTCTTACCTAGGTACTGGGTGATTTACAGGTCCACACTGGAGCTTTGATGCCTGACAACTTAATTGATTTCTACAATTTCCGTTTTCGGACTCTTCACGCATTGTCTGACTTTTATGGTCCCGTCTCCCTCCAAACCAAAGAAGCTAAGAAACTGTTAGGTAAGAATTAAATATTCCATAATTAATAATGTTGTTTTTTTTAATAGACTAACTAGCTAGTGCCGACTCTATCCGTAGGTTGGATTTATTCCGGTCTAATACCAGCTTACTAACACCACTGGTATTTGTTTGAACTCTTATTTATTTTCTATTCCGAAAGGATACCATTGTATAAACGAATACCAAAACAAGTTCAAAGATATAAGGTACAGTCAGTAAAAAATGTTTGTGTGTAAAAAAAAATCTGTTAAATCCAAAAAAATAAAATTTTGTTACAAACGTCTAGTTCAATAATAAAATATTTCTAATAATCAACTTTATTATTATCTTTATTATAATTTTAGTTCCTCCTTGTATCTGTAGGGGAGAGCGGGATACAGTGGACCGTCAACGTGGGATGTCGCTACGCCCCGTAAGGGGCGTGACGTTGCAGTTTCGGGGCGAAGCCCCCCTCCTGCGGATGCCATACGGCGACCCGTCACTACGGGCCTCTCATCATGTTCGCCACTGGCGAGTAAAAGGTTGGGCGCGCTGCATTTTCGCGCCCATGAAGAATAGTGTCTCTATTTGTGTCCGTAAGCTCGTCACGACATATGCATACTGCCGCTTTCTTCACCGTACCCCGGCGGTCAACCCCTACCAGGTGGAACCCCCACCTACATGGGGGAAGCCCAGCAGAAGGCGACCAGCGACAGGGATACGGACTCGACGTTCCTACGGATAGGGTGAGTGGCTCCCGCCCGCCCCATTTTCAGAGCTAGCCGAGCCTGGCACGGGGTAGGGAGACCGTGTCATGAGTGTGAGGGTGACATTGAACTGTGTGGCGTCACCCGGCGTCGTTCACGAGTCGCCGCCCGCGCAGCGCCCTCGTATGTGTGTTCTGGTGCCTGTATAGAGGTGCATGTCTGGGGTTTGTCACGTGACACGCCTAAATTATCCTAGCACGCATCACGTGACAGCGTATGTTATATGTAGTGGAAGCGTAGGTGTCACAAGTGGACCGCGTGTAGCCGGGAGCGGCCCACCTGGAGGTCAATCCGGCGCGGAGATGGGGTCACCGTCCGCGAGCAAGTCGCGGGGCAGGAGCCTAGCGTCAGGGGGGCGCGTATGCCAGGGCGCTATCTGCTTGACATGAGGCCAAGCAGACGCGTCGGCACGCGCGAACATTCCCTTCGCCAGGCGGCCCACAAACTCATCCAGGCTCTCAATCCCGAGGTCGCGGTGGAGCACGTCGTTCCTCACGAAGCGGGGCGCGTCGACAATCGTCCGCAACGCAAAGTTCTGTTGCGTGCGGAGCAACTTCCGGTTCACCTCACTCGTGAGGGCGAACCATGCTGGGGCGGCATAGGTCAAGATTGGGCGCACGTACAACTTGTACACACCCAACTTGACCCGATGCGGGAGGCGGGACGAGAGCACTGGTTTGAGCAGGTTGCGGGCGACCCTACCCTGTGCGGCGACACTGCGGACGTGTGGCCCCATAGTGAGCCGACGGTCGATGGTGACCCCCAGGTACTTGACCCGGGACGACCACTCGACGTCGGCCCCTTGTAGCCTCAGGGGTGGTGGCAGACGCGCGGCCCCGGAGACCATCGCCTGCGTCTTACCCACGTTCACCGACAGCCGCCACTTAGCCAGCCAGTCGGGGAGGAGATCGAGGGCGCGCTGCATTTTGCGCGCCGCGTGTTTCGCATTCAGCGAAGTGGTGATATACGCGGCGTCGTCAGCATACAGCGCGAGCGTCGCTTCTCCCGTAGTGGGGATGTCGTCCGTGTATCGTGAGTAACACGCAGGCGATACGCAGCTACCCTGCGGTACGCCCGCCAGCACCGGGCGGGCGCTAGATAGCGCGCCGTCTACCACCACACGAAAAGTCCTGTTGGAGAGAAAATTAGAGACCACCCTAACAACGCGACGGGGCGCGTCCGAAGTGGACAGTTTATAAATAAGGCCATCGTGCCATACACGGTCGAAGGCCTTCTCCATGTCGAGGAATACTGACACTGCGTACTCCTTCTTGTTTGCGGTTGCCGCCAGAAGGTGCAGTACCCTCGACAGCTGAAGCGTCGTGCTATGTTCCGCCCGAAACCCGAACTGCTCCGGACGCGGCGCAATGTGGGGTTGGAGATGTCGCAGCAGGAGTGCTTCGAACACCTTGGAGATCGACGGCAGGAGAGTGATCGGCCGATAGCTCTCCGGCTTCAGGACGTTCTTTCCCGCCTTGGGCAGCATTATAACGCGCCCCTCCTTCCACGCAGCGGGAAAAACCCCCGTGCGCAGTATCCCCGTAAACAGGCGCGCCAGCGCCGCTACCGTACGGTACGGCAGGTGGCGCAGCACTGCGTTGGTGATACCGTCCGCACCAGGGGCCTTACGGGGCTTCGTGTTAAGGATGGCGCGTCTGACCGCACCCGGCGAGAAGAAAACGGGATCTTCTTCGGGAGCTATCGGCGTCGCGAAGTAGGCTCCAAGATGTTGCTCGACCGCTGCGACATGTTCGTGTTCGCTGGTCGGGTTCGGTTGGAACTGACGCTCCAGATGCTCGGCGAAGACCTCCGCCCGGTCCTCCGCTACATATCTAAGCGCCCCGTCGCTGTTGAGCAGAGGGCGCACCGGGGCTGGGGTATTCGTCAGCTGGCGGCATAATTTGAATAATGACGGCCAGCTATCAGTGGTGGCGTCAATGCGTTCCTCCCAGTCCGCGGCGGCCTGAGCCCTGAGCTCGGCCTTAACCCTCTCCGCGAGACGATTGAGTTGCGCGCGCAATGTGGGGCATCTCAGTTGTTGCCACTGCTTGCGAAGACGCCTCTTCACGGCGATCATGGCTCTAAGGTGGGTCGGCAGGGGCGGCAGTAGCCCTCTCCCCTGCGGCAGCGTCGTAGTCGCCGCTTCCAAGGCGCTCTGGATGCAAGCAGTGACGTCACTCGCCGTCTGGTCTACGTCCGCGGAGGTAACAATAGGCCGAGTCGGCGTGGTGGCCTCTAACTTCTCTTGGAATGTAGTCCAGTCCGTTAATCGACGTGGCGCTACAGGCTTGAGTCGGGTCGGCACACCCGATAAGACGACGAGTACTGGCTGGTGGTCTGACTGTAACTCGTCGTCTATCACTTGTTGGGTGATCTGGCATTGTAGCCCTCGGTGGACTACGATGTCCAGCACGTCCGGCATGTAGGTGTTGTTCTCCGGGTAGTGGGTCGGCGTCTCCGGGCCGGACACCGTATAGCCGAAGGCTTCCGCGTCCGCGAAGAGCCGTCTCCCCTCGGTATTCGTTATGTATGAATTCCACGCTGAGTGCTTGCAGTTTAAGTCACCGGCGAGGATGGTCGCGTTCTGCGATGTGCTGATAAGTGGACCGTGGGGCACAGTGGATCTACTTATATAACTCCTTGTCTGTTTGTTACACACACCGCACACCGATGAAATGGACATTCTGATAGTTCCCCTCCCACTTGTCACCAGTGCCCATGACGCTCTTGCTGTGGAAACACGTGTAGCCGCCATTTCGCCGCCCGTAAGTACAAAATCTATTTTTTTACCGGTATTCATTGAATGTTCTACACTAAAAACTATTTGATATTGTGTTAATATGATTAGATTTCCTAAATAATTATTTTCAAATATAGCTTGTCGGGGAACAGTGGACTGTTTCACTCTGGGGTACAATGGACCGCGGCCCACTGTGCCCCATACTGATATTTCATACTTACCTAACTTAATTTGGTAATTGTTTCAGACTAACAACATGGTCCGGAACCGCACAAGAAAAACTAATATTGGTCTCGTGAGTCGGGAACAGATGAAGGATGCGATCGCGATCGATCTCATTTTGGAAAGAAATAAAATTAGGAAAGTTGCTGCACTAAAAACATTCCATAGGTACACAACTTTGCAAAGATATTATGAAGGTTTTAAATTTTTTTTAAGTTTTGAGAATTTTGTGATTAAGAATAAGATAATTTTGATTAAAAGTATTGATTAAACAAATTAATCTTTTATTTCATATTTATATTGAAACAGTTCACTGTGTAACCTATTAAAAAAAGCATAGTAATTTCATGTGTTGATTCACTGTACCCCACTACGATTCTCAGTATCCCACATGAAGATCCAGTGTAACCCAGGTGTGGGGTACAATGGATCATTTCCCAACTTTAAAAAAAAACGTTTACTGCCAGAAATCTATTGCTGTTATTGCTAAAGTTGAAATAGATTTAGGTAGGCAACATCCCGTTCTATCAAATAAAGCCGTATTTTTTTTAAATTTATTATTTATTTACTAATTTGAACCGCTTATAAATAAAGTGATCCACTGTACCTCTCTCTCCCCTACCTGTAATGTTTTTTTTTTTTTGCAAAAATATCAAACTTCGCCGTTTTGCCAAGGCTCTGTAGGCAGTTTAACGTAGTATCGAAGCATAATGATTTGGATATTACATGCAAATTACCAAAGTTTAAAAAAGATGTAAACTTCTTATTATCCAAATCATAATATTTTTTTTTTTTTGTTGACTTCTATTATTATTCTTTGATTATTATTATTATTTGATTTTATTAGAATTTAATTAAATTTATTTTTATTTTTATTTGTTTAAAATTAATTTGTATTATTTTGTAACCTTATTGTTTTGGTTTTCATTTTGATTCGCTTTCTATGACTTTTGTTTATTGTATTTTGATTAATTTTAATGATTCCGTTCTTCAAACCTACCTAGTTATTGTACCTACCCAGTTATTAAGTGAATGATGTGGTCGCCTATAATTGGAAGCGCACATTTGTATTGTCCGTATCTGCGATAAATTAAGCATGTAATTGTGTAGGCTCTGTTGGCGATCCAATAAATAAATAAAAAAAATAAAAATTAAACAAGAACGATTTACTTACTTACAATCTAAAAATTACAAAATATCTCAGAAAATTTATATAAAAATTTATCTGACATAATAGATAGGTAGGTACGTAATTATTTACGTTTAACTAACTAATAATGCAGTCAGGTAATTTTTTCATAAAAACAAATCACTTTTAAAACCTTTGTAAAAATATTGGAATGAAGTGAATTTGGAAAGTTTTAGCATTATTACGTTCACACAAAAATATTAGAAAATAAATTTAATTTGATTAGGTTTCACTGAGGTGACTGTACTAAATTCAAGTTGTTGGTATTTGTTTGCACATTAAATTTATTTATTTAAGGGAGATCCGTAGTAGTAGCGGCGAAATTCAAATTTTCTTACGTTTTTTGCAATTTGCAGGTCAGTGTCAGGTTGTATATTGATAAAAATATGATACGCGGCTATAACAAATATGTATTTACATAATTTTAACCACAAAAATCATCAAAACATCTTTCTCAGTTAGATTTCCTGCGGATTGGTCTGATTTCGGAATTTAGACGAATATTAGAAAATCTAACTTATAAAGATGTATTGATGATTTTTGTGGTTAAAATTATGTAAATACATCAGTTACGCGCGAGACGCGATCGTGAGCGTACGCGCAGATAGCGAGTCCCGCGTTTGTAGCTACATACTTTTTTTACATCTACCTACAATTATAGTTTATTACATGTTTTCGTACGATGAATAACGAAGGGGAGAATTTGGAGTTTTGCGACTCCAGTGGGAGTGATGTTATGGAAGAGGAGATTTTAAGTAGCGAGCAACAAGTAAATGTAGAAATACACAAAGGAAATGAAGATGATACATGTCTAGGAAAAAAAAATCCCTGAAAAAAGGGCAAGAGAAGAAAGTGAAGAGATAATAGAAGAAGATGAGGGCTTTATCACAGTCAAAAAAGGCAAAAAACGGTTGACAAAGAGTCTGTCGAACAACACAGATAGAAGAAATATAGACTTGGAAGCGCAAAAAGAAATAGCTATGATGGTTATGGTAATATCAAAAGAAATTTTACCCAAACAATTTGGAATGTCAAAGCTATTAGACTACTAGAGATGAAAATATCCCAAATATTTTAAGAATTCCATACAAAAGCCCATATAAGGAGTACCTTATATGGGCTTTTTTTATTTTCAAACTGAATCAGTAGATTCAGTTTGAAAATAAAAAAAGTGCAAGGAAATTAGTAAGCTGTGAAAAAATTATTACTTTAGGATACAGGTGCCAACTGATCAATGAAATAAATTTAACATATGGTGTTTTACGAGACATAGATGTAGAAATTGAAGATAAGGAGATTGGTGACAATTTGAAGTGTGATCATGAGATAATATCGATAAAAAGATTAAAACGATTAGATGGTTCAAATAAATGGACAGATAGCAGTACTATACGGCTATGTTTTAAAAGTTCCACTTTACCCTCATACGTATATGGGTATGGGTGTCGGTTTAAAGTGGAACCATATACATTTCCTGTGACGCAATGCTCAGGATGCTGGAGGTTCGGTCACCTAATAAGATATTGTCCTACCAAAAAAATTGTATGTCCAAAATGTAATGGCCAGCACGATAACTGTGAAGTAACGGACTTTAAATGCACTAATTGTAAGGGCGCTCATTTATGGCGCTTGATAAATCTTGCTCTATATTTGCCAAAGAAAAGGCAATCAGAAAAATTATGTCTACTTAATGCTGTACTGTGCTGTGCCTGCTATAGCAAAGCTCTATCAGTATGGTTGGAGAATAGAAAATCGCAAATGGAGGTACCAGAAATGACTGAGACGAGGGTTTTTATGACATCTTCAACTACAAGAGAGAACAGAACGTTAGGTCAATCAAAATCATACAAGGAGGCGGTTGCAAACAATTCATTTGAGGCATTAGTATTGGATGATGAGGCACATGAAACTGACACTTCAGAATACGAAGAAAAGCGCACAGACTGCCCACAATCACAATTAAAAAAGAAAAAGAAGAAAAAGTGTAACAACAATCAGAACAATATTAGGGAAAAAGAAAGTGCTTCTAAAGCAGAATCTGATTTTGAAATGAGCACCAACAAACCTTATACGAGAAGACAGAAAAATATTAATTTTAAGAGTTTTGTGAGTAAAATAAAATATATTTACCTTTTAAATATCGACTTCGAAGATAAAATAAAAATGTTTGTAGTTATGTAGTGAAACAGTGCATAGAATATATTTTTGAATTAGTACAAAAACAAGAGGTATTTACGAAATTAATTTCATTATTTACCAATGGCTGATGTACATAAAGTTTTTGGCTTAAATATAATGCAGTGGAATGCGCAAAGCTTAAGACCTAAACTTACAGACTTGAAACTTCTGCTGTTTTACAATAAAATTCACATAGCTATGATAAGCGAGACTTGGTTAGAACCTGATTCTAGTTTACACGTACCTACATCTACATCGTACATCGTACGTATCTACATCGTAAAGACCGATATGACGGATATGGAGGTGTTGTTATCATGGTACACAAGTCAATTAAAGTTCAAGAGTGTAGTTTAAATTATGTTAACCCTGGCATAGAAGTGGTATGTAATAGGTCTTTACCTATGAAATTGCCGTTTTGTATGAAAAAATTTAAACGAATTTTTTTCATGCATTTTTTATTTGTATTAATCGAAGTAATCACCCATGCAATCAATGCATCTTTGCCAACGCAGTGGCAGTTTATTGATGCCCTTCTTAAAGAAATCAGCTGGACGAGAGGCAACAAATTCTTCAAAGGCATTTTGTACTGCCTCTCGGGTATTGAATTTTTTTCCCGCCAAGAAGTTATCCAAATTCTGGAAAAAGTAGTAGTCTGTAGGCGCAAGGTCTGGTGAGTAGGGCGGATGACGGAGAGCTTCCAACCCCAGTTCTTGCAACTTGGAGACCGTCTGCTGTGCAGTATGAGGTCGCGCGTTGTCGTGCAGGAGCAGCGGAGACGAGCGATTGACCAATGCTGGTTGGAGATGTGCCAGCTTCTCCATCATTGTGTTCAGTTCTTCACAGTACACATCTGAAGTAATGCTCACCCCGTTTGGTAAGAAGCTGTGATGAATCACACCGGCGCTAGACCACCAAACAGTGACCATCACTTTTCTAGGGGTAAGTTTTCGTTTAGGGCATTGTTTAGGTGCTGAACCAGGATCTAACCAACTTGCTGAGCGCTTGCGGTTATCAAACAGAATCCATTTTTCATCGCAGGTAACAATGCGGTTCAAAATTCCTTCATTTGTGTGTCTGTTGAGCAGTGCAAGGCACGTCTCGACGCGTACTTCGCGCTGGCAATCATTGAGTTCGTGGGGCACCCATTTGTCAAGCTTTTTTACCTTGCCAATTTGACGCAAATGGACCAATATTGTTTTGACGCTAACGTCGAAAGCTGCTGCTAATTCAGCCGTAGATTATGTATCATCAGCTTGCACAATCGCCTTTAATTCGTCATTGTCGACCAAAGTCTTCGGACGACCACGAGGTTCATTTTTCAGGTCGAAATTTCCAGAACGGAAGCGAGCAAACCAATAACAAGTGGTGCGTTGGTTTGTAGTGTTAACTCCGTAAACGTCGTTGATGTTGCGTGCCGCTTGTGCCGCGTTGCTGCCACGACGGTACTCATATTCCATAATTACTCGAATTTTTAACGTATCCATGATGACGAAAAAGATTGAAATGCGATGAAAATGTAACACTAATCAATAAACAAATGACTACTTTTGGAAAAAAAATCCATGTTTTTAAAATAAAATTAATTTGAAATTAGAATTCTTAGCCAAACAAAAATTATTTTGATTTGAAATGGCCAGTACTGCAGAACGGCAATTTCATAGGTAAAGACCTAATATTAGATTATTGAACTGTAGTCAAATTAAGTTTTTAATGCTAGTGAATTGTCCCCCGTCAGTACACACTATCCAATCTGACTGGGATGACCTTTTTTCAACTTTTATGCACAATTATCTAATAGCAGGTGACTGTAATGCTCACCATACCAATTGGTCGAATAGAAATGACAAGAGGAGGACAAATATATGATGCAACTTTGGAACATTTTGTTTCGTTAAATAGTGGTCATTCAACTAGAGTGAAATTGGTTAACAATGTTGTTCAACAAACTTCTCCAGATATTTCATTTATCTCAAGTGACATAGCTATGTGTTGTGACTGGCAAGTTACGAATGATTGTCTTGGAAGTGATCACCTGATTATTAAAATGAAATTTAATTTTAAAGATATCCAACGAGTACATAAAAACGTAATTTTAAATTTGCAAACTGGAATGAATATAACACATAGGTACTTAGAAAATTATTACACTACAACTTATAGCGAAGTTAGTAACGTTCAAATGGAGTATAATAATTTTATTAAAAAACTTAATAGTGCAGCGGATCTTTACATTCCGATGACCAAAGAATTTAATAATCCTAGTAGAAATTTTCGGCCGCAGCCATATTAGAATCAAACACTTTATAAACTTATTGCTCAACGTAGGTTAGCTCTTAGTCAGTTTAGGAGTAATCCTACTCCATCAAATCTAAATATACTGGAACAGATTAGTGTTAACACCAAATTAGCTATTCAACGAGCTAGGAGTCAGAATTGGCAGAAATGTTGTGACGACATTAATGAAACAACATCTATAGGTATCGGAAATGTGGAAACAAAACTAGGTTGGTTAAAGGGACGTCGGTCACCTGTGACATATATTTCTGACGATAAAAAAGAAGTTCTTTTAAAAAGCCTGGCTCCTGATTATGTGAATCCATGCTCACCAGAGATACGACCAGTTAATGATATATTAGAAAACCCTTTTACAATCCAAGAAATGTATAGTTGTTTAAAAAAAAAAAAGATACCGCTACAGGTGACGATGGGATCACATACTCAATGATTTACCACTTACCACATTGTGCCAAACTACATTTATTAAAATTGTATAACTCAATTTTTGTAACTGGAGAGATCCCTGACCAATGGCGTGACATCCGAGTTGTGCCAATACCAAAGAGAGAAAACCCTTCAAACAATGAGTTTAAGCTACGTCCAATCTCCTTGTTGTCATGTGTTTGCAAAATTTTACATAGTATGATAACAAAGCGTTTGGAGTGGTATGTAGAAAAGAATAAACTACTATCACCTTTTACAACTGGATTCAGGAAGGGACAGTCATGTTATGATAATTTAGTTCGCCTTGTCACACAAATACAAATAGGGTTTTCGAATAATTCCCCAACACTGGCATGTTTTTTGGATGTTGAGAATGCTTACAATAATATATTAATTAATGAACTAAATGTAAATCTTGATGAAATAGGAGTGGGTAAAAGGGTATGTTTATATTTATGGAACTTTTTGACGGGGAGTCATTTAAAAATTAAGGATGATGTTGACGAGAATAAATTTATTATGCGTTATGCCAGCAAGGGCCTCGCACGAGGTGACCCTATGTCTCCAGTACGCTGACGATTTTGTTTTGTATACTTGTAACAAAAACATGACAGAAAGTGTAAATAATATTCAAAATGCTCTCAACGCAATAGTTATTATATTAAATCAATTGGGGCTGACATTGTCGACTACTAAAACCAAGTTATGTTTATTTAACAGAGGACGGAAAAATCTCCAGTTACCGATCTTAATTAATAACAATTCTCTAGAGTTAGTCATATCGTATAAGTATTTAGGTTTTTGGCTTGATAATTGTTTAAGATGGGGTAAACAAATAAATTAATGTTAACAAAAGACAGAAAGGCATCTTAATTTGCTTTAAGTCCTAGCGGGGTCGACATGGGGGGTACATCCAAAACATTTGCGTAAACTTTACGTATCTTTAATTATAAGCAGATTAGATTAAAGTTCATTTTTGTTTGATAATAGTTGTAAGATCAATACTTATAAGCTGGACAAAGTTCAGAACCAAGCATTACGGATTATAGGTGGTTTCATAAGAAGCACACCTATACATGTAATGGAGTCGGAGCTTTGCGTTCCTCCTCTGCATTTACCTACGTAGAAAATATTTAGCATGCAAATTTTGTTTCAAAGCTTTCTCTCAGTCTGACAATGTTACTATTAATTTACTATCCGAACTAAATTCCCTTTGTAATAATAGCTATTGGATCAGGAAAAAAACACCTCAACTTGTAGACATTTATAATTTGATGAAAAACGAGATTATGTCATCGTCATCTCCGTTAAGAATGTTTTCTCTAAAAACATGGGTGACTAACATCAATGTTAATAATGTAATCGAATTTCATTTAGACAGTATAGTTCACGCAAAAAAAAACCACGATTATAATATTTTAAAATACAATTTTATATCAGAGTTAAGAGAAAGATGTGACGGTTGGTATGTAATATTTACTGATGGCTCTAGAAGCGCAAGTGGTCGTGGTGCTGCTTTTTATGATCCTCATGTAGCGAATGATTCCTCTTACAATAATTGTTTTAAATCAACCAACGAATTTTCAGTAATGTCAATGGAACTCATAGCAATTTTAGAAGCACTTTTGTATTCTCGATCAATTCAACAGAATAAAGTCATAATTTGTTCAGATAGTAGAAGCGCTTTGTATCATATAGCTCGATGTGCCTCTGGTGGCAGAGGTACATCGATAGCTTATGACATCCTCGCTGAAATTTGCGAAAACAATTTACAGGGCATTCCGTTGAGATTGCAATGGATTCCATCACATATTGGCATCAGAGGTAACGAGGAGGCTGACATGTTGGCGAGAAAAGCAGCAGTAGATGGAAAAGAGGTTATAATTCTGCCAAATTACACTGAGTTGTTGCCTAAATACAAAAAGTACTGCCACAATAACTGGACGGAATATTTTAATGAGAGATCGTTGGAAAAGGGAATTTGGTACAAAACAATTCAATGTGAGCCTCCTCGAATACCATGGCTCGTTAATGTGAATTTGAGTAGATTTTTAGTTGTATCAGCGTTTAGGTTAAGATCTGGTCACGTTCCACTGAACAAGTTCGCACACATGATGAGGAAATCAGATTCTCCAAATTGTGATGTGTGCGGTGTAGTTGAAGACGTGCATCACCTGTTGGTGGAATGTATCCGTTACGAGACGGATCGAGAGTCCTTTAAAAGAAAGTTCAACTTGAGCAGAACCAATGTAGGTTCCACCTGATTTTGTCCTCTCCTGTGTCTGAAGCCGCTAAAGCGCTGTTTAAGTTATTTAGTAGTAAGCTATAATTAGTAAGTAGATGTATTTTAGTTTAGCTAGGTTACGATGGAATTGGCATGTACTTTATGTATAAAAATTCCTTAAATAAATAGAAAAAAAAATGTAAATACATATTTGTTAAAGCTGCGTATCATATTTTTATCAACGGGTGTGTAATGTTTGTTATAATAACAGATAGTCTAATTGCATTTGTCATAATGTTAAGTTCGGTCATATGATCATAATACATATATGATATTACGTCTTTACCTATGAACTTGGAGATTTATATGAAAATTTTAAAATATAAAAATTTTGGTAATTATTTTATTTTAGCTAATCAAAGTACTGGCCCAAATTATCTATACAATGTTGCCATTTTGATGGTAGTTTGTTTATCCCTTTACTGTAGAATTCTGCAGGATGGGAGGCGTTGAAGTCAGCGAAAGCGTTTTGTACTGCCTCTCGGGTGTTGAATTTTTTCCTACTTAAAAATTTGTCTAAATTTTGAAAAAAGTAGAAATCTGTTGGGGCAAGGTCCGGTGAGTACGGTGGGTGACGGAGAGCTTCCAGCTGTAACTCTTGTAGCTTTGCGATGGTCTATCGTGAAGTGTGAGCTCGCGCGTGGTTGTGGAGAAGCAATGGGGAAGAGCGATTGACCAGTCTTGGTTGTTGAATTGCGATTTTCTCCATCATTGTTTGCAATTCTTGGCAATAGACATCTGCCGTCACTGTTGTGCCATTCGGTAAGAAGCTGTGATGTACAAGTCCGGCACTGGTCCACCAGACAGTCACCATCATCTACCTATGAGTAATATTTTTTTTTAGCGCACTGATTAGGTGCTGTACCCGGGTCCACCCACTGAGACGAATGCTTACGGTTGTCGTACAGGATCCACTTTTCATCGCAGGTAACAATTCGATTGAGAATTCCCTCGTTTCTATGCTGGTTCAGTAGTGTCATGCATGCTTCGACGCGTAAGTCTGGCTGTTGGTCGCTTAGTTCGTGTGGCATCCAAATATCTAGTTTTTATCTTTCCGATTTGACGCAAGTGCTTCAATGTTGTTTTGACACTAACTCCAAGGCCCGCAGCAAGCTCAGCCGTAGATTGAGTTGGATCCACTTCCGCTATCGCCTTTAATTCGTCGTTGTCGACAATGGTTACCGGCCGACCGCGAGGCTCGTTCTTCAACTCAAAATTTCCAGATTTAAAACGATTGAACCAATAATGGACCGTGTTTATTTAAGCAGTGTTAGGCCCGTACACGTCGTTATTGTTTCGTGTTGTTTGCGCAGCGGTATTTCCACGTAGGAACTCATATTCGGAAATTGTACAAATTTTCAGTTTATCCATGGCGGCAAAAACTACCACAATTTCACAAAAACAAAAAGCTATCTAAAAACAAATGACTGAATTTGAAATTAAATTAACACGGCTTTCGAATAAAATTTATTTGAATTTCGAATTCCGCGCCAATCCACAGATATTTAAATCTGAAAATGCTGGATATAGAATCTCCAATTGCATAAGTAAAGACCTATTATAATTTTCATATGCTATAAAAATATTTAACCATACGATTACATTTCATACGATCTAATGTTATATTTGATATAATTTTCATTTTCTCTAATTACATTTAGGTATAAGGTTCATTTCATATTATTTTCAAATTGTATATGCTTTTTTATATAATGTTCATTTGACCTAATTTTCATATTAACTAATTTTCTAAGGTAACGCGCACCGTTCTTGAGGAAAACAATTTATATGGTAACATAGCCTCAAAACTCGTAGGTAGGTTATGGTTTTCGTCAGCAGGTTGACGGAGCCCCGCTGCGCAGGGCTCCTATTTCTGTCAGCAGGGTTTAAAGGAACCTAACTGAACCGAACCTCGGGGTGCCCCTGATGTCGACCGTCTAGAGTCTAGGGTATTACCTAAGTAACGCTCTAAGTTACGGTATTTAAAATTATCGTTCAAAGCAATAAAATTCTGGGTTTGTCACTCGATTTTAAGAATTAGGTATATTGTATTACATTGTAGAATTAAAACATTATTTTACGTTTTAAAGTTTTTTTTTTTTTTTTGCATTAAATACTCGTTCGTTTTGATTAAATATGCAATAAATTATGCGATAAATTTGAGCGTCACGATTTCATGTTTACTACGTGTACTTCTTTAAATTATGAAAATCGCTTCTTATTTTAAAAAGTTTTTGCGAAAATATTAAATGCTTTCTAAGATGTAAAGAGAAGGCAGAGTTAGTATATCAATCTCTTTGAATTTGTCTCTATGGGACTCACGAGGATCCATTTTACAGATAGCGCGGATTGCCCTCTTTTGTAAAATGAAAATTGAACTTACATCAGCTGCCGCCGATCCCCACAGCAGAACGCCATAAGACATAATACTGTGGAAATAAGCAAAACCCAGAGCGTTACGCAAAAGACGAGTTCAACCATAAGCCGACGTACGCACGGACGTACAAATATCGCGGCGGGATTGTAACGCGCACTGGATTTTCAACTCTCGGTGTTGAGCCGAGCATTGAGAATCCAACCTAACAACACCAGAGTGCATTCCAGTGCGTCGAAAAAACACACTGTTGGATTTTCAACTCTCGACGCTAAGCAGAGTGTTATAATTTTTTATAACACCGAGTTAGCGTTGAGAATCCAACCTAACAACACCAGAGTGCATTCCAGTGCGTCGAAAAAACACACTGCTGTTGGATTTTCAACTCTCGACGCTAAGCAGTGTTATAATTTTTTATAACACCGAGTTAGCGTTGAGAATCCAACTTAACAACAACAGAGTGCATTCTAGCGCGTCGAAAAAACAGAAAAAAATTCGCCGCGATATTTTTACGTCCGTGCGTACGTCGACTTACTGAACTGTGATCGTTGCTTTACTATTTAACTCGGTATAATGTGGTGTACACGCGGTTCCGGTGCTGCGCCAGTGGGTTTTCGTTCGCATACACACATACATGCGGTCGCCCCGGTGCGGCTGCGGCGGCGCGGCGTCGTGTACTGTGTCCAAATAAACGTTTTTCTTTCTTTTTTTACATGACGCCTACGCCTGTATCTCAAAATTTTTTTATGCGCATTTTTTATAGTATTTGAAAAACGCTAAAAAAAAGGGATTTTATTCGCAATGCGTGTTACAATTCAACCGCTCGAATAAAAATCTCGCGGTGAGATTTCGCATTGCGGGCTAGGCATAAGAATCTCACGAGGGTTCGGGTGGCCTTTCAATTACCTAACCTGTATTACGCAAAGTAAAAATAATCTAATAATGAAGAACTTATTTTTTTTTTTTAAGGTGATGCTCTCCAAGATCTCAGCAAAGCATTTGTAAAAGCTTACAATGGCTCCGTATTAGTCACCGTTGTCACCACAGATGTCGCTCATTCACGTCGTTCTGCTCGATCACTGACTAACCCTCCAGGTCTCTCGAAAAAATGGCCATATGAGTGGCTAGAACCGCCTCTCAGTAGGCAAAAATTATATTTTAAACCAGCGGGTGCCAGACGGACCGATCAAACTGATGAACCAACAACCAATGAACCCAATATTAATGTTAGTCCTTCATCAGAAGTTCCCCTACCCCAAGACATCAAACCTGGTACTGCTGGCGGAGGAGAAAGGGTAGAAATTGAAGACGCAGAAGTTAGTTTGTTTCATCACTTTTTTCATACTTGATTCTGATAATTTGACTTGATGGTCGTTCGAGAAATGATAGGTAGGATACAAGATTTTGATGCATCGAGAATTCGAGACAGTGAAAAGTCGTTCCGTGCTCCTTAAAATCGATAAATTATCGATTTGAAGTACTTAGGTACAGACGCCAGCAGGTGAAGCCACCCGAAACTGTCAAACTTTCCCAATCAACCTTGAACCTGATGCTTTAGCGATAAAGATGAAATCTATCAAAGAAATTTGACAGATTGTAGTAGTTTGATGTCGCCAGCACATCTGTACTATCGAGTTGACGTTTTCTACTTTTCGTGGCAAGTGTGACTCGATCTAACGACATTCGATCTCAAATATACCCATGAGAAGTATTAAGTAGCTAGGATTTTACCTACATAAAGAGTTTTTTTTTTTATTTCAGTCCGTGTCACCATTACAATCGGCAGACAACGCTGCTATTTTCAACATCCTTCTATGGTTTGGTGTGGTGATATCGTTCAGCATGTTAGCAATTATATATGCCTGTATGGATATGGATCCAGGCAGAGACACAATTATTTACAGAATGACTACCATGAGGACGAAGAAGGATTTATAAAAAAATAAAAAAATTAAGTCTCTTTCATGTCTATTTGTTCTAACCGTGTACCTACACTACACCCATCGGCCCCCGAGACATAAAAGACCGCCAGTGGTTCCAGGGGTTCTAGATTTGTTCCATCGGTAGGTACTCATCTGAAATTTAACTTGTCCCTCGTCATTTCTTGCAAAAAAATGCTTTGAATATTGACTTCCAGCCAGTGGATGAGTGGACTAGGCACCGGGTAAGTAATATATGATATAATTACAAAATCTCTAATATTTACAAGTTATAACAACTGAATCTATAATTTTATTTTATATAATGATCAGTTAATATTAAAAACGATTGATATAATTTTAAAGTAACTAATTTTTATAAGCATATCATACATTGAATATAAAATCGTTTGATATACCACTCAAAACACATAAAACCTATTTATTCTAATATGCTAAAACGCCTAGTAAAAAACACAAAGCAAAAGCTTTCATCGTCTAATAATATATACGAGACATTCGCAGCCTAATTTAATCCAAATGATTCACCAACAATAGAGGGTATCTGGCGCTCGGCGGCCGCTACCGCGGCACGCTCGCTTCGCTTTCTCGCCTTCGCGCGATAATGGTCACTAGCCTAACCCAAATCATTCACCAACAATAAAGGGTGTCTGGCGTTAATGGTCACTGTTCTAACCTAACCTTTTTTTTTTTTTTTTTTTTGTTGACGCTGGGAAAAATGCATTACGCATGCCCACCCGTCGGGGGACGGGTGGGGTATGTGGGACTCCCGGTAAATCCGGTATACCCACTAAACGACCCAGCGGCGCTCCCGCATCGCCGTGACGGGAGGGTCATGGGAAACTGGCTCAGCCTTTACATCCACAACCCTCCCGGCGCATGCCCGCCTAGCTGGCGGGCCCCGCTTGCCCCCCAGCAGGTTGAGGGGCTACGGGAATGGCCGGGAGCACCTGACCATTCCCGTCCGGCACTGGTGGAGGTCCGTGCGATACAGGCAAGGGTGCCCCCGCACCCGTTGCCTGCTGGCCTCCACCTGGGAGGAGTCGTCTGCTCCGACCCCTCCTCCGCCTGCGGAGCGGCGCCGCGAGAGGATCGTACACCCGCGCGCGCTCCGCCGCCTCCTTCTGGGACATGACGTGTTCGCAGAAGGAGGCGACCGCCGCCCAGGACCTCTCATCCACCAGCATGGCGTTAACCACGCCGGGGAGCGAGAGGTCCGGTCCTATCACCGCGACCAGATCGCGGCGCGTCTCGGACCACGACGGGCACGACCCGAGGGTGTGCTGCGCCGTGTCCTCCGCCGCGCCGCAACCGTGGCACGACGGCGTCTCCTCCCGTCCGATTCGGTGCAGGTACGACCCGAAACAGCCGTGTCCGGACAGCACCTGCGTCAGACGGAAGGAGAGGAACCCGTGCGACCGCTCGAGCCAGTCTCGCAGCACTGGCCCGAGCGCATCGAGGGTCCGGCGGCCAAAGACTGCAGTGGCGAGGTCTCCCGTCCAGTGGACGACGATGGCGTCTCGCGACTCCCGTCGGAGGGCCTCGCGCTCTTCCGGGGCCGGGCGTTCTCCTCTCGCCCTCCGCCCCGCCGTCCACTCGTATACTCTGGCGAGCACCCACGCCTCGAGTTCCCAAGGGGGGGTGCCGGCCAGAGCACAGGCCGCCGCAAAACCCACCGTCCGGTAGGCCCGCGCGACCCGCTGGGCTATGGCCCTCTGAGGCGCCCGCAACGCGGCGGCGTTCTCCCTCCTTCGGAGGGAGTCTTCCCAGATGGAGGCACCGTAGAGGGCCATGCTCCTCAAGATGCCGGCGTAGAGCTGCCGGCATCGCGCGCTGGGCCCGCCCGAGTTGGGCAGCAGCCACGAGAGCGCCCCTGCAGTCTTCAGCAGGCGCGACGACAGCCCGCTAAAATGCGGGCCGAAGCGCCACCTGCTGTCGAGTACGAGGCCCAGATATTTCATCTGGGCCTTTACCTCGACCCTGACGCCCTCCACGAAGATGTGGGCGTCAGGTGGGGGGCGCTGCCGAGGTCCGTGGAAAAACACGGCCTCGGTCTTGTGCAGTGCCACCGTCAAACCCAGGCAGCGAATCCTCCCTGCCACCAAGGATCCGCCCGCCGAGGCCAAGTTGGCCGCCTCCCGGAAACTCCCTCCCCGGGCGGTAAGGAGAGTGTCGTCCGCGTAGCAGACGACACTCGTGCCTCGGAGGAGAGTTCCCCTCAAGAGCCAGTCGTAGCCGACGTTCCACAGGAGTGGTCCTACGACCGACCCCTGCGGAACTCCGGGCCCGACGGCGTATCGGCTTGGCCAGTCCTGTCCACCAGGACGATTGCCCGGTCGTCCAGGTAGCTGGCAACCTAACCTAACCCAAATATCGGATTGCTCTGGATCGGGGTGTTATAATAATGATGGTATCAATATAGGTATTTTAAACGATAGACCTAAAGTTTTTCGATTAAATAAACGTTATACCTATCCAATAACTTTATCTATATCTTAATAAATCTGTAGACACATATCTATAAAGCCGTGAGGCACACACTATTGTTTTAAAACATTTTTTTTTTCTTTTGTTTTTGTGTTTCACGAAGTGTGTCCAAATAAACGTTTTTCTTTCTTTCTTTCTTTTCTTTTGTTTTAGACGAGGCGTTTCTGTACATTGCAAATATTAAAAAAAAAATGGTTGGGGTGATAAAGAATCACCAACAGATGCCATTTCTACCATTTTTGTAATTTTTGTCTGTTTGTCTGTATGTCTGTTTGTCTATGAGAGGTTTTATTGTGACGGTATCACGTAAAAAGTACAAAACTAATATGGTTAAATTTTATACGTGTAACTCAGTTGTCTATTGCGCGTGAATGTAAACAAACATTATTCTGGCCACCAATCACAGCATGTTGGCATCATAGACTAACAATTTAGGGATCAATTTACGGTACCTAGCCTATTCTACAATCTAAGATAATACATCATTGTTAGCCGTGCGTACATATCAATAAAAATTACTAATCCTGGCTTCGATCAATCAATAATTCGATCAATAGTGCTATTATTGATCGAAGAAGCCTGGAATGCAGTACGTACCTACTCTAAGAGAAAATAATTATGTTAGATTCGTTTTTTTTTTAAGCAATACCACAGATGAATATTATTATTATTATTCAACTGTGGCAATACTATGATCTACGAGAAAATAATATATTTTTGTCGTTTGGTTGGTATTAAAAAAATAATATTACTTATGGCAATACAGAAATCATATGACAGTCACTCCTAAAGTTCCGAACAAAATGGCTGTAGCCATGGCTCTGTTTTGGATTTCTCTTGTAATATCAGTAATAGGTAAGTACATTTTACTATAGTGTTTTATACACAATGTTTCCTACGCTAACTATATCGGACTTTTATCAATTTTAGGCTCTAATGCCGCCGGAGAGTTCAGTATCCTTCATAGTCCTGACTCCCTCAAATTTTCGGGATCAAGCAAAACGTTGGAGAGCCTTCTGAAAGAGATCTTTTCTGCTGCTCTCGGACTCTCGGTTGAAGAGGTATGTATACTTGGGAAAGTTGCTCGACGTGACCTCGCTCTTGCTGTGCTCGATAATCAATTTACAGTAGTAGAAGAAGAGCTTAAACAATATCTGATCTCTATTCGATAGACTGAAAGTGACTGAAGGCTTATCCTACGAAAATCATTTATCCATCTAGAGTCCTTGCTCCGTCATTTGAATCTTGTCAAATGGTCGAATTTTAGGGTCAGAGTAAGATGAAAACACTAAAATTGTGAACTCGTGACAATCTGGGTGTTTCTGTGCATATTATTATGCGAACTTAAGTGCTTTTAACCATTGAAATTTATATTTCTGCACACCTGCACACAAATGGTAAAATGTGCATGAATCATCATTTTCTTTAATCTTTAGGAGGGAAGGTAGTTCTTGATATCAAATCGAAATCTATGATGCTGTAGAACAATTAACACAATTTAATTAACAAATTAATTGTTCTCCGGGTGACTGGCGTGGCAGTTAACCTGTTAAAAAGGTTTCTTTGATGAGGGGATGTGCTGAGGTAGCCCTAAAAATCATATTTTTTGCAAATTTTGTCTGTAATAGAGAGAAAAATTTTATTCAGCTATTGTCTTATTTGGAGGTATGTTAGTTTTATCATTCTGCATTTAATTGGGCTAAAATATGCTTTTACAATTTAACACTTCTCAAAGTATTTAGATTAATTATTTGATTGGAGTAGGTACTGTATGTTTCATCACTAGAATGTATAGCATTTAGGTGCAGCGCAGATGACAGACTATCCCGTGACGCACTTTTTAGTCTGTGAAAATAGTACCTAAGCAATTATATGCAGTAAGCCGACGTTCGCACGGACGTAAAAATATCGCGGCGGGATTTTATCGCGCACTGGATTTTCAACGCTCTGCTTAGCGCCGAGAGTGCGTTTTTTCGACGCGCTAGAATGCACTCTGTAGTTGTTAAGTTGGATTCTCAATGCTCTGCTCAACAACGAGAGTTGATAATCCAGTGCGCGATAAAATCCCGCCGCGATATTTTTACGTCCGTGCGAACATCGGCTAACGCATACGACGCGCAAAAAGTCCGGCGCACAAAAAATCCGTGTCATTCTTCAACTCGCGCTACATTTCTGCCAAAGATGTGCGTCGTCTCGTGTGCGTTGAGTCTGCGTAAAATCCGCGACAGACTTTTTGCATGCCATGCAGACATTTTGTGCGCCACAGACTCGATCGCACAAAAAGTGTGACGTCTGCGCTGCACCTTAAGAATTTTTTTTTTTCTGTATGTGTATCTATTCAATCTCGTCATTGTGTTTATAGAATTCAGAATGGAATGGTATGTATGTCAGCGACCCTTTCAACACCCCTGAAGCTGTTGTGGAGGTGTACATTGATGGTGTCTCCAGCCTTGGCGAAAAGGTGAGTGTGCCCGCTAATTCTACTTCAAATTATTGAATTTGTATTTTTTTTACCTCAGTATTTTTCAAATTAAAGTATGAATAATTTGAAAACTACTGACTTAAAAGATACTTGACTTATAAGATAGAGAATCATTTATTTCTTCTAACAGGCTTTATCATACCAACAGAAAACAATAAAAAAGTGGTTGGAGATACTTTAATAGGTTAACTTATCATTTGCAGTCTGGATTGAAGTTCAAAACCTACCCGCTGGCTGTAGATGAGTATGAGCCAGATACCTTCAAAAGCATAGAGCACAGAATTAAGCAGCGCTTCACTAATGGAGGCAACAAACTTGTAAACATCAATCTATCCAATCGATATGAGGTAAGTTTTTATTATGTTAGGGAAAACCAATTTTTTTTTACGTAAAAATTGTTAAACACGACCGCAAGATTTTCGACGTCGGTTGTTTTTATTTGATGTTTTAAAATGTTTTTTTTGTTATATTTTAAGTGTTTGTTTATGGTTAGTAGCTAGACCTTTATACTGGCAAATATCCATTTTATACAACGTTTTCACAGTAAATACTAAGCGTTGAATGAGTCAGGTTGGCGCTGCGTAATTCTGTGAAGTATTTCGATTCATTCTTATTTTTAATGGCTAGTTATATTATTGTTTTATCTCATTGATAGGTTAACAGACTTCGTAAAAAAGTGATTTTATTATGCAAACATAAGCAAAATTCCAGTAGGAGCAGGAGCTGTGGTGGCCCAGTGGTAACGGCCACGACTTACGAGTCGTAGGTAGGTAGGTCTTAGGTTCGGACCCTGACAGACTTTACTGACTTTATGTAAATTATTTCACCACTGCTCTCAAAACGGTGAAGAAAAACATCGCGAGGAAACCGGCATATCCTAGAACCAAAAATTCGAAGACATGTGACATTTACCAACCCGTACTGAGCCCGCGTGGTGGATTACAGCCAACTCCCTCTCACAAAGAGGAGGCCTGTGTCCCAGCAGTAATTCCAATTTCTTTGGAAGTTGAAAAATTTGTGAAAATAACAAAACTTTTTCCAATTACGAATTGCTCGTTTTATTTTTTGCCAAGCTTCGTGAAAATCATACGAAAGAAAAGGAAATATTGTTCAGATTAAGAAACAGTCTCAGTTTTGGGTTTCTTTCTTAGTAAATTGCGGTAAAATCGGAGGAAACGCTATGTAGTCTGAATTGGGGTGGGGCCGGTCTAGCCTTGACATAATATTATGCGTTTTTTTTTTCTTCTATGGTTTTACAGTACCACCTAATAAATTCAACGCTACAAGATTCTTTTAGCGCTTGGGCAAAATCGGAACTAACACCACCATGTTGTTTTGTCAATACAATTTCTTAAAGATGTTTACCAACTACGCTACCCTCAATGTGATTTAGGCGGCAAAAGATCCTTGTAGCACTTTAAATGCGAAAGTAACACGGTCTGTCTGCGAATTAGGCCACAGGATACTTTGTTCCTGAGGGGTAATTTCCGACCTCCATGCGGGCGAAGTCGCGGGCAAAAGCTGTTTGGTATACATTTACTTATAATTTTTTTTTTTTCAGCTCGAATCACATGTCTTTGGTGAAGTCACATATCCCAAATCTACTAAACAAAATCTTAATCACTTGAAGCGGTTGGTAGATGAAGACAACAATTTCTTAGATGAGCTTGAGACTCTGAAAGCTGTTGCTGAAAGGGTACTTAATTTTAGTTATTTTTATTTTATAATGGATAGCTGTTTTTTAATTTTAGGTACTAAGTGGTTTGACATACTAAGTAGAGTGACCGAATTTCGTTTTTCGACGGAAATAAGTACCCGTTTCCGGCAAGTTTCGTTTTCGGGCGAAAAAACTTTATTAATTACGGTCCTGGTCGAAAAATATTAAGTGCCGCCGTATGTATTTAAGTGGGTTGGGTGCCTATAAAGTTTCGTGTGATTTATCTTTACCACATCAACTTAACCTTATCTAGTTTCTATAATGATTGACGTGAGTGTTTGTAGAAAACTACTTATAGACATAAAATCATTTATAAAAAACCTGTCAAGAGCGAATCAGACTCGCGCACCGAGGGTTCCGTACCATCATTTATATTTAATTTTTGTTGATGATTTCTGAAAAAGTGTGCTATTTAGAGACGTCGTTTTATTTTTCCTGTAATCTTTACACAAACTTCTATCACATAGAATAAATTCAGATTTTTCTCTGTGCAAACTTCGAAGATAAGGGGGGAACGGTATTTTTTTTATAATTTTCATCAAAAGTCGAAAACTATGCGGCCTAAAAGAAAGAAAAAAAAATATTGAGAATGTGCAAACAGCGCTCTTTCATATGATACCCCGCATGCCCTAGTAGCCCCACTTCGAATTTTTAAGACCTTTCGTCCCTGTTGCAAAAAAAAAAAACATATTTTTTTATTTCTTTCTTATTTGCAAAATAGTTGGGTAAACGTCATCTAAAACTTTCTAAATTTCAAGTTATAGCATAGTAGTTCTTGAGATATCCAGCTGTGACAGACAGATAGACTGCGTCACACCATAAGGGTTCCTTTTTTCCATTTTGGTATGGTACCCTAAAAACGGATAAATATCCGTTATATATTTAATCTCAAATTCAACCTTTAAATTCAAAGATTGACACTGCATTTCTTTTACTATTACCAACCCAAAAAATCGTCTTTTTAGGGTTCCGTACCTCAAAAGGATAAAACGGAACCCTTATAGGATCACTCGTGTGTCTGTCTGTCCGTCTGTCACAGCCAATTTGCTCCGAATCTAATGGACCAACCAAGTTGAAATTTGGTACACATATGAATTTCTGTGACCCAAACACGGACGGGTAAAGTAAATAAATTAATTTTGAATATAGAGGTCACTTTTGGGGGCAAATAAGAAAATAAAAAAAAAAAAAGTTTTGCAAACTACACCATGTGGGATGTTCAATGAAAGGGCTTACTATGACGGTTTCAAATATATTTTTTTTATAATTCTAAAATAAATTGTTTTAAAAATATTTAAGAAAATAGACGAAAATTGACCCCCCCCCCCCCTATCTCCGAAACTACTGAGCCTAAAACTGAGAAAAAATACAAAAAATAGATCTTTATCTGTAGATTACAGAAAAACCTATAAGAAGTCTGTGGTCTTAAAATAACATGGTAAATCTCTCAATATTGTGAGTACAAACTTACATTTACAGTTGGAATGTACGGAAGAACATGTTTTTCAACTACAATGTTAAGTTTGTTCTTGGAATAATTCATCCCTACTACGGAACCCTTCATTGTGCGTGGGCCGACACGCACTTGGCCGGTATTTTCTTTTCGTTTTCGGCCTAAATAAAATTCTGTTTGCGGTCGGGCTTTACTTACAAGTTTTATTATTCTTAGGATTTCAAATCAAACTATATTATAGTTTGATTTTGATGTGTTAGTTCATGAAAAGAAATAACAGGTTTAATTATTAATTTTACAGGTCCAGAGTGGAGCTATCGCTGCAGACAACATAATTGATTTCTATAATTTCCGTTTCCGCACTCTTCATGCTTTGTCAGACTTCCACGGACCTAACTCCCTCCAAACCAAAGAAGCTAAGAAACTGTTAGGTAAGAATATACCTTAAGGAGAAAGTGGCCAGGGTATTCAAATTTTCTTACGTTTTTTGCAATTTGCAGGTTTGTATGTTGATCTGAATATGATTCGCGACCGTAACAAATCTGTATTTATAGAATTACTAGCAGCGCCTCGCGGTTTCACCCACGTAAGTCTCGAACCCGTAGGAACATCGGGATAAAAAGTATCCTGTGTTAACGGGGGGTTATCCAAATTTTTCTGTTTTCAGAATCAATTTTAAATGGTCAAATTAGTGTATTAAGGTCCTGAAAAAAATATATGCCATAGATCCATCCTTGTTTTAGGGAAATTAACGGTTCAAAACACGATAAGTTGTAATTTCCTCGATGAAAAAAAAATCCAAAACATGGTCGATTTCCAAACCATTTTCCGTTTCATTTCCTAATTACAGCATAAAATTATATGAAAATTGCATGTACCATGAGGTAATCGTATTTCAGAGGGAATTTAACGGTTGGAATTTTGAGTTTAATAGATTTTTTTTAAAGAAACTCAAAATTAGTAAATTTGGCTAAATCCGCTCGCGATCAGAGTCACCAAGGTTGGACCTGTGTCAAATTTTTTAAAAATTCGCTCTCCCTGCAGTTGTTCAAAAAATTCAGTTAAAAGAAGAACACATTAGATATGAAATTGCGACAGCTCAGAAAAACTATCTCGTAATTATATTATAGTTTTAATTCATAATATCGTTTTCGAAAATGTGATCATTTATATGTGGTATGATGACGTTTGTCATCTTACGATAGTGTTAAGACACATTGCAAATGATTATCGATAAAATTATAGTCAAGCGCGAGTAGTTTATAATTTTATATCGTTCTATAGTTCGTTTTATAGTTTCTAATAGCTGTTTCAAACAAAAGTGCTATACTAACATGACCTAATGCATGAACACGATAAAAATCGTCGATCGAAAAGATTATTTTCTTGTATCGTTTTGGCTGTGTGACCAAAGTTTCAGTTTTGAGTACAAAAGTCACTGTATACGATAAAATATCGTATTCTATACACTTGAAAAATAGCGCCGTGTGAACATAGCCTGTTTAGGCGGTAACCGTACCTATCACTCGGTGCTCATGTTCTAAAGCAAGTTAGTACGTACCTACCTATCTACCTACGTACCTATCGTATGTTTGTTGGTTTGTAACTGTTAACATATTGATACTTGCAATTTTTTTTTAGGCTAATAGTCCTAAGGGATGGCAATCCGACATGAGCGGGACCGGTTAAAAAATACACTAAATTAATTTTGATGTCTTAGAATAGTAGATTCGATAAATTATAGCTGTAGCAGTAGGTGCATCCCTTGACCATAAAGTACGGCAATTGTTCCTTCATATGTAGTTGTCAATATTTACTTATCTTCATGAGCAGTGGTCAACATCAATAACAAAAGAATATGGTTACAGCATAAGCAAAACATTACGACCATTTTTAGCCCATACTTAATAAAAATCTTATTGTTTTTGTTTATTCAGTCACTAAAGGGGTTATATAGGGGATGAAGATTCACCATTTATGTCAATGGGAAATACCATCGGGCACACGGCTTGTCTACTTGATAAAATTCTTATATTCACTGACAGACAATCCACAGCCTAAATCGCTGAGCTAGAAACGCATGAAATTTTGCAAAAGAGTTCTTTTTGTAATGAAAGAAATTAAATTTCTACTAACATTAACTTCTGCGTGACTTTTTGATAACCAGTAGAACCATTGCAATTTTAAACTTTCATCTTACTACCTCAAAATCATGTTTATCTCTAACTAGCTTCCGCCCGCGACTTCGTTCACAATATACTAAAACAACTACCATATTTTATAAAACTTTCCTGAACAGTACGTTTGTAGTTGTGGTCTCAGCAGCCAAAATATACAGAGAGTCGTCCGTTTGAGAAGCAGCTCGTCCTGAGGTCGGAACCCGCAGCCTTCAGTAGCAATTTCCCCATTGCTTGCGAAGTTTTTCGTTTTTAGTGAATAAATTACTCGTAAGAACTATCAAATAACAGTATAACAAAATGTAAAAAAAGAATCGATAAAAATATCAACAGTTGAGAATCGAACTTTTAACCACAGGTTTGCAAAGCAGTCGTCGAATCACTAATCTATTTGCTTGGATGTAAGTTGACTAAAATAGCCGTTCTTATGTTATTATTATGTCACGATTGACATCCTTCCATCCGCTAAGCGTTAACTCCATAAAGATTTAGCGCGATGATAATCATTTAAAGGTTAAATCTGTAACTATCTGCTATATTCGTTTCCTACTCCGCCCAGTGAAGTAATGGAATAATTCGCTTTTACATTGTGTTTTATTGTCACCTATATCGTCGTAGACAACGACAGACCGATCATTTACATTCTCCTGCCCTTATCCCATTTTTTTCGGGTCGATACAGCTTGTTTTTATCTTCCATACTTCTCTATTACTTAGTTGTCACCACGGTAGTTACTCCCTTTCTAGCCATATCATCTTTCACACAGATCATCCATCGTTTCTTTGGTTTTCCCTTACTCGTATAGCCATCCAGATTCATAATCAAAACATTCCAGACGACATTTTCTTTATTCTCCGCATCACATGCCCATACCATTGTAACCGATTTCCACACACACCGACACCGATATCGACACGATATCTACCGGCGAAGACAGTGCGGGGTGAGAGTAGCGGGCATTTTTTCACTTCAACAAACTTTTTCGCACTGCCGGCTTCGAGAGGTCGATACTTAGTAGCGTGCTTGTTTGTCGAGTCGCGATGGTCATCGATATTCACCAATATCATGGGGCCGGTAATAATTGTACCTATCGCTATCGAATCGTGTTGGTATCTGATAATGTGAAAACAAATTTACGACATTTTATATAATCATCTTAGTTCACTCCACCGTAGACACCATAAAATGTAAACATAAGGAAAAAAAATCGACCTAAGAAAAACTAAATAAGTTGATCAACTGCAAATATTTTACACTGTGGCATGGATTTTCTGCGAAATCGTCGGCGGCGTGTCGTAAATAAACACGTCGCGCTGCATTTGGGGGAGGCGGAGGTAGCGTTTCAAAGGCCTACAGGCCCGAACAACCTGACCTTAATCCAGGTTATATAAATATTTTTATTAAACCCTAAAACTACACCTTGTATTAAATCTTTGCGTTTTTATCACAGACCCAATTTTTTTATAAATAAAAGCGTGTTACATTTGATGGAACATTAAAGAACATTTATTCTTTAATGTTCCATCAAATGTAACACGCTTTTATTTATAAAAAAATTGGGTTATTTATAAAATAAAAAAAGAACATTTATTCTTTAATGTTCCATCAAATGTAACACGCTTTTATTTATAAAAAAAATTGGGTCTGTGATAAAAACGCAAAGATTTAATACAAGGTGTAAAGATTTAGGGTTTAATAAAAATATTTAATTAGGTATGTACGATATGGGATTATTGTGGGGTTATTGTATTGTGTTGGGTTTGGGATTGGACGAAGAAGGTTAATTATCGTTAAAGGTTGCAATGTAGGTACCTATAATACAAGGTGTAAAGATTTAGGGTTTAATAAAAATATTTAATTAGGTATGTACGATATGGGATTATTGTGGGGTTATTGTATTGTGTTGGGTTTGGGATTGGACGAAGAAGGTTAATTATCGTTAAAGGTTGCAATGTAGGTACCTATATAATGGTAGGTATTTGTCTTATCAGGTTTAAATTATTTTTAACTTTTTAGTTCTTTTTATTAACCCGTCGCGCGCCAATTAGCAGACACAATTGAAATTCTATTGTTATCTGTACACATGGTGTACAATCGACATTTTAAGAGTTAACAAGTAATAAAAGCTTGTTTTAAAAGTTTTTCTTTTAATTAACTTTTAGTATTTTTGATGCGAGATTGACTACGGCGTAGTTCGTAGCGCGTAGCAGTGTTTTTCCGTTATGTATCCCGTAATACGCTCACAATGTGTTGTTTTGAGCACTTAGCTGTATGTATTTTAAGCGTTGTCGCTTGTGGACATCGCTATCATTAGCAATCTTCCCCTGTCGCTTCTCTAAACATATCTTTCTTTGTTGTTCAATTTGTTTCCACGAGTATAGGACAAAAATAGTCCATCCACCCAGAGGTCCATTGTAGGGGGATAAGGGCTTCAGTACAACAGGGTTCGCGCTGATACTCTGAGGCGCAACGTTAGCGATATGAGACGTTTATACACCCTCATACCATTCTGCCTTCGGCACGTGCTCACCTTAGCATTGAGTCATCCATCTAATCAAAGACAGAATCCACATTCATAACAAACGGAACGAACGAACTTATTTTTCCAAAGAATAGGGTAGCATATTCACGTCCACCAAACCACCACCACACCACACCACCCATCAAAAACGGCCCACCCATCAAGACGAATCAAACTCGACACGGTTGTGTCGCTTAATTACTGAGTTCCTATGGCCATCTTCTAACTCCATCATCAGACCCTGGTTACCATCTAGCACCAAAGTACTCGTCAAGACGAATCATACGAGCCCAAACTCGATGGGGTTGTGTCGTTTAATTACTAAGTTCCTATGGCCATCTTCCAGCTCCATCATCAGATCAGCTGCATGTCATAATAATTTTGCACTGTCATCCGATTTACACATGCATGCAAAATTTCAGCTCAATCGGTAACCGGGAAGTGGATCAAATTTAACTTGCAAGACTATATTACAGACAAACATCGGGACAGGTGAAACTAAATAAAAGCTTGTAAAAAGAGAAGTCCTGACTGACTGACTGACCCGACTCATCAACGCCCAGCCCAAACCCTTGGATCTAGAAAGCTGAAATTTTGTACAGAGATTCCCTTTATAATGTAGATAAGGAATAAGGAAGCAATTCCAGGTAGTACATTCCCCTGGGATATTTTCCGTCAAACGCGTGTGAAGCCGCTGGCAAAAGCTAGTTCTTCCATACAAACATAGTATGGTGATTACTCGTCTCTTTGACGGTGTACGTTCAAAACAAAAATTATTTCAATTTGTCTCGTCATTATCTAGCCCTGGTATGGAAGTAGAATCTGAAAAAAAATATTGGTTTGGAAGTTAGAATGGCCGTAAAGTTTTGGAACAAAGGGACTTGTCATGAACTTGACGCATTGTTGTTTCTGAAGCCGCGTAACGCGTTTGATTTTGTAATGAGTGTGATTTCCGAATTAATATGTTATATAAATAGCTGGTGCGTGTTTTAACACCCTCCATATAGAAATGGTTAGAGCGTCGAAACTTCCATATTTCAGCACTGATTTTAACACATCTTTGGGCGTAAATAAATGGATCCCGGAGTATGACAATGGCTAAATTGTTACCGTACAGGGATAGATAATTTATTCAAGAATTCATAAAATTCCAAAAGTTTTTTCATAATGTATATACGCCCAAAGGTTTGTTCATGAAACTTGCGCGCTCGTTTAAGTTTTAAATCATCGTCTATTTAACTAAATACATAAAAACTGAATAATTAAAAACTAAATAAATACATTAACAGCATAGCATGCATAATAACCGCGCCACCAACGAGTTCGAGCCGCCGACTAGTGGTTGCTCAGCGCCCAGCACCCGGCTCCCAGGTAGAACGATAATTCGTTCGCGTGCCCTCAACTCGACTCCTGCGTCGTACATAATAGGTCTTTACCCAATGATATTATATGTAAAAAGACGTAGATAGGTTACCGACCCAACATTCGGTGTTCAAAAACGGCACAATTTTGTACGATTAGATGACATGTGGAAGTAGGACGGCATGTCTTAATTATCGGGAGCGAAAAAGAGACAAGACGACGAAAATGTGGCTAATTAGCCAGATTTTGAAGTGCCACTTGCGGAGCGTGTGTAACCTATCTACCTCTTTCTACATATAATATCATTGTCTTTACCTATGAAATTGCCGTTTTGTATGAAAAAATTTAAACGAATTTTTTTCATGCATTTTTTATTTGTATTAATCGAAGTAATCACCCATGCAATCAATGCATCTTTGCCAACGCAGTGGCAGTTTATTGATGCCCTTCTTAAAGAAATCAGCTGGACGGGAGGCAACAAATTCTTCAAAGGCATTTTGTACTGCCTCTCGGGTATTGAATTTTTTTCCCGCCAAGAAGTTATCCAAATTCTGGAAAAAGTAGTAGTCTGTAGGCGCAAGGTCTGGTGAGTAGGGCGGATGACGGAGAGCTTCCAACCCAGTTCTTGCAACTTGGAGACCGTCTGCTGTGCAGTATGAGGTCGCGCGTTGTCGTGCAGGAGCAGCGGAGACGAGCGATTGACCAATGCTGGTTGGAGATGTGCCAGCTTCTCCATCATTGTGTTCAGTTCTTCAAAATATAAGAAAGAACAGCGTAATTACTAATTATTTTGTTCAGTAAAAAATTGGGTTTTCGACAACCCTACTACCCGGCTGGCTGGTGGTGGGCGTGGCTTAGTGAACTCGGCTTCGGGTGCTGGGGCATAGGGGTCCCGTTACGTAACCATCGCGCCCATGGACTCGAATTATGGGTTCTTATAGATTTGCGAGACATTATATGGTATGTCAAAAGTATGTACTATTCTATGTACTTGGCTGTGAAAGTGTTAAGGAGTTGTATTACTGATTCTAATTATTATAATTCGTATTTTTTACGGCCGCGAATCATACTTTAATCAACATACCCAGACACTGAGCTGCAAATTGCAAAAATCCTAAGAAAATTTGAATTTGGCGGGCTACCTTAGCGCTTCCCTCTTGATTTTATAGTCTCCTAACTAGCTAGTGCCAACCCTACCTGTACGTTGGGAATTCACAAAATTAAATATACTAATCATCTACAGTCTGATTTTATAGTCTACTAACTAGCTAGTGCCAACCCTACCTGTACGTTGGGAATTCACAAAATTAAATATACTAATCATCTACAGTCTGATTTTATAGTCTACTAACTAGCTAGTGCCAACCCTACCTGTACGTTGGGAATTCACAAAATTAAATATACTAATCATCTACAGTCTGATTTTATAGTCTACTAACTAGCTAGTGCCAACCCTACCTGTACGTTGGGAATTCACAAAATTAAATATACTAATCATCTACAGTCTGATTTTTAATTCGACGGAATTCTGAGAGCTTTAATTTTTTGACACTTCAGATATCATAATCTTTTCGTCTTGTCCTTTTTATAAGTTATTTATATTATTAGAATTATTTAGATAGTTTTATATCTAAAAAATTCTCTTTCATAATTTTTGTTATTTTTAACAAAAAATATGAAAGAGAATGAGATCAAGTAAACAATATGACAATGTAAATAGTGTTTGTTCTGTGCATTTAATGCATTCTAACTAAAATCCAATAGCTAAATGAAAAAAAGAGTAAAAGAACATCTTTTTTAATTTAAATATTTACTTAAGTATCAGTATCAATAATATCATCATCGTTGTCTGTCTGTAGTTACAAGAAGCAAAGATTTTACAAACAAAAAGGTATTCCTAAAAAGGTTTCTAACATGGATTAGTGGACAGGGATTCCTATGAAAGAAAAAATAAATAACTAACTAACTTCAATAATTTGGTAATAAAAAATCTGATTACCTTTTAAAATTATTAGTCAATTTTTAAGTTTTAGTTTTTCTAATTGACATCTTAAATTCAAGATTTTTTTAATTTCGTTTAAATGCGTTCCGTTTTTAGTAGGCAACACTTCTGAAATGTCGGAGTTCCGTCGAATTAAATATAAATCAGTGTATATTAATACTGTACTCGAGAGTACCCACCTATTGTCATTTATTTTCATTGCGCGACGAAATAGCATCGTTTGTTCGTGCTTATGTAATGGTTTTTAAGTTTTTGTGTATACTAACTTTTTTGTTGTTGTAAAGGTGATGCTCTCCAAGAACTCGGCAAAGCATTTGTAAAAGCTTACGAAGGCTCCGTATTAGTCACCGTTGTCACCACAGATGTCGCTCATACACGTCGTCACATCCGGTCTGCCGGGCCAGAAGGAAAAGCTAGCAGTCAAGGAGTTGATTATCAATGGCATGTCAAGGAATATAAAGCGGTAAGGTTAAATATTTATCATCAATATCTTATAAACCCAGCAAAGAATTATTGCTGCTTTGCTCTTTTTATCATAGTTTTATATCTGACTTTCATCCGGGGTTTGTACTGGGTTGTCTGTCACGTCATTCATTAAAAAATGTTTGTAGATTTAGGTAACACAAAATATTTTGTCATTTTGCTCCAAAAAATATCTAATTCTAGTGTGAATATTTAACATTACAGGATAATGACACCGATGACAGCTATAATGCTGAGTACCCTGCAATCTTCAACATTATTCTATGGTTTGTTGTGGTGATGGCATTCAGTCTTATCGCAATTATCTACGCCCTTATGGATATGGATCCAGGCAGAGACTCCATCATCTACAGGATGACTAGCACCAGGATGAAGAAGGACAATTAAATCCTGATGTCTGTTTAGAACTTCAATTTCAAATAAGTTCCAACTGCAGTATTGTATGTTTTAGTTAAGTCCTGTTTATCTATATCATGGATCTAGAAAAATCACATTATTGTTCAACATTATAACACCCCTCTTTTTGCGTCGGGGGTTAAAAAACTAACTTCATGATGTACAGAGTTTTGTTGTCATTATGTAAATATTTAAAACTTGTAGAGTCGTGTGTGAAATAATGTTATTTTAGTAGTAAAGTAAATAATTTGTGACGCAAAAACCATTGTTATTTATTTACAAATTAAATGTTTAAATTAAATATTAGTTGAAGATAAATCAAGCTAACAAATATATTTTTTGCTTCACTACAGAGTTCTAATAGTTATGCTCTGCAATACCAAAGGTACACAGTTTATCCAAAAAAAGTTATTGTTGTTAAGTATAATTGTTCGGAAAATAAATATAATAAACTATGATTGTGTTCTGTTTAGGTAAATTATAACTGTGCACATTATAGGCTTGTGCTAAAATTAGTCCAAGTTTACAAGTTTAGCGTTGATCTATGTGAGCAGTGTACATTGTAGTGAAGTACTGTTACGATTTACTGAAAATAAAATACATTCCCTTTAAATTAGATTTCACTTATTAATTAATCATACAACAAACAAGTCGAACAATTTTTTTTTTAAGTATGCGCAAAATTAATATGTGCAGTACACGGAAAAAGTTGTTATTTTTGCATGTAGGTTTTCCAAGAACAACTTACATGCAAAAATATGAAGTTTTCCCCTTTATTGCACATAATCATTTTGTGTGCATACTTAAAAAACCGGCCAAGTGCGTGTCGGACCACGCACAATGCAGGGTTCCGTAATTGGGATGAATTTATCTTAAGAACAAACTTAACATTGTAGTTGAAAAACATGTTCTCCCATACATTCCAACTGTAAATGTAAGTTTGTACTCACAATATTAATAGATTTACCATGTTATTTTAAGCCCACAGACTTCTTATAGGTTTTCCTGTAATCTACAGGTAAAGATCTATTTTCTGTATTTTTTTCAAAATTTTAGGCTCAGTAGTTTCAGAGATAGCGGGGGGAATGGTCAATTTTCGTCTATTTTCTTAAATAACTTTAAAACAATTTATTTTAAAATTATAAAAAAAATATATATTTGAGACCCTTTCATTTGATATGCCACATGGTGTAGTTTGCAAAACTTTTTTTTTTTAATTTTCTTATTTGCCCCCTAAAGTGACCTCTATATTAAAATTTAATCTATTTACTTTACCCGTCCGTGTTTGGGTCACAGAAATTCATATGTGTACCAAATTTCAACCTAATCGGTCCATTAGATTCGGAGCAAACTGGCTGTGACAGACGGACAGACAGACACACGAGTGAATCATATAAGGGTTCCGGTTTTTCCTTTTAAGGTACGGAACCCTAAAAAGAATGACAGGTAATATCAACAAAACCTCAAAGCAGATGGCGCTAGTGCGCTTTCTGTTATAAATTTATGGATGATGACATTTTTGTGCGTCATTAAGTTTAAGATAATTTTTATAATAGATAAAATAACAAAATTATATCCTAACTAAAACAACTATGTTTAAGATTAGATTAAGTATCAAAAAATATTGGACACGGTATTTTTCTCTATTTTTACGTAATTCAAATATTTTACGGCGATAGATTGAGTTAAAATATGGCATGTCATGCCTACATAGCTAGATTATATGCGTAGAAGTGGACGTAGCGTATCTATCGAAGTATTTTTTTAATAATATGATAAAGCAAAAAATGTGTCTTGATATTTTTTATTATCTAACTGACGGACTAAATATAATTATTTTTTTTATTACCCAGGCATCATGCCTATTAGTAACCGATACTTAACACATGTACTCTTGATAACAAGCAACTTTTACTATCTATGGGACCAAACCTGAAATCGCGAAAAAAAAATCGGCTGTTCCCTATATTTTAACGAGTTATACTAACAAATCCAGCTGGGTTTTTTTTCGCAATTTCAGGTTTGGTCCCATAGTAGGTATACTTACTCGTAAGTTGTTTGTTAACACGTGTTTCACTAACTACAAATCACCCTATATAAATTTACAAATATGTACTCTACCTACCTACCTACCGTCTGTTCCAAAAGCAATGATGGCCACCATCACATCAGGGATTTTAATTTTTATAACACGAAAAATTAGTCGGTAATTTGTCGGTCACTGGTTCAAAAGTTACGAGGGCTGCCTTTTAAGTTGTGCCGTTTGAAATAAGTATAGACAATATATTAGATTATTACCACTTATTGTTTTTCAAAGAATTCTCCGCCATATTTAATACACTTTCAAACCAGTTTTTAAAACATTTATTCCACTCCGAAGTGGGGGTAGGCAATATGGCCGATTTGTATCCGTCAACAGCTACGGGTGAGCTGAAACGTTGACCACGAAGACTGCTTAATTTTGGGGAACGTAAAAAAATCGTTAGGGCTCAAGTCGGGGCTGTAAGGCGGGTGATCTAAAATTTCGACATTTTGGGTGCTCAAAAACATCTTTGTATCGCGGGCAGTGTGCGAACTTGCATTGTCATAGTATAGTATCATACGACGTCTTGAGTTGTTTTTTCGAAACTTTGTGATGACTTGTGGCAAACAAACTGGTTTACCAGAATAGTGGCGACGTGACCACCCTTTGCCACAATCGAGGCAACCTTTTTTTTTGAAGTGCTCCGTGAGCTTATGACTGGTCGGTTTTGGCTCATCTTGGACCCAGACAGTTGACTGCTGCTTGGAATCTGGATCGTAAGCATATATCCAAGACTCGTCACCACTTACCATATCATAAACGTGTTTTGACTCCTCGGTTGAATCGCTGCAGAATTTAGCGACACCATCTAACACGGGCTGCTTTTTGGTCGTCGCTAAGCAAATGTGGTATCAAACGAGAGATAACTTTCTTACGCCGAGTTCTTCGTGCAGGATTTTTTGGATAGGAGTCCCTGAAATGGCCACGGCTGCCTCTATTTCACGGTATGTCGCATGACGATCTTCGACGATTCGGTGTCGGTGTGTGGTGTTCGGTGTGTTCGGATTCGGCGGGTTTTTTTTCGGTGTTGTCACAGTTGTATGCATAGTACGCGGCGTTAGCTGCTGCCTGATATTTCGCAATGAGTTCGCAGCAACTTATCGCAAACGAGCTGTTGGCATTCATACAGAATGCCATCGATACTATGGACGAGGTGAGCATCGTGCAGATCTGCAAATCGAGCTTCTAAGAGGACGAGATAAGCAAAGGCAAGATGTTACTCTTCCAGACGACTGGGAAGCTCGATCAAATGCCATCTCGGAGGAGAGATGGTACAGAGAAGAGCGTGCAAGACATCATCACCTTTCTAAAGGTGACCGACCCTGACGACGTGCCGACTTTCGTAGCGATGGAGCTACATAAGTTACCGCCCGTCACTTTCGATCACGTAGATGTCACCAGGCTGCTAAAGGATATTACATCTCTAAAATCAAGCCTGGCCGACGTGCAGTGCAAGTTGGAAAAGTCAGAAAATACCATCCATGAACTACGTACCGAGATAGTGTTGCTACGTAGTGCTGTTTTGGAAAGTAGGACAAACGACGAAGCCAACGTAAACACGCGTCGTGGGGCGCAAAATGCATCAGTCAACAGTTTTGCATCGGCACTATTGGATTCGTCGATTGCAAACATCGAGGGCGATGCACCGTACCCCGCCGTCTCCTGCCCCTCTGCTCCGGTAGAGAATACGACACGCGTAGCTACGTCGACCCCCGAACAAGCTTACGCCGCAATTGCTGCCGCAAACAAACCAGCTGCGTCACGAACTAAGCAGCAGAAAGGGGGAAAGCAGAACCGTCGCTGTGAAACCCTTCCGAGGGAACCGATACAGCACTGGCCTGCAAAGCAAGAGTGTGATGAGGATGGCTTCACCAAAGTTCAGAAGAAGAAGAAGAAGCCTACTTGTCGCAATCAATGCGGAACTGGACTGATAGGACCAAATATGCTGCTACGTCCAGCGATACCTACGACGTTGCTGTATGTGTCCCGACTGCATCACTCCACGAAGGTTGAGGAGATCGTGGAGTACATGAAGGTGAAGACCAACTGGACCTTGAGGGTCGAGAAGTTGGAGCCCAGTCACAACACCATGGCCACAGTAACATGGCCAAATATATACACGAATATGAGACTGCAGAAGAACGAGAGATTAGAGAAGGCACGCGTAGGCAAGATATGAAATTTTACAAGATACAGCCTAATTTAAATATTGTGAAGCACTGTCCTAGATACCAATCGGTTATTTTATTTAATAAACTGCCTTTAGATTTGAAGAGTGCTATATACTCCAGCTCTTTTAAAATAAAACTCAAAAGATTCTTATTGAACAAGTGTCTATATACTATTGATGATCTTTAATGTAAATACAATGTTATATTAATTTGTGTGTTGTTGTAATGTTTAACTTGTTTGTAATTTCAGATACAATTTATTGTTAATGAATAAATGACTATGACTATGACTATGACTATGACCAACTTCAAGTCGTTTGTGGTGCGGGTTCCGACACACCATCTCGACACGTTCCTAAAGGAAGAGTTTTGGCCGAAGGGTGTAGTCTACCGACTTTTTCGCGGCAGGCTATGCGACACCGCGCAGCGTAACACGACGACGTCACCTCGTGTGTCTTAGTTTATTTTATAAGTTGTATTTTATATGTATTAGTATATCATTTTTGTTATGTTGTAATATTTTTTGTTTGTATTTGTGTATTGTATTTTTTATGGGCCACAGCTGCCTGAAATAAAGGAAATTAATTAAATTAAATTAGCTGCCGCACGGCATCGATATTCTCTTGCGTCATGGCGGTTTTTGGACGACCTTCACGTGGCTTGTCACTGAAGCTAGAGTGCCCACGTTGAAACTCTAAATACCAGCGTTCTACAGTCCTAAGACATGGTGCTGCATCACAAACACAGAAGTGGTCTCCTCAAAGCACTGAAGTCGCGTTAATCCCCTTTGAAAGTTGTAGAAAAATATCGCACGCATATTTTCCTTTGATATTTCAATTTTTGCAACCGACTTGTCACCTTTGAATAGACGCTATAATAAAACTATTCGACCGATCAAAAAACACTTTAGGGTTGAACCTACATAGTCGCGTACATCTTATTATTAGTCGCTTTTCGTGTATCTGTATGACCGTGTTGTTCTTCTAAACTACCTAATGGATTTTGATGCGGTTTTCACCATAATTTAGAGAATTGATTCCGGAAGATGTATGTGTATGTGTGGTAGGTATATTATAATTATATAAATATAATAAAATCTCGACATTTTGTCAAGTCGTGAAAACCGTGCAAAGCAGGGGCGGGTCGCTTGTATAATAGGATTATTTAACTCTTTGTCCATGCTGGGCCGAACTTTATCCGTGTCCTTTTTGAGCAAGGGGCGCCTAATTTATCCCAACCCTGTCTATAACGATTGGTCATGCGCCAAACCAGAGGCGGAAAAAGGCGCCTCTGTGGTTATGCATGAATGAATAAAGAAATCTCGATGTTTTGTCAAGTCGTAAAAACCGTGCAAAGCAGGGGCGGGTCGCTAGTAGCTATTTATTATTATTTTAGTATTATTTAACTCTGTCTATGCTGGGCCAAACTTTTATCCATGTCATTTTTGGGCAAGGAGAGCCTAATTTTCGTCCCAACTTTTTTCTTCTGGCGCCTCAGTGGTCAAAACAAAAATTAAATAACTTCGTGATTCACGGGGTGCCTTTTGAGCACACTCCCCTCGCCTGGCACTGCTTTGCTTAACCCACTGCTGGGACGAAGGCCTCCTCTCTGTGTGAGGCAAAGTGGAATAACCCTTGAATACTTGTGAATGTCGTTCAATAGCACGAATTTTTGTAATTTTTATTTTATCTGTTGTTGATTTAAGCAAAACCAATGAATTTAAATGATTTTAAATGTAAGTTTCTTCATGTATTTGTAAGTTCTGTGGTATGTAACTGTCACATGGCCGTAAGGTGAAAGCATTTATTCACTTTCATTACTTTTTACCCGACTACGTCGAAGCAAAAAAGAGGGTTATGATTTTGACCGGTATGTATGTGTGTTCATCTGTTCTAAACTCCTTATCATAATTTGACAAATGAGGTATCGTTAGAAGCTACTTGATTATCCGCTGGTTATGTGACGTCACATTAAATTGAATATGGCGCCCTCTAGAGGACATAGTCATGTAGCATACAGTGCCCAACACGCATGAAGGAGTTGCTCCGCGTCACGTTCCATCCTCTTTTGAACACCGAGTCATAGAACATTTCGATCGGAACCCAACCTGCACCCTTAGACAAGCTGGCCGTGTGTTTAGAGTGACCCATAAAACAATACATCGAGTGCTGAAAAGGAACAAACGACCTTAAAAATATGCAAAGATACAGGCGCTGCTGCCCCGTGATAAGCCGATTAGAGTTTTACTGCCACTGGGTACTGGAATAATTTAGCCTACAATTTGTTTTTTTATAGAATGCTGCGTTGGTATCAAATGAAAAGAACATTTCAAAATTATATAAATTGTTAGCTATTGCTCGCGGCTTTGTTTGCATGTACCCGATAATTAGAAAAATTGCTAAAATCACGCCTCAGATCTGAGCCAAACATATTTTCCCTCGAAACCTACCCAAAATACATTATATTAGGTTGGGGAAAAAGTCTTTTCGCATTATAGTATGTATGAACTTAAAATAAAATCTCTTTGGCTATACTATTTGTATCTGGCTGGTTTTGGTATCATTGAAAGTTTAAATTTTAAAGAACATAATTCCAAATTCAAATTAGGAAAATGTATTATTTTCATTCGTTTTTCGTACTGGCAAGATGAGTAAATCTAATGAAGAAATTCGATACATTTTAAAATTTTACTAAAAAAAAAGGTAAAAATGCAACGCAAGCCGCGAAAAAAATTTGCGATGTTTATGGACCCAGGGCAGTGTCTGTGAGGGTAGCACAAATTTGGTTTAAGCGTTTTCAATCCGGAAATTTTGATGTCAAAGATGCATGTCGCTCTGGTCGCCCTATTACGGATAAAATGGATGCCATTGTTGAAAAAGTGGAGCAAGATCGGCATATCAGTAGTTACGAAGTAGCCGAAGAATTGGGAAAATTGAGCACAAAACAGTTTTGGCGCATTTGAAAAAACTGGGTACACAAAAAAGCTCGATATTTGGGTACCTCACGAGCTCACTGAAAGAAACCTAATGAACCGTGTACTCATTTGTGATTCTTTATTACGACGTAATGAAACCGAACCATTTTTGAAGAAGCTGATAACTGGTGATGAAAAGTGGATCACGTACGACAAGAACGTGCGAAAAAGGTCGTGGTCAAAGGCCGGTCAGGCTTCACAGACTGTGGCGAAACCCGGGTTAACTCGGAACAAGGTGATGCTGTGTGTGTGGTGGGATTGGAAGGGCATTATTCATTATGAGCTGTTACCACCAGGCAGGACCATCGATTCTGAACTCTACTGCGAACAACTGATGAGATTAAAGCAAGAAGTTGAGAGAAAGCGGCCGGATTTAATCAACAGAAGGGGTGTGGTTTTTCATCATGATAACGCTAGACCTCACACATCTTTAGCCACTCATCAAAAATTAAGAGAGTTTAGCTGGGAGGTGTTAATGCATCCGCCGTATAGTCCTGACCTTGCACCTTCAGATTTCCACCTGTTTCGGTCTCTTCAGAATTCTTTAGGCAGTGTCAGGTTAACATCACGAGAGGACTGCCAAAACCATTTGTCGCGGTATTTTGATCAGAAGTCCCAAAATTTCTATTGCAATTTGATCGTGTCCCTACCTACAAGATGGCAAAAAGTTATCGAACAAAATGGTACCTACATACTTTAGATAAATGTAAATAATGTATATTAAAAAATGTTTTAAATTTTCTTAAAAAATGCGAAGAAACTTTTTCCCCAACCTATTAATAAAATATTGTTCTTTTATAAATGTAAAGTGGCTCTGCATATACCTACCTACTATAACCCCAAAATAATTTAAATAAAAAGTTTTAAAAACTAAAACCCGACTACTGAAAAGTCACGCTCTAAAAAGTATGAAACAAGAAAATATTCTCGTCTGAAATTAGAAGACTGACAAATTAAAAATCCGGAGTCACAAGTCATGTTAGGGCATAATAAATCTATAGGTACATCGAACAGATTACGTGTGATAACATTTTACATGAAAATGTTTTTGATGGGATTACTTTTACCGACGAGAGTAGTGAAACACAATTGCTAAAAGTGATGAATTCCAATTTTATATTTATAAAATCATGAGGTAATTTTAATAATGATGGATACACCTAATAATAATTTTCAATTAATCACACTTACTGTAACAGTGCCAGCTTGTACGCACGGCTACAGATGAAGCTATAAATTTCCAGTATAAGCTGATCTCGCATTGTATAGGATTTCCTTACAATGAGAGGTCAGTGTAAACTGGAACCTTATAGTTTGATGTGTAGCCGTGTGTACCTACTTGCAACTATCGACTGAGTCTTTAGTTGTAGTATGGCTTTCTTAGACTGTAGATGTAATCCTTGTTATAGTAGTTTCCTCCTTGTAGATGAAAGGAAAGAAAACAAAAAGGTGGTATTAAGGATTGTTATATTTGGATAACTATTATCATTAGAAAAATATTTTAGTTTTACATGATTTATTATTATTATTTAGAGGTACTTAACTACTTAAAATTATTTATATATCAAAAAACTAAATTAAATTATATATATATTATATATTATCAAATTTATATATTTCTTTTATCTTTTAGTAACAAATCGAAACCTAATTCTTTTAATCTTACCTATACGTTTGTAAGTAATAAAATTATTAGTTTAAATATTAAGGGGAATGCGTTAAGATAGCCCGCCAAATTCAAATTTTCGTAAGTTTTTTGCAATTTACAGTTCAGTGTCAGGTTATTATGTTGATAAAAATATGATTTGAAAGTAAGAAAATTTTAATTTGGCGGGTAATCCTGGCGCTTTCGCCTTACCTATCTATCTAGGTATGTATATTATGTACTTAGGTTAAACTTATTAAGCACATTATATTTTAAGGCACAAAATTAATACTTACAAAACTTTTTAATTTTTGTCAAAGTCACGAAATTTAATTAAATCGCAACACTATGCTAAAGGCATGCTAAAAACGGACATCAAGATCTTTAATAGTTATTGTAAACAAAAAACAATAACTTAGCAAAAAATGGGAATGCAAGTTGTACTTTTTTCCTTTTTGCCTTTAATTAATACAAACAACACCTTCTGTATTCCTCAAAATATTTTCTCTACGTAGAGAAGAATTTTTACCTTTTCATCTTCACTAACTGCCGTCCGCACTCAGAGACATCGCTTAAAAATATATATCAATTGTCTTAATTAAGATTTATAAAGAACAACTGCCAAATCGTACCTGACCTTCGACACGCCGTAATACAGGGTCAAGTTAAATTAGCTAGCGAAACTCGAATCGAATCGTGAATTGAATCGTGATGGGAATCGATATTAACAAAAAAAAAAAAGCATTGATGGTTTTTTATTGGAGTCAACGAGCGCCGACACTCACTTGGCCGGTTATGGTATTTGACTGTTGCCATAAAAATTAGGTTATATAGTTATAGGCAAATCTGTGAAATACATCCTAGTGAAGAATTATCACAGGGATTACTTATTTTCATTCAAGCATTAGAAATAATTTGTGAAAAGTGCATTACGAAATCTTGTGCGAATATTTCGTTATCGGTTTTACGTCAATTTATGATATTAAAATTAGTTTCGTCCTTCCACCATTTGACCATTGAACACATATGTATAATGTATTTACATTGGTAAATAGAAATGATATCGCTAATTACAGTAATTACCCTCTTTTTGGGCTTCCCTGCAGTCGGATGGATACTGTTCGTCGTCGTCTGCCTAGCATTAATCTTGAGATATTATAATATCTTGGCTATTTAGATGTTATTTTCAAACGCGATGGTTTAACTACATGAAAAATAAGTAAGGTACGAGGGTCATTCAATAAATACTTAGCCTACAAAAAGTAAACGAAAATTTTGGAAAAGTGGCAATTTATTTTTCAACATAGTCTCCTTTTAGTTCGATACACTTAGCCCAGCGATGCTCCAACTTTTTTAACCCGTCCGAAAAATAGTTTTTGTCAAACTCTGCAAAATAGGCCTCCATGGCGGCGATGACCTCCTCATTCGATCCATATCTATTCCCGGCGAGTGATTTTTTCAGATTAGGAAACAGAAAAAAGTCACAAGGGGCCAAATCTGGAGAATACGGTGGATGGGGCAGCAATTCGTAGCGTAATTCGACCAATTTGGCCATGGCAACGGCAGACGTGTGAACCGGTGCGTTGTCGTGGTGAAACAGCACTTTTTTCTTCGCCAGATGGGGTCGTTTTTTCTTTAATTCGGCGTCGAATCGGCCCAATAAATCGGCATAGTAAAGCCCTGTAATTGTTTTACCCTTCTCGAGGTAATCGATGTAGATCACACCTTGTGAATCCCAGAAAACGGTGGCCATAACTTTTCCGGCCGATTTTACAGTTTTCGCCTTCTTTGGAGCACGTTCCCCGGTCTGGATCCATTGTTTTGATTGCTCCTTGGTCTCTGGTGTGTACCAGTGGATCCAGGTTTCATCGACGGTCACAAAACGACGCAAAAACTCCGCTGGATTCCGCTTAAACAGCGCCAAACACGTCTCCGATGTGGTCTCACGGTTGCGCTTGTTTTCTGGTGTGAGTAAACGCGGCACCCATCGCGCCGACAGCTTTCTCATGCCGAGTTCCTCGTGAAGAATATGATGCACTGTTCCTTCTGAAATGCCTACAGTCTCAGCTAGCTCCCGAACCTTCAATCGGCGATCTGCCAATACGAGATCATGGATTTTTTTAATGTTTTCCTCCGTTGCAGCTGTTTTCGGTGCACCTGGACGTGGTTCATCAAAAACCGACGTACGGCCACGTACAAACTCGTTGAACCAATTCTTGACGGTGGCCATCGATGGAGAAGAGTCACCGTACACAGCATCCAAGCGCTCTTTGATTTCGATGCGCGTTTTCCCTTCCAAAAATAGGAATCGAATCACCGAACGATATTGCTCTTTTTCCATTTTTGTAAAACCGATCGACACGTTCGCTTCCATAAGTTGTCAAATTAAAACAAATGAAGGGATTGGAATGAAAATTTGAAAAAAGAATTAAAAAAGAATGTGCTACACTGTGGTAAAACTCTTTTGAAACTACAGCGCCCTCTGGCGATGAGGCTAGGTACTTATTGAATGCACCTCGTACATACAGCTTGTATAAGAATTTGGTCATCATCCTTTTAAGTAAGGAGTCGGGAGTTTCGGGGTTGTACCGTGTTGTTAACGACGGATAGTGTAGTGATGCGCACGGCGCAGTCGCCGGCGCAACTCAGCCGGGAACTTCTCGTAACAACGACGGCAAGCGGGGCGCTCGTCGTATTCGTAGAACTTGCTTCTCGTACTAAGGGCGGTATCGCACACGGAGCAAGCGAAGTGGTGTACACACCAAGCTTTGTTCAGGGCCGTGAAAACTAAACCAAAAATTATACTTATTTGAAAGATATGTTCCACGGAAAAAATATTCTATAGCCGACTTGGCTTTTGTAAAATACTTACCATCACCAGCAATCACTTGGTTGCACACATAACACAAGTTTCCAAACAACTGATGGTAATGCTGTTCGCAGTAGGCTAGACCCTTCTTCTCGTAATGGCGATGACCATGGAATGGCTTCTCACATTTGGCACACACAAAGTGCTGAAAAAAGGGCAGTCCTTGATTTAGGTAAAATAATTAATAATAGAAGAGTAAGTTCTGTAGTAATAAAGTTACACACCTCAACATGCCAATGTTTCCCAAGGGCAGTGACAATCCTCTCCTCGATTGGACGTCGGCAAGCTCCACAAATGGGAATACCCATTTTATCATGGCAACGTAAGCAGAAGAGATTGTTCTGCAAACAAAATGCATAAATAAATAAACAATGAATACAATGCCGTTTTATTCTTGTTTCTGTTAGAAATTACACTTGACACAATCATGTGTTTACATGACCCTCGACTATTCTGTTTTTTTTTTTTAGTAATCTACCAATATAATATATACTTACCACATCATTGGCAGCGTATCCAGGGCGATTCTTGACCTCCCTAGCTGTATGATCAAGCTCCACGCCACACGTGGCACATGTGAAGTGGTAGCCGTGGTACACCTCGCCTCGGTAACGTAACGGCTCACCGTCAATAACACCACTGTAAAGAAACAATTTGGAAATTGATTCACAGATAAGTTAAGGGTTGACATCAAAGTATGAACTGGTGTAATATAACTTAAAATTTTGCCAAGCAAGTTTACAGTTAATCAAAATCTACTACTCGTATGTGACTGTTAACATGACCTATCGATTCATTAAGTTCGATTTACTAGGAGAAAACTAGATTACTTACTGGCACTTATGGCACATGTAGTTAAGCAGTCCGTCGGCTTTAATACGTGCGTTGCAGGTGTGGCACAGAGCACGCCCACCATTTTTAATAAAGCCTGCATCGGCAAGCTCGACATTACAGTCCTCACAACGAAAGCATGCAGGATGCCAGTTGGCATTCATTGCTTTTATCACGCGACCAATCACAAATTCGCCTGAAACAAGTCAAAAAGCCAATGACAAAATTTATGAGCAGTGGTGCTTCTTTTTTTAGTTAGCGGACATTAATGAATCTTTAAAAATTAGGTACAATATAATATAATAACGAAATATTGTGATTTGGTAAATCATCAAAATCAGTCCAAACTGAGTTATATCATCATGGTGATTTATGCGATGGCACTTCAGGGCTAAATCCCTCGATTTCATTCAATCATTTTTTAGTAAGTACCTATTTTGAAACTTCTGCCTGTGCTAGGAATCTAACCCGATAGATAACTTTTATGAAAAAAAGTATCCTGTATTCTTATACCATAGCAATATTGTTGCTAATATAGATCAAATACTTACCGCAAATAAAGTGGCCTATTTTTTACATTCTTAAAGCCACTGAGTACTTATTTAGCAGATTTAAATATAACAAAAATAAGGTACTTATTATCTGCCAGGTAAGTTAACTAGAACTAATCCAGACGTGATAAAACGGTATATTTCTGTCAGATACCTGTTATGGGACATTTTTGAAGACATGTTTGTCTGAAAACAAGTTATGTATGTTTCATGCATTCAGATTATGTGGTTGCTATAATAAAGTTCAAATATTTTTCCAGGAAAAAGTCCAAACTAAAGTAAAGCTAAAAATAAATATTAGTAATAAAATAAGTACCGCATTTTCCGCAACAAGGCGCAAACAGCACTTGAAAGTCACGTTCACAGTATTTGCGACCTTCAAACTCGTAGAATACACCTTCAGGAAACACACGGAAACATTGTGCACATCTGAAAGATATGAACATCAAATAAATTGCTTGACATCCTTAAAAGCAGTAGTGCACAAATCATCATCTGCCTAGCCTTTTCCCAACATGTTGAGGTCGGCGTCCAGTCTAACCGGATATAGCTGAATACCAGTTTTTTATATGAGCGACTGATGATCAAGCATTAATTATTAATTATTGCAAATAATAATGTCTAATACATTTTATTTTGTATTTGATGTCAATATAAATATTTTTATAAAAAATCTTTGGGGTAATTGCGTAACACAGATAAAATGACATCCGATCGCAGTATTCGCAGTCTTTCATTTTGACAGTCCAGCCACTTTTATTACGTTGTTGATCAGACGAATTTATAAAACCTATATTATAGCAATGGATTAGGGATTTCCTTCAAAACACTTGGATTGTGATTGAAAGTGTGGCGCTAGTCAAGCTGAGGCGAATCCCGCAAGGGAAGCGAGACGACATTAGCACCTGCCGGTTTTGTCAACCAAGGGCGCTGGCTCATTATTGCTTTGCGTTGCGTCGTCGCAGCGTCGTTTTCCATATATTTTAAATGACATGCCACATTAAAGCGTTGCGTCGACACGCGCGAGGTTTCAACTTTCAACGGATCGACAGACGAAGAGACGAAGCGGGGGGAGGATGATACGCTGTGCTGCCGGAGCTCCCCGGTCCGACGACGGCCGACGGACAGTGTTCCACTGTTGTGGAGACTGAGGTGCGTGCATCGTCCTCTTACGCTGCGACATCGTGCGTCATCGCTACGCAGGTGTGGAATACAATGCGTTGATCCGATGCGACGACGCAACGCAACGCACTAATGAGGCATCGCTCATGACTTTTATGGAGGTTTTCAAACTGGAACGAACATGCCTCTGTTGTTTTAAGAACTTCCTAATCATTAAAACAATAGACGCGTGCAGTCGCATCGCACGTCCCATGCAGGATTGATCTCAGTTTAATTAGACAGTCCTTAAAGATACAGACCATAGAAAAACTTACACAAAGCAGTTGGTATGCCAAAGTTCGCCATTAGAATTGACAATCTTTTCATTAGGTTCAAAGCCGTCGCCGCAGCGGGTGCAGAACATGTTGTCCAGAGACATTGTCGCTAATCTATAAAAAAAATGTTTCATTTTGTCACCAAAATAGTTATATTGGAAAATTATCAGACCTGTTGCACTTTATCAGTAAATCATTAATAATTGCTGGTAGAACGGATGGCCGATGGGGTCGAACGGTTCTTGAGTGACAACCCCGAGAGCTTTCAGCTAGAACTTCAGAATTGTTTCGTGTGCCTAGCTAGGGAGTTCCGCGGTCGATTATTACCATGGGTTCATTGAAAATTTCCTAAGGTCGGGAGTCGGGACTAAGATCTTCAAGACCCGTCTACAAATAAGTAGATACAAAAGATTCTACTGTCAAGGGCATGGACGAGATGCGTGAGATGATCCTGCAGCTCAATAGACGAATTTCCAAGACCTTAAAAAGGCGACCTTCGCCGCTTTCTACTGAACGTATGAGCGGAACAAGGGCTCCAGTCTTTGCAAGAGGTCTGTCTGTGGGCACAGCCAGCTTACGAAATTTAAAGACCGGTGATAGCAGAATCTTATCCACCAAACCAGAACTTTTGATGAGATCTCGAGGTTCTGTGGTACAGTTGTATACGTCAACCAGGCAAACGACCGTAGAGGTAAATTGACCCATCACTACACCAAAAACTTGCGATGTCAACCAGCAAGATTGGAATGGCTCTGAAGCAGATTAAAAACAACAAGGCGCCGGATGATGACGGAATTACGACAGAACTCCTGAAGGCCGGTGGAAAAATGGTTCGTAAGGGCCATTACAAGCTGTTTAATTCAGTCATACCTACTCGACGGAAAAACGCCACAGGCATGGAACAAAGTTGTGGGAATAATCTGTTTTTAAAAAGGGCGACAGTGTCCTGCTTAAGATAAATAGGCCCATTTCACTTTTGAGCCATGTCAGCTATTCTCAAGAGTCATCACGAACCGTCTCGCGCGCATGTTTGAAGATGTCCAACCTTCCGAACAAGCCAGATTCTGAAAAGGCTTCAGTACCGTAGACGACATATGCTGCGGAATGTTATACAGAAGTCCGAAGAGTATATAACCTACCTCTTTGATTTGGTTGCAACTTTAGCTGTACTGCAGTCTCTTCAACTGTGCCAGATTGACTGTTGGTACATCAGTGTTTTGTATGAAACATTACTGTGTCAGTCTGATTCCAAGATTCAAATATATATTCTCATTTGTGTTACTGGCACGCAAGGTACAGCAAAAAACTACTTCACAGTAAGTTTTTAACTAGCAGCTATGCCATAGAGATAGGAAGATTTGATTTTAAATTTCGATCTGGCGTTTTTCAAGGAAAAATAAGGTTTTTCTCCAATACTTTCACCAAACAAATACTTTGAGTGCAACATCATACAGTTGTAGCTTCACTAGCCATGGTATTGTAGGAGTTCTATACAGCCGCAGCTTGCATTGAGAAGAATGAAATTACTGAACTACTACTGAACTGTCTCAAGGTTAGCACATACATGGCTAATAACTTTTGTGATGCAAGTACTCTAAGAATTCCCAGCAACATTGCTTGCTCAAGGAGTTTGGGAAGACATTAATTTTTTTCTCATATCACTGAACAAGAACCAATTCATAAAATACATGAGTCATAATGGCATGAACAATAATTTTTTCTAAACAAGTATTTTATTCTTGTTTTACTGTGACTTTCATAGAACAAAAATGCTATTATTCATCCCAACGGTTGCAATATCCTCAGATAATTTTTTAAGTTAAATACTTTTACTAAAATAGCATTGTATGGTGTTCTAATTTACTAACATAAAAAGTGAAACAGGTACTAATAGGGTAAATATTTGGAGTATTGTAATACTGTAACAGGCAAATTCATAAATGACTTGTTTAGGTATTTAGGTACTAAAGCTTGATGGTATTAAATATCAGAGGCAGTTTCATTTGGTTAAGAATTACAATTAATTTGGTGGTATGAAGTGATTGGTTTCTATTGTAAGTTAGGAAAATAAAAATTATTTGCATGACATGAATGTTGAAGGCTACCAGCGAATTATTAATTTCTGTTACAAACCTTGTATTAATTTGCAAGCACTATGACATCTAGGCCAAGAAATATTTAGATTAAAAGTAATGAATTGTGCTATTCTATGGGAATATTAATAACTATGCATGTGGAGGTGTGGTGCCAGTTATGAGCAATCAAGGTAGGTATTAAGTATGTTAACCACTCCCTCCCACGATTGCAGATGTAGCTTACCCTGGCATTTTCCCCTGCAATAATTGTATAATATCAAAAATATTACGTGTTCTTCAACGTATGTTCTGTCAAAAAGAAGAATATGTTGGATAAATAAAGCTTAACTTCTATAGGAATATAGGTAACTGTGTCGATACAAATAGACGTGATGCAACGGTGTCAAAAATAGTAATCAAACAATAACCATACAAAAGATTTACTTACTTTAATTATGGTTTCGATAAAATTATGAAACTAGACGTCTAAAACATTACAATATTTTGATGGAATTATTATTATTTGATTCAAAAATCTTTTTATTCACATGTACACCACAAGCCCCACGAAAACTCCACACCCACAGCCACAGACGAATTGAGACGAAGTAGTTAGTATACACAAATGTACTCTGTGGTAGTATAGCCATATACTATGATAGTCTTTGAGTATCAGTGTGTCCAGATTTAAATTGAACATAATGCTAGCTGCTTGCCTAAATTCTGCCAATTCCTGCTATATTTTTTTTTTTGTAAAAAATGCCAACATTCTGTTAATGAATTAGGACATTATTTGTACTAATGTATTTAAAAAAACGCAAAAGTAATTACTAAAATATTTATTAACAATTAATAACGACTAATTTTCTGTGGTATCCAAGTTTTTATACAGAGCTGTCGAGCTTTGAGCTACACTCCTACCAACTTATCTGTGAAATGGCGAAAATTGGAAATACGGCCGTCATGTTGAAATGTCTTCGATTGTGCCGACGCATGTCATTCGATTGTATCGACGCATCGACGGTGGCGTCCTCTTTCAGTTCACAGATAAGTTTGTAGGACTGTACCTTTATCATAATTTTTGATGACGTAAAATTTACGCATCCACCCTGTTCTTTTACGGGCTGTTTGACATGTAGAATTACAGCAACATTTTTTTTTTTTTTTTTTTATCCGTAGTTCAGTGTTTATATTGTTCATTTGAGAAATTAAGCGCTCATAAGCCGTATTGGACATAGGCAAAATCATCATGGCCTTTGCGAAATCGACCAAGTTCGGATAGCTCCATCTGCTTTGGTGATTTTTGAAATGTGGCCCCAAAATCTCTCAGTGGTCATAGGTTTAGGATCAGAACATCTTTAAAATTTTACCCAAGTGAAGCAGCAGGAATTTGTCAATGTCTAATCCTGCTAATTTTCTGCGGAGGTTTTCTAAGATTCTACCAAAATCTGCTATCTTTTCAGATCTGCGACACAATCTGCTAAGTCCTAAATTGAGGATCAAATCCTGCTAAAATCGCAGAATCCTGCTAAATCTGGTCACACTGTTGAGTATAGCTATGCTGTTATAAGCCCACTGCAGTGTTGCCGTTAGTTTGTGGCTACATTTCAGGCAGGCTACATCAAAGAAAAAAGTGGCCAGTTTTGTAAATAAATTACTTTCGAAATTCCGCTAAAAGTGGCTAAAGTATTTTTGGGTTACTTTATCCTATTAATAATGTTAATAGTATAATTTTAATATATAGGGATGGGGATAAGTGGATTTAAGTGTTGTTAAAAAAGTATTAGAATATGGATACAAATTTATAGCTAAAAAACATTAAAATTATTGTTTTTTTTAGTAAAAATTTAAAAATCAATTTGAAAGTTTACAATGTCTTCTGGAATCCCTTCGTTAATGGATGATGATGTGAATGGTATTTCAGTTGGTTTTATTGGTTTGAGCGTTTTTGTGACTGGTTAAACCTTCAGATGGCAAAACAGTAATAGAAGTAGGTATGTAGTAATAATTTAAAAGTAGCCAGAAGTAGCTAGATTTATTTTGGTGGCTAAAACGGATTATTTTTTGGCTAAAATGGTTGAAAATCCGCTAGATCTAGCCACAAAGTGGCTAAAACGGCAACACTGGCCCACTGCATAGATAATACACTTTATAGCCTACTCTTTACAGCACAGCAGATGAGCAGGCAGACCCACAGAGCATGTACACTCCTACCAACTTATCTGTGAAATGGCGAAAATTGGAACTACGGCCGTCATGTTGAAATGTCTTCGATTGTGCCGACGCATGTCATTCGATTGTGTCGACGCATCGACGGTGGCGTCCTCTTTCAGTTCAAGATAAGTTGGTAGGACTGTAACTTTGGCAGACCCACTGACCCACAGAGCAGACAGTAGCACAGAATACATAAATACTCCACAGAACACAAATATACTCATAAAGTCCTAACGGAGAAACATGGACACGCCGCGCCCTATTAGGTCTATATTAGGTTGGGGAAAAAGTCTTTTCGCATTATAGTATGTATGAACTTAAAATAAAATATCTTTGGTTATACTATTTGTATCTGGCTGGTTTTGGTAACATTGAAAGTTTAAATTTGAAAGAACATAATTCCAAATTCAAATTAGGAAAAAGTGTGATTTTCATTTGTTTTTCGTACTGTTAAGATGAGTGAATCTAATGAAGAAATTCGATACGTTTTAAAAGTTTACTACAAAAAAGGTAAAAATGCAACGCAAGCCGCGAAAAAAATTTGCGATGTTTATGGACCCAGTGCAGTGTCTGTGAGAGTAGCACAAATTTGTTTTAAGCGTTTTCAATCCGGAAATTTTGATGCCAAAGATGCACGACGCTCTGGTCGCCCTATCACGGATAAAATGGATGCCATTTTTGAAAAAGTGGAGCAAGATCGGCATATCAGTAGTTACAACGTAGCTGCAGGACTGGGAATTGACCACAAAACAGTTTTGGCTCATTTGAAAAAAACTAGGTGCACAAAAAAGCTCCATATTTGGGTACCTCACGAGCTCACTGAAAGAAAGCTAATGAACCGTGTACTCATTTGTGATTCTTTATTACGACGTAATGAAACCGAACCATTTTTGAAGAAGCTACTAACTGGAGATGAAAAGTGGATCACGTACGACAAGAACGTGCGAAAAAGGTCGTGGTCAAAGGCCGGTCAGGCTTCACAGACTGTGGCGAAACCCGGGTTCACTCGCAACATGGTGATGCTGTGTGTGTGGTGGGATTGGAAAGGCATTATTGATTATGAGCTGTTACCACCAGGCAGGACAATCGATTCTGAACTCTACTGCGAACAACTGATGAGATTAAAGCAAGAAGTTGAGAGAAAGCTGCCGGAATTAATCAACAGAAGGGGTGTGGTTTTTCATCATGATAACGCTAGACCTCACACATCTTTAGCCACTCAGCAAAAATTAAGAGAGTTTGGCTGGGAGGTGTTGATGCATCCGCCGTATAGTCCTGACCTTGCACCTTCAGATTTCCACCTGTTTCGGTCTCTTCAGATTCTTTAGGCAGTGTCAGGTTAACATCACGAGAGGACTGCCAAAACCACTTGTCGCGGTATTTTGATCAGAAGTCCCAAAATTTCTATAGCAATGGGATCATGTCCCTACCTCCAAGATGGCAGAAAGTTACCGAACAAAATGGTACCTACATACTTTAGATAAATAATGTAAATAATGTATATTAAAAAATGTTTTGAATTTTCTTAAAAAATGCGAAGAAACTTTTTCCCCAACCTATTATTAGGTCTTTACCTGTGAAATTGCCGTTCTGCAGTACTGGCCATTTCAAATCAAAATAATTTTTGTTTGGCTAAGAATTCTAATTTCAAATTAATTTTATTTTAAAAACATGGATTATTTTTTCCAAAAGTAGTCATTTGTTTATTGATTAGTGTTACATTTTCATCGCATTTCTTTTTCGTCATCATGGATACGTTAAAAATTCGAGTAATTATGGAATATGACTACCGTCGTGGCAGCAACGCGGCACAAGCGGCACGCAACATCAACGACGTTTACGGAGCTAACACTACAAACCAACGCACCACTTGTTATTGGTTTGCTCGCTTCCGTTCTGGAAATTTCGACCTGAAAAATGAATCTCGCGGTCGTCCGAAGACTGGTCGACAATGACGAATTAAAGGCGATTGTGGAAGCTGATGATACACAATCTACGGCTGAATTAGCAGCAGCTTTCGACGTTAGCGTCAAAACAATATTGGTCCATTTGCGTCAAATTGGCAAGGTAAAAAAGCTTGACAAATGGGTGCCCCACGAACTCAATGATCGCCAGCGCGAAGTACGCGTCGAGACGTGTCTTGCACTGCTCAACAGACACACATTAATGAAGGAATTTTGAACCGCATTGTTACCTGCGATGAAAAATGGATTCTGTTTGATAACCGCAAGCGCTCAGCAAGTTGGTTGGATCCTGGTTCAGCACCTAAACAATGCCCTAAACGAAAACTTACCCCTAGAAAAGTGATGGTCACTGTTTGGTGGTCTAGCGCCGGTGTGATTCATCACAGCTTCTTACCAAACGGGGTGAGCATTACTTCAGATGTGTACTGTGAAGAACTGAACACAATGATGGAGAAGCTGGCACAACTCCAACCAGCATTGGTCAATCGCTCGTCTCCGCTGCTCCTGCAAGACTCAAACTCAAACTCAAGGCATTTATTTCAAATAAACCAATTACAGGCACTTTTGAATTGTCAATGGGTCGGTCAGTCAGAAAGATGAAGCTAGTTGCCCATTCCAAAGCGTAGTAGATCCCTATGGAGAAGAACGGGCAAGAAACTCCACGGACACTCTTTTAAATCATAATATTTTTACAAAATATTGGTTACATCGTTCAAGTTGAAAATATACATGTGAGAACAATGTAGAAAGACGTGCACGTTAAAAAGCGTCCGTAATAAAAAGATAATAACTAAAACAACTAAATTAAATATTAAAATTAAAAAATAAGCCATGGCAGCTAAGAGACGACCAGTCCCAACTGACGGCGCTCGTTCACGAACATGACGCATGGATCAGCACCATTTAGCTCAACCATTTTGAAGGGAACTTAATGATCCAACACACACGCCACCATCAGCGAGACATTTGAGTGAGCATGACATACTCTCAACCGCCAGGGCACACTCAAGTCAGTGAAAGACGTACCCAGTAAAAGGTAGCTTAATAGTAGCTACATAGTGCTCACACGTGCTATGCAATTATATAATACTAAGAGATTGAATCTAAACAATGCAAAGAAAGTTTTCTCTCATCTTAATCTTCAGCAGGTCCAACAATATATCCGAATGCTAATCAATTAATTAATGCGTCCTTGTGGAGCAGGACAAGCATTTAGCCAAGCATTTTTGTCAGCGATGTAATCCCCCAACTTATAATATGCCTGGCTGCATAGTGTGCGTTTTATACAAGATTTAAATTTCCTTTCATTCAGATGGAGTATGTGGGGAGGTATTTTATTATAACATTTTAAACAGTACCCCATGAAGGATGAGTCTACTTTAGCCAGTCTGAAACCTGGTTGAACTAATTGGTCCCTATTTCTAGTCCTATAATTGTGTCCTTCACCTCTTTTACCGAAAAGATTTAGATTTTTCCTTACGTACATGATGTTTTCGTAGATATATTGACAAGGTACCGTCATGATGTTAATATCTTTAAACAGTTCCCTTAGAGAATCGCGCCTGCGGAGGCCATATATTGCTCTGATGGCTCTTTTCTGCAGAATAAAAATAGACTCTATGTCTGCAGCCCGTCCCCATAGTAAAATACCGTAAGACATAATACTATGAAAGTAACTGAAATAGACCAGCCTTGCGGTGTCTACATCAGTGAATTGACGGATTTTTCTCACCGCATATGCTGCTGAACTTAGCCGTCCTGCAAGAGATGTTAAATGCGGACCCCATTGCAGCCTTGAGTCGATCGTGATCCCCAGGAAAACAGCTTTATCGACGAATTCTAGTTTCTCTTTATTCAATACTATGTCACAATCAGTACTTTTAACATTTGGGAAAGCAAATCTTATACATTTAGTCTTTTTCCCATTTAATACTAAATTATTAGCAGTGAACCAATTATGGATCTCCAGTAGGGCGTTATTTACGTCGTCAAGATTTGATGCACGTCTATTTATCTTAAAAATTAAGGATGTATCGTCAGCAAATAACACCATTTGTGGTTGGTTTTTTAATAAATGGGGTAGATCATTAATATATACTAAAAAGAGGAAAGGACCCAATATCGAGCCCTGTGGAACACCCATTTGTACTTTTAGACCGAGTGAATTGACACCATTTATTTGAACTTGTTGCTGTCTATCATTTAAATAAGATTTTACTAAACTGAGCGCAAGTTTACCTAGTCCGTAATGCTCAAGTTTCAAGAGTAAGGTTTCGTGATTTACGCAGTCAAATGCCTTGGAGAGGTCACAAAAGATTCCTATGGCATCTTGGGCCTCCTCCCACGCTGAAAATATGTGTTTTAATAAAGTGGCACCCGCGTCAGTCGTGCAACGTCCTTTGGTGAAACCAAATTGCTGATCGTGCAAGATTTGGTTGGTGTTAAAATGATTAAGCATTTGATCGAGCATTACCTTTTCGAATACCTTGCTGAATACCGGCAACACGGATACTGGTCTATAAATTGTTGGTGTGTTTACTGTCCCCAGATTTAAAAAGTGGTATAACCTTACTAAATTTCATTAAATCCGGGAAGACTCCTTCATCCACACACAAATTAAATATTAATGCTAAGTATGGTGCTATAGTCTCGATTATGGATGTACAAACTTTGATAGACATTCCCCATAGATCTTCGGTCAATTTTATTTTAATGTGCCGAAAAGCTTTTTTAACTACCATGGGGGTTAAATTGAAATTCAACCGGGCAGCTTGGAACGTTCGCTCTTAATAAATCAATTGAGACATCGGGTGAGGAATTTAAAGCTTCCGTCGTTTTAGATGGTATATTTGTAAAGAAGTGTACAAATTCTTGAGCTACTTCTAAGTTAGAGCTTATATCACCATGAGAAGTCTCCAATGTAAAATCCGTGTTTCGTATTTTTTTCCTATTAGTTTCATTATTTATAACTTTCCACACTGCTTTTACTTTATTTTCTGCTGATTTGATCTTGTTACTAATATACAGGGCTTTAGCTATTTTGCAAGTATTTCTAAAAATTTTGGAATATGTAGCAACATACTTGTTGAACGTCACAGTGTTAATGTAAGGCTTAAGGCCATACAATTCGAATAATCTTTCCCTACTTATCCTAATACCTCTAGTTGCCCAGTCACTAAATAAAAAGTTAGGGAAAATATTTTTTGTTTTCTTTTCAAAAGTTTTATTTATTGAATTCAGTGAGCACTACTGAAAAGAAATCCTCATATAGTTTATTTGCTCCGTCCATATTATGGCCCAGAACATTTAACCTATTACCTAGGGCACTATTGAATCTATTTAATTTGCCAGCTGTTATTGGTCTAAATTGTATTTGCACTTTTTGCAAAGTTGTTTTAGACTTAAAAGTTACTGTTTGCCCACTGTGATCAGATGGTAAATAATTTACGATGGCTTTATCTAAATAATCACAATCGCAGAAAATATTATCAATACAAGTAGCAGAAGTGAGAGTTACTCTAGTCGGTTCTGTAAAAATATTAGATAAATTGAATGATTTAAAAAGGCTTAATAATCTACAGCTATTTGAATTATTTTCCAGAATATTAATATTAAAATCACCACAAAAAATTGCAGCTTTATTACCGGATGCAAGTTTCGCTAGTACATCTTCCATTATTGACTCAAATAAAGAAAAGTTCTGACAATTAGGGGGTCTGTACACGCACACTACAACATGCTTATCCAGCTCAACACAGGATAGTTCGACGCAATGTTCCACTGATAAACCAACTATGTCATTACGTTGCTTAGATTTTAAACAATTTTTTATCAAAATTAGAGAACCTCCACGCAGCATAAATCTACGGCTAAAACAACTGCCCACACTATAGTTCTCATAATTAATTAGCATTTGGTAATCCTTTAACCAATGTTCAGTAAAACAAACAATGTCAAACTTTGTTTTTTCTAAAAACATTTCAATTTCTAATAATTTGGAAGAAATACCTTGAATATTTTGATGGAATAATTTCAAGGCATTCTGCTGAACTCCTTTTCGACAATTATTTATTTTAGAGCAAGAAGACACCTTGTTGTTGTTAGGTATAAGAATATTCTTACTGGTACCTTCTGTTGTCTTACAAACTAGTTTAAATTACTATCCGGAGTTAACCCCAAGACTTCAATATCATCACCAGGCAATGAGCTTCTAGTGAGTGTGGGACATGGAACCTCCTTCGTACAATTTGTGTAAATATTTATAGCATTTGAGCTACATTTATTCAGGCTCACCACCTTATTATTAGTTACCATTTGAGATCGATCTTGTACTATATCAGATATATCTTGGTTGAGGGTACAGTCTTGAGACAAACTCTCAGTCTGGGACGGGTCCTCCGTTGCCTCAGGCTGGACAGCATCACGGTTTGAAACCTTCTGACAATTACACTGACACAAAACTAACTCATTTGCCGCAAGAATATGTTCTTTAATTTGGTTCTGAGAGCCCACATATTTCATGTAAAGGGAACTAAGTCTGCTCTCAAGTACCTGCATGTCAGACTGTAAGCGCTGTGTATCAATCTCATAGATTTTTTTGCTGTCTTCTAATTTGATTTGACAATTAGTTAACTTCTTGATTAGACAACGCGCGACCTCATACTGCACAGCAGACGGTCTCCAAGTTGCAAGAACTGGGGTTGGAAGCTCTCCGTCATCCGCCCTACTCACCAGACCTTGCGCCTACAGACTAGGTACTACTTTTTCCAGAATTTGGATAACTTCTTGGCGGGAAAAAAATTCAATACCCGAGAGGCAGTACAAAATGCCTTTGAAGAATTTGTTGCCTCCCATCCAGTTGATTTCTTTAAGAAGGGCATCAATAAACTGCCACTGCGTTGGGAAAGATGCATTGATTGCATGGGTGATTACTTCGATTAATACAAATAAAAAATGCATGAAAAAAATTCGTTTAAATTTTTTCATACAAAACGGCAATTTCATAGGTAAAGACCTATTATATTCTATACATACATATGCACATGAGTAAATTCGATGCAAAATGTGAAATATCGAGAGGTCGCATTTTTTCTAATAAAATAATCGTATTTGATAAAAGGGACAATATTTAAGTTGTAAATTATTATGGCAACATTTTGTCGTGATGTAGTGACAGTTGTAGGGTTGGCAGTTATTACTCTAAATAGTGTATATTATCTATGGGCTGAGTGAGTGTGAGCAGTGTTGCCGTTTTAGCCACTTTGTGGCTAGATCTAGCGGATTTTCGACGGTTTTAGCCAAAAAATAATCTGTTTTAGCCACCAAAATGAATCTAGCTACTTCTGGCTACTTTTTAGATTATTACTACATACTTACCTACTTTTATTACTGTTTTGCCACCTGAAGTTTTGACAAGTCACGAAAACGGTGAAACCAACTGAAATACCATCCTTAACATCATCCATTAACGATGAGATTCCAGAATTTCCTGATGACATTGTAAACTTTCAAATAGATTTTTATTTTTTTACTGAAAAAACAGTAATTTAATTTTTTTTTAGCAAAGTATAAACTTGTAAACAGTTTTTAATATTTTTTAACAACACTATTCAATATTGTTTTATTAAATCCACTTATCCCCATCCCCGTCCCTATATATTAAAATTACATTAACAATATTAGGATAAAGTAAGCCAAATTATACTTTAGCCTTTATTTACAAAACTGGCAACTTTTTTCTTTGAACCACTTTGCCACAAACTAGATGGTCCTAATGGCAACACTGAGTGTGACTTGTGAGTAGTATTAATTAGCTTGCTACATAATACTAATCTGTGGTATTAATACTACTTCGTCTGTGGTAGTGGTAGTATCAGTACCTAAGGGAAGTTATAGGTAACCGTTTCTTGAGGAGCTATGAGATAAGTTTTGTAAAAAATGGAAACAAATAGGGCGAATTTAAAAGCTGTAAAAGAACTAGTATTAGATGAACATAAGTTAGTAACCTATATTACGCTTAGCAAGGAGCTGTGTATTCATGTGAACGAAGCAAAATCTTTATTGTGTGAATTAATCCAAGACCTAAGAAATGCTCAGCCAGAAATTAACCTTCGTATTTCTTATGTGATATCTGGTTTACTAAACAACAACAGTGGATGTGTTACTGTATGTTCCGAAACAGATTTAGGCACTCTGAAGAAAACATTAAAAATCATATTTTATGAGCATGTTTACTGCGTCAGTCGAGGGCCAAAGTCTGTGGATAACGTTGCTTTGACTGTAATAGACAAATTCGAAGATCTTGCATTATGTACGGGGTTAATAAGAGCTAACTCTTGCTCAAAGAGAACTGAAAATGAAATAGGAAACTTGATTTCCAAAAATCATGCTGTTTTGGATGTACCTAAATCATCAAGTGCCCTACAGAAACCTAAGGTTATAATGAAAGAAGTTAAATCTGTGAGTGAAAGTAAGTTAGCACCTAATGCAAAATCTGAAATCCCATCTCCTAAGAAAGATAAATCAAACAATCACAAAACACCTACTAAAACAAACAACAATAAAACTGCTGGAAAGAGTATTGCAGGGTTTTTCAGCAAAGTTAATAGCGATTTCACAAAAGCCAAAAAAGCTAAAGTTCACGAACCCAAGATAAAACTGGAAAAAGATATTAAAATTGAGCCAACTAGTACTGATACTAACATATCACCCACTGTAACAAGTGCATCAAACACTGTGAAAACTAAAGCAAACAATAACAAAGCTCTCACACAAATAAAGAAGAATGCTAAAGTTGATAAAAAACGCAAGAGACTTTTACATGTGTCGGATAGTGAGAGTGAAACGGAAGAAATTGATTGTTTCAATCCCAATGAAATGGATGTTGATCATCAGTCTGAAGATGAAATACCTCCTACACCAACCATAAATACAGTTAAAATAACATCAGGGATAGTAAATCCTAAGAAAAGGAGAAAGATTGTAGATAAAACATATACTGATGAAGATGGTTATATTCTAACAAGAAAAGAAGAAGTGTATGAGAGTTTCTCAGAAAATGAGGAAGATGCAAAAGAGAATACCAAACAAATTAAAGAAAATGGGAAACAAGAAACAGATCATGATAGACATACAAAGGGAAATGCTGACCAAGCAAAAGTTGTTAAAAATGAGCCATCTCCAAAGAAAACTAAGAGTAAGAAGATGTCACCACCAAAAAAAGGGAAGCAGCCCACAATAAATAATTTTTTTAAGAAGGTCTGATCTGAGATTAAATCAAACAATCATGTAATTCTTTTAAACTGAGTTCGCTATTATTATTTTCCTTCAATGTATTAGGTATTTGGTTTGATTGTGTTTGTATAGTAAAACAACAAACATTTATTTGTCAATTTTATTGTTGGAACATTACATTCATTAAATAAAACATAGCAGTAGGTACATTTGTCTATCTCTTGGTTCCAATGGCCACAACCCAGTCTGGATGAACTTGCACATCTACCAGGTATGAACATTTTGTGTTGTAGGTTGATGAAAGGACATCTTGGCTTGATAGTTGCCTGTAAATAAAAGAGTATTTCAGTGGAGAGTGAGGTATTGGCTCTCTATTTTAAAGATGCCTCACCAAGTAAAGACAAAACATACTTATTCTTAGAGTTACAATCCAACATCATTTTGACAATGCCATCCATGCCAGCAGAACATAGCAGAGAATTGTCAACCAATGGATCACTGGGATCTGGCAGAACCCTGTTAGTCAAACTGGGCTTGCCTACAGATGACCAGTCCAGTGCAGTAACCTTCCCATAGTGGCCTCTATACTCATGAATACAGTTGCATGCTGCTAAGTCCCAAACTTTGATTTTCTTGTCATCTCCTGAGAAAAAAAAAAAGAAGGGTACAATTTTAAGAAAAAACCGGCCAAGTGCGAGTCGGACTCCCACACGAAGGGTTCCGTACCATATTTAACACAACACATTTAAAAAAAATACTTCAATTTAAAAAACACGTTTCTTGTATGGGGATCCCCTTTAGTTGTTAACTTTATTTTTATGAAAATAGCATAATCAGCATATAGCATAGAAATATATAAAAACAGGAGAAGTGGAAAAGGGGCGTGTCTGTGTCCGCGCGTCATGACCAGTATGATCCATTTCATAGTCAAATGGCCGTTTCCACGAACTAGTGAGCTTTTCATTGTGATCGAATTCAATTTATAAGAATGCGTGTTGTTCAGTGGTTTCTTGTAAAAACCGAAGCCAAAACAAAAACTGTAAATCATGGAATCATTTACCCTATTATGTAAGAACGAATCGTAAAATACCTACTGCTATTCCTGCTTTTACTAAGTTATTTTTGTTTTCAAATATCACAGCGACTGTACTAGTGACTGGACGCAAGCAATGTAAAAATCACAAAACGATACTTTATTTATGCGGATGGTCGCGTAGTACGCACGGCCACAGATCAAGCTATACATTTCCAGTATAAGCTGATCTCGCATTGTATAGGATTTCCTTACAATGAGAGGTCAGTGTAAACAGGAAATGTATAGCTTGATGTGTACGGCCGCTGTGTCTTGCGATGAGCTAGTGATGCGCTTGTGCAGATCCACTAACGTAACTTATCGACAACAATGTCGATTGGCGAATGAATATAATGGCTTTTATAATTTATTCTTCAATTTGTCAATTGTTTTAACCCGCTTGGATGTTTTTTTGCTTATTTTGACTATTTTACAGCGTAGTAGAGAAATGCGTAACCAACGTTCGTACAGTGAGTTAATTTAATTTTAGGTTAATAATAGAGAGAGAGAGAGTATTTAAAAAAAAACCTACACTTTCAATAAGCTATGACAGCCTAAACCAACGTAACCGGATTATTGTTTTAAATTTTTGATTTACGTAATGATTTTTTTTAGCTACATACCTATTGTTTATTTTCAGTATAATATTTTGTGGACATAAGTACTTAAGTACCTATCGCTTTTTATTTATTTTTTCCCTCACTAATTATCAGTCACCTGTAATGTATTTGTACACTACTCGATGAGTTCTAGGCAATGACACGCCACATGCCAAAGGTAAGATTTTTTTGTCAAAATCAAATGTTTATTGTATGGGGAGTAATGGGGACCCCCCTTTAATTTTATTTTATTTTATTTTTATTATTTGTAGTTATAGCGGCAATAAAAATATATTATCTGCTACGAATAAGTAATAAGTCAAGAAGTGTAATTCAGAACAAATTCCACACAAAAAGTGCGACTACTTCAAACCAAAACGACGTATGATTCAAAATACCAATCACTTTCTAGGTTACATGATCGGTGATTGGTTTATATTCAGAACGAAAGCAGGTATTGGTTCGCGCGCGTGCTGCAATGTCTACAATGACAGCTGAGTCAGCGGCGTGGACGATGTTATGCAGTAAGTGGACCGGACCAACTCAAAAATAAAACAAAGTTATTGTACAATGTTTTTTTATTATATTTTTTTGTTTTTTTTTTTGGGTTTCATTTTTAAGGTTTTGTCTAGAAGGCATTAAAAGAGAATCTTTCTTCACAATATAGTGAAGACGGATTCTGATAAATTCCAAGATTATACATTTTATCAAAAAAATGTAATGTAATGTAATTCATCAAAAAATTCATTCAATGCAGTACAGTTCTGTAGTATCGCTAAATCCATTTTTCTTCAATTGGGTTAAAATATTTTTAAGCAAAATATTCTTCATAGTTATCTTCGTCTTTTATTTCTGCGTTCTAGATTTCTGATCTGTGATGTCGTTTTACTGCCAAAATAGATTTTTAATGAAACGCATGATTCTCTTTCTTCAAAACGATGGACTTCGGTTGAAACAAGATTATTTTTATGTTTTTCTTGGTTCTTCTTCAACACCGTCATTATATTCAGTGTTGATATTATTCTCCTGAAAATAACATTGAAGATCCGTTTCAAAATCTATGAAAGACTGTCTCTATTTGAAATAGATACGTATATATGTACAGCTAAAACCAAAATATCGAACCTAAAGATTCAAGTGCAAAAAATAATAGTCAAACCTTACCAATTTGTGTGTTTGTGCCTTAAGCGCTTGAGGGTCTGCAGTTTTATTGAGCAACTCAAGTAAATCACACACTTCAAAATTTACAGAGGGTAAATTTTCACTAGCCTGAAAAATTAAACGTGCTTTAATTCGATCAAACAATGAACTGAATTTTTTTAATGCTATAGTTATTCCCACGGGTCGAAAAAGCCGAATCTACATTACAAACCAACTGTAATCGTTCGTTATTGTTTATTTTTTAATTTTCTGTAATATCTCATAAAGATGTTAATAGAAAACAGAGAGTAATAAAAAACAGCTTAATTTCAGATTTGATATAATAATATATTTTTTAAACAGTAGGTACTTACTGTACTATGGACAAAACTTAAGCATGCTCACTTAAGAAAATATTCCTGTGAGAGCGCAGCTAGTGACAAACGAACATTGTGCGATCGAGTCGTGAGCCGTGCTATGCGATTATCGCCTTTGAGGTGATCATGCGGAACTTTGGCCCATAGTACAAACTGGTACTGCAGTTTTGTGTAACATACCTTTTCCTTTAATGATTTATAAAAATCTTTTTCATCAAAATTAACGGAGCATAGGTTTTTACAGGCATCCAGTAATACTCTATACTTTCTAGCTTAACTGCAGCTATCCACTTTGTCGAATTGCATCGGCAGGAAAACTAAAAGAAAATAAAATACGCAAAATACATTACTGTTTTAAAAATGTTTAAATTTTATCGATTTACATTTCAATATTTCATTAAGACGGAAAAAATACCTTCTAAATTAGGTCAAAATTTGACCGATTTCATTTTGCATAGTATTGACCATCTCGGTTTGATAACGTATTTGAACATTTTTGAATATAATTATAATTTTGCTACTACTTACAAGTGAATAGTGATCCCTGGACATTTTAATCTTGTATGGCTTCTGCACCACTTCACAACACATGCTGGCATGATGATTCACTGCTGTTCACAATGATAAAAAACGAAAACGTACGCGAAGATTTGACGTGTGCTCGCTTGTAAGAAAAATGTCCGACTGATGACGCGCTGGGCACGACTTTTAAGCCCCGCCTACTTGGACACGACTTTCGTTGGGTCATTTTGTTAGCGCAGTTACATTTCCTGACTTATTACTTATTCGTAGATTATTTGTGAAAATTTCATCTGTCTACCTACTATACAGTTCATGAGATACAGACCACTGACAGACGGACGGACGGACAGCGAAGTCTTAGTAATAGGGTTCCGTTTTGGCACCCTTTGGGTATGGAACCCTAAAAAAGAGAAACAAATTATTACCAGCACTGGCCAAATGAGCCCCGGAGGGAGAGAAGGCGAGTGTCCTCACAATGCCGCGGTGACCGCACAAGATGCGTACCAGTCGCGCGTCAGATACCATCCATAAACGTACAGTACGGTCTGCACTGCCGGTCGCTATGTATGCTTCATTCGGGTGGAATTTTACACACTGAAACAAAAAAAATAAGAGTTACATTACCTACATAACAGTGAATACTTTTTCAGCAAACATACGAATACATTTATAATTGTATGAAAAAAAAAAAAACGAATGAATATGTTTATAGCAAAATTCAGAACGAAATTCGGCCAAAATCACGAGATTTTCATATTTGTAAAACGTTTGCATGATACAGATTTTTTATATTTTTTAAATACTACATAGCCAAGTAATTGCGGCCAACTTGTATGTAGTAGGTACTGCGCAGTTGGCCACAATTAAAACTTTTTTTGTCGGGGTCGAAATCCTCAGGATGTCCGCCGCCCTGGGGTGGGCAGAGGGGGCCTGTCAGACTTACTGACTAAAAGCATCCCCGGTGTTCCCTCGTACACCTGCGTCGGGGGCTGCAGATGCGAAAGTGACTTCTGCTGCTCCGGACTGGTGATGGCCCGCGACACGAGGGCCACGTCCCTTAGGGGGGAGTGAAGTGTTGAACTCCCCCGTTAGGTACGTTACGGCTCGCGTGGAACACTACGCGCCACCATCTCGGGTCCTGTGGAATAGGGGGCGACGGATGTCCCCGAGTCCGTCGCCGCTGGACCCATTTAGGGCGGCTGGAAGAGGGCATTATCCGCCCTCCGCCAACGCTCAGTGCGCCTGCTGCGGGACGGGAGCGCACTCGTGATCTCCCTTTCCCTTTTTGCACTTCCTTCTGACTATTTCGCAAAAGGATACCACCACGTCCCACGACTCGGCGCTCCCGACCATCGAAAGAGCGATGGCCGGCAACGACAGGTCGGCTCCGACTTCTGATACGAGGGCACGGCGCGGGTGTTATAATCTAACCAAACCCATGCAGGCAGGCAGGGTTTTTGTTACAAAAAACCGGCCATGTGCATGGCGGACCACGCAAAATGAAGGGTTCCGTAGTTGGGACGAATTTATCCCAAGAACAAACTTAACATTGTAGTTGAAAAACTATGTTCTCCCATACAGTCCAACTGCAAATTTAAGTTTGTACGCACAATATTGAAAGATTTACCATGTTGTTTTAAGACCATAGCATCTTATAGGTTTTCCTCTAATCTATAGCTATAGAACTATTTTCTGTATTTTTTTTTAAACTATACGCTCAGTAGTTTCAGAGATAAGGGGGGAATGGTCAATTTTCGTTTATTTTCTTAATTATAATTTAAAAAATATATATTTTAAAATTATAAAAAAATATATATTTGAAAGCCTCATCATAGGTAAGCCCTTTCATTTGATATGTCATACGGTATAGTTTGAAAAACTTTTTTTTTTAATTTTCTTATTTGCCCCCCAAAAGTGAACCCCATAATCAAAATTCATTTATTTACTTTACCCGTCCGTGTTTGGGTTACCAAATTTCAACTCAAACGGTCCATTAGATTCGGAGCAAATTGGCTGTGACAGACGGACACAAGAGTGATCCTATAAGGGTTCCGCTTTTTCCTTTTGCGGTACGGAACGCTAAAAAGGTTTGTGGTTCAAAAATATTGCATTTTTATTATTTATTGTTAAAGCCGTAATATAAATAATTACACAATCTGTGAAAATTTCAACTGTCTACCTATTACGGTCAGGGTCCGTACAACCCTGGTTAAGAGTTAAGTCTTTCGAAGGGGTAAGCCGTTTTTGAGGTTGCCTTTATCATGTGTAACTCCTTGAATGGGTTCTATACTTGAAACCCAGAGAAAGGGTTATTCCTTCATTAAGATAACCTATATAATATAAGAGTTTCGTACGGGTAGGTAACCATATTAGCAATTTGCAACGTATGCACATCATCGAGAGATCATATTACATTACCCCGAGTCGGAATGTTACGCTGTTATCGTTTTAAAGAGAGTTGAAGCTTAACCCTTTTGAACGGCTTAATTTCAGCCGTTCAAAAGGGTTACCCCCATCGTATGGGTTTTTGCTTAACTGCTTAGGAAAACCCTTTCGAAATACCTTTCAATGGATAACCAAAATGGTCCTTTAAAGCCATTCAAAAGGGTTATCTACATAGTATGGGTTTTTGATCAACTGCTTAGAAAAACCCTATCGAAAACCCTTTCAATGGGTAACCAAAATGGTTATAGACATCGAAGGAGCCTTCGACAAAACTAACTTCTCCAGCATCAGCAGCGCCCTTTCCAGACATGGAGTAGAACAGGTACTAACGGACTGGATTACAAACGTCATGTAAACGAGTGGTTCCCCTTGAGGGTGAGCAGCAGTTGGCCATGATAGCCAAAGGCTGCCCCCAGGGAGCCTGCCTGCCTCATCACCAAACTCAATGCCAACCGCTATTATACAATAAGTTATGCAGACGACATCGCACTCCTTGTGTCGGGGAAGGTGACAGGAACGATCTGCAACCTCACTCAGCAAGCGCTACGTATTGTATAATGATGGTGCAAGGAATTTGACCTATCAATGAACCCCACTAAAACTGAGTAATGTTTACCCATAAACGAGCATTAGGCCCTTTCCGCCTACCAGAACTCCAGTTGACCAACGAAGTCAAGTATCTCGGGGCCATTCTAGACGGTAAGTTAAACTGGAGTAGTCATTTAGACTACAAACTAAACAGGGCTTGCATTACCTTCTGGCAGTGCAGGAAAATGATAGGTAAGAAGTGGGGCAAATCCCCGAAAATTATACTATGGCTGTACACCGCAGTGACCCGCCCCATGATCACCTACGCTGCTGTGGTCTGGTGGCCCAGCACCAAACTTGTTACAGTCTTCAATAAACTACAGGATATGCAAAGACTAGCCTGCACGGCGACTACGGGTTGCATGAGGACTACTCCGACTGCAGCAGTGGAAGCCATGCTGGGATTACCACCGCTCCACCTGTTCATACAGCAGGAAGCAACGATGGCGGCGGTACGTCTTAATGCACTAGATCTCTGGGGTAAGAGTAACGCACCACACACCGCGCTGCTTGAGGGACTAAACAAGGAGTTTCCCATTACGAAAGCTGTAATTGATCAGGTACCCAAACAATTTATCATTGATAAAAAAATACAATATCCAGCTTCACGAGGATCGCCAATGCGAGGGATTGTGCCCCGCAGAGCTGCGCATCTTCACGGATGGATCTAAAACAGGTAGTGGCACAGGTGCTGGAATCTTCTCAGAGTACTTCAACATACACATAGCTACACCATTGGGGGTCCATAACAGAGTGTTCCAGGCCGAGTGCATGGGCATTTCTCTGACCGCTTCAGCATCATGGCCAGGGAAGTTAAGGATCACTCGATCTGCATACTTTCAGACAGCATGGCTGTTCTGCAAGCGCTAAGTAGTCACATAGTGGACTCTGGGCATTAACGAGTGCCACCAGCGTCTCAACCAGCACCCTAATTGCGTAATACATTATCAATCGGAGTTGGTTTCATTTTGACAGTTCAACAACATTCATTGCGTTATTTACGTTGTCGAGCAGACAAATTTTTCGAACATATGAAGCAATGGATTAACAATTTGTTTCAAAATGAAACCAACCCATAGTGCCGCTCCCTTTCGGGTACTTGCGCACGCGCACTCTGGTAAGAAAACGTACCAAGGACCAGCATCACAAACTATGGTTGAAGGCCAAGGTGAGTGTAGGCGGGCTAAGGAAGCACTCCCTGCAATTGATGGCCGACTCACGAAACAGGTTCTCTGACTAACTAAACAAAAACTGCGTACAGTTACAGCTGCTATAACTGGCCATGGGTCATATAATAAAAACGTCTTTGTCATAGGAATCACAGACAGCTCGCTGTGCAGGGCCTGCATGGAGGACGACGAGACAGCAGCTCATGTGCTTCTAAACTGCCCGGTGGTCGCCGCATACAGGGCAAAATACTTCGGTAACCCAGGTACTCTCCGTGAGGTTGTCAGTAATATCAAGGCGCTGCTGGCCTTCTTTGAGAAGCTGGGGTGGATCGAATAATCCATTTTCCCACCCATACGCAAAATACGCGCATTGACGTGGAATTGCGGATACCAGCCCGTATTACCTATTAAGGCGGAGGCGGGCTTACTAATTAGTCCTACCACACGCCGATAACCTGATTCGCGCGCGCGCGCGTGGGTGTGTAATATGTCTTACGAGGGGGGATCAAAAAGTAGTGAGAATGAGATAGATTATAATGACTATTGATAACTTAATAATTTATTTTTCTACATAGTCTCCGAGTCTCTCTACACACCGAGTCCAGCGCTTTTCCAAGACTTCAATCCCTTTCAAAAAAAAAAGTTTTGTCTTGGACCTGCAAAAAGCTCTCCACGGCATCCATCACCTCGTTATCGTCTTCGTACCTGTTTCCCCTTAAGTATTCTTTCAATTTGGGGAACAGATAAAAATCGCTAGGCGCCAGATCTGGTGAATAAGGGGGGTGGTCAACCAATTCGAAGCCAGCTTGCTGAATGGCAGCTATCGCAACTGCCGACCTGTGCGCGGGTGCGTTGTCGTGATGAAACAGCACGCCCCTTCGAAGTTTCCCTCTCCTTTTCTCTTTGATGGCATTCCTCAACTTAGGAATTAAAGCTGCATAATATTGGCCTCTAATAGTGGTTCCACGCTCCAGGTAATCAATCAACAATATCCCTTCTGAGTCCCAAATATTGAGGCCATAACCTTGCCAGCCGATGCCACGGCACGAAACTTCTTCGGGGTCGGTGATGATGGCCGTTTCCATTGCGAAGATTGCCGTTTTGTCTCGGGATCAAAATGATGGACCCATGTTTCGTCCATTGTTACGAAACGAGACAAAAAGTTTTCAGAATCTTCTTGAAACTTGTCCAACAATATCTTCGAAATGTCAAGTCGCTTTTGTTTCTGACTGTCGGTTAACATTCTCGGCACCCATCTTGCGGAGACTTTTCTCATATTCAAAGATTGTTTCAATATGGATTGAATACTTCCATATGAAATGCCCGTTTCTTGAATTATTAAGTATCGGATGGTAACTCTTCGATCGCTCAATACAATTTTCTCGACTTTCAAACAGAGGTATTTAATAACGGCTCGCACTTCGTTTTTCTCCATTTTCGAGAACACGTTCCGACACGAAGCCAACAAATGACTACATTCAGAAAAAAACAAAAGAGAATCGAAGATTTTTTTCTTTATTAATAATAGGTCTTTACCTATGAAATTGCCGTTTTGTATGAAAAAATTTAAACGAATATTTTCATGCATTTTTTATTTGTATTAATCGAAGTAATCACCCATGCAATCAATGCATCTTTGCCAACGCAGTGGCAGTTTATTGATGCCCTTCTTAAAGAAATCAGCTGGACGGGAGGCAACAAATTCTTCAAAGGCATTTTGTACTGCCTCTCGGGTATTGAATTTTTTTCCCGCCAAGAAGTTATCCAAATTCTGGAAAAAGTAGTAGTCTGTAGGCGCAAGGTCTGGTGAGTAGGGCGGATGACGGAGAGCTTCCAACCCCAGTTCTTGCAACTTGGAGACCGTCTGCTGTGCAGTATGAGACAGAGCAGCGGAGACGAGCGATTGACCAATGCTGGTTGGAGATGTGCCAGCTTCTCCATCATTGTGTTCAGTTCTTCACAGTACACATCTGAAGTAATGCTCACCCCGTTTGGTAAGAAGCTGTGATGAATCACACCGGCGCTAGACCACCAAACAGTGACCATCACTTTTCTAGGAGTAAGTTTTCGTTTAGGGCATTGTTTAGGTGCTGAACCAGGATCCAACCAACTTGCTGAGCGCTTGCGGTTATCAAACAGAATCCATTTTTCATCGCAGGTAACAATGCGGTTCAAAATTCCTTCATTTGTGTGTCTGTTGAGCAGTGCAAGGCACGTCTCGACGCGTACTTCGCGCTGGCGATCATTGAGTTCGTGGGGCACCCATTTGTCAAGCTTTTTTACCTTGCCAATTTGACGCAAATGGACCAATATTGTTTTGACGCTAACGTCGAAAGCTGCTGCTAATTCAGCCGTAGATTGTGTATCATCAGCTTCCACAATCGCCTTTAATTCGTCATTGTTGACCAAAGTCTTCGGACGACCGCGAGGTTCATTTTTCAGGTCGAAATTTCCAGAACGGAAGCGAGCAAACCAATAACAAGTGGTGCGTTGGTTTGTAGTGTTAGCTCCGTAAACGTCGTTGATGTTGCGTGCCGCTTGTGCCGCGTTGCTGCCACGACGGTACTCATATTCCATAATTACTCTAATTTTTATCGTATCCATGATGACGAAAAAGATTGAAATGCGATGAAAATGTAACACTAATCAATAAACAAATGACTACTTTTGGAAAAAATAATCCATGTTTTTAAAATAAAATTAATTTGAAATTAGAATTCTTAGCCAAACAAAAATTATTTTGATTTGAAATGGCCAGTACTGCAGAACGGCAATTTCATAGGTAAAGACCTAATATTACAAATATGTATCTGAGCTATGCCTGCCAGTATTTATTTTTTTTCTTACCAAGCAGTATGTCGTTCTCACTACTTTTTGATCCCCCCTCGTATTTATTATATTGTATGTGTGTGTTTGTTTATTTAAATTTTAAATATGTAATTAATTTGTAAGTTTATATGGATTCATATCTGGAAAATAAAGATATCATTTCATTTAGGCGGAGGTTCCGTTTGGTACCCTTCGGGTGCGGAACCCTAAAAATGAGTAATTAAATACTGCATAAGGGGCCTCATCGAAATCGATGGCTAAGGCCTCGTTTACGGAAACGCAGGGCGTCAGGCGGCGCGGGGCGGGCTGCGGGGCGTCAAGCGTTTTCTCCGTTTATGACACGCACGCGGTGGCGCACGCGGTGTCGCACGCAGGGGCGCACGCGTTGTCATTAACCATAAACCGTCATAAACCGAAGAAACCCGCCGCGTAATTCGCGCGGGGCGTGGGCGTGCACGTTACCGCGCAAAATAAGGACTGGAGAACTGTGCATACTTCTAAGTACAGTTTCGAATAAGTCAAAAGTATGACAGAAAAGTTCATTTTACAAGATGTCTTTTTAATGATTTTGTTCCCATGCATTTATTTGGGACTTGATTATATTAGACGAAGCGAAATAGTACAAAGAAGTAGAGTTAGAACTCTACTTCTTTGTACTATTTCGCTTGTTATTTTTTTTGGTTTGGTAGACCAAACCATATTTTATGTGATGGTTCATACATTTTTATACAAAAGAGTTCGAATTTTCTCTTTCAAAGGAACAATAACAGCTTGCATAAATATCAAAACTTGATTAAGCCGTTTATGGTGGTCTGTGGGGACGGATATTTCTTAGATGTTACAGGGCCTTATGATGCAACTACCTCTGATGCATCAATAATGCAGCAGATCATACAAAGCCACGGGAGACGTATGACGAAGCGTTGTGTACGCTGACAACTCGGGCAAACAAATCACGATGGGTCACATTATGCAGGGTCGTGGAGACAATTAACGACCGATTTAAGCGCGATTTTAAAATGTTTTGCACAGAGTATTTAATCGCGCTTTACTAAATACCATGACGGATAACCGCAGCAGTGATCAATTGTTTCCAACAGGGATAGTAAGTACACAGGCCAATTCATTTAAATATTAGGTCTTTACCTATGAAATTGCCGTTCTGCAGTACTGGCCATTTCAAATCAAAATAATTTTTGTTTGGCTAAGAATTCTAATTTCAAATTAATTTTATTTTAAAAACATGGATTTTTTTTTCCAAAAGTAGTCATTTGTTTATTGATTAGTGTTACATTTTCATCGCATTTCAATCTTTTTCGTCATCATGGATACGTTAAAAATTCGAGTAATTATGGAACATGAGTACCGTCGTGGCAGCAACGCGGCACAAGCGGCACGCAACATCAACGACGTTTACGGAGCTAACACTACAAACCAACGCACCACTTGGTTTGCTCGCTTCCGTTCTGGAAATTTCGACCTGAAAAATGAACCTCGCGGTCGTCCGAAGACTTTGGTCGACAATGACGAATTAAAGGCGATTGTGGAAGCTGATGATACACAATCTACGGCTGAATTAGCAGCAGCTTTCGACGTTAGCGTCAAAACAATATTGGTCCATTTGCGTCAAATTGGCAAGGTAAAAAAGCTTGACAAAGGGGTGCCCCACGAACTCAATAATCGCCAGCGCGAAGTACGCGTCGAGACGTGCCTTGCACTGCTCAACAGACACACAAATGAAGGAATTTTGAACCGCATTGTTACCTGCGATGAAAAATGGATTCTGTTTGATAACCGCAAGCGCTCAGCAAGTTGGTTGGATCCTGGTTCAGCACCTAAACAATGCCCTAAACGAAAACTTACCCCTAGAAAAGTGATGGTCACTGTTTGGTGGTCTAGCGCCGGTGTGATTCATCACAGCTTCTTACCAAACGGGGTGAGCATTACTTCAGATGTGTACTGTGAAGAACTGAACACAATGATGGAGAAGCTGGCACATCTCCAACCAGCATTGGTCAATCGCTCGTCTCCGCTGCTCCTGCACGACAACGTGCGACCTCATACTGCACAGCAGACGGTCTCCAAGTTGCAAGAACTGGGGTTGGAAGCTCTCCGTCATCCGCCCTACTCACCAGACCTTGCGCCTACAGACTACTACTTTTTCCAGAATTTGGATAACTTCTTGGCGGGAAAAAAATTCAATACCCGAGAGGCAGTACAAAATGCCTTTGAAGAATTTGTTGCCTTCCGTCCAGCTGATTTCTTTAAGAAGGGCATCAATAAACTGCCACTGCGTTGGCAAAGATGCATTGATTGCATGGGTGATTACTTCGATTAATACAAATAAAAAATGTATGAAAAAAATTCGTTTAAATTTTTTCATACAAAACGGCAATTTCATAGGTAAAGACCTATTATTTAAGAATGTCAATTATTAGAAACATTTATTGTATGTTGTGCTTGAGCACAATCTCGGTTTATACGGATGTAAGCCGATGATCCAGAATTGACAGACTTCCCAAAAATAATATATTTTATTTTCTAACTGACATAATAATAGGTTGGGGAAAAAGTTTCTTCGCATTTTTTATGAAAATTCAAAACATTTTTTAATATACATTATTTACATTTATCTAAAGTATGTAGGTACCATTTTCTTCGATAACTTTTTGCCACCTTGTAGATAGGGACATGATCCCATTGCTATAGAAATTTTGGGACTTCTGATCAAAATACCGCGACAAGTGGTTTTGGCAGTCTTCTCGTGATGTTAACCTGACACTGCCTAAAGAGACCGAAACAGGTGGAAATATGAAGGTGCAAGGTCAGGACTATACGGCGAATGCCTGAATGAATGAAAATTATGTTCTTTAAAATTTAAACTTTCAATGATACCAAAACCAGCCAGATACAAATAGTATAGCCAAAGAGATTTTATTTTAAGTTCATACATACTATAATGCGAAAAGACTTTTTCCCCAACCTAATATTTAATGGTAATCTTGTGAATGTTAAAGGGCTACTTTATAATTGTCATATTATACACCTTTAAGCCGCAATTGTAACTATTTAAGCCTTTTTTTACTAAGACATTAACATGACCCCTGTAAAAATTCAAATAGCTATTTCACACACTTAGCCATCGATTTTGACGATGCCAAGTTAGATCACAAAATGCTATACATTTTCGAAAAATAATATAAATCAACACATCACATAAATGACATTATCTTGCTCTCTATAGAGTAAATCAACAAACTCTATAGAGAGCGTGATAATGTCATATTTACGCCTGGGTAGGTACTGTATTTGAAACTTACTGTGACATCGGCCATGTGGCCAACAAATATTCTTATTGGAAAAGTTCTACTAAGAGACCACAGTTTTGCGGTCTTGTCGTGAGAGCCAGTGACGAAGAGTCCGCTCTTAGACACATCCATGCACCATATCGGGTAATTATGACCTCTGCAACAAGATAACTTTCTCTCATTGTCTCGTCATTATCTAGCCCTATAAGGAAGCAGAAGTATTGGTTTGCAAGTTATAGTTATAGTAGGTTGCACCTACTTGGCTAATCTTTTTTTGTTGTGTTTGTAATTGTCAGGACGGAGAAGTCGGAAATTTGGTTAGTATTAAAACAGACAACACGCAGCCTAAACCACTGGAGATAGGAGACACGAAATTTACTCGGGCGACGCCGGGCACAAACAACTAGTATTCAACAAATTAAACCTGTAAATTGCAGCACAGGAATAATCAGCTAGACGCCAAGCTCGTATGGTGTTGTCATGTGAAGCTGACACAACTAATTCTTCTTGTGGGAGTACGCTTACAGCTTGTACAGGGCCAGAATGCCCTCTTAATGGCACTCCAGCACCTATTTGTCTGGAAAAAAGCAAAACTTATTTATTGAAATGAAGATTATAGATAAAATTAAATAGTAACATTGAGGAACATAAAATAATAACGATGGGCCATTTAAAAAATACTTACAAAGTATTATCATCAGGCACCAGTTCATGTGGCACATAACATGCTAATTCTACTTCTGAAATATTTCGATTGACTCGTCTGTTGACATTGTTTTGTCCCAGGTCCCACAACCGGATCTCTGAATTGCTGAATCCTCCACATAACATGTTACAATACTGATCGGTTTTTGCACATATTAAACTGTAAAAAAAAACCTCCTTTTTTTGAAGTCGTTTAAAAAGTGATTTGAAGTCTCCAAGGTAACAATACAGGGTGGTAGGGACATCGACGAGCAAACTGTAACCATGAATTCAGCACATGATTCTAGACTCCCTAGTGTAGAAACTGTTCGTCGGTTATCAAAAAAAAAAAATCAGCTGTTTCCTACACGGTCAAGATGTTGGAACAGCAATTTTTTTTAAATAACCGACCAAAAATTTCAACGCAAAGGGGTTCAGAATCATGTTTTGAATCCATGGTAACCGATTGCGCGTCTATATTCCTGCTATCTTGTATAATTATTGCGAAACGCAATCGAGAGCGCGTCAGCAATGTAATCCTGATGTCATTGACTATGAAAAATCATATAACGCGCGCTCGTGATTTGCAATGAATATAACATTTTATTTTGCAGTACAACTCTCCATTAGACTTACTGACTATCTGGTGCAGCTATTTTGTATAATTTTAGAGGTGCTGTGGATTCTCTGACCCCTTTTATTGCATCTTGGAGTTCCATTAATTCCTTGTCAATACTTATATATTCTGCATGACCATTACATTCAGCAAAAATATCTGAAAAAATATAGAAGAGCATCAATTAACTATGTTAACTTTAGTACTTACCTACTTAGCATAATTAATTTAAGACTTTACCATTTGTACCCATTATTTTTTCCTCTGACATAGTTCTAGTGACACTTATTTCCTCATCCATTTCTTCTTCATCGTCTTCCTGTAAATAATTATGAGATCAATAGTAATCTTTGTATATTGGTAAGAATTTCGGCAAATCCAAGACAATTTTGCACACACAATAATTATATTCCATTTATTTAGTTTTCAGATTTTTATTTAATAGGGTGTCTCGAACGTAGTGGTCCAAAGGCAAAGCGGAGGTGCCACCTATCATTTAAAAATTTTAAAGATAGGTTTAAAAAAGAAATGTTGACAATATGTTTGGAAGGCTCTCTCATCAATCGCAGACGAAGTCCTAGTAATCTATAATATTATATATTAACTGGTAAACTGACTGACTGAGTGATATATCATTGCACAGCCCAAACCGCTGGGTCTAGAGATTCCAAATTTGGCACGTAGGTTCCTTATGAGGTTTAGGGGTGCAGTAAGAAAGGATTTTTCAAAATTCAACCCCTAAGGGGGTGAAACGGCGGTCCAAAGTTTGTATGAAAAATCTTATTCCTTGAGTTAGTAGACTTGAAACTTGGCATGAATATTTATCTAAGTAAATTATAAAGAAGTTATTTTTAGTTTTCCTAAACTACCCCCTCAGGAGGGATTGGGGGGTGTCAAAGTTTGTATGGAGAAATTTTAACGCGCGGTCCGACTCAGTATTTATTTATACTTGAAACCAAAAATGAAGAATAATGTGTATCAGGGTTTTTCGAAAATCTACCCCTAAAAGGGTGAAAAGGGGTAGTCAATTTTACGGGGCAGGTTTTACTGCGAGGCTTGATTAACTCGAAAATTGGTGTATATAATCTTTCTGTCAAGTTACGGAAATATCCCATACGATTTTTTAAAATTCCACCCCTGTGGGGGTGAAAACAGGGAATGTAGTTTATATGAAAAATCTTATTCAATTGGTTGATTAACTTGAAACTTGGCACAAATACTTGCTAAGCAAGTAATAAAGTTTGTCATTAATAGTTTTTCCCTCAGAGGGAAGGGTAGAGGGGAGGGGGGAAAGGGAGGGGGTGGTGATGAGATAAAGGGGGATGGAGGGTGTGGTGAGAGGGAGGGGAGGGGTAGTGAGGAGGGAGTAGGGGAGGATGATGGAGGGAGGGGGAGAGGGATAGGAGGGCGTAGTGAGGGGGGAGGGTGTGGAGAAGGGAGGAGGGGGAGGGGAAAGCGGTGAAGGGGTGTGAGAGGGCTTGAGAGGAGGGGAGGAGGGATGTGGTGAGGGGATGAGGAGCGGTGAGGGGGAGGGGGAGAGGGTGGGAAGGGGAGGGGATTAGAGGGAGGAGTGAGAGGTGAGGTAAGAGAGGGGGGACAAGAGCCCTTACACCTAACAGTTGCTTTTTGTATAGCACTGATTCATTGAAGAAACCTGACACACACACTTTTTTTGTTTGTTTGAACGCGCTAATCTCTGGAACTACCAGTCGGACTTTAATAATTATTTTTGCATTTGATAGCCCAATTTTTAAGGAAGGTTTGCCTCATATTTAACATAACTCTAGGACTCTTATGTGCCGAGCAAAAAGAAAAAAAAGTCAGAAAGAACGCTATGCGAAAACGAAGTAATCGCGCGGGCAGGCAATGCGATGCGACGGGGTGAGTCGGGGAACAAGAAATTTCACGCGGACGAAGTCGCGGGCAGAAGCTATCTCAATATTTTTGTTCCTGTGGCATATTTTCCGACATCCACGCGGGCGAAGCCGCGGGCAAAAGCTAGTCATATATATTTATCTTTCTTCCTGTCCTATTCCTATCATTCCTCATTAACTAAATGTTTTATACTCACAGCATTCTTCTTATTAGGGTCATTATTAATATCAAAGTGAAACCATGTTTGAAGAACTTGTATTAGGAGAACATGTCCAGTTTTAGCTAAATATGCTTTTAGCATATTTAGGGCATCTTGAGACAGAGTTAAATCATATTTGCATGACCTAAAACAAAAATAAAATTTCAATTGATTACAAGATTATAAGTAGAAAATAAAAAGACTAAAAAGATGTATAAACAAAACCTACTTCTACTCTGAATGAGAAGGATTCAGGCCATGCTGGCATTGGGCCGATTGGCGAACTAAAGTTTGTTCCAAAGTTTCAGATGAAAACGTAAACAAATGGATTAGAAAACGTACCTGCCAATGATGATGCCAATTTGTAGTGCCACTTACAATACAAATTGAGTGCAATACAAATTGGTCCAGTCATCCTGACCCAGACCTTTGATTTGATTATTTGAATACTTAGACACGTATCTAATTCTAATTTTAAATCACCATAAATATGTTTTTCGTTTGGCAATTGAGGTTACTTTTATTAACCTCAATTATAGTTGATGACTTTTAAAATACCTAACAATTTAATCATATTATTCAAACAATGTTTGTTGGGGAAAGTAAGAATATTAATAATCAATCCATCAGCAACTTGCTCTGAAATACAGCCTTGTGGAATCGGAAGTGCCGTACTACAGGTATGTACCCGACCCAGTTCTCGAAAATGGAAATATCATATTGTACTGGGATCGATCCATCATCACTGACAGGACTATTGTTGCCAATAAGCCTGATATAATGGTGGTGGATCAAATAGAGCGGCATGCAATGATTATTGACATAACACTCCCGCATGACGGGTATCTCGTGAAAGCCGAGAAAGATAAACAAATCAAGTATCTTGACTTGGCTCGCGAGATTGTCGACATGTGGGATGTGGACTCAGCAATAATTGTGCCGATAGTCGTATCAGCCAATGGTTTAATTGCCAAGAGCTTCAACCAACACTTAAGGAGGCTCTAGTTGGGCAGCTGGATCAAGGGCTTGATTCAGAAAGCGGTACTTCTTGACACGGTCCGCATTGTTAGGAGGTTCCTCTGTCTGGAGTCCTGACCGCCGGTAGCTTGGACCCTGTTCCTGATACCGGTGGGCTACTATTTTTTATATTATTAAATGTTTTTATATATTTTTTAAGAAATATTTAAAAATGTATTTTATAACAAGAACAATGACTAAACGAAATAATAATCACCCCACCGCCGTATCTCTACGTTGACGTCGTGGTGGGGCTAGCGCCGGTAGAGTTTACTTTGCCGGAACAGGTCTAGGATGAGGAGCCAGAACAAGAGAGATACGTGAACCCGCAGGGCAGCATGTGGCGAACTGCTGGGCAGTAGCGACCCCACGGACCCTATCTCCCGGGAGAAGTCTTGTTCTTTAGCTCTGGCTTGCCTTTATTTAGCTGGAGTGAACAATGACGAGGAAAAGTGCTCTCACCTCTTTCTTGCCTTTATTGGCTGGCTTGAGTGGAGATTCGCAAGAGCAAAAGTGTTCGGAGGAAGGAAGTATTCCAGTAAGATAGATGCTGGTAGGGATCTTGACCGTACTTCCGGGATTATCCTGATAGCCATGGAATGCCTCTCCACTCATCAAGCACCTCAGGACATGCTGCCCCCTTGTCGCTACGTCACTATGTGCTAGCGACCGTTTCCGGAGGCCCATTATTGAGTGTGCAAGTCACTTCCTGTCATTTTATCTGTGTATATTATATAAAATTGGTTAGGCAGGGGACATAGTTCTTCCATAGTTCAAGGTACCCAATTCACTATAGCCACCTAAACCCATAGCCCAAAATGTTTTGTTTCAATGTTGGAGCCCTGACTGCTGGTAGCTCGTACCCTGTTCTCGATACTGGTATTATTTATTAGGTATACTTATGTTTAAATATTTTGATATTTTTGACATTCAAATATTTAATTTGCATGTATACAACGTGTCGTTTTACATCCTCGTCAAATTTCAGGGTGTGATACAGAACATCAAACCAAACAACTCTCCATATGACCATCATCGTTATCCCGAAAAAATTTTCAACTGTCCCTTATAAAACTTCAATACCTACTCGACGCAAATGTATGGAACGGCTGATTATTTTTTCGCGATTACGATGTTGGTGCCATGGAAAAAGTTGTTCAGTTTGATGGTCTATGCCACACCCTTAAATTGACGAGGATGCAAAACGACACGTTGTAGGTAGAGGTATGAGGAACAGGGTAAAAAATTCACTCATCCTCTATAGAAAAGGGAGGATCCTCCTACCAGATGGGTGTTATGTCTGGTGGGCTACTACCCGACGGTTATATGTATACAGGGTGTATCAGAAAGGTGTGGTCAAATTTAATGGTGTGGTAATTGAACAACTTTCTCCGTGGGAATAACATCATAATCGCAAAAAAAATAATCATCTGTACCATACATTTTGGTTAACTCCGTCAAGTAGGTATTTAAGTTTTGTACCGGACAGTTGATAATTTTTTCGCGATTATGATGTTGGTCCCATGAAGAAAGTTGTTCAATTTGATGGTCTATACCACACCATTAAATTTGACCACATCTTTGTGATACACCCTGTATACCAGTCGCGCAGTAAACTCTGCTTGTCCGATGCAAGATTTGTATGTCGTGTCTTTGATGCATAGTTCGCATGTCGCGTTGTAAATGCCGCCTCATGTACTTAGGTATATTTATTGATTAAGTAATAATAAGTAAATTTTTTGTAAATAGTGAGATATAAAGTTGAAACCTTCTAAATACAGATAGGTATTACTAATTCCCTTTAGTGAGGAGTGTTTGAATAACAATTTAAACTGAACAGGGTTTGTTTACACTTTCATCAGATACTTTTGGAACATACCATAAACACTCATCACGCACAGCCATTAAGATGCTTTGAGGCATATACAATATGACATACAAAGATAATGAGAAAAACTTAACAAATTGAGGGACACTAAATGCCCAAAGGTGTTATAACAATAAAACTTTGTCTCATTCAGTGTCCCTGAATGGGTTAAGACTGTCTTTGCTGTTGATGTTTAATATTTTTTTCATGAAAATGCAAGACTTGATAAGATAAAAAATACATAGGATAATTTACTCATATTCTATGAGAATAAAGCAGGTACATTATATTTGTAGTAGGAAAGTGTCACAAAACTAAGTATAAGTAGATACCTGAATGCAGCAATAGATGGTCTAGTTTCAACCTCCTGTAGAGTATAAATGGAGCCAATATCATCCAGTATTTGATTCATGTAATCTTTTTCAGGTGTTTCATTGTCAATTGTGCCATTTTGTAAGGAATTAAAAAGCTGCTCCAAACTATTTGGTCTGTACAATGCTGATGGTAGATTACCATCAATGGGTTGATGATATGATAAATCCTTTTGAGGTAATGTTGTTGAATGTCTCTTTAGGAACATTTGTGCAGGGCCTCCATGACCACCGCGTAACATTTCTAAGTATAAATGACAGAGTAGCGGGCTTAGCAAACCAAGAAGTTCATTTTTCACTTTTTCTTGTTTGATATCTTTGATGAAGTTAACCAACCTGAAAATTAACTAGTTAAGTAACACTCAATATATTCAAACATTAATACCCGGTATCCACTGAGAGCAGAGCGGACCCATTAAAGACTCCGTTTAACTCGCATGAGTAAACTGCATATTATTATTTGGATTATTTGTTGGTGGAAATACAAGTTTACTCTTGCCAGTTAAACGGAGTCATGGTGAAAACCAAGCTTAACATAAGCTCTTCTCAGACATCTTACATTATCTTTGTAAATTAGCACTGTTTAAAACAACGGTATTACCTTGTGTACTGTAGGTCGTATTGACCGGAGTCATTGTTGATGCAAGAAAATAAGATTGAATTAGAGCGACTTGCTTCACATTGAACTATTGTTGCCACAGCCATTTGTTCAGCACTTCTGCTTAGATTATTATTGTTGCTAAACACGTCTATGTCCTGAAATGTAAGAAATATATGCTACTGTTCCAATAACCACTTCCACAATTTATTTTCCATTCAGGCAATGTAACACTCACAGGATAATTCCGCCGTTCTAAGTAGGAAGTGACCGCAGCTTTAATTGCATCATTTCTAGTCTTTTTCATTAAAGACATCAGTTTTTAAATGAATAATTTTAATAAAAATAACCAAAACAACACAATTTCTTAATTTTGTTGACATTTAAATCAAACCACAGACTAAGTAGTATTATAATCAAACTAAACGAGCACCAAACATGAGCAAACAGCTAACCAGTGATACCGTGATACCATAGGCATAGATTATATCATTATATATTAGCATAAACACTTGAGGTTATAGGTGATAGCGCTGTGGTAGCCCGCGAAATTCAAATTTTCTTGAATTTTTGCAATTTGCAGGGTAAGGGGCCGTACTATGTCGTGAAAAAGATCATGGATCCATCATGATTCCAGTGAGAGAGAAAGAGAGAGAGAGGCAGAGCTTTATATGACCGTCAGAACAATAACAAGCAGATAACAATGCTTTATTCAAATAAATAGCTTTAATTTCGGAAGTCGGTGTTTGGTTAAATGTATTTTCGTTTTTGCCACGGACTTCCGAAGTTAAAGTTATTTTTCACTTTGTAGTGTTGTTTTTGGAAGTCGGTTGTATTTTTTTTGGTAAAAAAGTTTTTATTTTTCATTTTTTAGTTGTGGTACGCAAGGCTACAGATCAAGCTATAAATTTTCAGTATAAGCTGATCTCGCATTGTATAGGATTTCCTTACAATGAGAGGTCAGTGTAAACTGGAAATGTATAGCTTGATGTGTAGCCGTGTGTACCTACCCCACACAAATTCTAAAAGTACTACCTACAAAAAGGGTACTGTCTGATTTCGACGGAATTTTGACATTTCCTAAGTGTTGCCAATAATAAAACGGTCCTAATAAAAACGGAACGCATTTACACTCCTACCAACTTATCTGTGAAATGGCGAAAATTGGAAATACGGCCGTCATGTTGAAATGTCTTCGATTGTGCCGACGCATGTCATTCGATTGTATCGACGCATCGACGGTGGCGTCCTCTTTCAGTTCACAGATAAGTTGGTAGGACTGTAAGCGAAATTAAAAAAAATAATTTTGAATATGAAAAATTAAAACTTAAAAATTGACTGATAATTTTAAAATGGTAATCAGATTTTTATTATCAAATTATTGAAGTTACAATAATAAGGTAATTATTTTTCTTTCACAGTAGTCCCTGTCCACTAATCCATAGGCATAGAGCAACACAGCCCCCGGCGGACCGCCTAGCTTGCTACATAATACTAATCTGTGGGACCGCCGCACAGTGGTCTGAAAATCGAGCTCCATACTCATACAAACTTAAAGTACGGAATTTAAAAAAAAATTGTAATGGCTCTGGTATACCCCTTTACGTAATATTAACGTATGGATGGTATGTCACTCCACGCCTGAGAAAAAAAAATTTCGTGTTTTTTTGGTATGCGAGAAAACACTTAGAGTACATTTTTTTGAAACTGAATAGAACTGATAGGCTGGTGCTCACACGAGCTATTGTACCATGCACGGCCATCAAGATGGCATACAGTTCATGCACCGTTAGGCGCCGCTTTGCACGAAGCAAATTTTTGAATTTTCGATATGTGATTTTTCAAGCCTTTGATGTGGTTAAATGCGGTTGCCGATCGATTTACTTATAGTATCGTTAATTTTAGCCTGCTAATGACCTTTATGATGACAACAATTAAAAATTATATGGATTACTAGCTATGCCCGCGACTTCGTTCGCGTGCATGTCGGAAAAAATGTGTCGCATAGATAAGGTAAAATATTAAAATGAAAATGAAGAATCTTCCGATCTTGCTTGGGGGGATGCACTACTTCCCACCAGGCAAGATTGGAAAAGAATTCCTGAGGTTCTCTACCACAGCCCTTTCGAATGTTTATAATGTCAAAGCGACGAAGTGTCACCTCGTGGTGAAACTTTGATTTTTAAAAATAAATAAATATCAAGGGACCTGCTCATTAACTGTGCACCTGCCGTACTCAATAAATCGACTGTCCGTCTGGCGGAGTGTGTTGAAACACACTCCGCCAGACGGACAGTCGATTATTATCATGGTGAAGGAGAGCGCTTTTGAAAATTTCCCAAGAAAACACGCAAAACTGCTATGAAATGATCAATATAATATTACGGTGATTTCTATTATATGTGTAACCTTTGTTGGAGATCCAAATAAATAAATAAACGTCTTAAAAACTTGTTTTAAATAAGAAAATGCTTCTCTGTAAACGATGTTTGAGCTGTAGCTCAAACAACAACACAACAACAACAACACAACAATAACGGACAACTGTAGTTGTCCGTGTGAAAACTGATCCCCATCCCTTCCCATCTCTGGTTATGGCCGCCATTTTTGGATTTTAATTTCCTGATTTTCGGTCCAGCGCAGCGCCCTCGGAAACTATGAAGATGACATCCCCTTATCGAACATTTTGTACTTACACCATTTTGATTTAGACCTCTTTTTACTCCCGAAAACCATAAAATGACACCCTCGCTTTAAAATTAATACAGTATTTTATTTATGTGCCTATCGTTAAGAAAACTTATTACAAAAACAATAAAACCGACTTTCTTAAAAAACACTAAAGTGCAAAATAACTTTAGTTTGGGAAGTAGTTAGCAAGAAATTACCGAAACTGTAACGGTCTTTATAAATACTTATAACTGAACATCTTTTGTAATGGTACAATACGTGCCACTAAAGTTGAGACTTGACATACCACGTGGTTTGACTTGCACAGTAGACGATATAAAGGTCTCTCTAGCGGTATGAGGTAAAGACAGGAAGGGACCGGGCGTCAGTCTGCGCGCAGTGCGGGAGGCGCGGTACGGCGCTCGTCAAGTCTCATCTTTCGTGGCGCGTATACCTACCTACCTGACACTACCTAATTTGTGTACCTACTTCTTTATATTGACACTCAGCAACGTTTTTTCACATACCGTAGGATAGAAAATGTCACAATAGGTAGGTATATTATAGGTACTGATCGTCAATGAGGAGTTCCGTGACAGTAGGGTTTCTTCACAGTCCATGATTAGTTGACCACTGTTAGGTACTTAACCTACTGTGTTTCATCTTCCGTACGATTGCCCATTCACAATCGATGAGGAGTTCCATGGTGTAAGTAGGTATTTAACTACTTATTTTCGAAGTCCTTAATTATTTGACCACGGACTAACCAGTAATTTTCTTTGAAAATAAGTAATTTTCTTTTAAAAAAATATGTACAGACGCCAGCACATCAAGCTACTACAATCTGTCTTTCTTTAATAGATTTTCATCTTTCTAATTCTTTTCGCTTATGCATTAGGTTCAAGGTTGATTGGGAAAATTTGAAAGTTTCGGGTAGCTTGATTTGCTGGCGTCTCTACCTAATTACATAACTAGAACCATAAAAATCATCTATCTAAGGCTCGGACTACAAGCATCCGGAAATTCACCGGTCCGAGAAAAACCGGCCCTGGACAAGCCCGGACTCAATCCGTCTCCCAAGCAATCATATTATGAAACGTTCCTGCATCGACTACATAGGATCAACCACAGAAAAGATAATATGGTTTTCTCCGGCCACCCCGTTGGCCCGTCCGTTATTTTAGGCACAAGAGGCGGGGCCTTTCATATATGGTATTTATCATAGTATGGTAGTTGTATGGAGATGACCACACGACTCCGAAAAACGTCAGTTCCGGGCGCTTCCGGACGAATCACGCACCACGGCGCCTGATTCACAACTGGTAGGACCACAGAACAGATAAAGAGGTTTTCCTCCTCTTTATCTGTTCTGTGGGTAGGACGCACGCGCTTGTAATAGGTCTTTACCTATGAAATTGCCGTTTTGTATGAAAAAATTTAAACGATTTTTTTTTATGCATTTTTTATTTGTGTTAATCGAAGTAATCACCCATGCAATCAATGCATCTTTGCCAACGCAGTGGCAGTTTATTGATGCCCTTCTTAAAGAAATCAGCTGGACGGGAGGCAACAAATTCTTCAAAGGCATTTTGTACTGCCTCTCGGGTATTGAATTTTTTTCCCGCCAAGAAGTTATCCAAATTCTGGAAAAAGTAGTAGTCTGTAGGCGCAAGGTCCGGTGAGTAGGGCGGATGACGGAGAGCTTCCAACCCCAGTCCTTGCAACTTGGAGACCGTCTGCTGTGCAGTATGAGGTCGCGCGTTGTCGTGCAGGAGCAGCGGAGACGAGCGATTGGCCAATGCTGGTTGGAGATGTGCCAGCTTCTCCATCATTGTGTTCAGTTCTTCACAGTACACATCTGAAATAATGCTCACCCCGTTTGGTAAGAAGCTGTGATGAATCACACCGGCGCTAGACCACCAAACGGTGACCATCACTTTTCTAGGGGTAAGTTTTCGTTTAGGGCATTGTTTAGATGCTGAACCAGGATCCAACCAACTTGCTGAGCGCTTGCGGTTATCAAACAGAATCCATTTCTCATCGCAGGTAACAATGCGGTTCAAAATTCCTTCATTTGTGTGTCTGTTGAGCAGTGCAAGGCACGTCTCGACGCGTACTTCGCGCTGGCGATCATTGAGTTCGTGGGGCACCCATTTGTAAAGCTTTTTTAAATTGCCAATTTGACGCAAATGGACCAATATTGTTTTGACGCTAACGTCGAAAGCTGCTGCTAATTCAGCCGTAGATTGTGTATCATCAGCTTCCACAATCGCCTTTAATTCGTCATTGTCGACCAAAGTCTTCGGACGACCGCGAGGTTCATTTTTCAGGTCGAAATTTCCAGAACGGAAGCGAGCAAACCAATAACAAGTGGTGCGTTGGTTTGTAGTGTTAGCTCCGTAAACGTCGTTGATGTTGCGTGCCGCTTGTGCCGCGTTGCTGCCACGACGGTACTCATATTCCATAATAATTACTCGAATTTTTAATGTATCCATGATGACGAAAAAGATTGAAATGCGATGAAAATGTAACACTAATCGAATATGAGTACGGTCGTTTAAACGAGTAGTTTGATTTGGAAAAAAAATGTTAAATTAGAGAATTTCCTTATTATGTGATTTTTACATAGTGTACCTAATTAATTTATAAAGATAGGTCTAACGCGGATAAACAACGGAGAATCACGCAAAAACTATCACGCGTATTTACTGAAACCTTCACCATTTTAAAGATAATTTAATTATTTATCTTATAATTGTTTTATGGATAATAATTTAATAATGCGTCTAATTTGGGACAGCGCTCCTTGATGGGCCAGTCCTATTACTGGGTGGACGTACGACGCATTGCGTGAGCTCAGCACAGAAAACGTAAGCTATGCGCTCAAGCCGTCGGCATAGGTATATTATTAGCCAAGTCTTAATATTATGGTAATAGAGAATTACCAATGCATTTGGAACACCTCTATACAAGACTACCGTAATAATAATAATTTGGAAGATGATAAATATCACATTGTACTGGGATCGATCCATCATCACTGACAGGACTATTGTTGCCAATAAGCCTGATCTAGTGGTGGTGGATCGAATAGAGCGGCGCGCAATGATAATTGACATAACGGAAACCTTGTGAAAGCCGAGAAAGATAAACAAATTAAGTATCTTGACTTGGCCCGCGAGGTTGTCGACATGTGGGATGTGGGCTCAGCGATCATTGTGCCGATAGTCGTATCAGCTAATAGCTTAATTGCCAAGAGCCTCGACCAACAATTATGGAGGCTCTCGTTGGGCAGCTGGATTAAGGGCCTGATTCAGAAAGCGGTACTCCTGGACACGGTGCGTATTGTTAGGAGGTTCCTCTCTCTGGAGCCCTGACCTTGAGCTTGGAGGACCCTGTTCCCGATACCGGTGGGCTACTATTTTTAAATGTTTTTTATAAAAATATTTAAAAATGTAAATTATATGTATATAAATGAAATAAAGGAGATAAGGCTCCACTGTACTTTAGCACCCGCGCATCCGAAACTTCACAATTTTATAGAGTGTTGATGACTTCGAGGAAAACACTTTCGCAAAATGTTACACTGCGCAAACAACTAGTTTTTGAGAAAAAAAATTGTAGTTTCAGAAAATCCAACTTAGTTACACAATAAAATTTTTATATTTATGTGACCTTGACCTTCAAGACGTTTCAAAATGACATTATTTTTTTTTTCTCGGCATTTTTTTTTTGCGCACTTTAGGGGTTTTCAAAAATACATTAAAAAGGGTCTATTCTACCCAAAAAAAAATTGCTACTAGGTATACAAAAGCGACGGGTGCTAATAAAGTACCTACAGTGGTTGCGGAGATAATTTGGAAGAAACTTCGTGGAACATTTATGTGTCTTAGGCGTCGTCCTAATATAAAGCGATGGTTACGCGAATACGCGATTGCGATCACTTTTTGTTCGTGAACCGGAACGAGTGGTCGCAGCGACAGAGGGCGCCTTCCGGTTTTCCGAACAAAAAGTGATCGCGATCGCGTATTCGCGCGACCATCGCTTTATATTAGGACGACGCGCGACGCCTTATGTCGGCGTCGGACATGGCGGAGTTATACCCTTCCATGTCTTCGTCCACAGGGGTGGGGGTCAGGGGCTAGAGTACGAGTAGGTACTCGGCGGGCTCAGGGGGCCTAAAGAGAAGGGACTTGTGGAATACCTACTTTTGCGGTCTACGTGATAAACCCAGTATATTTTGGCTTTCCTTTGTTTATTGTTCATTTTTAGGGTTCCGTACCACAAAAGGAAAAACCTTGGAACCCTAATAAATAAAACTTTGTTATCCGTCTGTCTGTCAGTGTGTCAAGACCCTTTTTCTCAGGAACGCGTGGAAGTTCCAAGTATCAAGTTAAAATTAGTATCAATAAATACTTAGGTCTATGGTCCCTTGGAGGTCTAAAAAAATCAAGCTTCTAAGTCTACGCAATTAAAAATGCGACATATTTTTGACCCTCGCAAATAAATCAAATAAAAGGTTCTTGCCAAATTTCATATAAGGCGATATAAAACAAAATAACATCGATCGAAATAGCTCACCATACTTAAGGACGCTGTTACAAATGGGTAGTCAAATCATTACTTTTTTACACAAAAGTATGTTTATTAAATAAAATGCTTTGCATTTTTAAAATCTTTTATGGCCGAATTTTTGATAGATTTGCATGGTACGATTCTGAACTATAAATATAATTTTAGATAGGTACAGTTTCTCAATAAAGGTACCGAAGTAAAAAAATAAACATACTTTTGTGTAAAAAAGTAATGATTTGAATACCCACTCGTAACAGCGTCCTAAGTACTTAATTTTTTTAGCTGAATTAGGGCTTTACTGCGGCATACTTTTCCATCCACAATAATAGCTGCCTAGACCATTAATGATTAAAGCATCCTTGCCGGCAACAGTCACTATGGTTGAGTCAACCGTGACAGACCACGACTCAATTCTTCTCAGTATTATCCTTTAGGCGTGAGCAGTTGACATGCAATAATATACAGGGTTACTGGTAATTCGACGTATATCCGTCAGGGGCTGATAAGGGGGCCAAAATGCAACATATTGAACCCCCCATATGTATGGCCGAAATTCAATAGTTTCAGAGATATTTGAATTTTAAGAGTTTTTCGATATTTACCCAAAATTTGACATTTAATTCCAAATAAAAAATAAATACATATTTGAATGGGTACCATTAAAAATGATGTTGTAGCTGGCACTTCAATTAAGCTATGGACATAATTAAAACTACTTAATTTAACAAAATAATTAAAATAATGAGCGATATAAGAATAATATCTTAGCAATATTTTCATTTTACGCTTCAAAAATGTTGTCTCGTCACAAAAATTTTTATGACATTAATCGTACAAATAACTAAAACAACTTGCCTATTCTGTAAGCTTTCCAAAAAGGTATAAAAGTCAATTTTAAAATACATAATTCGTGGCATGGCATGTGTTTGAATCAGCGCGGGGAGAGAAAGGGTCATTTGTATTTGTATGAAATAAAATGCATTAAAAAATTTACGTCAAATTTTATAAAAAATCTTACACAACTCATATCTCATTTGTTCAAAATGAGCCCCTCGATTACGAATGCAGGTTCGAATTCTCTTCCTAACTTCGGTTTCTGTCACTCTTGATGTGAACGTTGTTCTCATCTGTTGCGCCGCGTTTATTATTCGCTGTCGAAGTTCTTCGACTGAATTTATTGGGGACACATAAACTAATTCCTTCATATGACCCCAAACGTAAAAATCAAGTGGTGTGATATCAGGGCTTCGTGCTGGCCACGGAATTGGCCCTCCCCTCCCAATCCATCGGTTTGGATATCTCTCGTCTAGCCACTGTCGGACAGTAATCCGGTAATGTGCTGGGCAACCATCATGTTGAAACATGAGGTTGTTTTTTATTTCTTCGGGAACATCCGCCAACAAATCGTCTAGGTTGTTTCTTAAAAACTCCTCGTAATTTTCGCCGTTCAAATTTTGGGGCAAGAAATGAGGGCCCAGCAAATAATTATCAAGGACACCCATCCATACGTTCAGGGAAAATCTCATTTGCGACGCAGGTTCTTTTCGTTTTTTTGGATTCCTGCCTACTTTACATGCCCAAAAATGTAAGTTATGGTAATTCGTTATACCATCCCGGTCAAACTTTGACTCGTCAGTCCACAAAATATTTCTTAGGAAATGTTCCTGGTCAGCGTCAGCGTTTAACATAAACCGAGAAAATTCGAGTCGCCTGGCAGGATCTCCCTCGTGCAATGTTTGGACAGGTTGATAATGGTATGGGTGTCTACCTGATAGATGTACTACCGACCACACTTTCCACTGGGACATACCGAGCTGTCTAGCAACAATGTTCGTTGAGATGTTTGGGTCATCAATAAAACACTGAATAATGGTGTCCTCTTCGTCCGCCGTGTACCGTATAGGTCTGCCAGCGTTGACTTGTGCTCTCTGAACACTGCCAGTTTCAGACAATCGTCGATAGGTGCTCCCGAAAACAGTAACGTGGGGAAGTCGACAATCGGGAAAGCGGCGTTGGTATTCTCGCCGAGCCGCAGCCGCGTTTCCATCGGCAAAACCATAACAAAACATTATGTCTGCGTATTCGTTATTAGAATACGAAGCCATGTTATCCGAAATAACAATGATAACAAAAAGAATAACAAGAGAAACAAGAATTAACAATAATGATCGATAACAAATTAACGCGATGAGAGATTGGTTAATAGCAAAATAACAACACACGTGCTTGCGCGGCCTAGAGTCGAAACTTACTAAGGAAGGCGACGCGAGCGCAGCAGACGCCGTGTACTCCCCGCCCCATCACGAAGAATTTCGCCAGTAAAATCGGTTGTTTTAGCGAGGATCATAAACTAAAAACACAGATGATTTCTCTCCCCGCACCGCGCGCCGCCGCGCCGGTTCAAACACATGCCATGCCACGAATTATGTATTTTAAAATTGACTTTTATACCTTTTTGGAATGCTTACAGAATAGGCAAGTTGGTTTAGTTATTTGTACGACTAATGTCATAATAATTTTTGTGACGAGACAACATTTTTGAAGCGTAAAATTAAAATATTAATAAGATATTATTCTTAAATCGCTCATTATTTTAATTATTTTGTTAAATTAAGTAGTTTTAATTATGTCAATAGCTTAATTAAAGTGCCAGCTACAACATCATTTTTAATGGTAACCATTCAAATATGTTTTTTTTTTTTATTTGGAATTAAATGTCAAATTTTGGGTAAATATCAAAAAACTCTTAAAATTCAAATATCTCTGAAACTATTGAATTTCGGCCATACATATGGGGGGTTCAATTTGTTGCATTTTGGCCCCCTTATCAGCCCCTGACGGATATACGTCGAATTACCAGTAACCCTGTAGGTATAGTTAAAACCGACTTTGTGTCGGCTCTGAGGTAACTAGAATCAACAGACTTTTCTTTCATCTCCTTATGGCTGATGCTGAGAGCGGGTTGCTACCCTCTTTTATCGATAAGTTGTCGGCAGCAATAAACACTAAAACTATTAGTATTGCGGTGTCTGGGCGTAAGAAAACACTAAAGCCATGGATAACACCTGGACTACTGCGTTGCATTCGTCATCGCGACAAATTACACAAACATTAAAAAAAATATCATTAAGACCAAATTCTAGAAGTTACATTTTAAACGTTATAGGAAATTTTTGTAATACCTTGTTGAGAAGGTTAAAAGGAAGTTATGAAAAATCCCTTAAAAATACAACAAACAATAAATAAAGAGACTTGGTCTGCCATTAAGTCTTATCACAAATACCTCCAAAAAGAAGTCTTCTGCAGAAAACTAGCTTAATAAGCAGGTATAAATTAGCTGGACATCACTAACAGTATATACAGTCAGTGGTGTTGTGGGGAATGAACGAGACAATCCATGATGCTGTTGAGGAAGTCAAATACGCTTGGGCCAAATTCCGTGCCGCTGTGTGTATATTAGAAGTAGAGAAAGTTTTAAATGAAACATATATATATTAAAGATTATAGGTTTATTTGGATAATCATATTGTCATGGTAAACAAAACTGTTTGGTACTTATTAAAGTAACTAAGAAAAATAGTAATTTATGAAACTAGGGGGGTATTAAAACACGAGTAGGCGAGGTTTATAATAGTATCACACGAGTATTTTAATACCTAGTTACGAGCAGTTTCATACACTACTTTATTTACTCCCATAAATTGGGATTGAATCTAAGTAAAAAAAATACCACAAAATTCAGAACAATGATGGAAACTCATTGGTGATATTAACTTCTTGCATTTGCCCTGCATCATAATGACAAAAAAAATCGTTTTGTACCATTATTTTGTTATTGTAGGGAAAAAGATTATGATTCTATTTTTAAATTCTGATAGTGTTTAAAATAAAATTATGTCATTCCAAACTCGTTTTGAAGTTTATAATTCGAATTTTACGATATAATATGAGAGTAGATAAAGTAAAGATAACTTAGAACAAAGAAAATAAACATAATAACAAAAATTTACTCCGACTTAAGAGTCATCACACTGGATAAACATATTATTTTCTATGAGTTTCTTATATACCAACTCATTCTTTTCATTTCTTATCTCTACTAATGGCACTGAATCATCATAACCGATTACCTTCACATGGAATGGTCCTTGATCCAAGAATACTTCAGTATATTTTTTTGTAAGCTCTTTGATATCTACATCTGGATTTAGTTGCACTCCATATAATTTGGCTGTCATAGTAGCAGGTGGAAGTTTTGCCCATTCCTCATAAATTTCCCTTGTATCAGCTAAAGAAATGACTTCAATGTTGCCATAATCAACATACCTTACTTTAACTCGGTTTTTCTTTTCGCTAAACTGCAAAATAGACGCACGATACCATCGATTGTCTTCAGGAAAGACTGCCACACACGCTTTGTTCTCAAATATGCCGTTCAGAGGCGACATGTTTATACTTTCAGTCTGCAGTTCTTCAAACATTTGATCATAAATTCTAGTGGTATCATCATCAAAAATGAAACTAAGTTCTAATGTATGGATATCAACAAATAATGTGATATTACACGAGAATTCGTCCTCTGTATTTCTTGGGTATGTGATAAAATTTCCATCAAGCAATGATTGTTCTTCTTCTACTAATTTACTCCAGTCTGCTCCCTTTAAAGAGATAATGTCCGATGAATCTCGAGATGTAGACAACTGCTCAGTTGTAGTGTCTGCATCTTCAACCACTATGTAATCTGGGCCAGAATCTGATTCAATAACATCCTCTTTTATTTTCTCTTTCGATTTTTCAATTGGAGCGTATTTCCTGACAAGGGCTTTGCTGCCGTCCGTGTATTCCGCCATTTCAAAGTCTACTAAATGATCATTTATGCATAGTTTATCATATTTTAGGTCTATCATTATAACTTCGTTCATTGGTTCAGTTTCAGTTACTTTTACGTAACATTGTTTTTCAACAACAGATTTATGTATATAATCTAAAGTCTGTCTATCCCATTGTTTGCCTAGGGGACGTATACGGTTCAATACACATTTGTGTGCTTGTGTTGGTATTTGGTGGAGTGGAACACTTTTTCTCATATTTGCAAAGGTACAAACTTCTTCATTACCATAATCAATATAATGAATTACACAGTTAGAACTTTCTTTGTTTACTTCTATTACTCTGCCTCTATAATAGCGGTTGTCTAAATAGTATAATGCAACACATGGCTCTCCCACACTCCATTTAGTGAATTTAGCTTTTGGATCCGGATCCTTGAAGCGAACATCGAGTGCCTTACGAATGAGGTCTAGCGTATCTTGTTGGCATACGTCATGTAAGTAGATCACACCGTCATTGTCTATGTACCTACAAAATAAAAAAGATAGCATTTACTTCAATTTAGCCATACTTATAATATTGAATAATGTATGCTTATTAATTGGTTTCTCCAATAATTAAGATATCAGACAGTAAGTTAATACTGTAATGAAGATGGCTTATTTTAAATTGTAATAGAGCCTTAATTAGAAAAATTGCTTACGTTGGCAGTGCAGTAAACTCCTTGTAAGGCAGGGGTTCAGGTGGTAACCAGTCAGTTATATACATTACATTTGAAGATTCTGTGCTCTCGCTAGGCAAAGGATTGTTATTTTCACCATCGAGGAACGATGAGGGCGAATTTGCGCTGATATCTTCATCAGCTTTGACTGTGTTCAGGGGTACCATAGGCATTGGTTCCAACTGTAACCATTCATTGACAGACCCTGTGATGTTAAGGAAAGATAACATGTCTCCAGCATCCTCAGTATTGTCTTCAGTTGTAACCTGCAGCCAAAAGAAGGGAAATACTTAACATCAAATAAAACATTACGCAAGATGTGCACTCGCTCTCTACCTGTCAGGCCAGGCGCACTCAGCATTTTAGGTATGAAGCTACAAGCACGAAGCGGGCTCGACTTGTCGGGACAATTCAGTGTAGGCAGCCGCGCACCAGCCGGCTCGCACATTAGTTCGATACTCAATCACGCGCCGCGTCAAGAAGACAACCATAACGAGTCGGAAGGTATAAGAGTTACGCAACTTCTAGGTGAATATAACTGTAGATAATTAACGGTGTGCGCCCTGAATTGCACTTTATTATGTCGTCGCAAGAGTCGCTATTTATTTAAATAATTTTGCCGAGTGACTCTTCTGTACTTATATTAAATTATGTATTCTGTGCCTCAGTGTCAATACTTGCTAAATTAAACTTACCACTTGCGTTGTTTGATCAGGTACACAAAGACCTTGTTCTAGTATTTTCTCGTTCAAACAACGCCAGGTCGAATTATTAGGTTCCAAAGCACCTCCTTGTACGGTATGATACACCCACAATTGGATAGGCATACTTTTATCTTTGAAGTTGCCTAATTTAGTAATAAAAATTCTTTTGTATGAATCAATCATCTCTTTTAAATATTCCTTTGTAATTGAAGGCCACTCTTCACCCACAGCCGGCATAATTCCACATAGATGGCATTTTATAGCTGCGTCACCAAACATGGAAAACTCTGAACTCAGTTCTTTCAAACCAGACTTTGGAACCGTTTCAGTACAGGCGAAATCACTGTAGAACACCTTGGCGTTATCATTTTCCAGTTCCAGTATAACAGCACGACGCCAAGTCTGTGATTGAATACATAGTGTGCTACATCTGTCGCCAACTTTCCAGTCTTCTTTAGTTTTGTTTTTATTATTCTTCGAGTAATATTTTTGCACTTTTTCAAACAAGTCATTAAAAGATTTTTGTTGATGAATTAATGACACATAAATCAGTGAAGGGGACTGACAATTCAGAATTTTAACTTCCAGCTTCAGAGGACCTTTGTCTTTTGCCTGTAAATCATCTTCGTTTACCTTTTCAGGCATCTTTCTCTTCAAGATTGTTAATTTAGATTTCGACGGAGCAGGAGGTTTTGGTGTATGCAGTGGCGACTTATTTGTTAAAACCTGTTTTTCAACAGGAGTTTTGTTAAACTTATAAACTCTGTAAAGAAAGATAATTTATTCTTAATACATAATAATGTGTTGTATCGGTATAGTTATTCTAACCGAAAATCACATTTTTCTGTATCTAAGTTACCTTTAAATTAATTGTCATCAAGTCATGTTTGCATTTGTATAAAGGTAGTGACTAGCGTCTCATGGAAAATTATATATGGGTAGCTAGATTTATTGGATATTATTCAATAGTGCGCATTTATACGTGTATCGTTTTGCATCCTCGTTAAATTTCAGGGTGTGATACAGAACATCAAACCGAACAACTTTCTCCATGGGACCAACATCGTAATCGCGAAAAAATTTTCAACTGTCTCATAGAAAACTTCAATACCTAATCCATGCAAATGTATGGGACGGCTGATTATTTTTTCGCGATTACGATGTTGGTGCCATGGAAAAAGTTGTTCGGTTTGATGGTCTATACCACACCCTTAAATTTGACGAGGATGCAAAACGACACGTTGTAGAGGCAGGTAGTATAAAAATGAGAAAAAGCCTTACCCAAACGAAACAGCAAATTTATGTTTGATCATCTCATTGTTAATGCAAACAACATTGTCGTTGTCTGCTTTGTCATAAAGAGTAACGCCAATGGATCCTCGACTGCAGTGAGATCTGTTACGGTTGTCCTCTACTTGAATTTCCAGTAAACTGCCCTTGTATTTCAGAAGGAGGTCCACTGATGCAGTGCTCCATTTGTTACTGAATGGTGTTATGCCTGCGAGATGGCACTCTGTCGCCTGTTCATGAAAACCATAATGAAATTAATTAGCTTGATACAACTGATTCATGATACGATGGGTAGTGCAAGAACAATTTATCATCAACTTCAACGATTTCTTTTGTTTAAGCACTAGCTTTTGCCCGCGGATTCGCCCGCGTGGATGTCGGATAATATCCCATGGGAATGTACATGTGGAGAACATAGGGGGCGACCGATATAACTGTGCAAACTCAAATCACTATGATATATATCGTTGCCGTGGGCATGATTTTTTTCGACATCTTCAACAATCATCGTCATATTTCAGCCATTTTTCACAAAACCTTAAATACACAAAACCGTATGAAAATCCGTTCCCTACTTTTTGAGTTTATCGCGTTCAAACAAACAGACAAACGCGGAGGGGGAACTTTGTTTAGTTAAAATTTATTATACCAGTCACGCTTTATTAACAGTTATTTGTTGTAATAAGTTCGTCGTACAAACGTCGAATGAAATAAAGACTAAATGTTTCTGGATTCATAAACATCCATACTAATACTATAAATTCGAAAGTAACTGTCTGTCTTATCACGCCTAAACCACTAAACGGATTTTGATAAAATTTGGCAAGGCTATATATGGCATCCTGGGAAAGGACATAGGCTACTTTTTGTCTCAAAAATAATCCTACAGGGTGTGATGTATGGGATGAAAGTTTGTATGGGAAACCCAGCAATTCTTAAGTTAGGGATATGAAAATTCGAATGCTTTTGGTAGGAAATAAAGAAATGTATGGTACAGCGTTTTTTAAAAATCATCCCCTAAGTGGGTACAATTGCGGTTGATTTTAAAATTCACAAATAATATTAAAATTTTTGTGTACCTACCTCCTTTTAAGAGGTTTAAGGGATTAGAAATGTAGTCATAATTCGTATATTGAGGTAACATTTAGTGTTTATTTCATTCGACGTTTTTACGATAAAATTATTACAACAAATTGAGCGAGTGTCCACTCGTCCAAAACTTATTTGTTACTAGAGCGTGACTGGCATAATAAATTTTAACTAAACAAAGTCCTCCCGCCGCGTCTATTTGTTTGTTTGAACGCGATAAACACAAAAAGTACCGAACGGATTTTCACTAATTGACGGAGTGATTCAGTGTACATATGTGTGTGTGTGTGTGTGTGTGTGTGTGCATTATTGGTTTGTCATGGTGACTGGGAGTTTAAGCCCACCATACACGGCAACGATAAAATCTTAGCGATTTGAGTTTGCACAGTTATATCGGACGGCCGGCGGCCTTATGTTCTCCACATGAACGTTTCCATGGGTTTTTTATCGACATCCACGCGGGCGAAGCCCCGGCCAAATGCTAATATATTATGAATAATGGTAGGCTCACAAGTGCACTGAGCGTTGTGAACTTGGGGTGTATGTAGCGCAGCGCGGCCCAGTGCAGCAGCACGACGCGCCCGGTGTCGGGCAGCGTGACGCGCACGCGGCCGCGCCCCGGCAGCTCCGACACAACGCCACGTGCCCACGCTGCGTCAGGCACATCGGAGCGGCAGTTCTCCAGGTTGACCGCGCACACCATGCCTTTGTCACCACCACAACAGTTCACAATATCAATATACAATCATTAACAATATTCCAGGTCACAGTTGCAAGTCCCTTCTTTGAGGAGTGGTTGGAGAGGCACCACGGCGTCCTCACCTTCCGACTGACGCAGGTCCTCACCGGACACGGTTGTTTCGGGAGGTTCCTGTTTCAGATAAGGCGGGCGGAAACCCCGGGTGTCACCACTGCGTGGATCGCCCAGAGAAAACGGTGGAGCATACAGTGGAGGTCTGCCCTGCTTGAGCGGAACACTCTCGCGTCCGAACATGGTCCAGGCCATGGTACGGAGCGAGAATACATGGGAGGCCGTCACCTCCTTCTGCGAAGCAGTAATGCTCGCGAAGGAGGAGGCGGAACGCGTGAGGGAGGCGACTGTCGCGCCCTCACGCCCCTAGTCGCCGCAGGAGACGCCCTGGGCGGCGGGAATCAGTAGCCGATTTCCGGCCACCGTAGGCGAAAGCTTGCGGACGGCGAGCAATGGGTAGCTCGCCGTCTGCCCGGGTCAACGGCGCGTCGTGTTCCACGCGCGCCTCAAAGAGATGTCAGCAGTGATGGGGTCCGATAGGGCCGATGCCGCCGGGTTCGCGGGTTGTTCGAAAGAGATACCGTGGCCCTGGCATAGGCAACTGAAGGAATACGGGTGGGTTTTAGTCAATAAAAGTCTGACACGCCCTACCGCTCCGCCCAGAGCGGGAGAAGTCATTTGATGGTTTCCATCCACAAAAAAAAAAAGGTCTGCGCGAGTCTATCCAGGTCTTACACGATTATGACTTATTGTTAAAAAAAAACCTAAGTACCCTCTTAATAAAGTGCATAGATCCCAATATTTATAGCTGAGTACCCTAGTCTGTTCTAAGGATTTTATAGGTATAATGTTACTTACCTGTAATTTCGCCATCACATACCATCGCAACGCCATAAAGGCTCATGAAAGACTAACGCGCTATGCGTCAAATTTCATTCAAAAGGAGAACCTTTTAGCCAGTTTCGGATGATAAATAGCGTCATTTCAGCTTAGACGAGCTCTACGCTTTATGAGGTTTTTTATTTTGGGCACAGTTAATCTTATAGGTATTCGAATTCTGAATCTTAGATATTAATACATTAAATATACAGCTTTCTTTTACAATACATTTTTTTTGGTTGCAGTGGAATTTGAATTTTGTCATGTATGACGTTGTAGTACGGGCGCGGGAGGTGGCATTAGTTTGAACAAGTTATTTCATACCGGCTAAAAATCATAACAATAGTAGTAGCATAAAATCTGAGCGTCAGCGGCTCCAGTATTTTAAGATACAGCGTGTCAAGGTTGTAAAAAAACTTAACAAGAAAAGTAATTTCATACCGCGCCAAAGCCGATACAGGACGTTATTCCTTTTCAAACCAAAACAAATAGTCAGCTGCATGGAAGTGAGGGAAACATAATTATGTCAGTCGCGTTAATGAACATGATTATGTTTCCTTCAAAACATAACATTTGATAATGAAGAAGCTATCTCAAATCTTGCCTTATATACTATAAATAGTTAGAATATATGTACTTACATTCTCTCTTTGTTACCTTTGCCTTTTCACCATGGAAGAATATCGCTGTGAATTATGGTCTCAGCGAGCTGAAACTGTCACTGTCAGTGTCATTCATAGCGTCTTAAATATTTGCCGCCAATGTACGTCAAATATTTTCTCTCGATAATTTTCTTAGAAAATTAGTAAAGTTTCAGTTATAACTTGGTTAAAAGTGAATAATAATAGTGCTTGTGGTAAGTGATATATAGTGTTACGGTGATCGTGAGTCAGCGAAGTGCCGAGGTGGAGATCGATAGCTCACAATATAGATGTGGTCGCCAGTGCCTTCTGAGAGCAACCGTTTTTATTTCGATTCTCCTAAGTGCCGTAATAGGGAAGAACGCTCTTCGCACCGCCGCCGCCGAGCCGATAAACAGGGCAATGAGATCGAAACGATTTCCTGTAAGACGGACCTACTATGCATTTACAATTTTACCTACAATTGAATGAGTTTTATGAATAGCCAAGTAAGTAATATAATTAATATAATTTCCACATTCTAATCAAGGTTAGTGAACCTTACTCAGACACATTATCAATAATCTTCAAACCTGCTTCATGCTAGTATTTACTTCAGAAGCGCATTGTTGTTTTCTAAACAACCCGGTTGTGTTTATCTAAATACACAGAGATATTACAACTCAAAGATTTTGGTGTAAATTATGATGATTAGGTAAATCCTAAAGCACATACAGATTGTCTAGAGGAGCTAAAGCTACTCAAGCAGTTTTTGACATTCCACCATGAAAAGCAATCCGTTATAAGAAAGCCTTACATTTATGCTCACCCACCCCATGTGTTTCACACACTGAATTAGAAGTGAATGAGCACTTATGCCACTAAACAAAACTAAATCCTACTATTTGGCCCCTGCGGAGGGAGTTTTGGCTGGGATCTCTAATGTGGGTCTAGAGCAAAGAAAGCAAGCTGCTAAAGTAAAGTCTACAAGGACTTATTAATTGGGCAGCAACGTACTAGGATTGTCTCCTACCTTCCCTTTCGGAAGTCCGAACACTCCCATCCAGAAGTGTATTTAAATTAAAATTGTATATGCTTGCAGGTGTTATGCAATTGTTACTTTCAAGAAATGGAACAAATACAGCCACTTAAAACTGACAAAATATTAGTTAAAGCTGGTTAAATAAGAAATAGTTCTTTTATTATTTTAAAAACATGATAAATGAGGATCATAGCAAAAATAACTAGGCCAAGGTATGAACAAGTCTGGTATGAACCAGACTGCCTATTGTCTAAGGAACCATGTAAAAACTTGGGAATGAAAGACTGAAAACCTGTTTCTGTTAATACTGAAGAGCATAACAGGAAGTGAAATACTGAAATTATTAACATTCAAGATAATTCTATTTTGAGATATTAAGTAGTAAAGCTACTAGTAGTAGTAAGACTCGCCAGCCCCCACAGTCAAACTATTGACATGGTTTTGTGGGGCTTAATATATTAATATATTTATAAAAAAAAAAATAAAAAAAAACCAGTTAAAATAATGAATACAAATTAAACCCATAATAATCTATGCGGATTTCTATGATTATGATTATAATCAATAATAGCCTATTGTTTACACTCTGTTATTACTAAAAACTAAAATGAAAGCAATGATATGCTAATGAAGGGAATAGTTCACACAAAGACTCCGGAGAGTCATTTAGAAACAAACTATATATGGGAATTGACAGACCCCTTTGAGATTTCTTACTGAATGGCAGAGAATTTAAGAGCCTGTGGTATCTGCATTCTTGTAATTGTTTAGTTTAGATATTTTTTTTTTTTTTTTTACTGGCCCACTAGGAAAAGTTACATTTTTGATTACTGTCTCGGAGACTGTGGGTTCTAACAAAGCTTGGGTGACAAGTGAATTTCCTAAATCAATTCTAAATCTCAATCAGGAGTTCGAATATGTAGGCCTTCTTTTGAGCACTGCTACCAAACACAAGGCCCTGCCTGCAGGCAAGGTAGAAAGAAAGATAATAATAACAACACTTTGTTCCCTGAAACAAGTTCATAGCTCATCAACACCAAAATTTTGTTATCCCTTTATGGGAATACTTGTCGTCAGACAAATATTTGAGAAGGGCAGACCAGGACAAATGGAAAAAGGTTGCTCTGCTGGTTTGCCAAGAGTTAATGTGGTGGCCAGAGGCTATTGATAGACCACAGCCCAGTTCCTTTACACAGGGGTAAGATAACCCACTTCCTGTCCACACTTGCCGTGGAGGAAAGGTAAGGAGACCACATGAATGGGCTACTCAATTCCTCCAAAGGGAGTCTAAAGAATGTTTTTAAAATATCGCTTTTAGTGATAAAACTTCCCATTGTGTCGTCCTAGTGGTGAGGTGTACATAATAAAGAATATTCTATTCTATACTACTCTAGTCAGGAACTTGACCAAACCAGAAAAAATGGCACTTGAACTTGAGAGACAGATTTGCCATATATGCAGTAATGCCAAAAAGCCAGTCTTCAGAGTGCACGTATTCTAGTTCAATCCGCCAATAGACACGCACATTGTCGCACATTTAAGATCGGCGAGAGATACGTCCCCTAGCGGTCCTGAACCTGATTTGCAAGATAACGAAGTTAGCAGATTAGCTGAACATCACTCTGTTAGCGGTTTACCTCCCGGGGAGGTTAAATGTGTTATAACGGCTTAGCCGACCGCTTATCTAGGAACAGACCAGCCGGAGTGGCTCCTGTTGCTCCAGGCCCCAGGCCTCGGAGGCCATGTTACAAAGTGGGGCGTCCCCGACGTCGACGTTTTCGCGTCAGATAAGTCGGCCTTTTGTGCGACAGTACGTCACATGGGACTCAAATGATGGCTTGGCAATCTTCTGCGAGTTTTCAGTCAGAGGTGACAGCATCAACTAGCATGGGTTGCTCTTCGCCTAATTAAAGACCGAGTGCTCAGTCTTGTACTCGGAAATCGGACGGGGACCTACCCAGTGTTCCTGGCTCTCGTACTTGGATCGGAGAGTCAGTACCAGTACAAGATCCTATGTAAAAACGTTTTAGACCTGACAACCTGCAACTCCTACCTTGGAAAAGGGGGGGGGGGGGGCAGTAGGGTTGTTCGGGGCAGTTGTCGGTAGAAGAACAAGAGTCTTACTAAAATGTAGTTGGAGATAATTTATCTTTCCTATTCAGATATGAATGTCATAGTGTAGAGTGCATGGCATTAGTCCTAAATAATCTGATACAGATTTATTTTATTTTTTGCATAAAGCACATACTGTACGAACAAATGTCAGATCGAAACAGTTTTATGTCCATTTAATAAGTTTAAGGCATTATCCTTAGCTAAACCACTGCCCAGAAATACATGAAAGGAGTGCCAGAACGATGAGTCTGCCAGAAATTATTGGCAGAGTTTTACATACCCTAATATTGTAAGACATCTCACAGCTTTTACATGTTGAATAACAGTGCAGCTAAGGTGTGATTCAAAGACACTGACAATCAAGATGTTTACTTCTACCATAAGCTTTGTTGATTTTGGTTTACAATAACAGGTGTGGATAAGCTTACTTGAAATATTTTTAAACCTCTAGGAAGTATAAGTTCTGTGGTAGCCTTCGGGAGGCTGACTGGAGAATCAGTTCATCAGATGAAATTAAACTGGAAGAGCCACTAGGCTTACAGAATGATTACTTTTGTAAAGTAGTAAGAGAGGGCTACCTCTCAAGAGAATTTAGAATGACCAGCCTAATGCTCCCACTGATGGGACAAAGGTCTCCTATTGTGAGTGAGAGGGAAATAGGATTTATCATAAGATAATTTTTAATTCCCTATGAACATATATAAATATGTTTGTATACATGATTCAAATTTCAATCATTTTAATTGACAAATGAAGAGACATACTAAAATCATCTTAGATCATTTACATGTGCCACTACTTAGATTTGACCATTGTAAGAAAGATGTCCTAAATATTTCAGTTTCAATGGAATTTTAACTTTGTCATGTATGACATTGAGTTTGTTTTTCCTCATCTTTATAAAATGAATAAAACTTGTATTAATTAAATATATGAGTGATCCAATTAAGTATACTTTAGTACTTAATGAGATTATTATTTTAATTCAGTTTTAGATCTCATTGATTTTATATTATCATTCATTCATTCATTTCATGTTCACCTAACTAAGGCAAATAGATTTGCCTCAACTGTCGACCAACCTCCTAGAGGTTGGTTACAACAAAAGGAATTTAATTGTGTCTCATGACTTGACAGTTGAAGGTTTCTATAACATTTATGGAAGGTGTTCATTTTTGCATTTTCTAGGATAGATAGATTGAAAATTCATACTGATTTACTTGAACATTTAATGAATACAGACCGAAATATTTGTTCAGTTTTTAAATTAATATAATTCACATAGCGTCTACATCCTTCAGGTATTTTTTCACCAGCAGATATCAAACAGGTCTTCATTATCAAATGTTATGTTTTGAAGGAAACATAATAGAACTGTTTTGCATTAAAACAAAACAGTTATTATGTTATGAAAAACATAACATTTGAGCAATGTCCTTGCTGTTGAATTTTGAAGACTCCTATGAATGACACTGACAGTGACAGTTTCAGCTCGCTGAGACCATAATTCACAGCGATATTCTTCCATGGTGAAAAGGCAAAGGTAACAAAGAGAGAATGTAAGTACATATATTCTAACTATTTATAGTATATAAGGCAAGATTTGAGATAGCTTCTTCATTATCAAATGTTATGTTTTTCATAACATAATAACTGTTTTGTTTTAATGCAAAACAGTTCTATTATTGCGCTGGCGCATCAGGGCTAAATTCGAAACTTTGGGTAGTACGGGTAGGCAAAGTAATCAAAGGAATTATGACCTCAATTTTGAAATAAAATAAAACTGCATTTTTTGTTTTTGAAAAAGCTTCTTCCTGAGCCAGGAATCGAACCCGATCCCTTTTGTAAAAAAAAAACATCCTGTATTACACATTACATAACGTGTTTGTGTTTTTTTGTTTGTTTTTACTAGGCAAAGGCAGTGCCAACTGTCGCAACTGTATTATACATTACATTACGTGTTTATGTTTTTTTTGTTGTTTGTTTTTACTAACACTAGGCAAAGGCAGTGCCAACTGTAGCAATATTTTTCTAATCATTTGTACTTATTTATTTAATTTACAAAAGATTTAAAAAAATCAATTTTCTGTGATTTGTCACAATTTGTGGACAGCATTTGATCCATACCAGCTACACTATTGGTTACTGCAATAAAACAAGGTGCTGTTTTTGTAATATTTTTTTTTTAAAAAATCGGGCTTAATTGCTGGCTCAGACAGAAGTTTTTTCAAAATCTACAAAATACAGTTCTATTTTCCTCCAAAATTTTCAGCTTGCTTTAACTCACAGGAGTTTTTTTTGAGACAGCTCAAAAATCAGCCCAAATCACTGGATTACGAATAACTCCTTCCTTAATAAACCTTCCTTAGGTTCTTGTTTAAAAAAGTGCACAAGTATTTTCCGTACATGTACCCAACGAATTACCTTTTTGGGATGTTGGGTTACAATTCCTTGGAAGTTAGACGAGGTTTGAATCAGATTGCGGTAGCCTGCAAAACCCTCAGAGGGCTTATCGACTGTCCTGAGCTACATAACCTATTTTGTCAATTATATGTGCCTGGCAACTATATAGGTCACCGCCACAGTAAGAGGCACAAATTGTTTGCTCGGCCAGCATGTCGTACCGTCGCTAGAGCAGAGTCGCCGGTGTGTCGGACTCTGGAAGCCCTCAATGCCCTCCTGGCAGTCAATCCTGATTGTGATCTGTTTGCCGATGAATGGAGAGAGATAAAGCGAGTGTGTCTAAAGTTTTGCGAGAGAAAGTATGAGAGAATTTCCACTGCTATTTATTAAGTATGTAGTAGATATTACAATATTAGTATTGTGTTTCTAGGTTAATTATTGTAATTGGTGTATAACCGTTTTAATTAACTATTAATAAATAAATAACTCCAGTTTGAAATAACACTAACCAAAATTAACCTAGCCGCACTTCTTAAACGTACACCACGATGGGGCGCGTCATTACAGAATACACAAGCTCTAGTTAGGTAATAATAGGTCTTTACCTATGAAATTGCCGTTTTGTATGAAAAAATTTAAACGAATTTTTTTCATGCATTTTTTATTTGTATTAATCGAAGTAATCACCCATGCAATCAATGCATCTTTGCCAACGCAGTGGCAGTTTATTGATGCCCTTCTTAAAGAAATCAGCTGGACGGGAGGCAACAAATTCTTCAAAGGCATTTTGTACTGCCTCTCGGGTATTGAATTTTTTTCCCGCCAAGAAGATATCCAAATTCTGGAAAAAGTAGTAGTCTGTAGGCGCAAGGTCTGGTGAGTAGGGCGGATGACGGAGAGCTTCCAACCCCAGTTCTTGCAACTTAGAGACCGTCTGCTATGCAGTATGAGGTCGCGCGTTGTCGTGCAGGAGCAGCGGAGACGAGCGATTGACCAATGCTGGTTGGAGCAATGATATTATAAGTAAAAAGAGGTAGATAGGTTATACACGCTCCGCAAGTGACACGTCAAAATCTGGCTAATTAGCCACAATTTCATTGTCTTGTCTCTTTTTCGCTCCCAATAATTACGACATGCCGTCCTACTTCCACGTGTCATCTAATAGTTCGACATTGTGCCATTTTTAAACATCGAATGTTGGGAAGGTAACCTATCTACGTCTTTTTACTTATAATATCATTGGGTTGGAGATGTGCCAGCTTCTCCATCATTGTGTTCAGTTCTTCACAGTACACATCTGAAGTAATGCTCACCCCGTTTGGTAAGAAGCTGTGATGAATCACACCGGCGCTAGACCACCAAACAGTGACCATCACTTTTCTAGGGGTAAGTTTTCGTTTAGGTGCTGAACCAGGATCCAACCAACTTGCTGAGCGCTTGCGGTTATCAAACAGAATCCATTTTTCATCGCAGTTAACAATGCGGTTCAAAATTCCTTCATTTGTGTGTCTTTTGAGCAGTGCAAGGCACGTCTCGACGCGTACTTCGCGCTGGCGATCATTGAGTTCGTGGGGCACCCATTTGTCAAGCTTTTTTACCTTGCTAATTTGACGCAAATGGACCAATATTGTTTTGACGCTAACGTCGAAAGCTGCTGCTAATTCAGCCGTAGATTGTGTATCATCAGCTTCCACAATCGCCTTTAATTCGTCATTGTCGACCAAAGTCTTCGGACGACCGCGAGGTTCATTTTTCAGGTCGAAATTTCCAGAACGGAAGCGAGCAAACCAATAACAAGTGGTGCGTTGGTTTGTAGTGTTAGCTCCGTAAACGTCGTTGATGTTGCGTGCCGCTTGTGCCGCGTTGCTGCCACGACGGTACTCATATTCCATAATCACTCGAATTTTTAACGTATCCATGATGACGAAAAAGATTGAAATGCGATGAAAATGTAACACTAATCAATAAACAAATGACTACTTTTGGAAAAAAAAAATCCATGTTTTTAAAATAAAATTAATTTGAAATTAGAATTCTTAGCCAAACAAAAAATATTTTGATTTGAAATGGCCAGTACTGCAGAACGGCAATTTCATAGGTAAAGACCTAATATAAAAAACCGACCAAATGCGTCTCGGACCACGTATAATGAGGGGTTCCGTAGTTGGGACGAATTTATAACAAAAACAAACTTAACGTTTAGTTGAAAAACGTGTTCTCCCATACATCGATATTCGCCACGGTCAATTCTCCAACTGCAAATGTAAGTTTGTAATCGCGTTACCTTTGTCGGGATTCTAATATAACTTGAGCTCTGCTTGAGCTTTGCTGCTCTGCTAGTAAAAATTATTTTGGATATATTTTTAATACCTATAATTTAACCGCTTTCAACTTCGACCAGTACTTCGTCGAAGCAACTTCGCGAATCGTATAGCGCAGGCATTTAATTTCAAATGAAACTAGCAGATCTAATGTCAAGATGACACTGAGTATGTCAATCATATCTCGAGACTGTAAGTGGTAAAACACTTAAACTGCTTGCAATGCGGTATCCATCCATAGGCGGTAATCTGAGTATCAAACCCACGATAATTATTAAGCCCTTTTTGTTTTTACTTACCTATTTCTGGTAAATAAACAGCTCCTACGGTGGAAGCGAGACTATACTCTTGTTCCAAATCTTCAGAGAGTTTTTCGTATACGTTTTGGAGATGTTGCTGGAAGGGTAATAAATATCACTAAGCTGTTTTCACACGAGTTAGTATAAATTATAGAAAAACAATCATATTAGGTACTTACTTTTCTCACGTAAAATTTGTCAGGGCTGACAATGTGTGTTATGTATACTAATTCCGGATTTTCACCTTTAAATTCATTGTGTGTTGTGTACAGCTTGGGTTTTTCCTTCACACCCATGATTGCTGGATACTGAAAAAAATCAACAAGGTTTGAATATTTTTGAGATACATTTTTTGCCTTTGTTAATAACGAAACGCAATCCACTCTCACCTAAGCTATTCACAAGCGCGCTGCAGGTTTTTAACAGGTTGTTTGATTCGTGGCAGTCACGAGGCATAAATGTTAGCGGCCACTAGCTAACAAACCTCAGCTTTGCTGATGATATTGTATTATTCTCCACATCACCTTCAGAACTTGAAGAAATGCTCCAAGATCTGAGTACAGCAAGTCTTGAGATTGGACTTTCAATGAACAGATCCAAAACACAGGTCATAACCAACAGCATAAAACGTAGAGTCGAAGTAGACGGACATGTGTTGCAGTATGTCGATGACATATTTGGGCCAAGTAGCGTCTTTCAACAATAGACAAGACCAGGAAGTCGAAAGACGAGTCCAAAATGCTTGGAAGGCCTATTGGGCCCTTAAAGAATACATGAAAGGTAGTCTTCCTATAACACTTAAAAGGAAACTCATCGACATGTGCATCTTGCCCGTTCTAACCTATGGTGCACAATGTTGGTTACTGAACAACAAGTTCAAACTCAAGATTTGCCAGCAGGCAATGGAGCGCAGCCTAGTCTATACCTATGTATCAAGCGTACAGACCGAGTTAGAAACACCACCCTCCATAACTCAAGTAGCAGATGTTGGAGAAAAAACAGCCAGGCTTAAGTGGGAGCGGGCCGGACACGTTGCACGAATGCACCCGGAGAGATGGGCAAAGATCGTCACTCACTGGACACCTGAGGGAGGACATCGCCGTCGAGGCAGGCCACAGCGAAGGTGGTGTGACGATCTATAAGATTTGCAAGGCCAACATGGTCAGAGATCGCACAAGAGGTTTAGAAGGCAAAAGGGGGTGGCCTTTGCCCAGCAGTGCGACAAAATGTAGGCTAATAAAAAAAAAAATAACGAAAAAAGCATTACCGGTAGTTTTGGGTTAGGGATTTTGGCACGATCATGGAACACCAAAGCGTGAACCAGACTGATCCCGTTTTCGAATGTGTTGACGTCACACTCTAACTTAAAATCCACGTTAGATATAGGTATAATACGGCGGATATGAATCACTGCTTGTTTGCTAAAATAAAATAACACAATTTTATTAATGGAATGTTGCATAAAGTTTATAACATTATTATTTATAAAAAAAGGACTACGGTAGTTACGGTCGGGTATAACTGTACTCGACTGTAAATATGGCATATCGAGTAAATAAGTAGATTTCCAAGAAAGTTGAGGTTCTGCTAATGACCTGTAGCAGGAGTTACTTGTTGGGCGAAACGCGATATTAAAAGGTTCTAGCTCGTGGCTAAGTAATAACAGCCGCACGGGGCGATCCATCAGGTTAAGCTACGCTTGCCGGGGTCTGTCCGTGGATGGGTGATCATCTTTAGATACCGAGACTTCCGTGCCTCGGAAAGCACGTAAAGTCGTTGTGCCATTTGTGGATCTTTGACAGTCGTTACGGGTGGTCAGAACCCCGAAAGTCTGATAACCAGTCTTACCAAGGGGTATCGTATTATCTAGTTAATGGGTTGTGGAGGTCAGATAGGCAGTCGCTCCATGTAAAATACTGGTATTCAGCTTCATCCTATTAGGCTGGAAGTCGACCCCAACATAGTTGGGAAAAGGCTAGGTAGATAGATTATTTATAAAAAAAAATTACTTGTCTATAATATTTTGAATGAGGAAAGAGTCTTCACTGTTCCAATTGCCCGTTTTTGGCTCACAATTAAACAACGAACAATTAATAGCGAGCGGATAAGGACACTGTATTTTCGATGGAGGCAAAAGACGTAATCTAAAACAGAGAAAATAATGCTTTTGTTAAATCAAGCAATTAACCACAATAAGTAAGTATACGATTCATCAGATAAAAATAAATTTGTATATTGTAAAATAACTTCCAAAGCAAGAATAAAATACGAAGCTGTCAAATATCAGAGCAGACTCACCTATCGCAAGAAACAAACTCAATGCTTCCGAAATCAAAACAGAAAACTTGAATTATCGGAATATCATTTTTCATGTCCACAGTAAGAACGCGGCATCTTTGCCACATATTATCAGCCTTATTAAAAGCCAAGTATGTTTTACCTGCACACAAAACAACATTATTGTAAAACCAGTCTCAAATATTGCTGATTTATGAAAACCACTTTAAGTCAACCAACAGTACTTGTATTGTATTCATAGTAGCTACCAGTTCACATGTGAGCTGAGCTGACTACAAATACTAAACAATAACTTTACATACATATCTTGCAAAATGCTTACCCGGCGTAATATGATTCAGAGACGGTTTGGCGAACGATACAGCATTTCGGAATTCCCGCAACATATCTTTGACCAGCCCTTGGAAGCACGCTCTTTGTACAAAGAAGTTGTTAGGATCCACAATATGTGATATGTAAATCAACTCTTGCGAACCTAGAATTAATTAAATGACCCATATTACTTATTATCATACAATTGAAGTTATGTTGTATAATATAAACATTGAAATACCTTCACATAGTTGCTGTGGATGTTGGTTTTCCAAAAATGGTGCAACTGGTTGGACCACAGGCCGTTGCTGATAGTTATCTAAAAAATTCCATAGTGGTTAACGACAGAAAAAGAAATAAATACTTTGACATAATAGCATTGAAATGGCCTGATTTAAACAAGCTACTGAATTGAAAATGTTATTATGAGTTTATGACTGACATGTATTTTGAACATTAAGATGCTCTATGGATTATAGTTAACAACTGCTGGAATGCTGTTTTAAGCCAGGGTGCCACTCATTTTGTATAATAAAAGAAAGCATATTATTAAAAGCGTTTAAATCATATATTTTTTTCAAATGAGTTCAAATTATTTGGATTCCGAAGTGGAACCTTTCAATCCACTAGGGACCAAACAGCGCTTTGAATCTAGCATAGTCAAAAATTAACTTACTCTGTGTAATGTAATTCTTACTAGAGTTTTCACTGCTATTAGAATTTAGAGATGATACAGATCCACTCTTGCTGCGATATTTAGGAGCATTCTTGTATAGAGCTGGAGGCTTGTAATTATCTTTATCCATTTTAGGTTTTGATTGTCTTGCATCTATGATAAAATTGATAATAATATAATTTATTAAGGGTCTGTAGTATCAGTTTACAAAAAGAATTTGACAAAATCTTTGAACTGGTGATCTTTCTTTGAACCATATGAAGAGTTGTTTGTTGTTGGTGTGGTAGAGCTTTGTTACTTTTGTTTACTGTATTATAAGTTACTAGCTTTTGTGCGCGGCTTTGCCCACATTTGTTATACATATAAACCTTCCTCTTGCATCACTTTATCTATTAAAACCGCATCAAAATCCGTTGCGTAGTTTTAAATATCTAAGCATATATCAAGCATACATGTTTATACTTATGGATTTATTGTGTTTTATTGCAATTAAGTAGTGTATTGAATCCGGATTATTGGCTCATCAATCTAGTGGTTGATCAGGGCATTTTTTTTTTCATTAAGAATTTCTCAGTATCACTCCGGAATCCGGATTTTTACCCGGTAAATGGCAATAGCTTCATCCAATATTAAAAGAGCTTACCAACATAATCATGTATCAATACACATCTGTTGATGGGTTTTAATTAAAACAAAGAGGCCTCCGCAAAAACCGATGATATCTTACCTTTAGGTAAATCCGGTGGATAGACAGGAGAGGTGGGCGCTGGTGGTACTTCTACATCATCACCTATTTCTGACGTAGAGTGCAGCTTGTATACAGACTTGACATTCCCTTCCAAGTGCACATAGTCGCTGATCAATGAACACAGATCCTCATTTACTGTCACCCTGATAATAAAGCAGTTATTATGATAAGAAGTTGTGTTTATTATTCCTGTATATTAAGAACAAAGATTGACTTGTCTTGTACTTCCTAATCTTGTTTGTTTAATTAGTGCCAACTACGACGTCATAGATAAACATAGCTGAACAGATTGTATTTCATTACAATGACTTACTTAAGAGATTCCTTGTTTGCTTCAGTCCTATTTAGATACCAGGCAGTATTTGTAACTTGTTTAGCTTCCTCCAAAAGAGCTGGCAAATTAATCTAAAATATAATAAAAGCAACATTATTTAAAATAATTTTATTACTACAGAATTAGCTTTGTAATTTTCCTTAAACGGAACTCGGCGTAATACGAGTATATAGAGCTTTAGAAAGAGACCAATACCATTATTACAGTGACAGAGACAACGCTCTACATAGCCTAACTATAATGTTTGTTGTGCCATATTTACATCAACATAAAGAGGTTATGCCACCTTTTATTTCGATTTGCTTAATCTTAAGGGGAAATGGAACTTTTATTACGGGCCCAAACCTGAAATCACGGAAGAAACGGCTGTTCCTTATATTTATGTTCGCATAACTCGTCAAAATGTAGGGAACAGCTGTTTTTTTTTACGATTTCAGGTTTGGTCCCATAGTAAAAGTTGTTCATAATTATGAGTACAATGACCCATGACTTCAATTTCACTCTGTATTTGAAAAAATGGGTAGACCTGCTAATTTGAAAGTATGTATCAGATCAGAATCGATGGCCACAAAGGGAAGAATGAACGGCATGGTATGCAGGAGAGATTAGAATGTTAAGAGGGATGTGTGATGTAACGTGGATGGTTACAAATAGGATGAGTTTGCAAAAGGAAGCCTAAAGGTGGCTCTGCACCGGTGGCTTGAGAACTTGTTTGGAAATTGGTTGTATTGGTATGGTATGATATGATGTAATGCACAGGCACGAGTTTTATACTGTGAGAAAAGTTTTAAGAATGAATGTTCATGACTATCAGAGAGAGGCAGACAATGGAGATGTATGAAAGATATGCTGTGCTGACCCAAAATAAATACTTATAAGGACAGGAGGATGATAAGTTAGCAATTGAACCAGTAAATCTAAAAGTAACCAACCTGTTTAATATTTTTGGTATCTGTAGCAACTGTTATCATCTTCAAGACATTTTTAGCTTTCTTGATAGAATTTGCGACTTCAGATTTAGCTTTCTGCAGAGAATTCTTTTCAGAGAACTTTAAATATAAAATTATGTTTACGATTTCGTCCTTATGCTTTTGTACTATAGAAAATAGCTTCGAGAAGTGCTGTTCAACATTGGCAATTATTTTAGATAGCTCCTTGACGGATCCTGTATCACTTTCGTAGTTATAGAGCAGATACCCAATATCCTAGAAAACACGTCAACATACAATGTGCAAATAATAAATGAAAATACAGATAACTTATGAATGTAATGAATGAGGATACATACAACAGCTGTCTTTGTGAGTCTTCTGAAGGTTTCATCTACTTGTGGAGAAATATCAGTCAAATCCTCCAAAAAGGTTTCATTCTGCAACAAAGGTTATTTTGTAATTTTTTTCAATTTCATAAAAACTTTGTGTTGAGATAGTTTAAGAAGTGAAAGATTCAAGTCAACTTCTTCATTGGCTGACTTTTATTTTAGTCTACAATCACAAATGCTTTAGCACTAAATTTTAAAGCACATTATAATTTAGTGATCATAGAATGAATTCGTAAGTCTTCCAAATTTGTGTCAGTCAGCTTGTAAAAACTAAGCCGATATTCGATTTTCTTATCGCGCACTGGATTTTCAACGCTCTACTTAGCGCCGAGAGTTGAAAATCCAACAGGGTTTTATTGAGGCGCTGGGATGCATTCTGTTGTTGTTAGGTTGGATTCTCGATGCTCGGCTCAACACCGAGAGTTGAAAATCCAGTGCGCGATAAAATCCCGCCGCGATACTTTTAACGTCCGTGCGAACACCGGCGAACACAAGTTTCAGACAAAATAGTGAAACAGAAGTTTTTGATATTTTTACTACATCATACCAATTTAAGAATGTACTCTTAAAGGGTGTTCGAAATACTTACAACCGCGTTTATAGATACAACATCATGGTTCTTACAGGATTTCTCACCACCAAGCATCATGCAGTCTGTACATACAGGTTTTTTACAATCATTGCAATAGTATTCAAGTGGTTTTCCGATATGCAATTTACAAGTGCTGGGCTGCATATTAGATTCTGATAAAAAAAGAATATATATTTTATTATTTTGTTTTTCAGGTTTTTTTTTTTGTTGAAAGGTAAAACGGATCATATACAGCGTGTATCAGAAATGAGTTGTCATATTTAAAAGGGATTTTCTTTTGTCTGTCTCAGAGGTTTTTCGCAAAGACTTACTGTTTTGACGACTCGCAAGCTTTCAGGATTCAAGAATTATTTCTGTTCCCCCCTTATTCTCTAGCTAACATAACTAAAGCTAACGCTTTGATTTTAATAGGGTAAGCAGATATTTATTATGAGTTCATTTTCGCCACACCTTTCTGAGACACCTTGTATAATGGAGCTAGCACGGGTTTAATAACTACGTGCAATACAGTAATTACAGCAGACGGTGGCGTTCACTCTTGACTACATACTGTACTTTGGTAACAAAACCAAGTGTAAGCAAGTCAGACTCTCCTAATATATTCTTTTTTAATTATTTTTTTAATCAATTAAGAATCGTAAACAAACCTATATTTTGCAGCACATGGTTCTTGAATATAACAAAATTCTTATGAGTTTTATTGAAGCAGGTTTCACACAAAATGGTGACACACTCTTTACACATTTTAGATGTAGTTGCATTACATTCTAAACAATTGCCTGTAAAAAAAAATACAAGGTGTTTAAGGGGATGTGCTAGGGTAATTCAAAACTTCTTATGTTTTTTGGGATTTGCAGGTCAGTGTTTGGTAGTAAGCTGACCAGAATATGATCGCGACCATAACAAATATGTATTTACAGAATTTTAATTAGAATCATCAATACAACAGTCTTAGTAGAATTGGCCTGAAATGTCGTGATTTGCATTGTTGAAGGTTTTTATATAAAATAAAGATTTTTATTTATTTTTATCTCACATTCAATAGGGTAATTTGAACTTAAGTATACTAGAATTTAAATATCACGGGCTTCCCAGGTGCTTTTGCTTTAAACTGAGAACATTTTTACGTTTGGATTTGATTAGATTTTCTCAGTGATATAAACAAAAAACCTAAGATACAATTATTTCTATTATTAAATTCAACAGTGACATCAGTTCACAAACTTCGATTTTGATACACAACAATTTCAATTATAAACAACATAAAAAAAATTATATACAAGTTAATGAAGGCAAGGGGAAGACCAAGGAAACGATGGATGGATTGTGTGAAAGATGACATGGCTAGAAAGGGGGGCGACTACCGAGATGACGAATAATAGAGAAGTATGGAAAAAAGGACATGTTGCGACGACCCCAAATAGATTGGGATAAGGGCAGGAGAATGATGATAATGAAGGCATTGTGTATGGTGTGCTCTTTTAGTGGATGTATGATGAGTGATGTGATGAGTTGATGAATATGTTGGTTTTTTAAATATCAATAGATTTTCTATTTAATTACCTTGCGCGGCATCGCTTTTTATCAAAGCTTTAAGATCAATGAAACTATCTTCTTCAGTTTTCTTTTGAGTTGTATCTGGAGTCTAAAAAGTGTAAAAAAAATCTCGGTTGATTTTGAATTAATTACAGCTCAATAAAAATACACTGTGGTCTGTTTAAATAAAATTGATCAATATTTTTTTTTATCAATGCCTGTTATAATTAAAGAATTGAATAGGTATATATATTTTACCTTCATCAGACTCATAGTAAGTTCGCCAACCATCTGAACATTCACAGGAAACTTTTTATATAACTTTAATTTATTTTGAACAAACTCGTTTGGATCAGTGGTCTTGAGATCTGCATCATGGAGGCAAACCTTGCACTCTATTGGCTCCATACATTTCGTAATATTGACAATGCAATTTTCGCACATTGTATGGCCACATGGTAGAAATAAGGGCAAGTTCCCTTTCACCTTTGATGATGTTACTGAAATAATTAAAGTTGATTATTTATTTATTAGAGTGAATTCTTTTTTATAGGACAAGAGTTGATACAAACTCTTGTCCTATAGAAAAGAACAGAACAAAATACTAGTTCGCTTAAAATGAATACTAATGAATACAAGAGCATGTATAGGTACTACAGAATTGACAACTCTACAATTTAGCATGAAAGTTTACATAAATACAACATGTGTTTTTCCAGAATACTGCAGTTGACAATAAATGTTCAAATAAAAACACTAGAGCAATTTTCGGGCATTTCATAAACTTTTCAAAAACATTCCAGAAATGACCAAAGGCTCTGTTTGCTCTATTAAAGTTTTGTTTTAACACAAGTTTTGTGACAATTATTGAGTATCTTTCATAATTATAGCTTGTTAAATTTTTCGTCATATAAACTAGTCTTGGAATTTGCTACCTCAGTGATTTTGACCCATATCTGGAACAAATAATCTCTCAATCCAATCTAACTAGCAAAGAAATCGAAAGGAGTAGGAAATGGATGGAAAAGATATTGGACACTGAAAGGGATGGAAGCAACAGATCACATTAATAAAATTAAACGCAACATTGTGTATGTATTCTCCCTTGCCTTATCTATGGATGCATAACCTGGGCACTCTCCAAACACCACAGGACAATTTTAGAACATTGTCAGAGAGCTATGGAGAGGAGCATGATGGAAATCAAGAAACTAGACACAGAAAGGAAACAACCATAAGAGCTAGGACAGGGCTGACAGACATCCTCATGAAGTTAGACCAAAAGAATTGGAGATGGGCAGGTCACATGTTACAGAGCCACCAAGATAAATTGAGTAAAATTCTGACAGAATGGTACCCTAGAAACAGTAAACGAGACAACGTAAAAGGAGGTAGGAAGAACTAGATCTCAAAGCAGGTCCAAACTGGTTTTTTTTTTTGGGCTATTGTATTGTAATAAAAATATATTTACAAAAAATGCAACACAAAAAGAGAAAAAAAAAACTTACTTAAATTGTAACAACTAAATGTACACATGAATGCAATAAAGAGTTTTGAATTTGAAATAAAAGTCCGAAGTCGAGTGAGAATTTCCCTAAAAATATTAACATGCATGGTTAAGGACGCTGTTACAAATGGGTAATCAAGTCATTACTTTTTTACACAAAAGTATGTTTATTAAATAAAATGCTTTGCATTCTTAAAATGTTTTTAGACCAAATTGTTGATAGATGTGCATGGTACGATTCTGAATTATAAATATAATTTTAAATAGGTACATTTTCTCAAAAAATGTACCGAAGTAAAAATTTTCAGTCAGGTACATTTATTATGAAACTGTACCTATCTAAAATTATATAGTTCAGAATCGTACCATGCACATCTGCCAACAATTTGGCCAAAAATCATTTTAAGAATGTAAAGCATTTTTTTTAATAAACATGATTTTGTGTAAAAAAGTAATGATTTGACTACCCATTTGTAACAGCGTCCTTAAAGGTTAATGGTTTAAGGAAGCCCTTGGAGAGAGGCTTCTAAAATTTTGCTTAGACCTTGTTTCATGGGCCATCCTTTATTTATTGCATCTATGATTTGTAGATTTGTATTTTTACAAATCATTCAAATAAGTATACTTATATGTAGGGCGTCGTGACATCGCCCCCATGCTTTGTGTAACAATTGTAAGAAATTCAAAAGATTTGTAGATTGTTATTGTAATTCATGAAGGAGCTCGTGGCTAAGTAATAACAGCCGCACGGGTTGATACATCAGGTTAAGCTACGCTTTCCGGGGTTAGTCCGTAGATGGGTGACCATCTTTACATACTGAGACTCCTCTGTGCCTCAGAAAGCACGATAAGCCATTGGTCCCGGCTGTCATTCGTGGATCTTTGACAGTCGTTACGGGTCATCAGAAGCCCGAAAGTCTGACAACCAGTCTTACCAAGGGGTATTGTATTACCCAGTTACTGGGTTTTGGAGATCAGATAGGCAGTCGCTCCATGTAAAATACTGGTATTCAGCTGCATCCGGTTAGACTGGAAGCCGACCCCAACATAGTTGGGAAAAGGCTAGGCAGATTGATTATTGTAATTCATTCATATTTGTAATTTCTGTTACATTTTGTTTTCTACAATTTGTACCTACAGTTTTTCTTTCTGGTTGCTGGTATTTTTTTATTATTTTTATTAGCTCTGTTCCCAAGGGACAACTGGACTAGATTATTATGCCAATGCCTGCACCTTCTTGTTGTCATATATCTCACCTTGGCACTTTTCATTAAGTTTTAGTACATAAGGTTCAAGAATTATGAAAGTTCTTGCTTAGCTGCTTTTAAAATTATTTTTTATTGGAAAGTTGATATCCTGGCTGCTGTTCAGTCAGTCTAGGAATGTGGGGATAACGTAAAAATTTAGACCTATATTTAACATTTTAATTCATCAAGTATTTAATTTGATGCCTACAAACACAAACATGAAATTCTTGGAAATTGATCAGTCTGGTGGTTCTTTTAATATTCTTAAAAAGTAGACAAGTACCTCCATACTTATTTACAAACATTGCGAATGCATAAAAAATACGCTGGCGGAAAATGCCGGGTAGGTACTAAGCAAGCAATAACAAATGACGGATCGAGTAGTCCGAGCAAGTCCTAGAGAGTCCATGATCACTTCTAATGACCTACTGAACCGCCCTTAAGACAACCCACTGACCGTTTCGTGGGGTTATTTTCAGTTTAAAGGAAAACAATAAACTTACATTGGATAAAATAAAGTTGACTGCAACTTGGACAGCTTTTTTTCAAGTCGTCGTCCATTATGTATTTTTTGGAGACGTTTCTTGGTTTATTTTGTTTACCTCCACTAGAAACGTATCATATTTTAACAAAATGTAAATTCAAAAATGATACAGCTACTCAGCTTGTGGTTTATTTTCCGAATCCAGTTTTTAACTCAAAAACCGTTTATCAAACTCACATCAAACTTCCAGAATCAAGAATGGCGAATTGTAGTGTAGCCTAGCGACCACAGACGAAGTAGCTCTCATTTTATATATACTAGTCTATGGAAGTAGCACAGAGGCACAGAGCATTGTACTTATATAGTGTATTATTATCTATGCACAGCACTTTATAGTACTGGCTGGTAAGTATTCTATAGAAAAAAGCGCGGGAAACTTCGTACTTGGCGGACGCGTCTTTTTTGAGATAATATTTATAAATTTATAAAACTCTAAATATAAGAACAGTAGTCGTAGTTTTAGTGTTCTATTTTCTTTTACTAGTAGTTTAGTTTTAGTGTTATATATTTTCATCGGTAGTGGTAAGTTTTTTTTAGCTATTTGAAGTAATAATGAAAGACCCGCCTGATCCGGGGGATTTCGTTCCCCCGGCAGGCAATTTTGTTATTATTTCCAATGAATCGGGCATGGATACCGATGGGTCGTGTTCAGCTCGACATTTGAAAAGAAGCCGTGTTCATGTGTGCAAGCACTGCAATAAGCGTCGCCGTACCCGGAAAAACCACGGTTCCGCGTCTTCGGGTTGTTGTTGCATGGACTCTACTCTAGAACCTACTGCATCAGAGCCTAGCTGCTCTGAAATAATCGTCCATAACGAATCAAATACAACTTCTAACAAAATGCCCGATGCCACTTTTATCGTCTCCTTCCAAAAACTTTGCATCAATCTCTTCACCTAATAGAATGCCTGCTGAGTTATAAAAATACTGTCTTCCTCCAACCACGCTCCCCTCCCAAATCTGTACAAGGATATAATAAAGAGGCTCACAATGCCATTATTAAAGATTATGACATTCCCCAACCATCGAATGGTTGTGCTCTTTCTAATAATAATGAAAAAAACGACACAAATTTTTCCATAAATGATTTTCTTTCTGGATTACACAATCTTCTTTCTCCGTTCAACATTTCACCGTCCAACGTTGCCCCATCTTTCAATGTATCTCAATCCATTCATAATGGACAACACATCCAAAATAACCCAGTGGAACTGCCGCAGTCTAGTAAATAAAAAGAGTGATGTTGTTGTGTGTGTGTGTGTGTGTGGTGTGAGTGTGAAATATGAGCCATTTGCCTTTGCAGAGACTTGGCTCAAATCTAATCATATTTTTAAAATCAACGGTTATTTAACCATTAGAGAGGATAGATCTGATGGGTATGGTGGAGTAGCTATACTCATCAAGAATTCTATACCTTTTTCTATCATTACATTACCTCCTCATAGTGAGGAAATTTCAATTGTTGCTATTAAAGTGCAACACACTTGTCTTATTTCTATTTACATTCCTCATCCTTCCTCTTCTGTCCTTCAAGAGATGAATAATCTCTTTTCTTCTCTTCCAAAACCTTTCTTAATATTGGGGGACTTTAATTGCCATCACCAATCATGGGGTTGTTCAACTTCGAATTGTTATGGCGACGAATTACTTGATATAATAGATTTACATAACTTATACATCTTGAACTCGGGAGCTGCCACACGTCGCTCAGATCCCACTCAGAACCAAAGTGCAATCGACCTTTCTATCTGTTCTCCAAACTTAGCCTCTTCATTAACTTGGCTTACTTTAACCTCTACTTATGGCAGTGATCATTTTCCAATAGTTATTTCTTATCCTCTTTCAAAACCAAACGCACCATTAAGGAGATCAAACTTAAAACATAAACTACCTGATAGAAATAATAATGGCTGGAACAAAAGCAACATTGTTGACAGTAAGCCATTGGCATTGTTTTGCCTGTTATCTCTGATGGCAATGAAAATAGTTGTGCTGAAGCTTTAGCACTTATATTAGGTCTTTACCTATGAAATTGCCGTTCTGCAGTACTGGCCATTTCAAATCAAAATAATTTTTGTTTGGAAGAATTCTAATTTCAAATTAATTTTATTTTAAAAACATGGATTTTTTTTTCCAAAAGTAGTCATTTGTTTATTGATTAGTGTTACATTTTTATCGCATTTCAATCTTTTTCGTCATCATGGATACGTTAAAAATTCGAGTAATTATGGAATATGAGTACCGTCGTGGCAGCAACGCGGCACAAGCGGCACGCAACATCAACGACGTTTACGGAGCTAACACTACAAACCAACGCACCACTTGTTATTGGTTTGCTCGCTTCCGTTCTGGAAATTTCGACCTGAAAAATGAACCTCGCGGTCGTCCGAAGACTTTGGTCGACAATGACGAATTAAAGGCGATTGTGGAAGCTGATGATACACAATCTACGGCTGAATTAGCAGCAGCTTTCGACGTTAGCGTCAAAACAATATTGGTCCATTTGCGTCAAATTGGCAAGGTAAAAAAGCTTGACAAATGGGTGCCCCACGAACTCAATGACCGCCAGCGCGAAGTACGCGTCGAGACGTGCCTTGCAATGCTCAACAGACACACAAATGAAGGAATTTTGAACCGCAACCTGCGATGAAAAATGGATTCTGTTTGATAACCGCAAGCGCTCAGCAAGTTGGTTGGATCCTGGTTCAGCACCTAAACAATGCCCTAAACGAAAACTTACCCCTAGAAAAGTGATGGTCACTGTTTGGTGGTCTAGCGCCGGTGTGATTCATCACAGCTTCTTACCAAACGGGGTGAGCATTACTTCAGATGTGTACTGTGAAGAACTGAACACAATGATGGAGAAGCTGGCACATCTCCAACCAGCATTGGTCAATCGCTCGTCTCCGCTGCTCCTGCACGACAACGCGCGACCTCATACTGCACAGCAGATGGTCTCCAAGTTGCAAGAACTGGGGTTGGAAGCTCTCCGTCATCCGCCCTACTCACCAGACCTTGCGCCTACAGACAACTACTTTTTCCAGAATTTGGATAACTTCTTGGCGGGAAAAAAATTCAATACCCGAGAGGCAGTACAAAATGCCTTTGAAGAATTTGTTGCCTCCCGTCCAGCTGATTTCTTTAAGAAGGGCATCAATAAACTGCCACTGCGTTGGCAAAGATGCATTGATTGCATGGGTGATTACTTCGATTAATACAAATAAAAAATGCATGAAAAAAATTCGTTTCAATTTTTTCATACAAAACGGCAATTTCATAGGTAAAGACCTATTATTAATCGCAGCGGCAGATGAAGTTTTTCCTGAAAAAAATAACAATATTTGTACAATTCCTTCGCCTCCATGGTGGGATTCAGAGTGCACTGAATTGGTTAAAAAACGTAAAGAGGCTGAATAGAATTATAACCTTGATATGTCTGATATTAATTTTGAAATCGTCACCAACTTAATTAATGAAATTTGTAAACTTTTTAAGAAGAAAAAATTTGAGTCTTGGCGTAATTTTTGCTCATCAATTTCTCCAAATACTCACCCTACCACTGTCTGGCGCAATATTCGTAGATTTAGGTCCATTTATAACAACCCTTGTCCCATCCCTGATTCTTTAGCCAGTGAATTTTTAGATAAATTAGCACCGCCATGGGTACCGGAGGAGGTTATTAACCTTAGCCTGCCTCTCGTATCCAATATCCAAGATACTCATACGACACTAAATCTTCCATTCACTCTCACTGAATTAAAAGGTGTTATTCATAAAACTAAGGATTCTGCACCGGGCATTGATGGCATCCCGTATTCCTTTTTTGCTAATATAAATGATGACGTCCTCATTTATTATTTAAAGCTTAATAATTCTATCATGAATTCAGGAAACATCGCTGTTGAATGGAAACGTCAAATGGTGTTGCCATTCCTTAAACCAAATAAAACCCCATCTGATGTTTCTTCATCGTCCCATAGTCTTGTCATCAATCCTGATGAAATTAGCGGAGCACTTAGTTAAAACTCGTCTAGAATGGTATGTAGAAAGTAACAGTCTTTTAGCAGAATATGGTTTTAGAAAAGGTAAAAGTACAACTGATTGTTTAAGTATTTTAACATCGGATATTCGATTATCCTTCTCTAATAACCATTCCACCATTGAAGTTTTCCTTGATATTAATGCAGCTTATGATAATGTTGTATTATCAGTTTTACAAAATAAATTAAAAGCCTTACGGGTTCCATTGATTTTGTCGAATTTTATTATTAATATCCTGACTGAACGCTCTGTTAACATGATAATAGGAGATCACGAGGTATCTCATCTTGTATGGAGGGGTCTGCCATAGGGTTCTGTGCTCAGTCCCCTTCTATACAATATTAACACTTTTGATCTAGACTCGTCTTTAATTACTAACTATGTTAAAGTTCTTCATTATGCCGATGACTTATTATTATATTCTTCAAGCCAATCTGTTGAACAAGCTCGCTGTGCCATCAATTCTGCTTTATCTAATTTGGAGTCACGGTTACATCTAAACGGTTTGGATTTATCCACGTCTAAAAGCGCGGCTGTTTTATTCACCCGGAAGAGAAATATTCCCTTAGTAAACCTCTTTTACCTACCCAGCCTAACGTAAAGTAAAACCTATTCCAGTTATAGATAAATTCAGATATCTAGGTATAATACTTGATTGTAAATTAAGTAGTGTTCCTCATTGTGATTATATTGTCAACCAATGCGAAAATCACCTAAACATGCTTAGATGCCTCTCTGGTGTGTGGTGGGGTGCACATCCGTTTTCGTTGAAACTTATTTACAACGCAATTATCAGAAGCACTCTGGATTATGGATTGTTCGTTTTAGAACCTGGTAGTATCATGGCTTTTAAAAAATTGGATCGTATTCAGTCTAAAGCATTACGCATTATTTCGGGTGCCATGAAGTCTAGTCCCATTAATGCTCTCCAAGTTGAATGTGGGGAAGCTCCTTTACATCTTAGAAGACAATTCTTATCAGTCAAATATTTGTTCCGGATTCTTCAATTCTCAACTCATCCTCTCATTCCTAAACTAGACTCTTTAGTGTTGCAGATTGAATCTTCAGATTACTGGTCCCATAAACGTGCTCCTTGTTTAGTTATAAGCTATAAAAAATTCCTTATTTAACTGTAGATATGAGAGTTTCCAATTCAGCCCCATCATTAAATTTAACTGTGCACGTAGTAAATTAGATCCCGATTGTCCTAAAAGTTTTAACAATTTCTTTGCTGATCACTTAGAATATCACCATATATTTACGGATGCTGCCAAGCGTTCTCCGATGGGTTGTGTTGGGATAGGTACTTACCATTCTCAATACAACATCGTTCAAAAAATAAAACTGCCTCCGGAGACTTCGGTTTTTACGGGGGAATGTATCGGTATTTTAAAAGCCATCGAATATACTCGTGTTTTTAAGCTCAAAAAAACTATAATTTTTACAGATTCCCAAAGTGCTCTTCTAGCCATCAACAAATCCCCTTTCGAACACAAGTCGCATTTGCCAATCATTTATTCAATAAGAGAATTTGCGTTCAGAACCATCTCTGAAGGTAATACTTCGGAATTTGCGTGGATTCCGGCTCATGCTGGAATCCATGTCAATGAAGTGGCTAATACACTCGCCGGTGATGCGGTGCAGTGTGGGGACTTAGCACCTTATACAAATTTCAGCTTTGATCTTATGATCCTACCAAAGACTTTTCTTTGGGACACCTGGAAGGTAGCTTGGGATATCGGAAGCAAGTCAAAGGGTCGTTATTTTTCACTAATTCAACCCGATGTTCCGGAAAAAGCGTGGTTTGGCAGGGCAAAGTTTGGCAAGATGGAGACCTCTGTTTTAATACGGATGACACTGGGTCATTTTTGTTCTCCAGCCCATCTTGCCAAACTTCATATCATCGACGACCCCATGTGCTTGTGTGGCACAGACGTAGGCGACCTAAACCACATTTTTTTCTCCTGTCCTTTATATGACCGTTCTTCTTTTCTTAGTAACCTCTTGTCCCTCAGTACTCCTTTTCCTACCTCAATAATTTCTTTAAAAGTAATAGTAAGTAAGTAAGTAGCAGTAGCAGCAGTAGTAGTAGTAGTAGTAGTAGTAGTAGTAGTAGTAGTAGTAGTAGTAGTAGTAGTAGTAGTAGTAGTAGTGGTAAGTAGTAGTAGTAATATATACAGGAAAGCTATTTGTACAAAGGTACAAATAGCTTTCCTGTATATATTATATAAATGTATATATATATATTATATATTTTTGTGGTTAAAATTATGTAAATACATATTTGTTATAGCCGCGTATCATATTGTTATAAACATACAGCCTGAGTGGTTAGCTTGCGTGTTCTAAGCTGAGCTCACGCAACGCGTCGTTATTCGTATGTCCACCGGCCCATCAAGGAGCGCTGTCCCAAATCAGACGCATTATTAATTTATCTATAATATACTAGCGGACCCGACAGACGTTGTCCTGTCTTAGCTATGAATATTCTAATGTAAACGCGCGAAGTTCCCGAAGGCGCAAGCTGAGAACATTTTGAATTGTGTAAGAAAACTTAATTTATATTTTAAGAATTGAACTACGATTTTTTACTGAAAAGTAAAATACCAGAATAAATTTAAAGTAAAAAAAGTAAAAAATGTGAAAAAGATTAATTGGAGCCAATTAAATAAAAAAAAAAAAAAATGTTTTGAGTATTAGGTTGGGGAAAAAGTCTTTTCGCATTATAGTATGTTTGAACTTAAAATAAAATCTTTTTGGCTATACTATTTGTATCTGGCTGCTTTTGGTATCATTGAAAGTTTAAATTTTAAAGAACATAATTCCAAATTCAAATTAGGAAAATGTGAGATTTTCATTTGTTTTTCGTACTATCAAGATGAGTGAATCTAATGAAGAAATTCGATACATTTTAAAGTTTCACTACAAAAAAGGTAGAAATGCAATGCAAGCCGCGAAAATAATTTGCGATGCTTATAGACCCAGTGCAGTGTCTGTGAGAGTAGCACAAATTTGGTTTAAGCGTTTTCAATCCGGAAATTTTTATGTCAAAGATGCACGTCGCTCTGGTCGCCCTATTACGGATAAAATGGATGCCATTTTTGAAAAAGTGGAGTAAGATCAGCATATCAGTAGTTACGACGTAGCTGAAGAACTAGGAATTGACCACAAAACAGTTTTGGCGCATTTGAAAAAAACTGGGTACACAAAAAAGCTCGATATTTGGGTACCTCACGAGCTCACTGAAAGAAACCTAATGAACCGTGTACTCATTTGTGATTCTTTATTACGTCGTAATGAAACCGAACCATTTTTGAAGAAGCTGATAACTGGTGATGAAAAGTGGATCACGTCCGACAAGAACGTGCGAAATAGGTCGTGGTAAAAGGCCGGTCAGGCTTCACAGACTGTGGCAAAACCTGGGTTAACTCGCAACAAGGTGATGCTGTGTGTGTGGTGGGATTGGAAGGGCATTATTAATTATGAGCTGTTACCACCAGGCAGGACCATCGATTCTGAACTCTACTGCGAACAACTGATGAGATTAAAGCAAGAAGTTGAGAGAAAGCGGCCGGAATTAATCAACAGAAGGGGTGTGGTTTTTCATCATCATAACGCTAGACCTCACTCATCTTTAGCCACTCAGCAAAAATTAAGAGAGTTTTGCTGGGAGGTGTTAATGCATCTGCCGTATAGTCCTGACCTTGCAACTTCAGATTTTCACCTGTTTCGGTCTCTTCAGAATTCTTTAGGCAGTGTCAGGTTAACATCACGAGAGGACTGCCAAAACCACTTGTCGCGGTATTTTGATCAGAAGTCCCAAAATTTTTATAGGAATGGGATCATGTCCCTACCTACAAGATGACAAAAAGTTACCGAACAAAATGGTACCTACATACTTTAGATAATCGTAAATAATGTATATTAAAAAATGTTTTGAATTTTCTTAAAAAATGCGAAGAAACTTTTTCCCCAACCTATTATGAATGTCGGCAATATTGATTTTTATTTTAGAATACTACCCTGACCCGCCAGACGTCCTTCAAAATTTCAATAAATCGAACGGCAGGAAAACAAGTGATCAACTGATTATAAAATTAATTTGAATTTGGAATTCTAAATATAATGAAAGATTTCCGACAGACATTGCCCTGCCCAAACATGTATGAGAAAATGAATTGTCTTCATATTTTTTTTTTCGTAAGTTTTCCAATGTTTTTAATAGTTATTCTGCTATTCGGGACGGAGACAAATACAACTGTTGTGAACTCCTACTGATGGCGACATCTCGAGGCAAGACATTAGACTAAAATCTACGTCATACTATAACTCGACTGTGATTGGTTTTGATATAAAAAAAAATATTGTTCCTACTCTCCCCTCTCCTTGAACCATGTAAGATGGCGAAAATACATATTTTTGCTCGGAAAACTAACGCATCGTATTTTATTTAAAAATCCTCTACACAATCTATAAACACCAAAGTTTTCACCAAACCTCACCGCTGCTGCTACAACAACAAATCAAAAACCATGAAAATCGATCCAGCCGTTCTTGAGTTACAAGACTTAGAAGTGTTCGAACCGTGGTTCGAACAAACCCGACTTTGTTTTATAATAATTTGACCATTTAAAATTGATTCTAAAATAGGTAAAATTCGGATAACCTCCCGTTAAGAAGATGTATAATAAATTTACTTTAAAAAAAAGTCAAAATCTAAAACGAATAAAATAACTTTCATAAAAAACTTAACAGCTTCTGAAGTCTTTGCCAAGCTAAGGTGCATTGAAGAATTGAAGACACCGACTTCAGAAGCTGTTAAGTTTTTTGTGAAAGTTATTTTATTCGTTTTAGGTAAAACTGACTTCAAAAAGTCAGTTTTTACTTTTTAACCGACTTCAAAAAAAGGAGGAGGTTCTCAATTCGATTGTCTTTTTTTATGTTTGTTACCTCAGAAGGCCGTCATATATAAACCGATTTAGAAAAGTATTTCACGGGTGGCGATAAGATATCTCGATTATAATAGTTAAGCGACCATGACGAAGCTTTAAATGAATGGTTCTGATGAAAACGGTACCATCGAACCGATCTGATGAAGAAGCCGGAAGATACGCACCGGAACTCAGTAGTAAAACAATGTATTCTAGCCGTGTTTGGGCTTATTGGAATGGTTATGAAGTGCACTCTGGCTTTAAATTATTTTAATGGTAATTATATGGCGCTTCAAATTGCGCTACTGAAATTGTATGTTATGTGTGGCCTTGATTGTCAGAAGTCAGATTTCGTAGCCTCGTTATCTCCATCAACATAAAACTACGCCTTCCAAACTTCTGACACGGCTTAGCGCGACATATATTTGCCTTTTTGCAAAGTTTTTATTTTAAATGGTATACTCCTGAGAAGATTGTATACTTGTGATGAGTGGCTTTTGAGTTAGCTTCAATAATTTAATAGGTACGTATTTTTCCCACATAGTCTCAATTCTCAATTCTTTATTGCATTCCATAATGTAAAACAGTTGGTAAGCTTAAAATTAATGACACAATTATGGACCCTGTCGGGCACAGCATAGTAGGAGAGAGGAGGAAGAGCGCTTCTTTTATTATTTAATTTATTTAAGTAGTTTAAGCTTTATTTCTTTGCTAGTAAGATATAAATAATACCTGCTTAAGTAAGTAACTCTTTTTAATGTTAGGTATACCTATATTGCTTAATTAGTTATTCCTGTTGTTACAGTACCAATATGTTTAAACTATTGATATTTGGTTATTGTACTAAATTTATTGCACGATTATTTATTTGTTAATGACTAGAATTTATTATTAATAATACATAGGAATAATATAATAGTATATGTGAATGATGCTCTAATTTATTTTACTAAGTGGTAAGTAAGTATTCGAATTTGTGTGGGATAAGCACCACTAAAAAGTGAAAAATAAAACTTAAAAAAAAAACAACCGACTCCCAAAAAAAACACTACAAAGTGAAAAATAACTTTAATTTCGGAAGTCGGTGGCAAAAAATGAAACTAAAAAACCAAAGACACCGACTTACGAAATTAAAGTAATTTTTCACACTAGTGTTTTTTTTGGGAGTCAGTTGTTTTTTTTTTGTTAAAAGTTTTTATTTAAAGTGTATTTATTTTTCCATTTTTAGTTGAATATACGAATAAACATATGCCCAAGACGAACGAAAAGAAAGAATCATCAAATTTCGCTTAGATATGTAGGTAGAGGTCTACCTACATATCTTAATACCTAATGTATTATATTATACTGAAACCTTTGTAAAATATATAGATCACGTTAGTGAAAGAATCATCAAAATTGGTTCATTAGATTTTGAGAAAATCACGGACATACAAACATACATAGGTACATACGGGTCGAATACAGAACCTCCCTTTTGAAGTCGGTTAAAAATGAATCCCTATTTCCCTTACTAACTAACTTGAGACCGACTTTAACGATTTCATAAATTTTTTTGGGGTTCCGTAGTCAACAAGGAACCCTTATAGTTTCGCTATGTCCGTCCGTCTGTCCGTCCGCAGCTTAGCTCAGAGACTCTTAGTAGGTACTAGAAAGCTATAATTTGGCATGGATATACATAAATTCATCACACCGACAAAGTGGTAAAATAAAATCATGAAAAAAAATTTTTTTTAGGGTAGGGTTAGATGTCTAACAATGAAACAGTGGAACACAATAAAACACTGTGATATTTCTAAAATGCTGCATTGTCAGATCGTGCATTATATCGCGTAAGGACACTCTCGAGAACCCCCCGGCCTACCCCAGTTTGCATCGGCGCCGCGTAAGAGAAGACTGTCTGCGGAGCAATTTTAATTTTTTTGACAAAAATGTAAGTATTTTCAGCATTCTTTTTAGATTTTTTATTAAATTATGGTAGAAAATGTCATATTTTTTATGATTACCTAGCATTAAACATATTTCTTAGATTAACGTGGAATAGATATTATGTTAAAATGTTACAATTTAGTGGATTTTTTTCAAGGTTAATAAATTAAACCTTAGGTAGTCAACGATGAAACAGATGCACAATGGACACAATGATACACTTTCGTTGTGTTCATGATTCATGTACCTATTTTCCATGGAAATTAATAATTTTTGTAACTAGAAATTAATCGTAACATTTCATAACATAATTTGTTTTTCTTTTAGGATGGCGCGTACTAAAATTCTAAAAAGAAAGAAAGGCGATCATTTGTGGAAACTATGCTTCGAGCTATTCTAATGCACAGACAAGGAAAGAGCTTGAGGAAAGCTGCACAAGAGTGCAATGTTCCTTTTTATACTGCGCTACTTATGATTAAGAATAAAACCTTTTTTGAATGAACTCAATCATTTTTTGTCATTCGCCTACTCCCTAAATATTACACACATATGAGACAGACACTATTAACTATTATGTTTAATTGTTGAATTTGTGGTGTTTCATTGTGTACACCACCGTGGACACAATGAAACATTTCCCATTTTTTAGTTTTTAATTGTTTGCTGATTAATTACACATTAATTTAAAAAACTATAAATGCCAACCGATACCCAATAAAATTTCCTGTATGACTGTAAAAAATTAGACTTCTATCTGTAAAAACAAAAGGTGTATGAGACTTTGAATTTTTAGTGTTTCATTGGTGAACACATGACCCTACCTTCTGTACAGGTAAAGTGGGGATGTTTTTTTTTCTCGTCCACCCTATGGTGTGGGGTGTTGTTGGATGGGTCTTTTAAAAATATTGTAGGTTTGTTAAAACAATTTTTCGATTTAGGGATTCGTTTCTAAAATATTAAGCTTTAAATTGCAAATTTTTGTCAGAGTCAAGTGTCCCCCCCCCCCTGCCAGCTAAACGGTTAGTTTTGGATGGGTGGCAAAATTCACGGTACATATAACAATGTTAAAAGGAAAACTATCACAGCTAAGTAGGATTTTTATGTTTACGAGTAACCAACCAACCAACCAGACCAACCAACTTACATTTGCAGTTGGAATGTATGGGAGACCATGTTTTTCAACAACAGTGTTAAGTTTGTTCTTGGGATAAATTCATCCCAGTCATCCCACTATGAAAGCCTTCATTGTGCGTGGTCCGACACGCACTTGGCCGGTTTTTTTTTAAAGTTTTCTAATACTTTGTAGAAGGTTATTACGGAAAGAAAAATTAAGAAAATTTCGCAGAAAAATTGGAAAATTTCAGAAAACTTAACGATTACGAGGGCGGCACTGAAAATTTCGGGAATCAAGGAAGTGACACAACATTACTATTTAAAAATGTATTTATTGCTTTTCGAAGTATTCTCCGCGAAATTTGACACATCCATACGATGGAACCAATCATTGAAGCAACCATTCATTTCGGAAGTTGGGGTCTCCAAAATGGCCGTTTTGTAGGCGTCCACAGCTTCTTCAGGTGATGAAAATCTCTGACCACGCAATTTATTCTTTATTTTAGGGAAAGTATAGAAATCATTAGGGCTTAGGTCGGGGTTGTACGGCGGATGGTCAAATAATTCTATGTTTTCTTGCTCTAAAAACTCTTTTGTTCTGTGCGCGGTGTGAGAACTCGCATTGTCGTGATGGAGGATGATGCGGCGGTTGCAGTTCTCTTTACGGAGTTCAGAAACGACCTGTGGCAAACAAATGCTAGCATACCATTCTGCATTAACCGTTCTTTGTCCCTCAAGAGGAATAGTCGCAACATGGCCGGATTTGGAGACAAACGTGGCCACCATTTTTTTTGCAACACTCCGTGAACGAACATTTTTTATTGGCTTTAACTCATTTTCGAACACCCAAACTCGTGACTGGTTTTTTGTTTCGGGTTCGTACGCGAATATCCAGGATTCGTTACCTGATACGAAGTTGTACACAGCATTTGAGGATCCTGCGTGGAATCTTTCGAGAGTTCTGACGCACCAAGTAACGCAAGCCGCTTTTTGCTCTTCACAGAGCGAATGCGGTATCCATCGGGAAAACAACTTTTTTACACCTAATTGTTCATGCAAGATTATTTGTGTTTGACTCATGCCAATGTCTAAAGTTGCCTGAATTTTGCGGTATGTCACATGTCGACCTTCCTCAATCAGCTTACGCACAGCATCAACGTTTTCTTAGGTGACTGCAGTTTTTGGACGACCTTGACGGGGATCATCACTGAGCTTGACACGTCCACGTTGAAATTCAGCAAACCAGCGATAAATTGTGGTTTTGGATGAGGCTTCATCACCAAATGCAGAAATTATCCGGTCAACATACTGTTTTTGTGTTAAACCACTTCGAAAGTCATAATAAATCATCGCTCTTGAATTTTCTCGAGTCAATTCCATTTTCTCAACGACTAAACAAGTTTGACAAAACCTTGTGACAAGACCGAGAATCTTTTTTTAAATAAATAAATGGTATTCGATTTTTAAAACCAAGGAGTTTCAATCAAAAAGATTTTAATATTAGGTTGGGGAAAAAGTCTTTTCGCATTATAGTATGTATGAACTTAAAATAAAATATCTTTGGTTATACTATTTGTATCTGGCTGGTTTTGGTAACATTGAAAGTTTAAATTTTAAAGAACATAATTCCAAATTCAAATTAGGAAAAAGTGTGATTTTCATTTGTTTTTCGTACTGTTAAGATGAGTGAATCTAATGAAGAAATTCGATACGTTTTAAAAGTTTACTAAAAAAAAGGAAAAAATGCAACGCAAGCCGCGAAAAAAATTTGTGATGTTTATGGACCCAGTGCAGTGTCTGTGAGAGTAGCACAAATTTGTTTTAAGCGTTTTCAATCCGGAAATTTTGATGCCAAAGATGCACGACGCTCTGGTCGCCCTATCACGGATAAAATGGATGCCATTTTTGAAAAAGTGGAGCAAGATCGGCATATCAGTAGTTACAACGTAGCTGAAGGACTGGGAATTGACCACAAAACAGTTTTGGCTCATTTGAAAAAAACTAGGTACACAAAAAAGCTCCATATTTGGGTACCTCACGAGCTCACTGAAAGAAACCTAATGAACCGTGTACTCATTTGTGATTCTTTATTACAAGAAACCGGACCATTTTTGAAGAAGCTACTAACTGGAGATGAAAAGTGGATCACGTGCGACAAGAACGTGCGAAAAAGGTCGTGGTCAAAGGCCGTTCAGGCTTCACAGACTGTGGCGAAACCCGGGTTCACTCGCAACAAGGTGATGCTGTGTGTGTGGTGGGATTGGAAAGGCATTATTGATTATGAGCTGTTACCACCAGGCAGGACCATCGATTCTGAACTCTACTGCGAACAACTGATGAGATTAAAGCAAGAAGTTGAGAGAAAGCTGCCGGAATTAATCAACAGAAGGGGTGTGGTTTTTCATCATGATAACGCTAGACCTCACACATCTTTAGCCACTCAGCAAAAATTAAGAGAGTTTGGCTGGGAGGTGTTGATGCATCCGCCGTATAGTCCTGACCTTGCACCTTCAGATTTCCACCTGTTTCGGTCTCTTCAGATTCTTTAGGCAGTGTCAGGTTAACATCACGAGAGGACTGCCAAAACCACTTGTCGCGGTATTTTGATCAGAAGTCCCAAAATTTCTATAGCAATGGGATCATGTCCCTACCTACAAGATGGCAGAAAGTTACCGAACAAAATGGTACCTACATACTTTAGATAAATGTAAATAATGTATATTAAAAAATGTTTTGAATTTTCTTAAAAAATGCGAAGAAACTTTTTCCCCAACCTATTATGACAGGAACAATGGAAATATTCCATTCCCGATACTTTTAGTGCAGCCTATATATTTTAACTTCGTGCGTTTACATTAGAATATTGATTAGCTAAGACAGGACAACGTCAGTCGGGTCAGCTAGTTATACATAAAACAAAAGGTATTATACTAACGACAGCGACACCATTTCATCGAAACTTTTCACAGCAGTCCTAAAAGACATCGTGGAAAGTTTAGATTGGTACTATTGCGTTATTAACACCAATGGTGCCTACATGTTTACACTTAAGATTTGCAGCTGACCTAGTGCTTTTAGCTGAAAATTTTGATGATCTCCAGAAAATGCTTCAAAAACTTTAGGACGGCCCTGTCAAACATCTTCAGCAATTCAAATCCTTGTGTTAAAGTCTATAGTATCTTGGTCATATTCTTTCTTGGCAAAGAGCATCAACAAAGAGAGACATCGAGAAGAATACAGCTTGGGTGGGCCGCATTCAGAAAACTGGACGACATTTTGAAATCAACAGCTAAAATTCCACAATGTCTGAAGTCCCACCTCTAAAACCAGTGTGTTCTGCCCACGATGACGCACGGTGCTGATACGTGGACGCTCACGCAAGGGGCTGTGTACAGGCTGAGAGTTGCACAGAGAACCATGGAGCTTTCCATGCTTGGTATCAGGCTAATAGACCGAGTTCCAAACGTCGAGATCCGAAAACGAAGGTCTTCGATATCGGAAAGCGTATTATGGAATTCAAATGGAGTTGGGCAGGGCAGGTGGCTAGTTGGTTGGGTTCCCCCCCGGAGGGTTCCCGCATTGTCGAGGCGGGGGGGCTCAGTAGCCGTGGCTTGGTCACCCACGGTGAAGCGAAGAGGAACCCGAGGAGGGGCCGCTCGTCAGGGCTTTTCCTGGAAAGCCGACGACGTAGCGGCCAGCGGGTAGGTTGCAGTGGACGTATGGGCGACACCGCAACTGAGGCGGGCCGCGGTGTCTTATGGGAGGCATCGCGGCTGAGGATTGGAGGCCGCGGCGGGAGAGGAGTGCCGGTATTGCGGTGCGCCGCTCTCCCTACCTTACGCGGCCTTGACGGGGCCGCCACCGTTTGATGGCGGACGCGGTGGGGCCGCAGGGGAAGAGGAGTGTCGGTATGACGTTGGCCGCTCTCCCTATCCTCTGCGGCCGAAATTTGGCGGGCGGCGGAGCGCGCGCGGGAGGACGACCCTCATGCGGCGCCGCTCCGAAGGCGGAGGAGGGGTCGAAGAAGACGTCAGTTTGATAGTCATCTCCGACTCCTCCCAGGTGGAGGCCAGCAGGTAACGGGTGTGGGGGGCATCCTTGCCTGTATTGCACAGGCCCCCACCAGTGTCGGATGGGAATGGCCAGGTGTTCCCGGTCATTCCCGTAGCCCCCCATCCGGGGGGGCATGCGGGGCCCGCCAGCTAGGCGGGCATGCGCCGGGAGGGTTGTGGAAGTAAAGGCTGAGCCGGTTTCCCATGGCCCTCCCATCACGGCGATGTGGGAACACCGCTGAGTTTTAGTGGGTATACTGTCATTCCGACAGGAGTCCCACATACCCCGTCTGCATTTCTCAGCGTCAAAAAAAAAAATGTATCGTTTTGCATGCTCGTCAAATTTCAGGGTGTGATATAGAACATCAAACCAAACAACTTTCTCCATGGGACCAACATCGTAATCGCGAAAAAATTTTCAACTGTCCCATAGAAAACTTCAATACCTACTCGGCGCCAATGTATGGGACGGGTTTTTTTTTTTTGCTGTTCTTTCTGCTTCGTAGCAATCTGTCGTCAACAACAATAAGGTACTTCTTTGTCCGATATCTCATTGATAACTTGGCAGTTAAGTTATAAAACCAATTAGCCAAATCTGTTCAGAAGAGTTGGGACGCTATGTCTCCTTAATCTCTTAAATTGCAGGCCACCATCACCGCTTAGTTTTAGAGCAAGTTCATTTTATGTTTTGAGAGTCTCTTCTGGTATTTGCCGCTGTATTGGGTAATCTCTTATTTGACTGTGGGTATTTTCATGTCTTGATATATTATTTTGTTACTAATATATGGTGGTAGATTAAAGATAACTCTAAGTATCTTCGACAGAAACCTTTCCAATATCTCTATGTTACTTTGAATGAATTAATGAATACTTTATTTGTCAGAATATAGGAACATTGATTATGGTAAAGTTACATATGGTTTCACTATATTCGACTTTCTAGTCGTGCAAATTTTAAATGACATTGTAAGTTACAATGTCAATACAATAATCAAATCTAAATAACAGTCTTCTGTCATTATTAGAATACAAATAATAGGTCTTTACCTATGAAATTGCCGTTTTGTATGAAAAAATTTAAACGAATTTTTTTCATGCATTTTTTATTTGTATTAATCGAAGTAATCACCCATGCAATCAATGCATCTTTGCCAACGCAGTGGCAGTTTATTGATGCCCTTCTTAAAGAAATCAGCTGGACGGGAGGCAACAAATTCTTCAAAGGCATTTTGTACTGCCTCTCGGGTATTGAATTTTTTTCCCGCCAAGAAGTTATACAAATTCTGGAAAAAGTACTCGTAGTAGTCTGTAGGCGCAAGGTCTGGTGAGTAGGGCGGATGACGGAGAGCTTCCAACCCCAGTTCTTGCAACTTGGAGACCGTCTGCTGTGCAGTATGCGGTCGCGCGTTGTCGTGCAGGAGCAGCGGAGACGAGCGATTGACCAATGCTGGTTGGAGATGTGCCAGCTTCTCCATCATTGTGTTCAGTTCTTCACAGTACACATCTGAAGTAATGCTCACCCCGTTTGGTAAGAAGCTGTGATGAATCACACCGGCGCTAGACCACCAAACAGTGACCATCATTTTTCTAGGGGTAAGTTTTCGTTTAGGGCATTGTTTAGGTGCTGAACCAGGATCCAACCAACTTGCTGAGCGCTTGCGGTTATCAAACAGAATCCATTTTTCATCGCAGGTAACAATGCGGTTCAAAATTCCTTCATTTGTGTGTCTGTTGAGCAGTGCAAGGCACGTCTCGACGCGTACTTCGCGCTGGCGATCATTGAGTTCGTGGGGCACCCATTTGTCAAGCTTTTTTACCTTGCCAATTTGACGCAAATGGACCAATATTGTTTTGACGCTAACGTCGAAAGCTGCTGCTAATTCAGCCGTAGATTGTGTATCATCAGCTTCCACAATCGCCTTTAATTCGTCATTGTCGACCAAAGTCTTCGGACGACCGCGAGGTTCATTTTTCAGGTCGAAATTTCCAGAACGGAAGCGAGCAAACCAATAACAAGTGGTGCGTTGGTTTGTAGTGTTAGCTCCGTAAACGTCGTTGATGTTGCGTGCCGCTTGTGCCGCGTTGCTGCCACGACGGTACTCATATTCCATAATTACTCGAATTTTTAACGTATCCATGATGACGAAAAAGATTGAAATGCGATGAAAATGTAACACTAATCAATAAACAAATGACTACTTTTGGAAAAAAAAAATCCATGTTTTTAAAATAAAATTAATTTGAAATTAGAATTCTTAGCCAAACAAAAATTATTTTGATTTGAAATGGCCAGTACTGCAGAACGGCAATTTCATAGGTAAAGACCTAATATTAATTATTTATTAATTAATTTTCAATCAAAATTTTGATTATACTGTTATACATAATTATGTTTATACAATATCCCTACGCAAGACGCAAACAAAAAAAAAAAAAACAGTAATAATAAACTATAATAACTACTATAATACTTTGGCTGGCTGTACCCCAAAGCTGGATACCGTAGGTCCAGATTGGTTTGAGAATTGCTTTGTAGACTGTTAGCTTGCTTTGTGTGCTCATTTGCGAGTGCTATCCTATTAACCAGTACATGTTTCTTAGCGTTGCATCCAGCTGCTTTCTCTTGTTCCATATATGTTTTCTCCATGTTAATCTTCTGTCCAGGTGCATACCCAGGTATTTGGCATTGTCGTTTTGAGGGATCTCTTCATTGTTCAGCACCACTGGTAGACAGGTATCTCTTCTGAGCGAGAAGGTTACATGTGTAGACTTGCTTTGGTTTGCTCTGATTCTCCAAATTTCAAGCCATTCCTCGAGATTGTTAATATGTAGCTGTAGATATTCAGATGCAGTAACTGGATTTGTGTGTGTTGTAAGTAGGGCTGTATTATCTGCGTATGTTGCAACTGTAGTTTTTTCCGTAGTAGGCAAGTCAGCAGTGTAAATAATGCACAGTACTGGCCCTAGTATGCTACCTTGTGGTACACCTAATTTTATTTCTTAAAGGTCCGACAGTTCGTTTTTGTATTTAACTTCAAAACACCGTTTCTCAAGGTATGACTTCAATATGAGGAAGAACGAGTGTGGTAGCGACTTTTTAATTTTATAAAGTAGGCCCTCGTGCCACACTTTGTCAAAAGCTTGACTTATGTATCATCAGCAGTATCTTCTCGAACAGTTTTCCTGTTATAGACAAAAGACTTATTGGTCTATACGAGACGACTTCGTGTGGTGGTTTACCGGGTTTAGGAAGCATAAATACTTGTGCAATTTTCCACTGCCCCGGGAAGTGGGATAGTCACAAACAAGCATTGAAGATCTGAACTATGGCTAAAATACCCCTTATTGGTAGCTTTTTTAAAAGTGTGCTATCGATGAGATCGTATCCTGGAGATTTTCCTTCCTTTAGATGTTTTATTTCCAGAATTATTTCTCCAGGGCTCGTGGATTTAAGTGGCAGACACATCTGTTGGGCACTTTCAATGTATCCTTTTATTTCCATGTCATAATCTGGTCTAGACTCCGGAAATGGCTGGAAAACAGAGCTAAGATGTTCGGTAAAAACGATGTTGGTGCCATGGAAAAAGTTGTTTGGTTTGATGGTCACCCTTAAATTTGACGAGGATGCAAAACGACACGTTTAGGTGATATACTTAAACATAATCTAAAATATTCACTTAATTACCCATAGAAATTATAATCATAAAAATCATCAATGTGCAACTCTCAAGTTCATATTAGGTCTTTACCTATGAAATTGTCGTTCTGCAGTACTGGCCATTTGAAATCAAAATAATTTTTGTTTGGCTAAGAATTCTAATTTCAAATTAATTTTATTTTAAAAACATGGATTTTTTTTTCCAAAAGTAGTCATTTGTTTATTGATTAGTGTTACATTTTCATCGCATTCCAATCTTTTTCGTCATCATGGATACGTTAAAAATTCGAGTAATTATGGAATATGAGTACCGTCGTGGCAGCAACGCGGCACAAGCGGCACGCAACATCAACGACGTTTACGGAGCTAACACTACAAACCAACGCACCACTTGTTATTGGTTTGTTTCGCTTCTGTTCTGGAAATTTCGATCTGAAAAATGAACCTCGCGGTCGTCTGAAGACTTTGGTCGACAATGACGAATTAAAGGCGATTGTGGAAGCTGATGATACACAATCTACGGCTGAATTAGCAGCAGCTTTCGACGTTAGCGTCAAAACAATATTGGTCCATTTGCGTCAAATTGGCAAGGTAAAAAAGCTTGACAAATGGGTGCCCCACGAACTCAATGATCGCCAGCGCGAAGTACGCGTCGAGACGTGCCTTGCACTGCTCAACAGACACACAAATGAAGGAATTTTGAACCGCATTGTTACCTGCGATGAAAAATGGATTCTGTTTGATAACCGCAAGCGCTCAGCAAGTTGGTTGGATCCTGGTTCAGCACCTAAACAATGCCCTAAACGAAAACTTACCCCTAGAAAAGTGATGGTCACTGTTTGGTGGTCTAGCGCCGGTGTGATTCATCACAGCTTCTTACCAAACGGGGTGAGCATTACTTCAGATGTGTACTGTGAAGAACTGAACACAATGATGGAGAAGCTGGCACATCTCCAACCAGCATTGGTCAATCGCTCGTCTCCGCTGCTCCTGCACGACAACGCGCGACCTCATACTGCACAGCAGACGGTCTCCAAGTTGCAAGAACTGGGGTTGGAAGCTCTCCGTCATCCGCCCTACTCACCAGACCTTGCGCCTACAGACTACTACTTTTTCCAGAATTTGGATAACTTCTTGGCGGGGAAAAAATTCAATACCCGAGAGGCAGTACAACATGCCTTTGAAGAATTTGTTGCCTCCCGTCCAGCTGATTTCTTTAAGAAGGGCATCAATAAACTGCCACTGCGTTGGCAAAGATGCATTGATTGCATGGGTGATTACTTCGATTAATACAAATAAAAAATGCATGAAAAAAATTCGTTTAAATTTTTTCATACAAAACGGCAATTTCATAGGTAAAGACCTATTATTACCCTATAAACAAAACTTAATTACATTATACAAGCTAACACTAAATTATATATACTATGTACAATATAATAATAAAAAAGGGGAAGAGCTCATTTGGCATCAAAAAATTCGTCCACATCGCTGTCATCGGGAAAAGGAAAAGGCTGGCAGCATTGCCACGTTCGATGGCAATGCGAATTCTTTGGGTTTAAAATAGGCCAGCCCTCTAGTCCCGTGTAGAGTCAAGTTATTAAGTTATTTAAGAGAATGCTCTAATTTAACATATATTTTTTCCAAATCATTAATAATACTCGTTTGCACGTGTTCTTTAGTTTAAAATCATTAAAAGTCGTTAATCGTCGCCTTAATTATTGGTTTGTTCTGGCATCCAAACCAATCAAGTCAGATGGGCGGATGCTCTCTCGGATTTGTACAGCCTGGAGTGTGCAGTGAGCAGTGGCGTACCTACTTAGCTAGTCCTAAATGGTCCTAATTTGTTTCTAGTTTGTAGTTGTAGTTGTTTGTAGTTGCAATACTAATTAAGTATGTCTATTGTGGCATAACGGTTTGAAAAGGTATTTCATTTTGGGAGCCTAGACTGAGGACGCTAATCTCGTACGGTAGGCGGCACCTCAGTGGTAATAACAATACCAGTAAGTCTAAGGTGGCCTCTCTTTCTATTAAGCCGAGTAGAGCTGCTAACTAGCGTCACCATTGAGAAAAAAATAACAAGTCTGGAGAAATGAAACATTTTGAAAAACGGCCGTATTTGGCATTAACTCCTATAACTTCGAACCTAGGAGGTTTAGTGTTGATTTTTTTGATACAAAAAAAAAATGTGAGCATAAGAAATTTCTAAATTCCATAACTCCAATCAATCTACCTAGCCTTTTCCCAACTATGTTGGGGTCGGCTTCCAGTCTAACCGGATGCAGCTGAATACCATTATTTTACATGGAGCGACTGCCTATCTGACCTCCACAACCCATTAACTGGGTAATACGATACCCCTTGGTAAGACTGATTGTCAGACTTTCGGACTTCTGACGACCCGTAACGCCTGTCAAAGATCCACGAATGACAGCTGGGACCAACGGCTTAACGTGCTTTCCGAGGCACGGGGGAGTCTCGGTATGTAAAGATGGTCACCCATCCACGGACCAACCCCGGCAAGCGTAGCTTAACCTGATGGATCGACCCGTGTGGGTGTTATTACTTAGCCACGAGCTCCTCCATAACTCCAAACTTGTTATTTTATTCTCAACGGTGCGGTGCGGTGACGCTAGTTAAGTAGCAGCTCTACTCGCCTTAAAACTTCGTACTAAGTCAGGTATGTACAGTAGTACCAAAAGACTTTGTGATCTTCGACAAATTCCGGGTCGACTCAATTTAGACCGCGCCCTCGACAAGGCTAAGGTAGGCAAAGATCCTACAACTCCTCGATTCGCAAAAATAGGCATGGGTATCTACAGAACACTGTACCTACATACAAAACAACAAGTCCTAAACATTTTGAGAATCTTAGCTCTAATTAAGGAGGATACCTACATGTCATGTGTATAGAGCTGTAATAAATTATGTAGGAAATTAGAAGCAGGTATGTAGAATGTTCATAGCTATTTTTTAAATGTTCGCAAGGACAGCTCTTTCGCACAATATTCCCATGGTGTCGTGATACAGCCGTCGAGGAAGTTTAGAGGTCAGCTTGGCTCTTAGAAAAGAATCTTCATGTTATGCGCGTTGCATGAGCATTGCGCGCTCGGCTGCCTTCGAAAGCGCACGTCGAATTGTACCGCTATGCAAGAAAAATAAATCCGTATACAAAACTCGCGTCCGGCGCGGTTATTAATCAACTATAATAGCCGTAAGTCTGATTACGAAATTCGTCAATCCTTTTCTGAGACCTTCAATCTACTTCAATGCCAACTGAAGCCTTTTCGATTGTGACACGGCTGGGTTAAACATGCGTTTACATATGTTTTGGTGATTGAATTTGTATAGCTATTACGATTGTTTTAATATTCAAGATGTATGAAAGGAAGGTTTTCTGTTTATTTTCTTCGGTGTTGCTGTCTTTACTTGTGATAACCGGTAAGCAAATCCAACTTTTTATTTTATTTTTCTTCATAAATTGCAGTTTAACTTTGAGTACTTAACTATAAAATTTTATATGTATGCTGCGACTTCGAAGCCTCAACATGACTTTACCTATAGTAGCTATTACGAGTACCTATAGTACCTGTATTCATATGGGATACGTATAATATTTTAGGGTATCTTTCAAAAGGTCACTAAAAGCTTGTCGGAGAAGGTCTTTATACCTACTATCTCTACACAAACTTTAAATGGAGGACATCAAAGACTACTATAGTGTATGGAGGACATCTTGCATGCAATTCAGTTTAATAATGAATCGAGGTAGCGTAGTAAACTTACTTTTATAAGCACTTTCCTTCTTCCAGACTTATTTATTCAATTATCAGCCGTTTGTGTCCCACTGCAAGGCAAAGGCCTCCCTTCCCACCTTCCACTTATCTCTATCTACTGCAGTATGCGAAGAGTCGAGTTGGTCCCGCAGAGTCCCGCCGCGCCGCGCCATATCCGCCTGGGTCTGCCGCGTTACCGTTTGTTGCTGTTTAGAACCCACTGTGTAGTTATTTTAGCCCATAAACAGGCTTCCCTTATCTTTTATTTTTCGAGGAGGAGACTCGTGGGTTAAGCATGCCATGGGCCTAGTTTAGACCTTGCTATTGTTGAATCCTATGTAGCAGATAAAACAGATAGAGCTCACTGCCTGTATTTAAAGGATGATGGCCAGTGGACAAATATAAGGACTGCTCAGGACACAAGGACAGATATACACCACAGCACCTCAATGGCTGTATAGATATGCATTTAGTGTACTTAAGTTGCTTTTTAAAATCGTCTTCTATTGAATGGTTCAAGCTTCCTTCTTCAAAAGCTGAACATAAAATCTAACTAAATAGGTGTTCGTGTGTTATAATTTCATGAACTTTCTATTGACACATTGTTCTCGGGTCCGTAATTTTTTTCCAGGTGGGTCTGAAGATGGTGGTCGGGTGAAGCGAGTGCGTGCTGATGGCGGCGGTGCGGTGTCTCGTGAACCTGCACAGGCTCTGGACGCACCAGACCCTGAGCCCGGCACCGCTCCCGCTCCCCCGGCATTCCTCAGCCCCTCCGTGAAGGAATACCTTGAACTGGGAATGGCTATACCTGGTAAGTGTGATGTTTTTTAATATTTTCATTAAGTGTTGTGCTTGTGTTAAGGCTACCATATTATGGTCAGTTCTACCTATTCATCTAAGTATCTGCACTGATCCAAATCCGTACCGTGTGGCTGTAAGGGCTTCAAAATGGCTCGATCACCTACAACATACGTCACGGCCGGGACGATTACGATGCGTTCGATCGAACAGGCGCAGATATGGTAGATGGTAGCCTTAATTAATGTCTTATAAGCTCAACACTATTTTACTGTTTGTAACAGCTGATGATGCGAATATTTAACTTTCAGTTTTAACTACAAGTAGGCATTCAAGTTTAAAGTTTTTGGTTTTGCTACGGGTGGTTACAGCCACCCGTAGCAAAACCGCAAGACCCACTGGACTACAAAGAATATTATGATTAGGTATCCCTCATGATTCATCATTAGGTTCCTAGTCTCATTTTCGTATAGGTAAGATACCTACCGACGATCATTACTGGCGATCAAGATAAGTTGACAGGTAGTAACAAAATTACGCGTTTGTTCATAAATTATTTATGAAGCGTCATCAACGTTTTTGCGGTTGGTGTCTCATTATTAAACGCTAAATTGCCAGTAATCATCACTTTACTTAAAGATTAGTGATGTTCATCGCAAATATTTCGAGCCTATTCTGGTAACTATTTAGTATGTGATTATCGTTCCTACTTCTACATAAAGACAGGACCTAAATTAACTCGAAATTAGACAATTATTTGTGACAAATTGAAATTATGTTTTATAATTTGGTGCATTCCTAGCCGATATTATTTTGTGTCGGGTACAAACGCTTAAAGTTTTTTTAGACCTCGTTATGCTATTTTGTTTGATGGATTTCTTGCGATATTTCTTCTCTAGCCTCATCCTCATTACCACAGTAGGTACATGTTATTATTATCCTAAACTAAGTAATGACTTTAAATGTGTTTAATGAAAGTCATATTTATTAAAATTAACTATTTAGTTGATTTATTTAGGTCAGGCGAATTTTCGGCCTCGACATTTGTAAAGTTTATCGCGGATCTTGAAATTTCTTAATTGTTAGAAGATAAAAGATACCTACTGTTATTATTTTATCTAATTTTTAAAAGTCGCTGTCACGATTTTGAATTAAAAACTTGTTAATAGTTGGTAGCTAAGCGTTGTTTACACAATCATGTATCTGGAAATGTTGAGACGTTGAGAAGTTTCTCCATTTGGTTTCTTTTCTATCTAATAGCGAATTTTTTAAAGTACAAGTTACCTAAGTAAATTATGGGTTATTTCACCTGTATTGTGGGTGATTGACAAATTCATGACAATAAATAAACAGCCAGGCCCAGAACTAACTACTTTCTGTTGGCCATACAAATATTCGTTTAATTAATAATAATTCATACAGTAATCGAACCTGCGAAACCGCGCCGCCGCGCCACCCGATTGCTCAGCCCTTGGTCCATAGAAATATTTCTAAATAAGCAGCGTCCCGCGGTATCACCCGCGCAAGTCTTAAGAACCCTTAGGAATATCGTGATGATAAGTATCCTATGTGTTAATCCTGGCTACTTATAAACTACATATCTGTGTGCCAAATTTTATAAAAATCCGTTGTAGGTTTTGCTTGAAAGAGTAACAAACATCCATCCATCCATCCTCATAAACTGTTGCGTTTATAATATTTATAGGATATCTATGGTTCAGCCAGTCAATCATTGCGCCAAACGTTCTTATTTTGCTCATGGGCTTTCTGTACTTTTCTTAAAACTGAATTTTAAAAGTAAATTGATACAAAATACTGAAGATTTATTGTTAGCATTTCAAATTATTTTGTTTTTTAGGCATCATTCCTTACCTAAGTCGTGACGTGAATAGATTAGGTACCGACTTAACGAGAATTAACTTATTAAGATGTTAAGCACTGAGGTCATATCACTTTTTACCTTACCTACCTACAGCCGTTTTACAATGGATGTTGGCAAATGAAGATTGTTTTGATACTTACAACTTCAACACAACACGCACACTTCAACTTCATTCATACATTCTTCATTGATAATAATTCAGAAATGTCTGACCCTAATATATATATATATATATATATATATATATATATATGTATATATATATATATATATATATTATTATATACACGAGGTATTTACAACTGTGACCTTCAAATTGTATTTCTGAAAGTAAGCTGTAAGTTGTAAAACCCCCTTTTGGGCCCCATATTTATGTAGGTGATGGTGTTTTTCTAATAGGGACGCTTCCTCCCTTACTTTTATTACACCATCCCGATTTAGGAAGAGGGTCCCTGAATATCGCGTAGTGTAATTAGGCGCAGCGTAATGTTATATGTAGGTAGGTACTTAAATAGTTCCAAGTATCTAGCTACTTATGTTTTTAACTCTTTATCAAATTTTAATTTCGAATGTCTTTTTGTCGGTTTGTTAGCTTTTGTCTTCGTCCCTTTATAAATGTATGTCAAACTGGCATATTATTATAGGTATCCTACCAAGTCCTCACATTGCAGCACCGAACGTCGTGCCAGCCGTATGCTAACTCTGCTTACCTCAATACGTAATTAGGTGCTCGTGCACTGTGCAGCTGCTATGAAATATTAATTGTTACTTCATAACAATTGTCTGCTCACTAATCGATGGACGTTTACATGATTTATTGATCATTACATTTAGGCACATTCCAAAATTAACCGCATAACACTATTATTGAAATTCTTTATCGGTAGTAGAAGTCGTTTATTACTTTCTTTCATATTTTAATAGCTGATGCCCGCGGTTTCACCCATATGTATACTACGCTTTGGAATGGGCGACTAGCTTCATCTTTCTGACTGACCGACCCCTTGACAATTCAAAAGTGCCTGTAATTGATTTATTTCAAATAAATGCTTTGAGTTTGAGTACACTCGAAAACAGCTAGAAAACTTCTAGGTAAGTATATGTTTTAGGATAAAAAGTAACCTACCTATATGGTAGTTATCCAGGTCACAGTACCTGTGCACTTTCATTCCAAAAGATAACTAAAATGAACTGAATTAGAATTGTGTGGTAGGTATATGAAGGTCTTGCGTCTTGACTATGGCAACGTGCTTGGAGCAGCCTTGTTCTCTCAATAATATTGACTAACTTTTACGCCGTGTCTTAACTCTTATTGTGCTACGAGTTTCATTCAAACATATATGCAGTCACAGTGGTACACCTACCGTATGAGCGAGATCGCAGCCATAGCGCACGTCTTTGGGCAACGCACCCAGTGTAAATCGGGCAGTTGCGTAATTCATTAGCATGCGCTTGCGCGGAGGAACGATGAAAGTTCGCGTTTCAATAACAGTAATTATAAACGTAGGAAATACATAACATAAATAACATAACATAGTAGAGCATAGTAAACTGACTTTTTGTTTGATCTTATCAGATTGGTACTCCGGTGCGCTCGTTTTGCTTGGGCATTAATGACATGAGTGACAGAGTCTATGATACATATTATAGTGCCACAAATTTATCTGAGCCGGTAACGGCGGCGATGTCAGCAAACAAAATTTGACAAGCTTTGTCACTTTTCATGGTGATTTCGTTAGTTCCAATTAAAGCCACCGAGTCAGATAAGTTTGTAGCATTTTATGAAGCACATTGTTCGGGTTTTTTACAGTTTTCACAATTCACCAATGAGATTTTTTCAGAGTTTTCACGCTTGCGAGTAAAAATTACTATTTCATGACGTCTAAGCCACACCAAAAGGGGGACAAAATTTCTATTAAAAAAATAATTTGCAATATTTAGTTTAGACTAAGTAATTCAAGAACCAAGAAGAGAAGAGAAGTTAGTTTTAAGGAAACTCAACAGAGTTTCCTAATAAATAAATAATAAATAAACCGCGCGACGAGTTAAGGAAGCCAAAGAAAGCTATAAAAGAAAAAATTGCGAATGTTCTTCTGAGTAAACATGCCTATGCCTATGTATGTTACATTGAAAATGTATTGCCCTGCGTGTTTGCGTGCATCGTAATATTAGGCAAACACTCTTTTTATTGATACCTTACACTAATTTTCTGTACAGATCATCATTTATTTAAGGAATGTATTTAATCGAACATAATAACATGTGCAACACAAGAAGCGCAAAAAGTTTTTAGAGGACGGTAGAATGGGGTTACTTTGATACACGGGGTTACTTTGATTATCAACTTTAGACTTACGAAAAACTAATTTTATTCGGTTCGTGAAGAAGGTTTTGTTGGTGTACCGGTTAATGGGCATTTTTAAGGTAAGAAAAACTTTTGATGCCTCGAAAAATCTATACCTATAGACTTTTATATACGACGAAAGTTGTTATCAAAGTAACCTCATTCTACCATCTATTCTATTCTATCATTCTATCAGTTAAATTTATTTCTTTATTTATTATAGGTATACGAGTATATTATGGGGAAAAAGTCTTTTCGCATTGTAGTATGTATGAACTTAAAATAAAATCTCTTTGGCTATACTATTTGAATCTAGCTGGTTTTGGTATCATTGAAAGTTTAAATTTTAATGAACATAATTCCAAATTCAAATTAGGAAAATGTGTGATTTTCATTTGTTTTTCGTACTGTCAAGATGAGTGAATCTAATGAAGAAATTCGACACATTTTAAAATTTTACTACAAAAAAGGTAAAAATGCATCGCAAGCCGCGAAAAAAATTTGCGATGTTTTTGGACCCAGTGCAGTGTCTGTGAGAGTAGCACAAATTTGGGTTAAGCGTTTTCAATCCGGAAATTTTGATGTCAAAGATGCACGTCGCTCTGGTCGCCCTATTACGGATAAAATGGATGCCATTTTTGAAAAAGTGGAGCAAGATCGGCATATCAGTAGTTACGACGTAGCTGAAGAACTGGGAATTGACCACAAAACAGTTTTGGCGCATTTGAAAAAAAACTGGGTACACAAAAAAGCTCGATATTTGGGTACCTCACGAGCTCACTGAAAGAAACCTAATGAACCGTGTACTCATTTGTGATTCTTTATTACGACGTAATGAAACCGAACCATTTTTGAAGAAGCTGATAACTGGTGATGAAAAGTGGATCACGTACGACAAGAACGTGCGAAAAAGGTCGTGGTTAAAGGCCGGTCAGGCTTCACAGACTGTGTTGAAATCCGGGTTAACTCGCAACAAGGTGATGCTGTGTGTGTGGTGGGATTGGAAGGGCATTATTCATTATGAGCTGTTACCACCAGGCAGGACCATCGATTCTGAACTCTACTGCAAACAACTGATGAGATTAAAGCAAGAAGTTGAGAGAAAGCAGCCGGAATTAATCAACAGAAGGGGTGTGGTTTTTCATCATGATAACGCTAGACCTCACACATCTTTAGCCACTCAGCAAAAATTAAGAGAGTTTGGCTGGGAGGTGTTAATGGATCCGCCGTATAGTCCTGACCTTGCACCTTCAGATTTCCACCTGTTTCGGTCTCTTAAGAATTCTTTAGGCAGTGTCAGGTTAACATCACGAGAAGACTGCCAAAACCACTTGTCGCGGTATTTTGATCAGAAGTCCCAAAATTTCTATAGCAATGGGATCATGTCCCTACCATAAAGATGGCAAAAAGTTATCGAACAAAATGGTACCTACATACTTTAGATAAATGTAAATAATGTATATTAAAAAATGTTTTGAAATTTCTTAAAAAATACGAAGAAACTTTTTCCCCAACCTATTATATATACCTACTCATCCACTTGCTGCTAAGTTTGTTTCGCCTGTTTTTCTTCCCAGCTGTAACACTAGGATGTGGTGAAGGGTGGGCGTTTTGGGGGCTTTCGTTTGACGTTAAAAAACAGCTGATAGGATACCTAATTGAAAAATAATGAAAGCACACAACTTTAATTTTTATCTTACTGTTCGTGACCGAGTAGGTACATATTGGCTAAAACCATTTAGAAAATATTTTGAAAACGTTATTTCAATGTTCAAGAAAGATTGTTTATAATATTTTAACATTAGATTCGTAATAATAATAAATTATCCATAACATGACATAGTGCGACACACCCAAGTTGTCTAGAGATGTGAGATTAACTTAATAATCATGTTTCAAAATAGTTTTTTCTGCGTTTTGTAGTGTATGCAAGTCTCGCAGCTATATCTACGCATTCGCCACGAACCGAGTTACATGCATATTTTTATGATATATATATATACCTACTTAGATAATATCTACATTAATATTTTGTGTACTTAAATGAAATTCCCAATTATCTATGTTTTAATTTTCACGCCTGAACTGTTACAACGGTTTTAATTGAGTGGTTTGTTACGTATGTGTATCAGTCTTTATAAAATATATATTATCTGTGGTATTTCCGGATCCTGTTGTCTTGTCACCGACTCCGATCGCTCGTCATGCAATGGCTGAATACACGATACATAAAATAGTCTGGTCGTCTTATTTATTTATAATATCTGGCCACCCGTCGTAACATGGTGTCAGAAGATACAGAAGAAAAAGAAGTCACAAAAAACCACAAAAGTAAGTGCCGCAAACAGTCAAAAAAAAAAAAAAAAAAATTTCGAGTAAAACGTCGCCGCGTGGTCCAGCCCTAAAATGCCGGAAAATAAAAACGCAAATAATACAAGTTATCCCCTGCCGCCGAGTAATTTCAGCTTAGATATCAACAACTCGAACATGCCATTGGCTTGGAGAAATTTCAACACAAGTCTAGAGATTTACATGATAGCCAACAATTTAGAAGAACAACCAGACAAACGAAAGGTAGCCATTTTACTACAAATCATAGGCCCAGACGCTCTTCAGATATTTTACTCGTTTAACATACAAATTGACAAGATCACCTATAAGGATTTACTCGCCAAATTTGAAGACTACTTCACACCACGTGTCAATATTTCCGTCGAAAGACATAAGCTGTTCAACAGAAAACAAGGTCCAGATGAAGAAATTGAGACATATGCCACGGATCTCAAGAATCTAAGTATCCAATGCAATTTTGAAGGTCTTGCCGATGATATAGTAAAGGACATATTCTCATGGAACTTAAATTCATCTTGCTCGTACATCAGAGAACGTATCCTGATCGAGAAACCATCAACATTTGATGCCGCCGTCAGTCTCGCTAAAACACTAAGAAATACTAGGTTACAGGCTAAAGCTTTATCAAGCCAAGAAGTAAGTGTCGTTGCCAGTCGTCAATCGCATCACAGTCGCCAAACACATCGTAGTCAAGAGAGTCGCAATCAAAAAAGTCACAGTCAAAGAAGTCACAGTCGTCAAAGAAGTCATAGCCGTCAAGAAAGTCAAAGTCATCAGTCTCAAACAAGTCAAAGTCGTCAATCAAGTAAAGCATCGTCCAGTCAAGAACCTCAATCCAAACAGTCAACCAAGAATTGTTCCAGATGTGGTCAAGTTCACCGAACAAAATGTCCAGCCATAGGAGTCATCTGTAACAACTGCCACAAGCCCAATCACTTTGCCAAGTGTTGCCGCAGCAAACATGTGAGATCCATAGAAGAAGAAGAAGAAAGTACGGGTACTGATACTTATTTTCTAAATAGTCTTTTCACTAATGAGATTTCTGTCAGCAAAAAAAAACCCTTATCATACAACTTTGTCCATAAATAGTAAGAATGTAGACTTTTTACTTGATACAGGTGCTGACACTAACATTTTATCATTTAACTCTTATAAAAAACTTAATTTGCCATTGAGTAGTTTAAAGAAAAGTAGTCACAAACTATCAACCTTTAGCGGTGAAGTATTACCGACTGTAGGTCAATGCATTCTGTCTGTCACACATAACAACAAACTATACAATGTTAATTTCCACATTATAGATATACCCTGTAGGAATATTATTGGTCGCAACAGTTGTGAGAATTTAAAATTAGTTAAAAGAGTCCATAATGTCCAATTTCATGAGTCACTCAATGTATCACAGCTTGACAAATATAAAGATCTCTTCTCAGGAATAGGTTGTCTTAAAGATTATGAATGTCATTTGTCAATGAAGCCTGATGCTGTACCGTCTATAGATGCCTGTCGTAGAATTCCATTCAGTCTCTTAGAACAATTAAAAGAAGAATTAGCCATGTTAAAAAAAAATCAAATTATAGTCAAAGTCGAGGAACCTACTGAATGGGTAAGCTCAATTGTAATTGCATCAAAGAAAAATGGTAAACTACGCCTGTGCATTGATCCAAGAAAACTTAATAAAGCCATTATGCGTCCTCATTATCAATTTCCAATTATTGATGAAATTAAATCCAGCCTCTCTGGTTCACAATATTTCACTACCCTAGATGCAAACAAAGGTTTTTATATGCTAAAGTTAGATGAAGCTTCCTCAAAACTATGTACATTCATCACACCTCAAGGTAGATATAGATTCCTAAGACTTCCCTTCGGGATAAATGCAGCCCCAGAACTGTTTCATTCCATCATGACAAATAGATTCAGTGATATTCCAGGAGTCAAAATCATGATGGATGATTTCCTAATTTACGGTCAAACTAAACAAGAACATGATTTTAGGTTAAAACAAGTCTTAGATAGAGCTAGAGAAATAGGAATAAAATTTAATAAAGACAAGTCTAATATATGTAAAAGTGAAGTCAAGTACCTAGGACACATCTTTTCTAAAGATGGTGTGAGAGTTGATGAAAACAAAGTGAAAGCCATTTGCAGTATGCCACCACCAACAAATGTCACAGAATTACAAAGGTTTTTAGGTATGGTTACATACTTAGGCTCATACATAGAGAATTTGTCAGATAAAACTTCTAATTTAAGAACACTTCTGTCTAAAGATAATGAATGGTCTTGGCAAGAGAGACATAATGTAGAATTTAATGAATTAAAGGAATGTATAACAAAAGCCCCTGTCTTGACATATTATGATCAAAATAAACCAATTACACTGTCAGTTGATTCGTCTAAAGATGCCATGGGTGCAGTGATTTGCCATGATAAACACCCCATAGCATATGCTTCAGCTTCATTAAGCTCATGTCAACAGTCATACTCTCAGATTGAGAAAGAGCTGTTAGCAATCCTATTTGGTTGTACAAAGTTTCACCAATATGTCTATGGTCGCCACACTTTAGTTGAAACAGATCACAAACCAATAGTATCGCTGTATAAAAAACCAATTTATAACATTCCACCCCGTCTTCAAAGAATAATGCTAAGATTACAACCATATGACCTGAACGTAACTTACAAACCAGGTAAATATCTTTATGTAGCTGATACTCTGTCTAGAGCAGCTTTACCAGAACAGTCATTACATGATCTAGATTCTGATCTAGATTTACATGTCAATTTAGTCATTAGATCACTGTCAGTTAGTCCAAATAAACTTAAATCTATTCAAGAACAGACTTCCCAAGACAATGAATTGTCACTCTTAAGTAAATATTGCATAACAGGTTGGCCCGAACATAAAAAATTGCTTCCAGACATACTTAGGCCTTATTTTCCTTTAAAAACCGATATACATATAATTAATGGTATTGTCTTCAAAAACAACAGTGTCATTATACCAGTAGCCATGAGAAAAGACATTTTGAAACAGATACATGAAGGTCACCAAGGTATTCATAGTTGCCAAAGATTGGCAAGAAATCTAGTATACTGGCCCAATATGTACTCTGATATAGAAAAATATGTTAATAATTGTCATAACTGTCTCACTAACAGACGCAGCAATTCCAAAGAGTCACTACAGCCCCATGAGGTAAAACCAATCCCTTGGAATAAAGTCGGAGTTGATCTATTTGATTTCAATTCAAACAAGTATGTCATAGTCGTAGATTATTTTTCCCAATATGTCGAGCTTGTAAAGCTAGCAGGTGGTTCTACTAGTAAAATTGTCATTAGTCACCTAAAGTCTATATTTTCCAGACATGGAATACCCAACATTCTAATTTCAGACAATGGTCCCCCATTTAACTCAAAAGAGTTTAATCATTTTGCTTTAGATTGGCAAATACAACATATTACATCAAGTCCCTATTATCCACGGTCTAATGGTCTTGTAGAAAGAACCATAGCCACGGTTAAAAACATATTAAAGAAATGTCTTACTGATAATACAGACCCTCATCTAGGATTATTACAGTATAGGAATACACCTAAAGAAAATACGTATTCGCCTGCCCAATTACTAATGTCCAGGACACTCAGAACTAAACTTCCAGTCTTAGAACAAACTCTGAAACCTAAAATACCTAACTACAGGTCTCTAACAAATAAAACTCAAATAAAAGTGAACAAATCACAGATTTATTATAATAAACATACTAAACCGTTGTCTTCCCTAAACATTGGTGATAAAATTTACTTCCAGAAACAGCCAGACAGTATTTGGACACCTGGTACTGTGTCAGACATAGGTCCACAGCCTAGATCATATACTATTGTCTCCCCGGAAGGTACTTTTCGCCGTAATCGCCAACATATCCTACAGCCAAAACATTCACCAACTGAGTCCGCTCCTAGTAGAAGAAGTTCACTTCAATCCCCATCAGTTCCACTTGACACTGATCCACCGTCGCCTTCCAATATACTGCCGTCGTCATCTCCATCTAATTATCAATCTCCTTGTACAAGTAATCCTGTCCAAGAATCTGAAACAAAAACAAACACATCACATACACCAAATAAACAAACTCAACACACAACTTATTCTTCATTCGGTAGAGCAATAATAAAGCCCCGAAGATTTTGAAAATTGGTCTAGATTAAGTTCTTAATTTGTACTTAGTTTTAATTTAATATACTAAATGTATTGTTTGTTGTACAAGCATTGTCAAACCTAATTTTGTTTTGTTAGTAGCTGTCAAAACTTAGTTAAGTCAATTTGATAGACGTCACTGTCAGAACTGTCGCAATGTAAATGTCAGTCAAGTCAACTTGTCACTTCTTAGAGATGTTCCGTTCCACTTAGTCTACTAGTATATAAGAATTTTGTTAATGTTAAAAAAAAAAAAAAAAAAAAGAGTATACTTACGTACCATGTTCCACGTAATGATTCCATTTTCTTTTCTTAATAAGGGAGATGTTACGTATGTGTATCAGTCTTTATAAAATATATATTATCTGTGGTATTTCCGGATCCTGTTGTCTTGTCACCGACTCCGATCGCTCGTCATGCAATGGCTGAATACACGATACATAAAATAGTCTGGTCGTCTTATTTATTTATAATATCTGGCCACCCGTCGTAACATGGTTAAGCTTGATTAGTTTCGTTATCATTGACATGAATGCAATAATAAATACACTATTCATTTGTTTTTTTTTGTCCACAACACTGCTACGACTTGTTTGGCCTACTTAACCCACCAAAAATATTTTATGTAAAGAAGGATGCCAAGGCTTATATAAAGCTTTCACTGTTAAAAAGTTATCAGATCTAATGTAGAGCCAAGCCCTTAACTCTACAAGGCCTAACTACAAACCTTACATCTTGGTCAAATTGTACGGCTTGGCCGCTTCGCGGCCATCGCACAGACACTCCTACATGGTAAGAAATTAAGTCAATGCAGGTCTGTGTGTTATGCAATAGTTCAATGGAACGGCCAAAGCCATACATTTTGACCAAGATAATGTACAGATTGTAGGGTTAAGGGCTTGGCTCTACATTAGATCTGATAACTTTAAGCGTTATGTAAGTTTTGGTGACCTACTTTACATGAAATGTTTTTGGTGGGATTTCATTTTTTTTTAGGATGCTCTATTTATTTTTATTTTATCCGTAAGAAATACACACTTGCACTTCCGTCCGTCTCCGTCCGGAGTTGGAGGGTGAAAGTTACTAATTTCTTTTTATTATTGTTGTTTGTGTGCAAATCCTAGCCTGCAAACCAAATTTCAGCTTTCTAGGACGTCGGGAAGTACCTTCGAGGTTTTATTAACCGACTTCAAAAAGGAGGAGGTTCTCAATTCGTCGGAACCTTTTTTTTTTATGTATGTTCCCCGATTGCTCGAAGATGGCTGGACCGATTTGGATTATTTTTTTTTTCGTTTGAAAGGGTATACTTTCCAGGTGGTCCCATGATCATGAAGTCAGGATCTGATGATGGGATCCTGGAGAAATAGAGAGAACTCTTCCAATTTTATAGGCACACTTGAAGCGATTTGGATAGTTTTTGGAAGAGTACTTTCTTGGAGTGGTCCCATTTCAATTTGGTGAAGATCTGATGAAGAACTTCTGAGATAGGCAACGAAACTCCTCAATAAATGATAGCAAATAGACTGGGATTGCTGAAATCTCATGTCTGTTTGTTGTTCACACCAGTTCATAACATAACATCACGCCAGTACGCTGTGAAGGGGCAAGCACATGTGAACCACTAAAAAGTGAAAAATAAAAACTTTTTTACAAAAAAATACAACCGACTTCCAAAAACAACACTACAAAGTGAAAAATAACTTTAATTTCGGAAGTCGGTGACAAAAACGAAAATACATTTAATCAGACACCGACTTCCGAAATTAAAGTTATTTTTCACTTTGTAGTGTTGTTTTTGGAAGTCGGTTGTATTTTTTTGTAAAAAAGTTTTTATTTAACATACAGAATTGATAGCTTGAAAGTTACAGATTTCTTCCCGCGCGGCTTCGCCCGCCTGGATGTCGGAAAATATCCCAGAGGAACGAAAATCCTTCCTTATTCCTTGTCTACATTATAAAGCGAGCCTCTGTGCAAAATTTCCGCCTTCTAGGTCCAAGGGTTTGCGCTGGGTGTTGATGAGTCAGTCAGTCAGTCAGGACTTTTCTTTTTATGTATTAAGATTAAGATTATAAAGATTTTAAATCTGAAGTATGAAAGCTAGACAAATGAAACTTAGTGTGTTTTATAAATCTGCTAACTATATCTTATCCCGAGAATTTGAGCTCATTTCCATGCATAAGCCGCTTAACATAATTTTAAATAGGTACTGTGAAAATGAACACTGTATCGTCAAGTTGCATTATACCTCACGCAAGTGCAAACTCTAACATTATCCAGGCCGAAACTATGAGGGCTTGAAAATACGACGAAACGCTTCGAGAAAACTAGGCTTTTTCTTTTTGGCTCGTACTGGCGGAGGCACTACTTTGCCTTCAGATAAATTGAACTGGTTTAGATCTTCAACCTTTTTATTGAACGTCTATGTAAAACGCATAAACAACATACTCGTATAAACGTTACATACAAGCATTTTTAAGTTAGTTTACATAATATTTGTATATATTTATAATCACGTACTCGAAAAAGGCTTCAACGATTTCGATGAAAGTTGCAATATAGGGTTTTACGGGGGCGAAAAATCGATCTAGCTGGGTCTCATATCTGGGAAAATTCGTTTTCTCTATTCACCCGAGTAGAGCTCGGTCGACCAGGTACTAATACTAATACAACTCCAACGTCGCGCCGTACCTCTACGTTGATGACGTGCCTACGTCTGTGCTGGTAGCTGGCAGAGTTTACTTTGTCGGGACTGGTCTAGGGTGAGGCACCCGATTAAGAGAGATACAATATAAACGCAGGTCAGCATGTGGCGAGCTGTTGGGTAGTAGCGACTCCACGGTCTCGATCTCCCAGGCGAAGCCTGTTCCTCATCTCTGGCTTGCCTTTATTGACCGGTCGGATTTAACACTGACGAGGAATAGAACTCCCACCTTTTTCCTGCTTTTACTGGCCAGTTCAAGTGGAGATTTGCAAGAGCAAACATGCTCGGAGGAAGGAAGTATAGTGGATATCCGCAAGAGCCAACGTGCTCGCAAGGAAGTATTCCAGTGAGATTCTGGTTGGGAGTTGAGCGTACCTCGGTGATTGTCCTGATATAGTTGTGGAATACCTCTCCACTCCTCAAGCACTTCAGGCTATGATGCTACCTTGTCGCTACGTCACTATGTGTTAGCGACCGTTTCCAGGGGTCTATTATTGAGTGTGCTAGTCACCCCCCTGCCATTTTATCCATGTACTATAATAATATTGGTAAGGCAGGGGACCGTCCTTTTTGTAGTTATTATAGTCCATTAAAGCCACCATATCCCACGGCCCAATATCTTTTGTTTCCATATTCTGCAATACCTAATCTTGCACCTACCGGGTGTTGTCCTTGGGTGCATTCAGGAATAAAAGTCGGTTGGTGCCAATGATATATTTATAATACGTCCTTAGTTGATGCCTCATTTCATAAGAAGTGTCTAAAGGGACTCTGCGAGATGGCTTCGGCTCCTCATACGCCTTCCAAAGGTCTGGGACGCCATGGTTCCGAGAAATTTTATTAAAGATACAATAATAATAATTTATTTGATTTTAGATAATAGCACCGTAATAGCTTAATGCGGTTTCAATCACAATCTGTATGATTTTGAAGCATAGACAACCATCGGCCCAAGCTAGCAGGTATGCGTACGTGCAAGCTGCATCAATTGGGTATGCAACCCCATGGGTTGTTGTATTGGTGGGGTGTGTGTTGTGTGTGGTTGGTTTTTTCCCTCTAACCTCTTTTTTTTCTTTACCTACAGTATATATAAAAACCGGTTTATTACCTGTCTGGTTTTAAAATTAGGAAACCGGTCTTCAACAAAATTTAAATTAAGGACTCCGGGTCCGACACCTACGTTCATCAGCAAGTTTATTGGACATCTTCGTCGGCTCCGGGATCCGGGACCACAAAGTCCCTGGCGCCCATTTATTAAATATTAACACTCATATTAACTGGAAGGTTATACTTTAAAATTCAAATTTATTCTCAATATTTAATTTAACCTTTTATACGGAACAGTACTCGGTTTATCACCAACCCCCCACGACCCTAGTTCTTACCAACTGGCTAAGCTGGCTGGCATACCTTAGGTTACTGTTTTTGTCACCTATCAAATTTAGGTTAGGCTATATTTTTATAAATATATACACTTCTGGACACATCTATTGGCCCACCTTAGAGTTTAGGTTTCGATGGCCCCTACCGAAATATGATTGCTAGATTGAACAAAAACTGTTGATGCAGTTTTAAACCTGATACATTTTACCATCTTTTTCGATCGTATTGTTTTAAATTTGAATTCAGAATACCATACGACATGGAGCTACGCCTAACAAGTCGGATATGCGCCTTGTTAAAGGCAATTGATTTTTGAATAAAAACATGTTTTATCAAATAAAGGTTTAATTTAATAACGCGTGTTGCCTCCATGGGCATCTACCACAGCTCTCATACGATTAGGCATAGAGTTTATCAACCGCTCTATGAAATTTTGAGGGATCATCTCTCATTCCTCTTCTATGGCAGTTTTCAACTCCTGCATCGTCTGGGCAACTGGCTGACGAGCCCTAACACGTCTTTTTAGCTCGTCCCACATGTGCTCAATGGGGTTCATGTCTGGGCTTCTGGCTGGCCAGTCCATAACTGTGATGTTCACATCCCGAAGATATTCCCTGACGATGCCGGCCGCATGGGCTAAAGCATTATCATGCATAAAAAGGAAATTTGGGCCCACATAGTCCGCGTATGGTATCACGTGAGGTTCTAAGCACTCACGAATGTACCTTTCAGCATTTAATGTTGGCAGCCGTGGTCCTGTAACAACCTCAAGTTGGGTTTTGCCGCTCGCGGATATACCGCCCCAGACAGTCCATGAGCCACCGCCATAAGCAACCCTCTCTTCAAAGCAGCATTGTGCGAAATGCTCTCCCTTACGTCGGTAGACCTTCTTCCTTCCATCATTGCCATGTAACACAATTTTAGACTCATCAGAAAAGAGTACACGGCTCCAATCTTGCTGTGTCCAATTTAAATGACTGCGTGCGAAATGAAGGCGCGCTGTTCGGTGGGCTCGCGTTAGTTTGGGGCCATTAGCTGGCTTGTGTGGTACCATATCGCGTTCTTTTAACCTTCTCCGAACAGTTCGAGCGCTCACAGATACTCCGTGGAAGTCGCGAAGTTGGTTTTGTATCTCAATGGAGGTAAGGTGACGATTTCTCAAGCTGGTCGTCACGATGAATCGATCCTGCCTTTCAGTTGTGACCCGAGATCGTGGCCTTCCTTGGCGACGAACAAAGCCGCCAGTCTCTAGGTACCTCCGATAAACATTTCGGACCGCAGATCGACTTAAATTAAGTTGAGCACTCACGTTTCTTTGGCTGTGTCCGGCCTGAATAAGTGACACAGCTTGGGCGGCGACTTCAGGTGAAGTATCCATAGATTATTGATAGAACCTCACCTTAATGTTAAGAATAAGTAATGTTTGTTGCAAAGCCAAAGATATCAATCACTTTTTCAAGAATTAAATCCAAGTAAACCAATAAAACCAAGTTTTCTTAGTATTCGATTGTTTGATATCAACAAACAGGCTCCAAATTGTCTTTTGTTTCTTTAAATTCTGTGTTCGAAATTCAAAAAAAGACTATTGAATGAAATTGTGAATGTGCCAGGTTCAAAACTGCATAAAAACTTTTTGCTCGACCTAATATAAAATTTTAGCTAGGACCAAACGAAACTGAAAATACAAGGTGGGCCAAAAGATGTGTCCAGAAGTGTATTAGGTCTTTACCTATGAAATTGCCGTTCTGCAGTACTGGCCATTTCAAATCAAAATAATTTTTGTTTGGCTAAGAATTCCAATTTCAAATTAATTTTATTTTAAAAACATGGATTTTTTTTCCAAAAGTAGTCATTTGTTTATTGATTAGTGTTACATTTTCATCGCATTTCAATCTTTTTCGTCATCATGGATACGTTAAAAATTCGAGTAATTATGGAATATGAGTACCGTCGTGGCAGCAACGCGGCACAAGCGGCACGCAACATCAACGACGTTTACGGAGCTAACACTACAAACCAACGCACCACTTGTTATTGGTTTGCTCGCTTCCGTTCTGGAAATTTCGACCTGAAAAATGAAACTCGCGGTCGTCCGAAGACTTTGGTCGACAATGACGAATTAAAGGCGATTGTGGAAGCTGATGATACACAATCTACGGCTGAATTAGCAGCAGCTTTCGACGTTAGCGTCAAAACAATATTAGTCCATTTGCGTCAAATTGGCAAGGTAAAAAAGCTTGACAAATGGGTGCCCCACGAACTCAATGATCGCCAGCGCGAAGTACGCGTCGAGACGTGCTTTGCACTGCTCAACAGACACACAAATGAAGGAATTTTGAACCGCATTGTTACCTGCGATAAAAAAATGGATTCTGTTTGATAACCGCAAGCGCTCAGCAAGTTGGTTGGATCCTGGTTCAGCACCTAAGCAATGCCCTAAACGAAAACTTACCCCTAGAAAAGTGATGGTCACTGTTTGGTGGTCTAGCGCCCGCGCCGGTGTGATTCATCACAGCTTCTTACCAAACGGGGTGAGCATTACTTCAGATGTGTACTGTGAAGAACTGAACACAATGATGGAGAAGCTGGCACATCTCCAACCAGCATTGGTCAATCGCTCGTCTCCGCTGCTCCTGCACGACAACGCGCGACCTCATACTGCACAGCAGACGGTCTCCAAGTTGCAAGAACTGGGGTTGGAAGCTCTCCGTCATCCGCCCTACTCACCAGACCTTGCGCCTACAGACTACTACTTTTTCCAAAAATTGGATAACTTCTTGGCGGGAAAAAAAATCAATACCCGAGAGGCAGTACAAAATGCCTTTGAAGAATTTGTTGCCTCCCGTCCAGCTGATTTCTTTAAGAAGGGCATCAATAAACTGCCACTGCGTTGGCAAAGATGCATTGATTGCATGGGTGATTACTTCGATTAATACAAATAAAAAATGCATGAAAACAATTCGTTTAAATTTTTTCATACAAAACGGCAATTTCATAGGTAAAAACCTATTATGTTGGTTGAGACAGTTTGTTGTTTCCTTGTATTCTGATACCAACCCACCTTGCATCGGGGCTTTTGTTCCTTTACCACTAGAGGGACAAAATCTCTAATGTAACACTGGCCAAGTTGTATTAAAATTTTAATACAACTGGGGTACCCAATTGATGCAGCCCACTGTACGTACTACAAACTAACGCTACTCTATCCCATACATTTTGTTAATCAGAAAATAAGTAAGATCTGGCGGCCCTGGGATCTTGGACTATTTTAACTGTTAGTACATAACAAAAGCGACAGGATAAATGACAATAACATGTGTGTACTTAATTGATTAGAATTCGCTGATTACCATGAAGAGAGCTCCGATTACTTAGATTGTAGCCGTTTGAGCAAATCGCCCTGACATTCTGTACGTGGTCTGAGGTCGACACGAAGGTAGTCATGTGTGTGCACAACACTAATCTGTTATAGCTACTACGTAGTATTATATTATCTGTGGTTCTATACATCCATCAACACGTCCATTCAACTTAATCGCTTGAAATCTCTTGAAATAATCCTCACAGCGGCTATATAAGAACTCTATGCCGTTAAAATTAAATGCATCAACCTCCATAATAAGAGACGAATATTCCAGACTCCCACGGAACAGTAGGTCGTAAATTATAGCCATCTTGTTTTTGTTTGGATGCGCGTCCGCAATTTTATAAAAATGCTTAAATAATTCTGTAAACTGGTTTGAATCCAGATAGACAACCATAATAACACGGTATTTTTTAGAGTTCTGTAGTAAAACAAGGAACCCAGTTTCGCCCAGTCCGTCTGACAATCTATCCTTCTGTCTGTCTGCCCGCGATTTAACTCAGACTCTTGGCACTAAAAGCTGTGAATTGACATAGTTATACATGTTAATCAAGCCTACAAAGCTATGAAATAAAATCATGAAACAAAACAAAACTTTTTTGGGTATGTAAGTATGTACCTTTTTTTTTTTGTTTTCGGGGGGAAACCTTTAAAAGGCGCCCGGGAGTGTGGGATTTTTTTTTACCTCACTAAAACCACCCCGGTTGTCACCATTTGCACATGGCAGGAACACCGTTACTTCTCAAAAGACCGAACCGGAACCCCCTGTGTGCATTGCCTGTTAGCTAGGGCACATCTCTGGAGAGACTGTAAAGGGGTCTCCCCGAAACCTAACTATGCAAATATGCAAGACAGCACGTGACCACTGTGCGCCGTATGGTACCTCCACGTAAAGCAAGGATTTTTTTTTACTCGTCTATTCATTTGTGCATGTGGCGTGTGCTGTGAGCGTGTCGTTGGAAAGGACTTTCAAAAATATAACTTTAAGTGTTCAGGGATCCGTTAGCGAAATATTAAGCTATAAAGTGGTCATTTTTGTTACAGAATCTTAGTATATGCCACATTTTACATGAAAAAACTTTGTTTGACAAGTGTCACATAAATAGGTAACTTATTTCAAAGTTCATCATTCATCAAACGATAGGTATTTATATAGATAGTTACAGTATGCTGTTATATTCTTATAGTGTTAATAATTCCTTAATTGACATAGGCATTACAGCCATATTTAATTATGATTTCAAAACAACAGACTCGAAGTGTTTTATCCAAGGTTGGTGGAACTAACAGTCTAACATTGTTGACATACAATAACTATAGTATAAGTAGTAACTGCCTCGTTGGGCTAGTGGTCGCAAGCGCTACTGCTGAGCATGAGGTCCTGAGTTCGATTCCCAGGTTGGGCAAAGTGTTATTGGGTTTTACTATCTGGAATTTTTCAGTAGCAGCCCCAAATTTAAATTTGTACCTGGTTGATGGTAGTAGGCTCGCCCCCTGTTAAAATATAATCAAACTTTTTATTTTGGAACAATATTTAGTCTTTTGACAATAATAGCACAAGTGGTTATCTTAATAGGAACTAAGGATAAAATAATATTAATATTTTTTTTTAATCTAAGGTGGGGCGTTTTTCACTATATTACCCCTCTGTCTAACCCTTCGGGGATCACAGGCGTAATGTTATGTTTGTAGTATAATAATTAGCAATTATTTCGTACGATCACGTATCGATGTATAATTGGCGGGGCGTATGATCATGTGGGCGAACAATAGCAGGCTGGGAGATCACACGACGAAAACTCATAAAATATTTACACACAAGACGTGTTTGACCCTAACAACATGCGCGTGCGATTGTCGTAAACTTTTTTTGAAATGGTTTAATTGTTCTGGGTTTATTTGAATTAGGTTTATCAAAAATATTGTTAAACCTTCGCACTCAATGTTTTGAAGGCTAAACCCTGTTATAAAGCAATTACAATTAATAACGTCTTCATTAGTAAACCTCTGCCTCTGAGGCGTTTAATTGATGTGACTTAAACTCGACTTCATTTTTATTGCCAGTGGCCTTCAAAATAAGCCTTTTTTGTAGGTGGATAGAATACAAAATGCGATTGTGTTTGTAATAAGTTGGTTTGTCTACTTAACATCGCCGTCACCGCCTCGGCTGCGCTTGCGCCACAGCGTTATAACTGCGTTGCGCCACGCGTGGGTCATATGTAGCTATTATTAATGATAATGATAACGCTTACCGCTAACGCATTGTCCAGCCTCTGTATTACAGTCTGACAGCACTCATTAAAATGTATGGTATACATGGTTATCAATGTTATTTGTTTAATTCATTAAAGGCTTAATCGTTCATACTTGGCAGTACTCGGACTCTACACTGGCTCTATATTTTCGTTGACCTAGTAGATTTATATAATAATTCAAAGTGTATTTTTATTCTAATTCTGTAAGCACCTTTTTGTAATTGAATCATTTCTAAATATACTTTTAATAATGATTCCATTAGTGTACCCATCCTGTTGAGCCGGTTTCGGCTTTATAGGTGTACAATAAACATGAATATGCTCTCACAGTCACCCACAGTATGAAGAAGATTTTACTCGATGATTTAAATGCCAATGTAATCGAATGAGCAATATTTAACAAGCACAAACACTTACGCCTCTACACTTTATGTGTTGTGCTTGGTTGCGTCCGCAACTTTACATAAGTATCTAGATGGCTGTTTTGTAAAAAAATATTCCATCATCAACTTTATTGCAGTCCACTGCTGGACATAGGCCTCTCCCAGGCTGCGACACAACACCCTGTCCTCCGCTTTCCGCATCCAGTCTGTCCTAGCCAGGTCGTCGGTCCATCTGGCTGGGGGACATCCAACAATACACTTGCCGATACGCGGTCTCCACTCAAGCACTCGTCTCTTCCACTGGCCATCGGTCCTTCGACAATCATGGCACACTTAAGCTAAAAAAATGATAATTTATGGTTATTTTCGAATAAAAAACATTTTAGTCCTAACCCCGTAGTTAACTATATCCAGCACCGTTGAATGAAACGAACTAATAAAATAAAATACATAAAAACATTATTTAATAATAATACAGATTAACATGTTTATATAAAGACAATTTAAATGAGCTATGGTAGTTTATATAGGTCTATACCTCATAATTAGGTCTTATACCCAAAATAATAACCGCTTCAGGTCTATACCTAAAGTATAATATACCGCTACCCAAAAATTTTTATTTTCTTAATCACGGTCTAGAAAAAAAGTTTTTTTGCTAGTCCGTGTTCTTAATATAAGAAAGTAAAAACAACTATTACTTAATAATTAGATAGGTATCCGCATATGCTATCGTTTGCGTGAGTCATTTGTGATTTACTTATGTTTACGTAACTTCATCGCAATAATATACGCATTCTTTGCAAAGTTTCTACGTGTACCCGCCACCTTGATTTTTCATTTTGCGTACTTAGGTATTATACTATATAAAAATGGAAGAATACAAAATTAATGTAAAATTATTTGATGCCAAAAACTGGGCAATATATGTCGTTACGTTTAACGTAACTTTATGATACTTATAAATATGTTCCTACTACAGTTGAGCTCCGGTCCACGGAAGCGTTTATGGCAGACACTGACATATTGTCTACAATTAGGCAAGAATTCAGTTCTAATTTAAACCAAATTAACGTGCCAATTATAAGTTACATTATAATAGTTTAACATCCTTTGACGGAATATATACTTTAGAATTTAACTAACATATACTTTAAAATGTAAATCTATTAGCAAAAGTTGTAGGCCTGCATCCTGTCCCTTCTATTAGTGAATCGGACAAGAAATAGTAAAAAATATAGAGGAACAGTAAAAAAACATAAAGGTAGACCGGGTTCCTGTCATCGCAAGACTCACCTGAAACTGAAGCTACCGCAAATAAACGTATTTTCTTTCTTTCTTTCTTTTTTCTTTTAAGCTTCTACTTCTACATTTAAGTTTTTTAATGTTCCTCTGTATATTTTTACTACTTAATTTGTAATTTATTGTTATGTTACAACGGACAATACAAAAAAAGGCTTCGAGAAAAGTCCTGTCGATCGATTTTCATTGTCAATGTCAATAAAACCAAAAGATTGTCGTAGCGTCGTGTCAAGTCAAATTATTATGTAAACGCTACTGACCTTGTTCCAACCTGTCCTCGCGTATCGTAAGTTCGGTATAGGGTCACTTCATTTCGCACTTCGATTACGTGGCTTCTGGGGCCTTAACATGTAAATATTGTTTCCTAAATAATATACACACATGAATGACTTATTTAACATAGCGTTTACATAATAATTGATAAAAGGAAGTTATGTAAGAATAACATTTGTTTTGGTAATGTAGCCTTGTGCTATGATTTGTTTATTGTTTACAAATAATATGTATGTACGTATTTAGAACAGCATCGGCATGTCTAACATCAAATAATTCCCATTATTGCTTTCCTAAAAATATTATTGAACATTCTAATATAATGATTGCCCCTCTTTTTGTAATTAATTCCTATTTTGGGGTCCTAAAAATAGTAAATAGCCAAGTAAAAACTGTGACCAACTTGGATGTAGCGTAGTTGGGCACAGTTCTAACCTAACCGTTTGGTCGGGATAGGTGTACCCTAGCTTAGTCACTGAGACCAAATGTGAGCAAAGGCAAAGGCCAGAAAATAAAAATAGATTGATTAGAGCAAAAAAGTGTGCATTATTAGATGCCCAAACATTTTTATAGTTTTTTTAACATCACGCTTTCTTTCCCCGAAGTTGAGCAGTTGTGTGTCTACAGTACATCCACATTTCGCCAGTTATGTTAGTTATGTTGTGTGTGTGTGTTATGTGGTGTGTGGTATGTTGTGTTTGTGTGTTATGTATGTGTTGTGTTGTGTTGTGTAGTTGTGTTGTGTTAAGTCCCATGTAATATTGAGCGAGCCTATTGCCATCAACCGGGCACAAATCCAGACTCCGGGCTGCTACTGAGAAATTCTAGACAAAAAAACTCAATAACAATTTGCCCGACCTGGGAATCGAACCCAAGACTCAGAAGTAGCGCTTGTGACCACTAGCTCAACCAGGCAGGCAGACCATCAGGTAGGCAGTTAGAGGTTCAGTAATTTAAAAAAGCGTACATCATTAGGAGGTCAATAAGTTTTTAGAGGAACAGTTAAAATATTTTCCTAAAGAATCGAAACGAAATACAGTAACAATACACGATGTTCGATTTTATGAATTTCTGTATCGTGAGATATCACAATAACATTTTCTGAAGCAGTACGTCTGCACTCCATACGTAAGCCTGCCTGTAACAGTACCTAACCGTTTACTACTAACTTACGTCACACTCACATGGCAGTAATTTATCATCATGATCACAAAACATAATGCAACCATGTTGCCGGAGGCAGATATAGCCGCAGATTTTAAACATTTAACGAACATTAGATCATAATATTATCGTCATCCATCTGTATAATACCTACCTATTATGGCGGAAGATCTTTGCGCTGGTCCGTAAATTCTTGGTTGGTCACGTAATATTAGAACAACTTTTATTTTATATGATGTTGAAGGTTAACAGGATGATCCACTATCTGAGACAGGACATGCATTCGTTGATGACCATAGAAATCATGAGACTGATACGATCACAGAATAGATAAAAGTTTATCTGTTCTGTGGGTACGATGTAGAAGGTTAACCGGATGATCCACTATCTGAGACAGGACATGCATTCGTTGATGACCATAGAAATAATGAGACTGGTATGATGTTGAAGGTTAAGAATGATCTGGTTATCTGAGGCAGGAGATGCTTTCGTTGATGACCATAGAAATAATGAGACTGGTATGATGTTGAAGGTTAAGAATGATCTGGTTATCTGAGGCAGGAGATGCTTTCGTTGATGACCATAGAAATAATGAGACTGGTATGATGTTGAAGGTTAAGAATGATCTGGTTATCTGAGGCAGGAGATGCTTTCGTTGATGACCATAGAAATAATGAGACTGGTATGATGTTGAAGGTTAAGAATGATCTGGTTATCTGAGGCAGGAGATGCTTTCGTTGATGACCATAGAAATAATGAGACTGGTATGATGTTGAAGGTTAAGAATGATCTGGTTATCTGAGGCAGGAGATGCTTTCGTTGATGACCATAGAAATAATGAGACTGGTATGATGTTGAAGGTTAAGAATGATCTGGTTATCTGAGGCAGGTGATGCTTTCGTTGATGACCATAGAAATAATGAGACTGGTATGATGTTGAAGGTTAAGAATGATCTGGTTATCTGAGGCAGGAGATGCTTTTGTTGATGATCATAGAAATAATGAGACTGGTATGATGTTGAAGGTTAAGAATGATCTGGTTATCTGAGGCAGGTGATGCTTTCGTTGATGACCATAGAAATAATGAGACTGGTATGATATTGAAGGTTAAGAATGATCTGGTTATCTGAGGCAGGAGATGCTTTCGTTGATGACCATAGAAATAATGAGACTGGTATGATGTTGAAGGTTAAGAATGATCTGGTTATCTGAGGCAGGTGATGCTTTCGTTGATGACCATAGAAATAATGAGACTGGTATGATGTTGAAGGTTAAGAATGATCTGGTTATCTGAGGCAGGAGATGCTTTTGTTGATGATCATAGAAATCAGGAGGTCCGCATTTCATACGAAATTATCAGCATGTACACCGCATCTTCATGCTAAGTTTCATGTTTGCTAGCAGAATAATGAATTGTCTGATTATCATTAGACTTATTGGTTTCATTAGAATGACTGGATATTGAACGTGGAGTATACGTGTGGGTATGCTGGTTAGACACTACGTAATATTGCATCCTTTTGTTGGTAGATGTTGAAGTTGATATTTATATCGTTGGTTCTTTCTTGGTACCCACATAAATAATACCGTTTTCGGTTGGTCAGGTCACAGACCTGCATACCTAACATATAGTAGAGAATTTTATAGGGGTACCTTTAAATTATACACATCGTATCGAATGTGACATAAGTGCTGAGCATCTATAAGGTACTTGATGGTTTTTTTTGTCACATTGTCAGCACTAACAAGTTATGGATATAGAAGCATATATTATTGAAAATTTAACAAAAAATAGAAGTATCAGTAGTCTACATATCTCGTTCAAATGTCAATGATATACATGCGGTATAATAGCCTTAAATTAGTTATACTAGCGCTAAAACGAGAATCCGCCTCGCACTTCGACCTTTAAGATGACTTGCTTGCTACATTTGTATTTATGTACAATGTATACACAATACTTACAGTTCCTAGACTTGCATAACAGTGCAGGAGTTGCGTCAACCTTTAACAGAATCGTAAAGTTTATCAATTCGTAGCGAGAAATGTATTTATTTATTGTTTAATTAATAGCAAGTTTTTTTTTATGAACAGCATCTCGCAGGAGATTGTCGGCTGCTTAACCGGACTTTTCCGTGGGTGCCTCTATAAATTAAGGCCTTCAGCCAGGGCATAAAACTTAAAAACTAAGCGACCATTTGCTAAGGGATCCCCCTGTGGGGTACGGACCTCGGATTAGGGCGTCGCTGGGGGAGGACAGCGAGAGATAGGCTGCATCGGATTAATAATATTATTTAGAGACGAATTTAAAGCTGCAGGCTCAGCGGTGCGGGTTAGCTCGAGCAAGTTTTCATGATACGGAGCTTGCTTTTATGCTCAACAGCCTTCAGAAGTACACTGCTGGCATAGGCCGTTCAAATCTCGCCATTCAACTAGATCCTTACCTACTCTCAACGAGCTAACCTGCGAAGGTTGTTGCTCCATGCTCCACCATGCCTGAGGGCGTCCTTTCGTACCCGTACGTCGGTCGATAAGTTATTACGTTTTGAAAATATGATAATTAAAATGTCAATGGAAACACTAAAAGTACCACATTTAAGTGGCTAGTTAATCTTAATAACATAGTTGTTGCGGCGGCCTAAAGCCTTGGGGTGAAAATCGAAATTTTCTTAGTGGACTGTATGAGGGGCGGTTCGGTGACACAAGTAGGTGTTTTGGTGGTGTGGGAAAATGATGATGGTACCTGCCTGGTGAGCTATGGCGACACGACGGGAAGGGTTTCCTTAGCCACGTGGCTGGCGCGTCCAGGATATCACGTACGGACGAGAATCTGCACTTTCCACAACACACATACACGCACTTGCACTGTTCAATAGCAATCTTCGTTCTTCGCGGTGAAAATATGAGTCCTTTTTTCGACTTGGGATTAATTTTACCCACAGGCGTCGATGTTGGTTGAGAACTGGCGGATCTTCTTGGCGGCAGCGTATGCGCGCCATTGCAGATCTTCCTTCTCGCTCTCACTTAGGCATTATAAGGGTTGTGGAAGGGAGAAGGAAAGCGGAAGGAACTTTATGTTACACAGATACTAATTAATTAGAGTTGCCAGTAATTAGGCATGAAATATAAAACTAAAGAAAGTAATGGCGTTAACATTCCTCGCGGCCTTAAAGGGTCACCTTTAAAGAGAATGATATAATAATATATACAGTGAAATTACACTTAAATCTAACTAAAGAGGGAATGGACTGAATAAGATATTACTGAGTAGGAATGGGGCATAAGCGGACCACAGGTCGCACAAGAATCCCATTAGAAGTGCGTACTGAAACGACTCGCGTGCTACCGTCTATAGACGTATGCAACTTCTCAATAACACCTAGAGGCCAGGATAGAGGAGGCGCATTATCATTAACTATCACTACTACAGTGCCTTCCTTAATCATGTCTCCATCAGGTTTATTCCATTTTAAGCGTGATTGTAAACTATGAAGATACTCGCTTCGCCATCTTTTCCAGTACGACTGGACTAATTTATCCATAAGAGAGTGTCTTTGAAGCAGGTGATCAGACAGTAAACCTACTTCCGCGGCGGGTAATGAGTTAAGCGGTACAGTATGTAAAAAATGCGAAGGGGTAAGAGCTTTAGGCTCTTCCGGATCAGCGCTAAGAACAGTAAGAGGTCTGGAGTTCAACAGGCACTCTATTTGAGAGAGAATTGTAACTAATTCTTCATAAGATAGAAGTTGTTGACCTATTGTCTTGAAAAGGTGAGTCTTCACGGCCTTCACCATGGACTCCCAACATCCACCAAAGTGCGGTGACGCGGGCGGAATAAAATGCCAATTAATGCGATGCTCAGCGAGCTCCTCTTCAAAGCGCGGGCGGTATTCTTTATTTATGAAAGTATACAAGTCGCGTAAAAACGAATTAGCTCCTCGAAAATTGGTCGCGTTGTCCGAATACAAGCATTGTACCGGTCCACGGCGGGATAAAAACCGTTTCAACGCGGCTATGAACGACGCAGTCGTAAGATCTGTAGCTAATTCAATATGAACAGCGCGAGTAGTCATACAGGTAAAGATACATAAATAACCCTTGCGACTCTTCGCACCTCGAGTGCGTACGGGCACATACTGTATAGGGCCAGCGTAATCACACCCTGTATGAGAAAAAGCTTTGGTTGCAACATTTACTCTAGATTTAGGGAGATCGCCCATAATCGGCGGACCATGAGGTCGCGGTCTCCACCTGTGACATGCGTTACACTTGTGGATTCTATGACGAATAATGCGTCTAGCGGACAAAATCCAATACTTATGGCGCAATAACGACATAGTGAGTTCTGGACCTGCATGTAAATATTTTATATGATAATAGTCTACGAGGATTTCAACTATGCGATCATGTCGGGGTAACACTACCGAGTGTTTAGTACTATAGGCCTCAGCCGAATGAGTTAATCGACCCCCAACGCGGATTAAATCGTCACCATCTACAAATGGCTTGAGTTTAATAAGAGCGGGTGAACAAATTTTATTATTTTTTAACTCGGAATAATCTTCCATGAAGTGTTTTCTTTGAACATGACGCAACAAAATGGTTTCAGCGAACTCGAGGTCGCTAGCGGTAACGGCGTCAGTCCGACGCGGGAGTTTTTTCATGAAGCGGTATATGAAAACAACAATACGCAGCAGTTTAGTCCACGACGACGTACGTTCTGCGAGTGCGAGTAGAAGCGAATTTTCCGAACTTGAATCCGCGACTATGGGATGCGCGTGGACCTTTTCTTCCGGAATGGGTTCCGAATTCAAGTCTGTAACCTTATGTATGGGCCATTCGGAAGGTTCGCGCTTAGCCCAAGCGGGTCCGTGCAACCATAATGGGTGCTCAATGAATTTGTCAGGTGTTAAACCACGTGATAAACAGTCCGCTGGGTTTTCAGTACCAGCTACGTGGTAGAAATGTTCCGCGGGGACGTTGTCTACGATGCGAACGACACGATTGGCCACAAACGTGTGCCAACGATGCGGAGAAGAATTTATCCAGCAAAGAGTCACCTTTGAATCGGTGAATGCGTAAATAGCGGTAACATTATAACGCGTATTATAAGTGTCATGAACACGGCGAAGAAGTTTAGCGAGGAGTTCGGCACCACAGAGCTCCAGTCGAGCAATAGTCAATGGTTTAACCGGCGATACCTTCGACTTGGCACAAACCAGCTGAACGACTACGTCATCGTTGCGAGTGACATGCGCATAGATGACAGCGCCGTAGGCGCTTTCGCTGGCGTCGGAAAATCCAATGAGGCGAAGAATACAATTTTCAAAAATACCTAAATGGCGCGGGATTTTAAAATCATTTAAAAGCGGCAGGACAGAGCAAAAAGTTTGCCAAATATTTATGATGTGACGTGGGGGAGTGTCATCCCAATCGAGCTTCAGTAACCACAATTCTTTGATAAGTAGTTTAGCATAGAGAACTACAGGCGCGACAAGCCCCATGATGTCCCACAGTCTAGCTACGGCCGACAGTATAGCACGTTTAGTACACGTGTCTGGCGATGCTGAAATAAGAAATTCAAAACAATCATTTGACCTACACCAGCGCAAGCCGAGAACCTTTTGTTCTACCGATTTGTCGAATTCTAGTTGTTCGGTCAACCTATGCGACGCGGGAATACTGTTTAGTACAGTTTGAGAGTTACTGGTCCACTTGACCAACTCGAACTGATCTCCTCTAAAGAGTTTAATCAGTTCGTGCGAAACCTGGACTGCACGTGATTCGGAGCTTACGCTGTAGACTACGTCATCCATATACAGCGAATCCGCGATGATAGCGCTGGCGCGCGGGAAGTGATGACCACCGTCTTGAACCAACTGTTGTACCGTGCGGATCGCATGGTAGGGACTTGACTTGAGACCAAAACAGCCACGGTTAAACTGATATAGAACCAGAGGATCGTTTGGACTAAAACGATATAAGATGCGTTGAAAGCGACGATCGCTTTCTCTTACTTCAATCTGTAAGAACATTTGTCGGCAATCAGCCGAGAGCGCGAATGCGAACAATCGAAAATTCAGAATTATAGTAAACAAGTCACCCTGTAAATTCGGGCCACTGTGTAAAATATCGTTGAGAGATAATCCAGTACTCGTTTTAGCACTAGCGTCTAACACGGAGCGTAGTTTTGTTGTTGTCTTATCTAAACGTACAACTGCGTGATGCGGAATTACATAGTCAGGACAACTACTGTCTGAACTATCGAGCGGAGCAGGAGATAAATATCCATTATCAATATATTCGCGAATGACGTCATCATACGCAGTACGTAACTCGGGTGCGGATTCTAATTTCTTTTCTAGGCAGAAAAAACATTTTTTCGCGATATCGAGTGAGTTCCCCAATGAGAACACATCGCTACGAAACGGTAGGGCTACAGAGTATCTACCTGTGTCCCCATCGCGTTCCGTGGTCGAATTATAAAAGTACTCGCACTCAAGTTCGTCGAGCGATTTGCTCGTCGAAAGAGTGACGGGCGCTTCATCGACCTGCCAGAATTTTTTCAACGCCGATTCTAACGAGTCTTTGTCGGATGGTTGCGAAATATGTAACAAGACTGTGGAGGCTTATTACGACGTACAGGCAGCGCGGGCACAGTGCCCATGATGACGTAACCGAGTACCGTCTGCATGGCGGGCGGCGCGGAGGAGTTGCTGCTAACTACGCGGGGCAGCATAAGATGCGGGAAAAGCGAAGCCCCGATCAACACATCGATGCGACCGGGTTTGCCAAACGATTCGTCGGCGAGCGGTAAACCTTTTAAGTAAGGCAAGGCGGAATTATCTACGGGAGCGGTGGGTAAATTATCGGTGATTGCATCGACAACTAGCGAATTAACGTTAAAAGTAACATTCGGATTAAAACGGGAAAAGAAAGCGAATTGTACGGAACCCTTAACGGATTTTTCCGTACCACCGATACCCTTAACGGAAGGCGTATCAGATGAATGTCTAGTCAAACCTAATCGTTTGCAACATTCTGCGGTAATAAAATTAATTTGTGAGCCACTGTCTAATAGACAGCGAATAAAATGCTCCTTACCAAATGAATCTCGAACTATTACAGTAGCGGTTGACAACAAAATAGTAGTATTCGTATTACATTGCGGCTTTGATACGCGGGAGTTCGAGTCGTAAAAGATCGACGCAGCAATGGATGCATTACATTGCGGGGCGCTCTGAGCGGTGGCGGCGAGCGGCGCGGCGGCGGCGTGAGCATCTTGCTCGCTCGAAGCCGTGGAGTTTGAACCAGATTGTGTACGTGCGGTATCATCAACACCGTTCGATATTACAGTCGCGTGCGATTCGCGATTAAAGTGTAAAAGCGTATGATGTTTATTTTTACAAGATTTACATCTAGATTCAGACTGACAGACTCTGGCCTTATGTTTAATACTTAAACAGTTAGTACATGCATCGTTTTGCTTCACCGATTTGAAACGATCACTTGGTGTCATTTTAGAAAAGGCAGGACATTTAAATAAATGTTCATGAACAAAGCTATCACACAAACATTTTGCGGATTTATCAATTACAGTGTAAGATTGCGGTTGCGGAGTTTTGGACGTTTTTTTATTTACAGGATTGTTGTTAGACTGAGTGAAACTCAAGCTGTTTAAAGCTTTAGTATTTTGTAAAATGCGAGATTGATTTTTAATGAACTGTACTAAATTGTCGAATTTAGGAATTTCGTCTTTTGAGTTCATTTCAAAAAGTCGAGCGGTTTCAGAATCAACCTTTTTTATAGCGACATGGAAAAAAATCAAATCTGATAAATCATTTATTTTAAGGTTTTTTAATGCGTTTGCGGCGGAAACAAAATTATCAGAAAAGGATTCGAAATTTTGAATAGATGCGGTATTAAAAGATTTATGTTCAAACATCCGATTAAGGTAACTAGAAGCTAATATACGTTTGTCTTCGTACTTGTTTATGAGTGAATTAAAAATTAATTGGTAGTTATCGCCATTAGGGCAAACTCCTGAGAACGCGGTTTGAGCCTTATCTTTCAATTTCCCCATCAAATAATATAATTTCTCCGAATCAGTCAATGTATTATTTTCGTGAACCGTGCTTTTAAAATTAGCATAGAACAGGGGCCAGTTACGAATATCGCCATCGAATGACACAATTTCAATGGGAGGCAAGCGAACTGTTTGCTTATTGACACCACTACCACTAGAAGTAGGAGCCGATGTGGCTGATGATTTTGAGTAATTTGAATAATTATATTTAACGCAGCAATATAATTCCTCAAAACTAATCCACGACTGATCATCAATATTATTTTCCGGGTCTTGTCTTAGAAGAAGCGAGTTATATTTATTAAATGCCTCGAGGAACTCGGTGCGCAACGCATCAACATTGACACACGCACACAAGAACTTCTCTAGCGGTTCCATACCGGACTTCATTTTTTCCATTAAATCGTAAATGATTTGCATGCGGGCAAAAATCATATTACGACATGACAGTGCTATTTGAATCGCAGATTCTATCTGATCATCCGAATCCATGGTCACTTTCTTAGGCATTTTCGATATTTTTGTAGGTTTTTATAATAGCTAAAATAAATCGCAAACTTCAACGAGTTGCGCGCGGTGCGGGATTGGTAGGTGGTACCTACGAATATAGTACCGAACGATAGCGAAGCGAGCGAGCGGTAGATTTTGCTTCTACCTACGTATATTAAAATATTAAGTTGAGCGAGATGCGAAATACCTGTGAATGTACGCAATGACAAGTAGGTACTGTAATAAATGAATAAATGAAAGCGGTTTAGTATAAGAGTATAAGGAACGAATATTGAAATGAAATATAGTTGCGGGATGATAATATACGGATATAATATTGATATCCGTTATCAAGAGGATAAAGAAAAATAGGTATCCGTGATCATGGGACCAAAACTGTTGGATATCTGTGATCGTAGGACCAAAAACTGTTGGATATCCGTGATCGTAGGACCAAAAAATGTCGGATATCCGGCTCGAAGGACCAAAAAATGTTGCGGCGGCCTAAAGCCTTGGGGTGAAAATCGAAATTTTCTTAGTGGACTGTATGAGGGGCGGTTCGGTGACACAAGTAGGTGTTTTGGTGGTGTGGGAAAATGATGATGGTACCTGCCTGGTGAGCTATGGCGACACGACGGGAAGGGTTTCCTTAGCCACGTGGCTGGCGCGTCCAGGATATCACGTACGGACGAGAATCTGCACTTTCCACAACACACATATACGCACTTGCACTGTTCAATAGCAATCTTCGTTCTTCGCGGTGAAAATATGAGTCCTTTTTTCGACTTGGGATTAATTTTACCCACAGGCGTCGATGTTGGTTGAGAACTGGCGGATCTTCTTGGCGGCAGCGTATGCGCGCCATTGCGGATCTTCCTTCTCGCTCTCACTTAGGCATTATAAGGGTTGTGGAAGGGAGAAGGAAAGCGGAAGGAACTTTATGTTACACAGATACTAATTAATTAGAGTTGCCAGTAATTAGGCATGAAATATAAAACTAAAGAAAGTAATGGCGTTAACAATAGTAGTACACGCACTGAATACGAAATCATATTTTGTGGGTTTGCTCCAATAGCGATAGCTTTCCGCCTTCATTCGTCTAAAATACTCGTATATAACTACATCGACACTGGAAAACAAAAACTACTTTTACCTGAACCTATATATTTCCCTAAAAATTACCTACTCGTGAAGTAAAATCAATCAGTAAGTTCAGTATGTACTGAAACTACTTCGCACCTTGTAATCAAACTACATAATACAAACTAAACAGGAAAGTTTTGCATTTGAATGCGATTTATAATAGCGCCATATAATCATGGAAAACATCTGGCAGCAGGTCTCTCGGAAGGCATAAGAGAGCGACTGAAAGAGATGTTTATATTCTTTTACCTTATACAAATGGACAGAGGCAATGTTAGTACCTATCAATACCAACTGCTGAAAAGTTTATGAAATATAATGGTTCCGTTTTTCCTTTTAAGTTCGGAACCCTAATAAACTCATTGTTCTCATAAATCTATCAAAGCGTTTTATTACACGTAAAGTTGTAGGGTGCATACAGATTAAGCTAACATATTATAAAACTATTGTTACACGTCCACATTAATTAACATAGCTAATTCCTCTATTGAAACATGTTAAATAACTTTATTTTATAACATGTAACCTTATTTATATTGTGTGGACTCCCCCTAAATCGCCTATGTGTGATCCCTCTCTGCCATGAGTCATCAATTGGTTTCAATATATTCAGATGCTATTCTATTTACAAATATTGATATGTCTGCATGTGCCACTAAATTGTAACTTAACAAATCGTAACTGAGCGACTGTAACATGAATTAAAATAAATGTTAAATTGCCCGTCGAAATGTGCAAGGTTTTCCCTTAATGACGTAAACGTTTTCTTAGCATTTAACTACGCATTAGGAATTGCAGGTCAATTTGTATTGAAGACTGACTTTCTATGCAACTTAGATTTCATTTTACGAATTAAGACGGATAATCTTTCGAAAGGAAATCTGTATTCTACAATTGCGTAAGTTTTGCGGTTCGAACGTAAGTAGGCCTGTGTTCTATTATATAGATACGACGAGCACTGTATCTGCAATCACTGTACTATAAATTAACGATGGTCAAAGGTGAATGTAATGTTCGAATAATCTTTTACTATCACTTCTCGTTTCCCAATAAGTGAAAACTAATACTAAATAATGGCCTAGAATGCTATTTTGTCGCACAATAGAGAATTGTTAGTAGTGGTGTCTTGGAGTGAAAGTCGTCACTACAAGCGAACTTTCGTTATCTGTATAACTACCGGGAGCGGCCTAATATGCGCAAGAGTCGCTCGTGATCGAACGGGACGATCATTTTCTCACGAATTTGAGTGTTTAGACCGATTGTAAAGTTCTTTTATGCATTTATTAATAGTTGATTGTTGTCAATTAATTCTGAAGATGAAATTGCTTCCTATTGTTGCTCGTGGTATCGCTCAAAGTACCTATCATTATTCATTAGTTAGAGTTAAGTTAATGTTATTATTACAGTACTGAAAAAGCAACTTATTTTATTGAAAAATAGGAGCATTTTATGTTATGCGATTGTGTAATTTATTTAAGTAAATGAGGCATGAAGACATAGATTAAATTAAATGTTGAAAGTTATAAGTTTAATTTGATTGGATATAATTTATATGATGTTGAGTAGCCGTTGTTCAAGGGGCGTGTCGATTGATCTATGTGGGAACTAGGCACCTTTGACCTCTAAAACGTGTTCATTAAATGTAGCTTAATATAGGTTAGTACAGTTCCATATTAAACGAGTTTTAGCCAAGTTTAACTACACTGTAATAAGTTAAATGAGTCATTTTTACATTTCAATGTTAAATAATAAAGTAATTACTGAGTTTTGGTAAAAAAACAACTATTTTTATTTTGTAAACGACAGTTCCTTACATTTGACCATGAATTAATTAAATTGAAACATATTTTTTTTTTATTAAAACGATGTTTAAAATACGAATTTTATTCTATGAAAATGTATTCCTATACAAAAGACATCAACGCGTTCCTAACAATAGTTCTTTAATAAAATTATATCTGTGTACATTTTAAAGTGTATTAAACATAATTATTTGTCTAATTTCAGGAAAGCCAGGCACAGACTACCCGGTGCTTGGTGCAGTGCCATACACCAACTTTTATTGCGATGATCAGCCTTATCCGGGCTTCTTCGCCGATATGGAGACCCGCTGTCAAGGTAAGTCCAAAAACAAATGAAAGACAATGCTAAAAAATGGCGATTGTTGCAATCCTAAGAACTTTTCTCACTAGCTGTCATTCTCTATGATTTACATTATTTTTTTTTTCTAACATTATCATGCTTACAATCATGCCTACAGCGTTTTCGACTATAATTTGTCACAGTACGTTTTCATAATGCTTGATTAGGATGATGGCATTCTATTGTATTCGTAGGTACATTGATTTACGCCATTATTTTTTAAAATACAAGATGTTAATCATGTAATAAATTATATCTGCCATTAAAGTAGGAGGAGTTTAAATCATTCTTAGTATCTGAATATAATAAACAAAAAAAAATCAGACAAAGAAAATTAATTGTAAAATGTGGGTGTTCATCTTTTTGTTGGTTCTATTGTCAGAACAAAGCTTTTGCGATTCTGTGGCTTAGACCTTGGCCGTGCTGTAATGATTTATTACTGACCTTATGATACTTTGAGGTAACCCGGAACAAGATCTCGACATGAAATTGTGGGTCAAAAACGTGACTTCGCTGACACTTAGCTTCTAATCTATGGAAGATACTGGTCTTGATAATTTATTAAATTATTATCCCGATTTATTACATTAATTTTAATTAATTTGATAAATGGCTTTATAAAAAATAAAACATCATGTAGACTTCCGCATCATTAAACTTGAGGAGTCACTACTCATCGTTGCTCCAAAAGAGGCGCGGTGGCCTTATATAGCACTTTAATTAAAATTTATCAAATATCGTAATCTCATGTCATAAACTTGAGAATATTGGAATTGGTCAAATATATTTTGTCAAAACACATAAAAATTCAAGTCAAGGGTTTTCCGATGCCTCACTGAGAATAGCGCTTGACTGCGAAGCTGTTTTGTTTCCATTTAAAAAATGACGTAAAATAAATAGGTTCTATTATGATGTGTTTCCATTTAAACTAGTTACCTGGAAGTTAATAAAAAAAGATTTGTATCAATGGTTATCAACTTATCAAGCTTGTTTAGTTTGTAGGACATTTTGCAATGCGAATGTGACATTTCTCAATGTTAACTGTTGTATCAATCAGGTAGTGTGCTGTTTGTAGGACAAGTAGATTCTTTAACCTTTTCTTAGAAAACCTTTGCTTAGGTTTTATTTACGATTTCTTGTTGATCTGGCGATCAACACAGATCTTGAGATATTTCGTCCGGCAGATGAGTTTCACTGGGGTTCACAGTGACAGGGGTGACAGGGAAGATAGTTCGTACTATTACTGTTGCCATTCAGGCAGCTCGAATTGGCTAAACTGATGATAGATGACCTGATTTACCCCTCCACAAACAATTTGAAATGAAAACAAACCCCAAAAGAAAATGAGAAAAGAGCTTCTTCGATTACGATAACATAGGACAGGTACGCTTCAGCGTTGATACAACTCCTGCGAATTGAATATGATGCGTTTGATTTTTCAGCGTGGCACTACTGTGACATCGACGGTCGCCAGGCGTCGTTCCTGTGCCCCAACGGCACGGTGTTCTCGCAAGGAGTGGCGTCGTGCGACTGGTGGTTCAACGTGCGTTGCGCGCTGTCCCCGGCCCTGTACCGGCTGAACGCGCGCCTCTACCGCCGGAGGAAGCAGACGCGACCGAAGCCACACCGGCTCATAGACAAGAAACTCGTTTCCGAAATCTTTTTGTGAATATGTATAGTATTATAATAAGTAAGTCATGAGTTGCCAGATAAGTTTTCATTGCCATTATCGTGGTTCAACGAAAACTTGGTCGTTTTCAGGGGTTTGCTTTGAAAACGATTAAGTTTTTTCGTTATGAACTCATGTTAACTATTTAATGTGTTTGAAAAAACCACTACTTTCACTTTTGAGGGCTTAAAAAGCAATATGCACCTCTGTGCTTGTTGCTTTTTATAAACTCACAAGTGCTATAGAAATATATTAATAGAACTACTGCTAAGTGGCCTTTAAAATGCCTACTTATTTAAGAAAGTGTGTAGTGAAAGCACTGATTTGTGAAAAAATACATTGACATTTTAAATATGAACCCTATTCTTATTGTACTAATGGAAAATTTGATATGACATGAGTGTAAGGAAACCTAAAAGGACCATAATGTAGCTGTTAGCGAGAAATGTATTTTTTTTTTTTGATGCACCATATTTGTTCTGAATGTAGCCGTAGCCAGAAAATTGTTTTAATTTAGCGAGAAGCTGTATAAGAGTAGCTGTAGTAGAGGTATTAGTAGTAACATAGCTCGCAGAATAGCAGGAGCGCAAGCTGGTGCTTCTCAACAGTACAGTAGCAAAGAATAATAACCATGACTAAGTATGTAGTACATACCTATTTGGCAACTTGTGACAACTCTAGTGTTTGTACGGAATTAGACTATTTCAGTAGGTCTAAGTTTCAGGAGTAGTATAACCTAGATAGTAATATTTTATGTAATAGAAATTTGTAAATAAAAGTAAAAAGTGGAATAATATCGACTTAGTACAATTACTGAGTATGCTAAGCATATTCTCTCATTGCAGTATGTCGATATCCTAAAATCTTATAAGTTGTCCTTAAAGTCATGAATAATTTTGGCTTCTACTAGTATACTGTAGGTAGGTATTCATATATCTAAGTATTCTATTATGAATATCTTGTAAATAGGACTAGTCTTGTAAGTAATGCCTTACTTTTAATAGGTTTTCATAGTCAGAGGGTCCATCTCTAAATGTTTTAGTGAAGCCTTTAGACTATATCAAATAAGAGCAAGCAGTTCAAAAGTGCAATACCTATGCGGTCAAAATGTATGGAACGCTGTTCCATTGGAACAGCAATTTTTTTTAAATAACCAGCGAAAACTTTCGACCCTGATGATAGAATAAAGATCAAGAATGAAATATAAAATCTATCTTCACCCTAAAATATAAACAATTCATAATACCCACATAACTCATTGTGTTTTTTTTTTAAAATAAATATATGATTGTTACTGTCCTAAAGAATTTGTAAGATATGAACTGTTCTTCTTCTCTATAACTACTTACTAGTTGGTGCGTTTTAAATATGGCAGACATTTATTATGGCACCCAAGCAATAAACCTTTTTATTCATGAGAAATGTTGACAACAATGGACTTCATTTCTGTTTTCCTGCTTACCTACACTAGGATCTGGAAATAAATGTAGATGGGTCAATGATCGCTATTTGCCATGCTAAAATGCACCGACTATACTAGGTATAGTATCGGCACGACGTATGAATGTCTCATACTCACGCCGCATGCTGTGGTAAAAATAGAAGCCACCAGAAAGCAAGATGGTAGCGAGGCTGACTGCTCGCGGGGTCGATAAAATGCACCGTAATCGTAACCTCATGTGTAATAGTTGTGATTTGTAAAGAGTATCGTTACATTCCATACACTGGCTGACTCTTCCAACTAGGTAGCTTGAGTGTTACCACCTCGCTTGTACTGAAACTTGTGCACAATTGAATAGGGATGATGATTAAACTTTTTTTTATCCGTCATGTAGATTATGAAAAAATATTGGACACGTATTTTTTCTTTTTTTACGTAAATACGGCGATACATTGAGTTAAAATATGGCATGACGTCACGCCTAGCTAGATTTACTAGAAGATACGTAGAAGTGACGTAGCAAGCCCCACTCCTCAACTTTAATGCGTGTTATTTGTAATTTTTTGAAAAATACGTGTCTATTATTTTTTTATTATCTGACTGACGGACTAAATACAATTTCTTTTTTTTTACTCAGGCATCATCCCTGTTAGACAGGTTGGAAAGTTCCAATTGGCCCAGGATGAAAATTACCTACCATAAATATTGAATTGCAAGTTGCAGTAGCAAGTTTTACTCTAAAGCCTTGTACATACGCACTCGGAGACCTGTCGCGATTGCGAGGCATGTTGCGCAACTGGTCTTCATTGAAGACCAGTCTTCCGAAGACATAATTGTCTCCCCCGCGCGCGTCCTAACCAAAGTGACCCGTTGCGCGTTTACGCGATCGTTGCGTTCATTTGTCCGGAAAACCGGAAGGCGTCCTCTGTCGGCGCGACCACACGTTATAACAGAATGAACGCGACAGTTGCCTGTAGACTGTAGTGATGTCTCAGAAAGAAGTAGTGTTGTGTGTTGCTTATGTAATTACTAGCCATGTCGCGGGAAATGTCCACGACACGCAAGAAAAGTCAAGCGACAATGTCTGTTTTTGATGTATATAGGTAAAAACCGACTGCCGATGGATATAGAGTGGGATAGAGAGATGTGTGGCGATCCAATTTTTGTTTTGAGAATGCGTGAGTGGCACTTAGCGCGTTTTTTTTAAAATATAAAGTCACTTGACACCGACTTGAATCGACCCGACACAAATATAAATACCTAACTCTGTAACAACCATTCATATATAGAACTTTCCCTTCAGGACCCTTTGTATCTTTCCACCCTGTTTACATTAGGGGGTGGCAGGCGATTTTGGCGATTTTTCGACCCACTCCCCCTTGGTGAAATGTCGTGAGATTTTGGCTCTACCCCCCCCCCCCCTCCCACCGCCTTATCTCACGTGAGATGTTTCAAAATGCGTATTGTATTTTTTGTGTAAATACGTTATTCTGTGCTTGATTGCGTTGGATTTATTTAAATAACCATAATTTGCTTATTTATTTTTTATATTATTGTTTATGTATTAAGTCCAGCTTTCTCGCAATTTTACACATTTTCTTGCAAAAAAATTACGTGATATTTGCCGAGACCCCTTCTCCTCTCCCCTAGTGAGATTAAGTGAGATTCGGCTCGACCCCCTCCCCCTTAACGCCACACGTAATTAATGAACGCCTCATTGCATAACGTACCTGATGTACGATTTTCACAATATGTTGTAGTGAGTGAAATAATATGATGAGATGTACTTAGGTATATTAAATCATATAAATAGTAGGTAACTACTCCTGCCGTGAATAGGTAAAGATAATATCAATATAAAGAGACGAACTCACAACAGACATTAAGTATTTGTGAAAGTTTTTTAAAGATGAGAGAGGCCTAGCTGCTTTTAATTCTCTATTATCTGTAAGATTTTGAATACATAGTAGGTATACCTATAAAGTGGTTATTTATGTCAGCCTAAACTATTTTAATAAATGTTTCCTAATTTTTTTAAGTCAATTTGTAGATACAGAACTTCCTTCCAAATGGTTTTCAATAAATAGATATTTGAAGCTCAGTGTATCTTTTATATTTTTTAGCGTTCATTATTATCTTTTTATTATTTCATAAGTTTTTGAGTTTCTTGTGATTGCCTTTCACAAAATTAAAATGTAAATATGAAGTATACCTATTATTAGATTTATTACTTTTAGTTTCGATCTGCCTAGCTTTTTCCCAACTATGTTGGGGTCGGCTTCCAGTCTAACCGGATGCAGCTGAATACCAGTATTTTACATGGAGCGACTGCCTATCTGACCTCCACAACCCAGTAACTGAATAATACGATACTATGTAAGACTGGTTGTCAGACTTTCGGGCTTGTGACGACCCGTAACGACTGTCAAAGATTCACGAATGACAGCCGGGACCAAACGTTGCTTAACCTGATGGATCGACCCGTGCGGCTGTTATTTCTTAGCCACGAGCTCCTCCACGAATAGATTATTACTTTTAGTTTACCGTGCATTATAACCTCTACTCTATAAGTTGGTTATGTTTTATTCTGTTAGTTAATCAAATTTTACCCGCATCAGATCGACGTTTTGCATGAATACACATAATTACTACACAGTGATGAGTGTTAACACGCAGTTTTTGTTCCTTTTTACTTTCATCAGCTTGAAGGTCAAAATAAATAACTCTAACAATTGTGTAAATGATTGCTTTAATACACTAGTTCTAATTATATATGTATTTCACTAGTTACTGCATATATACAGGGTGACATGTAATTTGACGTATACCTTTATACACGCGCAATCGTCTATACCTACTATATAAGTACCTATGTTACAAAAATGAGAATCACATAAATGTATACAGCATTACGTCAAAGTGTTATTCAGTTGAGGGTACCGAGCGCACAGTGGCGCCCTCATCGTTTGTTTGGTTATTTCTTTTATTTTATAATGAAAATGCAGAAAATGAACATGTTACGTTGTGCTTCACAAAACTATTACAAATAGTACTTTTATATTGTTAAGTTTAATTATAATTCTTAAAACAGAAAATAGTGGCCACTAAGCTCCGTTTTAAGGATTATAATAAAACTTAACAATGTAAAACTATTATTTGTAATGATTAGGTATTGTATAGTCTTGTGGAGCAGAGTTTAACAAGCTTTTTCCTGCATTTTCTACATTACCTACATGGACATGGAGTTAAACATAACTGACAAAAGGCAACGTGGGTGATATAAGGGCCCTAGCACACCTCCGCCACGAAACCGCGGTAGTTTAATTGAACTGACTCGCACGATGTTCCGCTACTCGAGTAGCGGAGCACCATGAGGTTTCGCTGTTTCGCGGCGGTGGGGGTGTGCTAATGCCCTAAATGATAAATGATATTTATTTCTGTAAATTTACTAAAAAAAAAAAACACTTTTACACGTCAGAATTAAATTATGTTTTTAAAACTACAGGCGTTCGGTGTTTTCTAACGACTACTTTGAGAAGAAAGACCGAAACAAACTCGGAGGGCTCTAATAAAGTTCAGACATAATTTTGGTCTACACATATAAAATATGTTACCCTATGGCTACCACTGCTTCATTGCTTGCACTTTCAAACTTTTTTAGATCTAAACCAAACCATGCAGCAACCAAATATTTTCTTATTACCTACCTTAGTCCTTATTTAATAAAGGCATGACTTTGTGCCGAGGATGTACCTTGTGGCATTCCCATATCCTTGTGGCGGCATCTGCATCACCACATACGAACTACGTTACTACGCGTCACACTGACGTCACGCAATCCTGCATCGCGCAATCAGAGTTTACCGCGCAACTAGCATATATACAACGTCCCGACATCAACCGTCGGGCAGTTGCCCATCAGACACGACACCCGTCTGGTCGGAGGATCCTCCCTTTTCTATGGAGGATGAGTGAACTTTACACCCAGTTCCTCATGCCTCTAAACTGGTGACCCTGAATATGATCGTCAGCGCAGCCTTCGTGCAACTCCTTCAGCGTGACGTCATCAGCATCACTTCCTCAAGCTTTCGAGCGGCGAGTCACACAGCCAGCCAGCATCCACGGCTTCAACGGGTATCCTGACCACCAGCATGCAGCGAACGCGCATTCCTGGTCATCACCCTCAGCCTCATCAGCAACCATGGCACAGCACACTGCACTCTCGGCCGGTCCACAAGAAGAGCTAGGGCTCTTCTTGTGGACCGGCCGAGAGTGCTGGTGCTGGTGTCGACGAGGAGAGGTAGGCCTAGGCCTCTCCTCGTCGACACCAGCAGTCAGCCTCAACCCAGCGCTGTACACTCAGACTCACTGGAGCATAACGCAGCGCCATCACCCCGACTCACTGGGAAATCACCACAGACAGTTCCGACTCACCGTGAACTAGGCGGCACCCGGTTCCGACTCACTGGAACCACAACTGGCACTGGCAAGCATCGCAAGATACACGACTCAGCCCACTATCGACCTCCGGTCTCGGGAAGGGAGTGATGTGGCGGCATCTACATCACCACATACGAACTACGTTACTACGCGTCACACTGACGTCACGCAATCCTGCATCGCGCAATCAGAGTTTACCGCGCAACTAGCATATATACAACATCCCGACATCAACCGTCGGGCAGTTGCCCACCAGACACGACACCCGTCTGGTCGGAGGATCCTCCCTTTTCTATGGAGGATGAGTGAACTTTACACCCTGCTACAAAACTTGTAAGGGTAAATAGCTATTTACCCTTACTAGTTTTGAACCAGTGACCGACTAGTTCTGATATTTGGCGACAAACTTCGACTTATTAGCGACTAGTTTATTGTGATATCAAAATTAAAATCCCTGATGGTGGCCATGCCAGTTTCAGTCACACCTAAATCCTTTCTCATTCCTCCGCATTTCATGTTCATAGGTGATAATCGGCTACTCCTCAGTTCTTTTGTCTTATCTTACTTAACAATTATATTAAAGAAGGATATTAGGATATGGGAATGCCACAAGGTACATCCTCGGCACAAAGTCATGCCTTTATTAAATAAGGACTAAGTCCGCATTTTTTGGGGAGATTCTCCCCAGCTTGGCCCAATTTGAATCTCAAAAGCTAGGGCACTTAGCGAAGATCTGTTTTTTCCCTAATTTGTCGCTAATTAGTCGCAATTTTTCGAATAAATAAATAGAACAGATGACGTGTGACTCCGGATTTTTAGTATAGGTATTGTGTATATTACGACTTCCACGCGAATGAAGTCGCGAGGCACAGCTAGTTAGAAATATAGGGATAATATTTTATTGATCCTCCTAAACTTTATGATCTTTCGATGATGCTCGCCTTCTTTACTTACCTACTGATCTTCTTTTATCTTTCTGGTCTTTTTAAAAACTATCTGTACCGTTAAATTTGGTCGCAGTGAGGTTTTACTGCGACCAATTTTACAGATGCACATAGTTGTACAGACAAAAATTAACTTAACAGTTAGGTAAGAACAGCGACCAACTGTACGTGCGAGCCGAGCGAGCGAAGCGAGCAGTGCCGCATTACCGGCCGGCGAGTGCTACATCCAAGTTGATCGCAGTAACTATGCTAGGGCAAAATACAAAAAGACTAACAATGAATACATTAGCGTATCGATGAGTATTTTTAGGAAATTAAAATGGGAATTATTGTAGGATCGATTTAATTTATGACGAAATGAAGTAAACTCTGAGGTGACGGTTGATAGAGATGAATAGAAGAAAGTGCGTCGACCCCAGTACGACCCTAAACAAAATTAGGATAAGGGCAGGAAGGCATTATCGCAAAAGTTTTCAAAAAAACTTGCAAAAGACCTAGGAACCTTTGAAAAATATAGGCCCTACTCCTGTTTAACAGTAGATATTATCTTCTTGCCTTTTTATACATATCAGATACATACCTACATACCAGAACGCTAGTTACCTTAGTTTATTAAATTGAAAATAGAGCCTGAACAGTTGATTTCAGTTCGGGACGTTTCAGTTCGTTTCAGTTTGCTTTTTTTTTCTGTTTTTTTCTGAATTGTTTTCGAATTCGTTCGAATGAATTGAATTCGTTCGTGTGCCCATTACTCGGCTCCCAAATCGTACATATAAATAGCTATTATTGACCATGTGACCATGCCCAGCACCCACCTACCGGGTGCAAATCAAAACAGCTACTAGGGCTGCTAAAAATAAAGCAGGTGGAATGAATGATTTAAAGCAGTCTATGGACTTGGCAGTGAAAGTGTTAATTCCCATGCATCGTTCGACCCGGCATTACCATATCCTTGAAAGATACGCGACATTAAAACACTAGAAGGTTTAGATTTCACTGAAATTGGAGACTTGGAATAGGTTCTCCAATATAAAGTTACTTTAATTTCGAGACCAAATATTAATTTTAGTCAACTTCAGCTTCGTTAAACACCTTTGTTCATAGAGGAAGACCTTGACCACACTGTTAAAGCGGGAAGTTACTATCACATGTGCTATGAACGCATATATAGGTAGGCTGTAGCTGTGCATTCTCATAAGAACACACATTTAATAACTAGCATTGTTCCATAGTTTTATACAATGTCGATTCATAGCCAAGGGTCTTCGATATGAATTGCCAACGTTAAATGTGCCAGTCGTGGGAAATCTTTCTTGGCCACTATGCATTTTTTCCTTCGGCTTCGTAAGGAGTATTTATGAGAACTGACATAATGTTTTGAACATTAAAACTTGAAAATTACTAATTTTGTCTCAAATAGATATCTTCTCATTATCATTCTGTAGTAGTCCACCTTTAAACGTAAGCCTCTTCAATGCCACGGCATTTTAATCGATCTTTGGCAGGCTCGTTTCATCCAGCTGGTTTCAGCACCATGCAAAGACTGTTGCATTCATTTTAGCATATCCTGGCATTCTCCTTAAAAATCTACTATACAGGTACTTCTTACTAAATGCGACTAGGGCAAAGGACGTGACTTGGCAAAAATTATGTGAAGTTTTGTGCATACGAATTTTAATCTGGGCTAAATGTTCTTTAAACATTACATAAGAAACATAATACTTAAGAAATATTTTACGTAGTAGTTTGTTTTTAGCGCAAATAGCGTTATTGATATCTTGAATTATATTGGATTGGTAATCGTATCTACTCTGAAACTAGCCGCTACACCTCGTTTATTGAGCACAAATACCTATGCGCTTGGATCATAAAAACCGCACTTCATAGTAATTTGGATTGTACATAATATAGGAAGAAGGCTTTATGCCGACGAAAAATTGGCCGTATGGCGCGTTTCTCGAGTCATGCGGTCATTCGACATTCGTATCGCGAAGCGCGCCAGACGCACGCGCGAGTTCGAACGTTGCGTTTTTACGCGGGAGATATTTACGTCATTGTTTACGTGAACTTTGAATAAGACTGCATGAATGAATGCCAATAAACATTAATAAAATCACAATGGATTACAAAATGGAGTTGTTTGCGCTATTTTTATGCGGTAAGTCAATCCAGTGCAATCAAAATCTTTTATGAAAATCTAAGAATAAAAACCCAAGGTGCGACCGGAAAACTTGTCAGAATAATATTGTTATTTTTGTGTACATAGTGATGTATAACTTTTGCCAGTGCATATTAAACAACAATACATATTTTAATATTTTATACAATGCCGGTGCCATTTTATATTGAAATACAGTGGAATTTTAGCACGACGCCGCCGGTTCTTAATCGGTTCTTGAAATTTAAGAAATAAACATAATATTTGTCATTATTAATCTTGTGACACAATTTACCCAATAACACCGGAATCACGCTGAAAATACTTCAGTTATGCACCCTAATTGAATTTAATTATGTTAATTAAGTATCGTAATATGGTTCCTTCTTTACGCTCGGTTGTTGCACAACGACCTCACGAAAACGCACAAACAGGCTGCCAAAGTGCCGAGTCTGTTCTCATTGTCAATGTCTTCTGAAAAACTTACCGTTTATTATCAGAGTAAATGACGTTCATTGCGGTTGTGTCGCGAACGTAATTACAGCTGTTGTGTCAAACTACCTGTGCAAACTACTTACTCAGACTCAATGCTGCATTGCTGCCTTGTGCATTTATCTCAACGCTCACTACTATAAAATCGCTCCGATTTATTTTTTCCTTGAAACGTATATTTTTATACAGCGAAGTAAATTCTTTGTTAGACAGGTAACCTTACAGGTTACCACCTATTAATTTAATTTGTATAAGAAATGTTAATGTTATGTTTGTATTAAGCTGAGTTTACAATTGTATTTCATACTAGCTTTTGCCAGCGGCTTCACCCGCGTCGATATCGGAAAATATCCCACGGGAACGTCCTACCGGGAATTCCTTCCTTATTCCTTGTCTACATTATAAAGGGAACCTCTGTGCAAAATGTCAGCTTTCTATGTCCAAGGGTTTGGGCTGGGCGTTGATGAGTCAGTCAATCAGTCAGTCAGTCAGGACTTCTATTTTTATTTATATAGATAGATAGATTTACCAACAAGGAGATTTAGAAAAAATACTGTGACTACTTATATAACCTACTTATGCAATCAAAATACCTAAATATACATGACACAGTTTGGGTAGAGCAGCCTGAAACAAACCTCCTCAGGCTGCATCAGCTTGTAGGTACTTACTGCGTGTATCATGGGTAGTTTGTAATTTCTTTTGACACCTTTTAGGAACCTAATGTGATATTACTATTCATCAATATCTGACAAAATGCTTGGTGTTAAAGCCTGACAATTAAGGCCTCTTTAACCAACTCTCCTTGGTCAAGGTTTTGACCAAATTAGAATTATTTTAATCCCAACTAAGTTCAGCTTTAGGTTTAGCAGATACGACCATATGGGTGAGAAAGTTGGCACTTATAGGTACTTAGGTACATAAGAATTGAGAGTAATTTAACTAGCCATAATTAGATGAGTGAGTATGTGGAATTAGGGCACAACAGATTTATATAACACATGCCTGAACTGTCGCAACTGTTATGTGAAGATAAAGTGTAAGTAACCTAAGTAGGTAGGTACCTATAGTGGGTGGATTAGTATATCGCAATTTCGACGTCAATGTCTTTTTTTACCGGACTGTCGACATCTCACGATATGTGGTTTCATATAACTTAAAAAATGTAAAACAATACGTTGTGAATTAAATTGTGTCGTCATTATAACAAAATTGCACAAAATCATGAACTTAAATGACTTAATTTTGCCGTGGCCAACGTAGTATTTAAGATTTGGTATTTGGCTGTGAGAAAAGATTGGTAAATAATTATAGAGCAGCCGGATAATTTTATTTTAAGCGTATTATTACGATTCTCTTAAAGATTTTTCTGGTTGGTAATCAAACAAAATAATGTGGTATTTAAACGGTTTAGTTTTAGTGTTCTGAATACCTTTTATATTTCAACATCTTTGAGTTGCAGGAACTTTGTTAGGACCTTAGGAGCCCTCGAAGTTATTTTAAATCCTACCTGGATTTCGTTTTTGTTTTCCGACCAATGAACCAAGGTCACTTAAGGGTCCTCCGCCAGTTAAAATACTAATAAAAAGGTTCAATTTTAATTGTAAACTGCTAGAGATTTTCTGTTGAATTGCTTATTTGTAAAAACAAATAAGATTCAGAACTCTACCAAAACGAAGATCGAAACCCATTAGACTGAATTGTTCCAATACTGTCGTGCTCAATCAGGGAAACGGATGTAGGTGCTCAGATGTAATAAATTGTTCGCCTACTTGCAGTGAGATTAAATACGCTAATCGACAGTACTCTACTCGTCTGTTGGACATTTCTAAAACAAGGAAATACGTCTTTTTCTTTTGTCCGCAACTTTATAGCGATAAACCTTCCTTCCTTCCTTCAAGATAAACGCAAAGAGGTTATCCTCATTTCCGCATATGTGACGAAGAAAGATACATTAGGCGATGTGTTATAGATAGTGGCAGAATTGTAACAGTGGATATGTTGTAACATGGCACGGATGGATACATTTATCTTCATTCGAGCGGTTAATTAATTGAGTTAACGTTGTTTATCTTCTAGCCTAGCTTGTCGAATGCAACTTAACAGGTGGGCAATTCCCGTGTTTTCTAAAACTTCCGCATTCTAATCTCAGTCTCAATCTGTCAAAAATACCTCAAATTTTCATAAATTTTTGTTAAAGTTATGACATTGATTGTAGCTGAGATGAGATTTCAACTAGATTTTTAACGTTTTTAATTACGGGAATTGGCCTTGATCAGGATTTGTGAAAATCTCCATTAGGATTTTCTTTTTTTACCGCTATTGTAATACAGGGTTGTATTTTAGGTCAGTATGAGGAAATCTGGGACATCAACTACTTTGTCGTTTTGAGAGTTAAGGCGCAGAATTGCATTTAAAAATTTTAAAACAAACTTACTTACCTTAAAGTTTCAGATTTTCCCATACACTGACCCAACGGATCATTGGCGGTTTTTAATTTTAATTTATCCTTGGGTTTGTTTATTTTTGTTGTTTGTTGAAATTCTACGTGACTGTCCTCTTTGTCCTTGTCGCAGCACAGTATTTACATCATTTAATATCATGGTTGGCTGACTTAGATGTCGATCCCATGGTAAAGATGTTGGCTATCAATATATTTTTAATTGTTCTATGATCTATGTTAAAGGATTTGGTTTCCACACTTAGTTCTTCATGTGGACCATTGTGCGTGGGCCATGGCGGCCTTCGGGGGTTATTCCAAACAACCCTCCTCCCTCCAGAAGTTAATCAAATCTGCGGGTCTGCTGTGAAAGATCGGGGTACGAGAGTTTCTGTTCTAATCTGGGTATTTATATTATATTATACATATTTTTGTTTGTTCTGCTGTTTCTAATTACTTTCATCGACAGTTACATAATTTGAATATTAAAATAATTTTAAAAAGATGTGATGCGACATCACACCTTTTTAAAATGAAAGTAATCTATGTGTTTAGATTTTTCAAATTAAATATTTCATAATATACCTATTATGCTATCCACTTTTAATAATGTTTTCATAATAAATTAATGTAACTACTCAGACGTCTCCGAAATAATTTATTAAAATATACTTCCGGTGCATCTCCTTTATATTGCTATTATAAATGCATATTTTATCAAAAGCCTTGGCATATAAGGTTATTCGTCGCAATAAAGACAAACCAATCAATCTGCCTAGCCTTTTCCCAACTATGTTGGGGTCGGCTTCCAGTCTAACCAGATGCAGTTGAATACCAGTATTTTACATGGAGCGACTGCCTATCTGACCTCTACAACAAGACTGGTCATCAGACTTTCAGGCTTTCGACGACCCGTACCTACCGACTGTCAAAGATCCACGAATGACAGCCGGGACCAACGGCATAACCTGCTTTCTGAGGCACGAGGAGTCTCGGTATGTAAAGTTGGCCACTCATCCACGGAACCACCCCGACAAGCCTAGCTTAACCTGATGGATCGACCCGTGCGGCTGTTATTACTTAGCCACGAGCCATTTTTAGAGGAGTTTAAAAAAAAAGACAAACCAATGACTCGAATATATTACAATATTTTGTAGGTAGTTCATTTCTGAAAGAATATAAATAAAATAAATGATGATAGCTTTTGTGCTAAAATCCCACGTCCTAAAATACTTATATTTTATTTTTATTATTTTTTTTTATACTTACAAAACAAGATTTATTCAAAAGTGCATTCTTGAGACTTCAGTAATTTAGTGAAGCTCGTTGCAAATATTTTCAAATGTTGTCCCGAAAGCAAAGTGGCTTAAAATCTAACAGCTGGTGAGGGTTAGGAATGCAGACTGATTGACGAATCTATAGTACCAATAAATATTTTCGATAGAACGGATTAATCTGTAGTTATGTTAACCTAATACTAATCCTAACTAATATTATAAATGCGAAAGTGAGTTTGTTTGTATAAAACGCTTTCACGCTAAAACGAAAAAAATTTCATCCAAATCCGTTCAACCAACAAATTTGGATGAAATTTTTTTCGTGTCCGCGTTGTTCTTCTAAACTCCGCAACGGGTTTTGATGCGGGTTTCACCATCATTTAGAGAATTTATTCCGGAAGGTTATATTAGGTTGGGGAAAAAGTCTTTTCGCATTATACGAGTAGTACCTATGTATGAATTTAAAATAAAATCTCTTTGGCTATACTATTTGTATCCGGCTGGTTTTGGTATCATTGAAAGTTTAAATTTTAACGAACATAATTCCAAATTCAAATCAGGAAAATGTGTGATTTTCATTTGTTTTTCCTACTGTCAAGATGAGTGAATCTAATGAAGAAATTCCATACATTTTACAATTTTACTACAAAAAAGATAAAAATGCAACGCAAGCCGCGAAAAGAATTTGCGATGTTTATGGACCCAGTGCAGTGTCTGTGAGAGTAGCACAAATTTGGTTTAAGCGTTTTCAATCCGGAAATTTTGATGTCAAAGATGCACGTCGCTCTGGTCGCTCTATTACGGATAAAATGGATGCCATTTTTGAAAAAGTGGAGCAAGATCGGCATATCCGTAGTTACGACGTAGCTGAAGAATTGGGCATTGACCACGAAACAGTTTTGGCGCATTTGAAAAAAACTGGGTACACAAAAAAGCTCGATATTTGGGTACCTCACGAGCTCACTGAAAGAAACTTAATGAGCCGTGAACTCATTTGTGATTCTTTATTACGACGTAATGAAACCGAACCATTCTTGTCGCGGTATTTTGATCAGAAGTCCCAAAATTTCTATAGCAATGGGATCATGTCCCTACCTACAAGATGCCAAAAAGTTATCGAACAAAATGGTACCAACATACTTTAGATAAATGTAAATAATGTATATTAAAAAATGTTTTGAATTTTCTTAAAAAATGCGAAGAAACTTTTTCCCCAACCTATTATATTTAGGCGATTATTCCCGATGTCCACCACTTGTCTGGCCACCACTGGGGGACAGCGAGACAACTTTAAAACATTATTCTCGTTGTCCACCACTGGGGGATAGCGTCACAATTTTGTAAAGTATTTCCATTCGCCACCACTGGTGGACAGCGACACGGATTTTTTAACATTCCCTATGGCCGCCGTTGGGGGACAATGGCACAACTATTTTGATCCAATTCCCACTGGCCATCAATTTAAATTATTTTATCTAGAGACCATTTGGTTTTATGCTGAAATTACTTTTATCCAATTCTAATGCTTACGTAATAATAATGACATATATTTCTTTCCTTGTATAATATAGTTAATTTAATTAATTATAGGTAATTCATTAAAATTAAATTTTATTTTCTTGCTAATGCTTATTATTATTAGCTATTGAAACTATTCACTTCATCAAGATATTTACAGAAAGTGTTGCTATTAGGGAAAATACAAACGCCAGCACATCAAGTTACTACAAACTGTAAAATTTTCTCATTTGATTTTGAACTTTACCTTCAACGTTTTAAGGTTTAAAATCATTTGGAGAAATTTGACAGTTTGGTATAACTTGATGTGCTGGCGTTAATTGCAGGATAATGTTAGTAGGGGTACTTAAGTAGGTACAAGATGAGCCGTTGAGGGGAAATGATCCTTTGTTTTTACAACTAGTCTCGTACCATTCGAAACTTTTTTCCAATCTTTACTCTTTATGTGGTTACATAGGCACTAGTACAAAAGAAGTGCTAATTTGCAGAATTGATAATTCTAAGTAGGTATTGCTTTATTAGAAAAAAAAATCCTGCTCATATTATATTAAGTAAATAGCTTAATATACTTAGGTAAATAGCTTAATATACTTAGGTAATAATTATGAGCAGGATTAATTTTTATTTAACCAATTGACAAATCAAAATAATTTCATTCAAAGAGCCGTATTCTTTACTAGTTGCATAAAGAAATGCTTTTATTTGGATGCAGCGATGCACGAGCTAGTTGTGACGCAATTTTGATGCAACGGTCACGCAACGCGTCCTCAGAATAATTATAAATAATGAGTAGGACTGAGAACGTAGATGCACATTGTTCGAAGTTTAGTTTAATTTCATGGCGATTAATTAGCAATTTTATATTAAATTGTTGTTATTACACACGGACTAGAAAAAAAAAGACGGACTTCCAGTCCGTACATTGGATATTTATAACAGTTAATATAGGTAGGTACATAGGTAGTTAGTGGTTCGTGCAATTATTTTATTTACGTTAAAAGCCGGAAGTAAATATGTATAGAACACGCGGTTTTCTTATATACATTAACGAAACGGGTCTGGGAAGTTTGACTAAAGCCACTAAAGGTCACTATACAACTAGTTGTACACTATACAGTAAAAGTTTGCTGAGTGCACAATACTATCTGGTTTACCGACTCACTATTAAACATTACGTTATGCGCGACACTGAGCCATCTTCTTAACATGTCACGTGTCAGAAAGAATTAAGAATGTGCCACTGACGGATTCTGACCAGATTTGATTTTAAATTATTTTCAATGGCTAAACCTAAACGGTCATTACAAAACGAGGTTTTTCTTCTGTCATGGTTTAAACCATCTAGCCAGTTTTTATATTAAGAACCTATTTGTGATAGAAATACAGTTCTTTATAAGTACATTTATACAAAACTGACAACTTGATCCGGTAATAAGTTATTCCGACACATTGGCGACAAAAGGGCCATGGTTTAAACCTGGGTTTGAAGATGAACCTTGTTTTGTAATAAGACGGATTAGGTTTTAGGTTAATGTGTAGGTACTAGACATTCGTCAAACTGAAAACTGACATAAGTTTTGGAACTTGACTGTACGAATCAAGGTAATTTTAAAATATATTTTTTGTCTTTATCATAATGTAGGAAACCCAGTCTGAGCAAGGAATTAAACAGGTTTTACTTATGTAGTTCACTACGGTTATTATTTGTTTTAATGTTCAGCTAAAAATTACTTCCGTGGTTTCAGCACCAAAAGATAAAATAACTATCTACTTACAAGTTATGCATTGAGTTGTTGATATTGATAAATAATCGGAAGTTTTTCAACGTTCTTGTACCTACTGATAATCGTGGTGAATTTAAGAAACAATGTTGCCTTTATTCGTATGGCTAATTGAATAAAATTACAGTGGGATCTGGGATCCAAGTTATGGGATGCAAAATATACCAGAACGCATTTTTTTTTAATCCTAGCTCTATGTATAGGACGTTCATCGTTGCATGTGTGCACCTTTTGATTAGTCTTCTTACGCATAGGGATGGCGTTTTATGACAACAACATGTTCCGTTCTGTCAAGTCCATCATTCGATGCAGAGGTGGCCAAATGTTTGACCAAATTCTTGCATGTGACCGATGTCAAATGTTAATATCACCGAACAAACTGTTGGCCTTGTTTTGAAGACATTCAGACGCTATTAAGTCAGCTGCTAGCCTGCGACAGTTGGCACAACTGGATTAATGATTGATCGCTTCCGCGTTAATTTTTACTATCGATTGGAAACCTTCCATGTGGCTGTAATAGGGGAGCGAGATTACAGTGTAAGAGTGTAGTGTGTATGTATTTTATACGGATGGATCGCTTTCACCTTCCGCGGCCGGGCGACCCTTGCGACCTCAACTGTGACCACTGACTTATACTGCCACGTGCCAAGAATAAGTATCATATTCATTACATAAGTAAATATCCCATGGTTTCTATCAGTAAAAATTAAGAAGCTATCATATAAATCTCTCGTTTCGAAATCCAATTATTTTCGAATGACTCACAAATCGAAACTTACAATCGGTTACGATTTTGTAGGAATGCTGGTTGTTACTTCCTTGTCGTGGTTGTGACTGTACCTAATACAGATAATTCTGGTTCTATCTAAATACCATTCGTTGTAGTCCTGACGTTCAAAAGTGCCTTTTACGACGTGCCTATTTGAAATAAATGATTTGACTTTGACTATCCAAACATAAATCCATATTCGCTGTGTTCTTACAACAATAAAGTATTATTTACGCGTATCATAATTAGGTGTTAATTTAGGGCTAGGGGACTCACCTTATTAAGAATAGGGTGACTGGTCATTAGTGATCGATACCTAAACACACGATTGTACTCATGATAACAAACAACTTTCAATATGGAACCAAACCAGAAATCGCGAAAAAAAATCATGTGTTGCCTACATTTATGGTCGCATAACTCGTCAAAATGTAAGTAGGGAACACCTGATTTTAATTCGCGATTTTAGGTTTGGTCCTTTAATAAAAGTTATTTGTTATCATGAGTACAATCATGTGTTTAGTTATCGGTCACTAATTACCAGTCACCCTATTATATGCGTATCAGTTGGTAATCACTTCTGAGTTATGAAATTAATTAAAAAGATTAGTTATGAGATTATGACTTATGATCATTTCAAATAAACATTGCACACCACTTACGACACCCTTCGGAGCTGGTGCCTCCGGCCAATTATGCATAGGTAAATGTCCAGTCGAACCAGCTTTCAAATAAGAGCACTAAGACTATACAGCACTCGATGTTGACATTTTATACGGGTTGGATACAATTTCAATTGGCTAACAAAATTTACAATCAATTTTACCCGACTGACCAGGAGCTAGGTAATATTTTTCGCGCGCATGTATGATGGATTTTAACTGAGGTGTCGTCGTTAGATTCGTATTAATTGTTGGGAGTGACATAGGCTATGATAATTGCATCTGGAAATACAAAGAAAAGGGAGGGGAAGGTTTTTTTAAAATAAATTATAACAATATTGGTATCAAATAAAAGCTAGTATTGAGTCAATCATACCATAATACCTATATATTAATAAAACTAAAATGCATGAAATAAAACAAATTATTAAAAAAAAATAAAAAACCCGATTGCAAAAACAGTCTGAAAAGAAAAGCAAGCATTATAAAATTTATAAATTATAATCTATAGAATTGTGGTATTGCAAGCGGGGAAAACAATAACCTGAAAGGTGTAACTTTTGTTTGTGCCTGCGATACCGAAATTCTATAGATAAATTACAAACCGACCCACTAAGAAGTGAATAATAAAAACTTTTTTACAAAAAAAAAAAAACCGACTTCCAAAAAAAATACTACGAAGTGAAAAATAACTTTAATTTCGGAAGTCGGTGGCAAAAACTAAAATACAGATCCAAAGACACGGACTTCCGAAATAAAAGTTATTTTTCACTTCATAGTATTTTTTGGAAGTCGGTTGTTTTTGTAAAAAAGTTTATTATTTCTATTAAACTGCAAGTAATAAACCAGTTTAATGTGTTCTAAGAAATTAGTTAAAGTGAAACAAAATGACGCTCTCAAGTCGTTAGGTACAGGTTTCCTCTTTAAAGAGAAATCATGTCAACCGTTTCGAATCGAATCTTCACAGCTAAGTAATCTGCTAAGTTACCTATGCTTACAAGGTTTTGCGTTCAATTCAAATCATTTTTAAGTGACATGATATTCATTTCCTACGTATTTATGACAAGTTGGCTAATTTTATTTATTTATTTATTTATTTATTTAAATAACATGGGAGACTTACAGCTAAAACAAACAGATTAAGAACAGTACATTAGTCAGAAAGCCAATAACAGGTCTCCACTTTTAAAAAACAGAAAAAAAAGAACCTAAATTCTAAGGACATTCACACCCATTCACATGCTGCTTTCACTGCATAATTACCATCATAACATTTTTTAGTTAAAAAAGTTACGGCTTAAGCACTTCCTGGCTGACGACACACTAGTCAGGAACGGATCTATATCATACTGTTTACAAAGCTTATTAAAATTTTTGCTTGCACGCACAACGCACGAATTCTGCCTGAGTTGGAGCAAACGGCACTCGCAAAGGTGGATTGTATCGCTTAGACATCATGGGAGTGTTGAAATAGAATCTTGCCAAAATATCGGGACAGTCTATAGTATTGCTGAAGATTATCAACAAACACACACAGTCAGAGATCTCGCGGCGGTTGATTAAAGGTAATAAATGAAATTTTTTACATAGATTAAGATAGTTTTCCGAATGATACGGTACTTTTTGATGATAGCATAGAAACCTTATGAACCTTTTTTGGATGCTCTCAATGCGGTTAATATATTTGTGGTAACATGGGTTCCATATCTCAGATGCGTATTCCAAGTGGCTTCTAACAAAAGTACAGTATAGAATTTTTAGAGTTTTGGCTTTAGTGAAGCACTTGGATAACCGCATTATGAAACCCAGTGATTTTGAGGCCTTAGCGACTATTGCATCAACGTGAATTTCAAAACTGAGCTTGGAATCGTAATGAACCCCCAGATCACGGATGGTGTTTGATCTTGGTAGAACTTGATCACCTAGGGTATACGATGTAGCAATGATTGAGCGCTTCCGAGAATACGTAATAACCGAGCATTTAGCGGGATTAAGATCCAACTTGTTTCTTTGGCAGTAGTCCTCTAGGCGACGCAGGTCATTCTGGAGTGCCGTTACGTCCATCTGTGATGATACTGTGGCATAAATTTTCATGTCATCCGCAAAACACAAAAGTTTGGATGAAATCAAGCAGGAGTGGATGTCGTTTATGTAGATTATAAAAAGCAATGGACCGAGCAATGAACCTTGCGGGACTCCACTAGGAACAGGGACCCAGCTAGATATATAATTATTTAGTACTACTGCTTGGGACCTGTTGACAAGGTAAGAGGCAAACCATCTGAGTAGGTCACCACGAATTCCCATGCCATTTAACTTGGATATCAGAATGTTATGATCAATCCGATCAAAGGCTTTGCTGTAGTCTGTATAAACAACGTCAACCTGCTTACCGTTGCACATGGCATCAGTTATAAAATCATTAAGGAGAATGAGGTTCGTAACAGTAGACCTCCCTTTTAAGAAACCGTGTTGGAACGAGCTAAATTAATTTTTCAAAGCACTATAAACCTGATTATATATTATTCTTTCACAGACCTTTGCTATAATACACAGTTTAGATATCGGCCTGTAATTCTCTATGTCAGTTTTGATACCTTTTTTATGTATAGGCGTTATAAACGCAGATTTCCATATTTGCGGCACAACACAGGTGTTCAAGGACTTTCTAAATAAAATCGAAATAGGTTGCGCTATCGAAGGTGCACACCGAACAAGAAGTTTAGATGGGATGTTATCAGGACCTGCCGACTTGCATGTATCCAAATTACGAAGCAAATTAGTTATTTCATCACTATTAACAATGATACTGCATTTATGCATGGATTGCCTTAGTGTCAGTAAAGAACTACAAATTACTTAACTTCACCTACATCTGGTTTCGGGCACTTTTCGAAAGTTATTCTTATGAGCAGTGGTGGCCCAGTGGTAACGGCCCCGACTTACGAGTTGAGGTCGTGTGTCGAACCCAGGCAGGCGCTTAACTACTTCATCACCGCTGCTCTTAAAACGGTGAAGGAAAACATCGTGAGGAAACCGGCATGTCGTAGAACCAAAAATTCGAAGACATGTGACATCTACCAACCCGCACTGGGCCCGCGTGGTGGATTACGGCCCATCACTTCCTCTCACCGGGTAATTAAAGATACGCAGTTAAGTTGCCTTTGAGACGTGCAATCAAGCAAGCAACAATTTTACCAGGTAGGTACCTATTACAAAATGGGATTTAGCGTTGAAAACAATCGCATAATCTGAATGCAATAGACCGGCGCGATACGGATGTTCAACATCACTGTAAATCATAGCTTAGATTATGTAACCTACCTAAGTAACAACTAGTAGCTATTATTTAATATGTAAGTATTGTAACCTTTATAGGTTACAATACTTACACCTACTTACTCCTTACTTAGTCCTTATGGACTGGGGTTATTAAGCAATTTAATTTATAGACTTCCAACTGCGCGCACCTAATTAGGTACTAATAATCAAGCATCGCATTTTTGCTACATGCAGATTTCATAAATAGATAATTAGGAACAATGGTTCGCGGTCTGCAATCTCATAGTTCCCACGGTAATCAATAAGGCCTTCACACGTATCGATCGAACCAACCTACTAAGTACTACTTAGAACCTAACCTAATTACTGGAACGTTTTTTTATGACGTTTGCCGGTCATATTTCATGGAATCCCCAAGCACATAGGTACTGTAGGCGCGCGATCTGAGTGCAGTTCTGAGGAATGCGCTAGTGATGTGACCTAATTAGCGACAATGAACGGAGTTCGATATTTTTCTTTGACACCTTAAAAGTGCACGTTCAAACTGCTTGTATCTGTTAGTATTTTAACACATTTTATTTATTATATTTGCATTAGATATTTTTATTACAAGCTATGGTATAAAAAAAAAAGAAAATATCATATTCCCTACTTTAAGAAAACTGTGGGAAAGCCGGAAATCTTAATCAAACAAGTTTATTATTGGTGCCGATTCTCTTGTCACAAATGCCTCTAAACTAGACTAAAAATCACTAAAATTTAGTTTATTCCTGTCAAACGACGATTTCCCATTCTGAAATTGACTAAAGTGACACAACTTAACTATATTTTAGTTTGACAAGAGATTGTACGGAGTTATTAGTTTAGTGAAAATGGCAATTTTGCTATTCTGAATTTGACTGTTTTCACCTAAAATTTTAATTGTCAAACTAAATCAACTATGTTTAATCGCGATTAAAAAGGTGTGGAATAAAATTAGTTGACATGAACTAAAATTCACACCGAGACCTTGACTTCAGATGCAAAAACAAAAGTGTATTTTTTTTCTTTTCTTTTGCATATATCTCGAAAACGGTGTCCTATCGCAAAAATAATGAAAATTTGGCCCCCCTTTATAAAACCCATAAACCCCTATGACTCAACATGTAGGTACCAAAAAAAAAGGTACCAAAAAAAAAAGGTACCGAAAAAAAAGGTACCAAAAAAGCTACCAAAAAAAAATGTACCAAAAAAAAAAGGTACCAAAAAAAGGTACCTACATTCCATATAAAACACGTTGAAGCTGCCCCCTCCCTGCGCCCCTCCAGCTTTAAAAGATATTTGACCCGGTAACGACAGCGATGTCGGTGAACAAAATATGACAAGCCTGTCACTTCATAGTGATTTCGTTAGTTCCAATTAAAGCCACCGGGTCAAATATACTACAGGCACTATACCACGCGGAGTCACGATTGTCAAACTCGATTTTAGTTGCGTCAAAATTGTTACTAAATTTAGAGGTTTTTTTTTTCAGAATAGCTCTAAGATTCTCATAGCAAAAAGTAAGGAATTTTAGTGATAAGTAGTTTAGTTAGTTTAGTTCGGTGTACAACAGAATCGGCACCATAGTAAACTATCATCACTGTCATCGCCGACCTCAATGACAAATCGGTCTACGGTATCTTCCATTAATCCATCCCTTTGAGTAAAACGCTATCGATAAGCGCGCGAGCGAGAGACATCAAGGTCAGCACAGCACTAAACTACAGGCGGCCGCGGCGAGGTGTCGACGGGCGGGGGGAGTTGCACCCGCCCCGCTCCTCATACCCCGACTGCACTCAGATCGCGCGCCTACTATACATGAGATGGAGATCGGATAATCGGATGCATATTTACCTAAAGTGAGGTGTTGGCAAATATGGATTGCATTTTTGTATCGATAAAATCCCGGGATTCCGGGATCGACAAATTTAGAGTTTTAACCCGTCGCGCGCCAATTAGCAGACACAATTTAAATTCTATTGTTATCTGTACACATGGTGTACAATCGACATTTTAAGAGTTAATAATAGAATAGAATGTATATTTAAGTACTTGCGATCAGGTGTTGGCTATTATGGATTGCACTTTTGTATAGATCGTAAAAATCTCGCGATGCCGGAATTGATTTTTAGCATTTTTTGACTATGGAATCGAATGCTAGCTAATGTTGTAAAGTAGGTTGCCAAACTGGCATAGCAAACGTCAGGATAAGTTGCGTTAAAAAATTAATTTCAAGTAAAGAAGCATACTTATAAATAGGTATAGTTATGAGATCCCGGGTGTCCAGGTATTTTTAAATAAATAATGCCACATATTTACGAAGTCGTTTCCATACCACGTATCCGATTAGTTGTGCATTCCGGCATTTTCTGGAATACTGGAGTTTATATTAAGAAAAAAAAAATTAACAAGCCGCTTCCATAGTTTCTCTTGCAAAAACTTAACTTTAGGTAAATATGCATTCGATTATCCGATCTCTATACCTACATAACCTTTCCTAGGACCATTCTCCGATCACATTTTGTGTTGTCGATAATTTTGTTATGATTTTCTTTGTACCATGATAGTCACGATTAGGTAATCTGATGCTGATTTAAGGGAAATACCGGTACCTACTTTAAAATTGGTTTAACGAAGTGATTACCATACTTACCTATTTTATGTCAATCATTATCATCAGAGCAGTGGTGGTCCAGTGGTGACGACCGCGACTTACGAGTAGGTAGTACCTATAGGTTCGAACCCCGACAGGTGCTTTACTTTGAGTAAATTATTTCATCACCACTGCTCTCAAAACGGTGAAGGAAAACATCGTGAGGAAACCGGCATATCCTAGAACTAAAAAGTCGAAGACATGCAGAGACATTTACCAACCCGCACTGGGCCCGCGTGGTAGATTACGGCCCACTTCCTCTCAGAGAGAGGAGGCCTGTGTCCCAGCAGGGGAGCCTTGTAGGCTGATTATGCATCATCATCTCATCATCATCATTTCAGCCGAAAGACGTCCACTGCTGGACATAGGCCTTCCCAAAGCCCCGCCACTTTGACCGGTTCTGTGCTTCTGGCATCCAGCGGATTTCTGCGGCCTTTACAAGGTCATCGGTCCACCTTGTGGGAGGCCTTCCAACGTTACGTCTTCCGGTACGCGGCCGCCACTCCAGAACCTTTCGGCCCTGGGTTTATGTCAATAAGTATTACCTACTTAAATAATCGTTCACACAACTATGAAGATGCTACGTACAAATATGGAACAACTTAATTGCAGCAAATGATTAGATAAATGGAGGTTCGAAAATCCCCGAAACGTTGCGAATTTGATATATCAACATTCGTGATATCTCGCGAGTTTACATAAACAAACATTACCTACCTTGAACTGTTAAGTGTGGCACGCGACACGCGTCTATTTGTTACATCGTAATTAACTCGGTTAATTAGCTGCATGAGTGGGTAAGTGTAGCGTGCGTCGTGTTCACATAAAGCCCATTGTGATTGTTGAGATTGAGACATCCCCGAGTAACCGCCAACAGATGAGGGTCAAATGTCAAAGTTGTCCAGCCATTGGAAGTGGGCGCCGCACCGCTCGCCGCCAGGTGAATTGTAGGGTATTGTTGTTGTGCGAGTGTTGTTGGTAGTCTAATGACCTTAATTATGATGCTTTGGTGTTAACTATAGGCTGAAGGTACGATATCATCTGGAATCGTGATGCTCTGAATATTTAGGGCATGTTGATAGTTTGAGGATCCTGTGGTCTGTAGATCTATGTATAATAGTATCGCTATGCTAAAACTCAACGAGGACTGACTGAATCTAATTGAATCATTCGGTGATTCAAGTTTTGGATATACAACATACTGTTAAAGTCCAATCAAGACATTATTGTGATATACTTTGTTAGATAGGTATCTACATAGTTTATCGTCTAAAAATGTACAGTCGATGCTAACTTCTATAAAATCATGGTCTGTTAAAATTTTGTAATGAAATGAATGTTACAAAAAGCTGTATAAGGAATGGACGTAATAAACGACATTTCATGGCAGTCCTTATTTAAAACTTGATTAACTAAGTTGACGTTTGAATTGAGCATGTGGTTCTGCAGCTTCATAAATATTACGCGTGCTGCAGGAACTACCTCTGCTGACATTTGAATAGTTCGAATGGCTGTGTAATAGACTTATGTTATACAATACCTGTAGGGATATATGGATCCGATTTGCGGCCCACCATATAGGAAAATATATCGACGCCACTTTCGGAGGGTCACTTTAAAATTCTTATTAGGAAATAGTTTTAGGTCAATTAGCTATATTGTTACTAATAAAATACATACAATATACAGAGTCAAATTAAATTAGCTAGCAAAACTGCGCAGACGTGGTGGGGATATCTAAATATGATAAAGCTAAAATAAATTAATTTGATGGTTTTGTTGGGGTCATCAACCGCAGTGTAGGTGAAATCAAATATCAGTTTAAAAAATGAGTTTTTTTTTTGTGTAAACTTCACAGACGTGATGGGTATCGATATCTAAACACGATTAAATAAAAAAAATAAAAACACAGATTTCTCAACTCATACTTCAAGTACCTACTAACAACACTACCAGCGGTCGTTGACCACAAAGAAATCATCAAATAATTTTTATATTGTCGTGTTTAGTTAGCGTTACCCATCACGTCTGCGGAGTTTCGCTAGGTAAGTTAATTTTCCTTGTATACCTAATCGCATTTAGGTAGGTGTCTATCTGTCACAGATCGTCTATCACTATAATTGTCTTATTGTTGTATAACGTGTCAATGTGCGAACTATCGTATCGAATTATCGTGAGATTCTCAGATAAACCTGAGAATCTCAATAACCGAACTTATGGAAAAATAGATAATTTTGTACTCCGATTGAGAATTCTTCGGGCATAAGCTCTATTTCTTCCATAAGCTCGGTTTTTGAGGTTCTCAGTTACACTCTCGATACGATAATCAGAAACACGTTATCGAACCAATAATCACTATCGAATGAAACTCCGTTTAAAAGCTTCAGAAACCGGGCATTAGCCAAGTTTTGCAAATATAAGTACCTACCTAGGCTATCTCGCAGGCGTCCGTTAAAAGAATAGCACTGTTTCACCATGCGAATAACAAACAATGGAATGGATAGGGGAGCGATGAAGACACAGTAGACCACATATTGTGGACCACTTGCACCTATTAATTAACTATTATTAAAAGTATACGCAGGGGTCATTTAGCTATAAAAAATTGCAACGAACGGTCTCACGGAGTTAACAATGAAGATACGAACAGCCTGAGGCAGAATAATGGATCAATTAATTAGTAGTGTAAGTTTGGCCATGATATGAATTTGCAGACGAACGTCATCGGATGCGTAAAATTGTTTAAAACAGTTTGAGATCTTGACCTAGTTAGCGACTGCGTACTCTACACAGTTTAGTACGGTAGAGCTCACAAAAATTATATCTCAGGAAAATTAGTTTGGGTTGTCACCGGATACTGTGAAGAGGGCTGCAAATGTACCTATTGTATCTACTTTATACTATTTAGTTGTTGCCAGCGGCTTCGCCCGCGTGGATGTCGGAAAATATCCCACGGGGTATTACTACTGGGATTACTTCACATTTTCATGCGTGATGTTAAATAAGTCTTAGCATATAACCATCCTCGAGAATTGGGTTACCTAATGCAAAAAGAATTTTCCTAATCCGACTTCTTGTGCACAATTTCATAGGTTTTATTTTTTTTTCGGCGGAACGCCAATTCTTTTTCTAAATTAAAAGTAGTCTAAATTACTCCTTATAATAACAACAGTTATCTGTCAGTGAGAGTCCCGTCAAAATCGATCCAGCCGTTTCGGAGATTAGCCAGAAAAATAGACGTTACAGACAGACAGACAAAAATTTTAAAAATAGTTTTTTTGTTATAGGTACCTTAAATAATGTACTTTCATATGCATTTAGTAAATTTTAGTAAAAAGCTGTTCGACACATGGGCAATATTTTAGGCATACAAAAAATAGGGTTATCGCTTTAGATTTAGAAATATTTTTTAATTGTTTTTAATTGGCGGTACTATAAACAAATTGTTTTTTTTGGGTAGGTATTGAAAAAAAACTAAGTCATCTATTGTTCTAAAATAAATTTCGTAATCTAGCCTAGTCTATCCACTTTAAGAAACAGTCATTAGTTTACTATCAGTTCATAGAAATATTTTGGGTATAAGCCGTGTATAAGTGGCTAGGCGCCCCGTCGCGGGCCAGCAAAAAATGTACCTACAGGACAATCTCGCAAGTCGCGCGGGGATTCATCGTTGGAGTGGGTAAAGGCGAAAGTTTGTGAGTGTGTGTGTTCTTCTTCACGCTCAAACGGCTGAACCAATTTTGATAAAAAAAAAATATGGAGGTAGCTGACACCCTGGATTAACACATAGGCTACTTTTTATCCCGGTCTACGCGGGTGAAACCGCGGAGCGCAGCTAGTATTTAAATATGTAGGTAAATAATAATGGTTTCTTTTCACATAATGTGGAGAGATACGATTGTTTTTCACTTGCAGTAGTTGACTGCCTAGTCGTAGTTTCTCCTACAGCGATGTTCGTTAAATGTCTATAAGATGCATTGTTAGTAATCTTGTATTCTGTTGGTTTGCTGGACATAGGTACCTACTTCTATTTTGTATGCAATATAATGAGCGTGAAAACTGGAAAGGAGTAGTTAGAGAGACCACTGTTAGCACTTACAATAAATACAAGTTTCTTTGTTCTTTGTGAGGATTAAGACCTACTGTGTTTTCAACTTTTCATTCACAAAAAGTTTCCGCAGTTATTTTGTCAAGTAATTTGCTGTTTTATCGAAGATTCAGCTTGTACCCCTGATCTCATTCCCTATTTTATAAGCTTTTATTTAGTTTCACCTGTCTCGGTGTCTGTCTCGAATCTTGCAAGTTAAATTTGACCCCATTCCCGGATTCCGATTGAGCTGAAATTTGACATGCGTAAAGCGGATGACAATGCAATATTATTATGACATGGAGCTGATCTGATGATGGAGCCGGAAGGTAGCCATGGGAACTCAGTAATAAAACGACGAAACCCTATCGAGTTTGGGCTCGTTTGATTTGTCTTGACAAGGACTCATCAAGCCGAATTTCGGTTCCACCCAACGGGCCAAGAGATTTCTGTTCGGTTTGTGTGCTGTATCGAAGTTGTTTCTCAACCAGTATATCACGTGTTTCAACTCCATGTGAACCGCAGTATTGCCGGCGTTCGGCACTCGGAGGCATTCCTGGATCTTCGTTTCTTTTTTAATTAACTTACCTAATTAATGTCGTCGTAGAATACCGTAGCGTAGTTAGTTATAACTTTATCCGCGAGATATTAGTTGAAGACGATTTTTTTTTAAATTAGAACGGTACCTACACTATATTTCTTAGAGATTTTGTATTTACGTTCGCGTTCCTAAAAGAAGCGGTTGCATGCAAGCGATTTGGTTAGATCGTGTATCAAAACCATCAAAACTAATTAAAAGTAATTAACCATCAGATGCGACTAAGTTTTTCTCGTGTTATACCTTCTTAAAACCCGTCTGCGTTTTTTATGTTATATAAATTTTGATTGTTTCCCTTTTTTACATTTTAGGTAAGTATATGTTTTATGGTTACGGTAAATTACAAATGGCTGAACTTATTTTTTTATCTCAAAGAAAATCTAAATACAGCTAACTGCTGAGGTAAAAACACAGATTCGTGATTGTATTGAAATGTGGGGGAAAACAATAAATGCGGAAGTTCTTAAAATAAAGTGGCAACAGCCTTGTGGTTGGTCATATAATTATAATAGTGATAGAGTCGGTCAGATAATCTATCAACGCAATTTTGTACTTAATCATTATTTTCGGAATAAAAATTCTTGATAGTGAAATAGCACCGCGAGAAATCTTTTTTGTCAAACAGTGCCTAAGGCCTGTGCTCTAAGGCCAAGTACCTACTATTATTATGTTCGCTGTATGTATGCGTTGGTCATGGTTTGTGTGACACGGCAGTTGCGGTTAGCGGGGCGTTGCGTTGTGTCCACAACACAATCTCACCTAATCGGTAAACAAGACGCGTTTTATGTAATAACTTTTGGTGTCTGTCCCGTGCTCTGTGGTCGAGTTTCGCTTTCACCTTAATAACGAACTTTCTCGAACTTTGGGTTTTTGTTTATGGTAAATAACGTGACACGAGGATGATGTTGGATCACGCCAATTTTGAGTCTAAAGCGAGCTTGTATAACTATAATAATTTGCAACTAACCACCGGATCTGCATTGTGTGCAGACTATGCGTACCTTTTCACTTCTCTGGTATACTTACCTAATGTAATGAAAACGCTACCTACAAAGACAATATTGAGTAGGTACCTAGTGGGTAGGTACCTATATCCTACATACCTACTCTACCTTATAAATAACAATAGATGAAGGAAGCAGACAATCGAGCTTTTACCGATTGCAATAGATATTAGGTACCTACCTCGGTATAGGTACATCATAAAAAAGAGCCCTTTCAGGAATCAGGATGTTATGAAAACATCTCGATAGTTTTCTTTTTAGGGTTCCATAGGCAGTTTTCCTGACCCAGCCGTTGCGTATATTAGCCATTCCTGACAACGGAACCCACAGTGCGCTTGCAACGGTCAGACAAGAACTAGCCGTTTTTTTTAAAATAAAATTAAGTGAAAGTGCGCCTGATCACGCATTCAACATCTCGGGCCGTGAACGATCGCGTCATACTCATACATTACCTATGGCATGATTCCGCATGATGAAACGACAAACGGATGGAAATCGATACAAATGTTTAAAACTCGCTCCAGCGAAAGTTATTTTACGGATACAATAAAAAGCTTCGTTTTATCGGATGTGGCATTTCCGTATTAAGTAGATTATAAAGTAGGTAGATAGCTTTGGAATGACCGAACCAATTTCGCTTGGCGTCAATGCTGTCTGCAGTAACCTCTATCCAATGTGCGCTTTTATAGTTTCTCTCTAACGTGGCGATAGGTATTATCGTGGACGTCTACGGCATCACGATAACACAGGGAAGTAAAATGTATGGAAATATTATATGAAGTCCGATTTTAATTTTTATAAATTATAAATAAATAAATATGTTTGGACATATCACACAACGCCATCTAGCCCCAAGCTAAGCAACCTAATGCTTGTGTTATGGTAACGAGATGGCTGATAAACTACTTATATACATTTTTTTTTTTTTTGTAAATACATACATATTATAGATAGAAAAACACCCAGACTCGGAACAAATACTTGTAGGTCGTACAAATTTTTAATTGTATCTTGATTTTTTTTTCTTGGTTTTTATGTACCTAATCTTAATTTTGGCTTTATTTTGATTTTAATTTAGAATTTGGTCTCTAACATAATTTATGCTCGGTGTGTACCTAGGTGCCCAATATTTATCGTCAAATAAGTAATGCATGTTGTACTTACCTGTTAGAAGTTGGTACACTAGTTAATAATTATTTTGGATGTATCTCATATCTTTGTATCAGTGTATTCAATTGTTGGTGATCCAAATAAATAAAATAAAGACGCTTGATTTACGTCCACCCGGTCCACCGTCCTCTCACGAGAGGCCGTGTCCCAGCTGTGGGAACATAATAGGCAGATTATGATTATGATGACATTGGCTTCTTAACCAGCCATTGCCATTGCAATCAATCAATATATTTTGAGTGGGTGCTAACTGCTAACTTCTCTTTTAATACACTTCTGGACACATCTATTGGCCCACCTTAGAGTTTAGGTTTCGATGGCCCCTACCGAAATATGATTGGTAGATTGAACAAAAACTGTTGATGCAGTTTTAAACCTGATACATTTTACCATCTTTTTCGATCGTATTGTTTTAAATTTGAATTCAGAATACCATACGACATGGAGCTACGCCTAACAAGTCGGATATGCGCCTTGTTAAAGGCAATTGATTTTTGAATAAAAAACATGTTTTATCAAATAAAGGTTTAATTTAATAACGCGTGTTGCCTCCATGGGCATCTAACACAGCTCTCATACGATTAGGCATAGAGTTTATCAACCGCTCTATGAAATGTTGAGGGATCATCTCCCATTCCTCTTCTATGGCAGTTTTCAACTCCTGCATCGTCTGGGCAACTGGCTGACGAGCCTTAACACGTCTTTTTAGCTCGTCCCACATGTGCTCAATGGGGTTCATGTCTGGGCTTCTGGCTGGCCAGTCCATAACTGTGATGTTCACATCCCGAAGATATTCCCTGACGATGCCGGCCGCATGGGCTCTTGCATTATCATGCATAAAAAGGAAATTTGGGCCCACATAGTCCGCGTATGGTATCACGTGAGGTTCTAAGCACTCACGAATGTACCTTTCAGCATTTAATGTTGGCAGCCGTGGTCCTGTAACAACCTCAAGTTGAGTTTTGCCGCTCGCGGATATACCGCCCCAGACAGTCCATGAGCCACCGCCATAAGCAACCCTCTCTTCAAAGCAGCATTGTGCGAAACGCTCTCCCTTACGTCGGTAGACCTTCTTCCTTCCATCATTGCCATGTAACACAATTTTAGACTCATCAGAAAAGAGTACACGGCTCCAATCTTGCTGTGTCCAATTTAAATGACTGCGTGCGAAATGAAGGCGCGCTGTTCGGTGGGCTCGCGTTAGTTTGGGGCCATTAGCTGGCTTGTGTGGTACCATATCGCGTTCTTTTAACCTTCTCCGAACAGGTCGAGCGCTCACAGATACTCCGTGGAAGTCGCGAAGTTGGTTTTGTATCTCAATGGAGGTAAGGTGACGATTTCTCAAGCTGGTCGTCACGATGAATCGATCCTGCCTTTCAGTTGTGACCCGAGATCGTGGACTTCCTTGGCGACGAACAAAGCCGCCAGTCTCTAGGTACCTCCGATAAACATTTCGGACCGCAGATCGACTTAAATTAAGTTGAGCACTCACGTTTCTTTGGCTGTGTCCGGCCTGAATAAGTGCCACAGCTTGGGCGGCGACTTCAGGTGAAGTATCCATAGATTATTGATAGAACCTCACCTTAATGTTAAGAGTAAGTAATGTTTGTTGCAAAACCAAAGATATCAATCACTTTTTCAAGAATTAAATCCAAGTAAACCAATAAAACCAAGTTTTCTTAGTATTCGATTGTTTGATATCAACAAACAGGCTCCAAATTGTGTTTTGTTTCTTTAAATTCTGTGTTCGAAATTCAAAAAAAGACTATTGAATGAAATTGTGAATGTGCCAGGTTCAAAACTGCATAAAAACTTTTTGCTCGACCTAATATAAAATTTTAGCTAGGACCAAACGAAACTGAAAATACAAGGTGGGCCAAAAGATGTGTCCAGAAGTGTAGAATATTTTTGTACAGGATCATTCTGTCGGTATTTTTACTTTCATTGGAGCCAAATTGCCAATCAAAAATTTATCCAATTTTTAAGTGCATGAGTTTGATATGATTATGACATTTTTTATATACCTAAGCTAAGCAGACATTCATCTCTTTTTCACTCACCTGAGCAATGATGCGTTATACGAAGACTCTAAAGGTCTACGAATCTGAAATTTGTTTATTTCTGCCAGGAACTCCAGGAAGTAATTAGATACGTAATACAAAACTGTGTCAGTATAGGACATACTCATGGTATTATCATGATGTCTCCATTGAGTTTAAATCTTCTAATTTGAGGGACGTGCGCATTGTGCACGGTTTGCCGTGCGTGCGTTTGCGCAGCGTGACCGAGGGCCCGGCTATCTGCAGACAACTTTATTTTTTACACAATAATAAGACACTGCCACAATGCCACGTGATATGGTTTTAATGCATAAAAACCTTGGACTTATTAGTTCCTTTCCTACAAGGTTATATAGTAAAATTTAACGCACCATAACCCGATTCGCCGTTCAGTAGGTATTGAGGCTTTATAACAAAGCTAATAGCTTTACCAATGTACCTATCCATCATCACTCAAGCATAGCATTGCATATCCTACGTCGTCGATGCATGGCTATGGCAAAGAGTAGAATACCTAAGTTATATAGGTGGCTACGAGCCATAGTGAGAGCCTCCACAGATCTTTTTTAGTTTTAGATGTTCTATGGTGGTGCTGATGGCGGAGGGTGTGGAAATTCAATATGCGTTCTCCAACTGACAGTTTCTTCTCTATTTGAGAGAGGGTCACACTCCAGCATTAAGGCGAGTAGAGCTGCTAACTAGCGCCAACATAGAGGAAAGTCTGGAGATATGGAACATTTTGAAATTTCCTATGCATTTGCATATCCTTTTTTTTTTTTTTTCCATTGCTGTTTTTAGTCAGATGAGGTAGATTTTTTTGTGTAAAAAAATCGACACTAATCCTCCTAGGTCCGAAGTTATAGCAACGCCAAAAACGGTTGTTTTTGGCGTTGCTATAACTTGTATAATAACTACTATAATATGCCAAAACCTAGGGGTTTAGTGTTGATGTTTTTGATACAAAAAAATCTACATCATTTGACTAAAAATAGGAAATTTCAAAATGTTCCACATCTCCAGACTTATTTTTTTTTTCTCAATGGTGGCGCTAGTTGGTAGCACTACTCACCTTAATAAGAGTTTTCATTAAGTTTGGTGACGATACTTCAGCACACCCTGGGCAGCTTGGGCTATCGAGTATCCGACAGACTCACCTTTCTACCACGCCAAAAGAAGAAGCATCCTACAATCTATTATGAAGGAAGTTGTCTAACAAATTAGAACAAAACAAAGGTTCACACATTTAGTACAGGTCTATACCTGAGTATAAAATTATGCAAAAAGATTATCTGCGCCGGCGCATAGAATCGTGACTAATTGAAACAATTGTTGATCATTACAGAGTGCATTATTTGACAAATGAATCAAAGATCACGATTTATCTTAGTAAAACCCGACAGCCTCGGTATTACCGAGTTGAAGGATCTTCTGTTAGCTTCGTTGATCTATATTTCTGTCATCATTTCAGCCGAAAGATGCCCACTGCCGGACATAGGCCTCCCCCAAGCACCGCCACTTCGACCGGTTCTGTGCTTCCCGCATCCAGCGGATTCCTGCGGCCTTTGCAAGGTCACCGGTCCACCTTGTGGGAAGCCTTCCAACATTACGTCTTCCGGTACGCGGCCGCCACTCCAGAACCTTTCGGCCCCATCGGGCATCAGTTCTGCGAGCAATGTGTTCTGCCCACTGCCACTTAAATTTGACATAATTATATTTACCACTCCACCACAATTTCTTTAGTTATTAATTTATGCATTAACTTTGTACGTAAGCAGTTTCATTCTTGTAGTCAGCATAATCCACAAGAAAATTGAAAAATAAAAATAGCTGTCTTGCAGATTAAACATAGGAAGTATACGCACGTATAACCCGGGTCGTGTAAATTATTCTTTATTATAGAATAATAATAACGACCTTCACTGATACCACTGACTAACCCGAATGCCCATTCACGACACAAAAATTACACTCACTTTTATGCATTGACGTCGTGCAAAATGCGGTATATGACTAAGCAGATCTGATGTCGTCGTGTTTATTTTAATAGATCTGGTCATTTGATCTCACGTTCATGAAACCAAATGGCGATATTGACATGCTGCAGGAGATTGATTGTCCTGTATTGTCATAAGTAAATTAATATCCTGTTCAGGTGTTAAATTATCAACGGATATCTATATTGTAGGTGTCAAATGGCGAACTTAATATTTTTCAACTTTTACGTTGGTAATAACGTTATAGCCCTCTTTTAATAAGCTAGTTTCTGCCCGCGATTTACGTCCACGTGATGGAAGTCAACAATACCATAATATAGGTATATATCATAACCACTCACACGCGTTTCGTCCGTTTAGCATGGGAGTGGCTAAAGCACTCGACAATAGTGTAGCTATCAGTTAAAGATTTCTTAAAATCGGCTCAGCACTTTCTGAGATTACACTCATACCTACAAACAAACAATTATACCTTATAATAAGTATTAAGTAGGTATTAGTTTAGAAGTTTAGATTAGCATAGGTTGCCAAGCTATTTCATTATCTAGGTACCTATACGTAATCATACTTTTTCATAATTAGGTAAGTATGTATTAGGTCTTTACCTATGAAATTGCCGTTCTGCAGTACTGGCCATTTCAAATCAAAATAATTTTTGTTTGGCTAAGAATTCTAATTTCAAATTAATTTTATTTTAAAAACATGGATTTTTTTTTCCAAAAGTAGTCATTTGTTTATTGATTAGTGTTACATTTTCATCGCATTTCAATCTTTTTCGTCATCATGGATACGTTAAAAATTCGAGTAATTATGGAATATGAGTACCGTCGTGGCAGCAACGCGGCACAAGCGGCACGCAACATCAACGACGTTTACGGAGCTAACACTACAAACCAACGCACCACTTGTTATTGGTTTGCTCGCTTCCGTTCTGGAAATTTCGACCTGAAAAATGAACCTCGCGGTCGTCCGAAGACTTTGGTCGACAATGACGAATTAAAGGCGATTGTGGAAGCTGATGATACACAATCTACGGCTGAATTAGCAGCAGCTTTCGACGTTAGCGTCAAAACAATATTGGTCCATTTGCGTCAAATTGGCAAGGTAAAAAAGCTTGACAAATGGGTGCCCCACGAACTCACGAACTCAATGATCGCCAGCGCGAAGTACGCGTCGAGACGTGCCTTGCACTGATCAAGAGACACACAAATGAAGGAATTTTGAACTGCAATGTTACCTGCGATGAAAAATGGATTCTGTTTGATAACCGCAAGCGCTCAGCAAGTTGGTTGGATCCTGGTTCAGCACCTAAACAATGCCGTAAACGAAAACTTACCCCTAGAAAAGTGATGATCACTGTTTGGTGGTCTAGCGCCGGTGTGATTCATCACAGCTTCTTACCAAACGGGGTGAGCATTACTTCAGATGTGTACTGTGAAGAACTGAACACAATGATGGAGAAGCTGGCACATCTCCAACCAGCAGTGGTCAATCGCTCGTCTCCGCTGCTCCTGCACGACAACGCGCGACCTCATACTGCACAGCAGACGGTCTCCAAGTTGCAAGAACTGGGGTTGGAAGCTCTCCGTCATCCGCCCTACTCACCAGACCTTGCGCCTACAGACTACTACTTTTTCAGAATTTGTATAACTTCTTGGCGGGAAAAAAATTCAATACCCGAGAGGCAGTACAAAATGCCTTTGAAGAATTTGTTGCCTCCCGTCCAGCTGATTTCTTTTAGAAGGGCATCAATAAACTGCCACTGCGTTGGCAAAGATGCATTGATTGCATGGGTGATTACTTCGATTAATACAAATAAAAAATGCATGAAAAAAATTCGTTTAAATTTTTTCATACAAAACGGCAATTTCATAGGTAAAGACCTATTATTATTTCGCTCGACATTTGATACACAAACAAAGTAAATAAGTTTTTGATATTTCAGGCTACTCACAGGTAAAGGGCGCTTTCGTGCAGCTGAATGTTGGAAACGCGTGTTGGCAGTTCAACAGTGGTTCTATTATATTCTATCGGCATGAATGGTCTAAAAGTCAGCAGGACGCTATCATTATCTGCAGGTCAAGGTATAAACGTTGCTCGACGTAACCACTTAGGTATGGTCTAACTTAATTGACAGCAATGGAACTGGAAAATCTAACGTTTTCGCTCTTTAATTTATGCATAAAATAATACTTACTGAGGAATTGGGGAAAATGTCTCAATTATAGCCGTCAATGGTGCCGATTTTCTTGTCACAAATGCCTCTAAACTAGACTAAAAATCACCAAAATTTAGTTTATTCCTGTTAAACGACGATTTCCTGAAATTGACTAAAGTGACACAATTTAACTATATTTTAGATTGACAGCACTAAAATTGTACCGAGTTTTATTTAGTGAAAATGTCAATTTTGCTATTCTGAATTTCTCTGTTTTCATCTGAAATTGTAATTGTCAAACTAAATCAGACTATTTTTAATCGCGATTAAAAAGATTTAGAATAAAATTGGTTAGGTATCATGAACTAAAATTCACAACAACACCTTGACTTCAAGTGCAAAAACAGTAAGTACCTACTGTATTTGTTTTTTCTTTTGCTTATATCTCGAAAACGGTGTCCTATCGCAAAAATAATCAAAATGTTGGTCTTTATAAAACCCTTAAACCTCAACATGTAGGTATCAAAAAAAAAAACATAATAAAACACGTTGAAGCTACCCCGTTCCTGCTCGGTGAACAAATTATGACATTGACGGCTATAATTGCGACATTTACCTACCTATAGGCATAATTATCATTCCGTAGGAACCTACCATGTATTATCTAGACAGGTAAATCTTCTTTCCTTGCTCATTAACTGCAGCCTGTTGCTAACCGATGGTACCTATGAAGGTAAGGAAAATCGAAACAAGTATGGACTAGTTCTAATTACAATAATTTGTTGAATATATTAGTTCACCGAACGGTATCTCTATATCAGTGTGGTGTGAGTGAGTCGCAGTCAGGATACGGATCTCCGTGTGCAGAGCCAGTCACTTCTCCAAGGCTCTACCCGTATTCGACACACGAACGATCCTGCCTTTCTAAAATGTTTACCTACCATTTATTTCGTTGTCGCTTTGCACACAACACACAACACAATCTGTTGTAGCACTAATAAAATATACCTGTGAGGCAATCTATCTAATGACCTATGCATGGAAACCTATATAATAGGTCTTTACCTATGAAATTGCCGTTTTGTATGAAAAAATTTAAACGAATTTTTTTCATGCATTTTTTATTTGTATTAATCGAAGTAATGCAATCAATGCATCTTTGCCAACGCAGTGGCAGTTTATTGATGCCCTTCTTAAAGAAATCAGCTGGACGGGAGGCAACAAATTCTTCAAAGGCATTTTGTACTGCCTCTCGGGTATTGAATTTTTTTCCCGCCAAGAAGTTATCCAAATTCTGGAAAAAGTAGTAGTCTGTAGGCGCAAGGTCTGGTGAGTAGGGCGGATGACGGAGAGCTTCCAACCCCAGTTCTTGCAACTTGGAGACCGTCTGCTGTGCAGTATGAGGTCGCGCGTTGTCGTGCAGGAGCAGCGGAGACGAGTGATTGACCAATGCTGGTTGCAGATGTGCCAGCTTCTCCATCATTGTGTTCAGTTCTTCACAGTACACATCTGAAGTAATGCTCACCCCGTTTGGTAAGAAGCTGTGATGAATCACACCGGCGCTAGACCACCAAACAGTGACCATCACTTTTCTAGGGGTAAGTTTTCGTTTAGGGCATTGTTTAGGTGCTGAACCAGGATCCAACCAACTTGCTGAGCGCTTGCGGTTATCAAACAGAATCCATTTTTCATCGCAGGTAACAATGCGGTTCAAAATTCCTTCATTTGTGTGTCTGTTGAGCAGTGCAAGGCACGTCTCGACGCGTACTTCGCGCTGGCGATCACTGAGTTCGTGGGGCACCCATTTGTCAAGCTTTTTTACCTTGCCAATTTGACGCAAATGGACCAATATTGTTTTGACGCTAACGTCGAAAGCTGCTGCTAATTCAGCCGTAGATTGTGTATCATCAGCTTCCACAATCGCCTTTAATTCGTCATTGTCGACCAAAGTCTTCGGACGACCGCGAGGTTCATTTTTCAGGTCGAAATTTCTAGAACGGAAGCGAGCAAACCAATAACAAGTGGTGCGTTGGTTTGTAGTGTTAGCTCCGTAAACGTCGTTGATGTTGCGTGCCGCTTGTGCCGCGTTGCTGCCACGACGGTACTCATATTCCATAATTACTCGAATTTTTAACGTATCCATGATGACGAAAAAGATTGAAATGCGATGAAAATGTAACACTAATCAATAAACAAATGACTACTTTTGGAAAAAAAAATCCATGTTTTTAAAATAAAATTAATTTGAAATTAGAATTCTTAGCCAAACAAAAATTATTTTGATTTGAAATGGCCAGTACCGCAGAACGGCAATTTCATAGGTAAAGACCTAATATAAGTACTTTTGCAACAAATTAATACATTGTTAAAGACGCTGTTACAAATGGGTAGTCGAATCATTACTTTTTTACACAAAAGTATGTATATTAAATAAAATGCTTTACATTCCTAAAATGTTTTTTGGCCAAACTGTTGATCACTTCACTCACACACACTCACACTCTTCACTTTGTTGTTGTTGACTGTTGTTGTTGTTGTGCATGGTACGATTCTGAACTATAAATATAATTTTAGTTATGTACAGTTTCTCAATAAATGTACCGGAGTGAAAATTTTTACTTCGGTACATTTATTGAGAAAATGTACCTATTTAAAATTATAATAGGTTATAATACCTATGAAATTGCCGTTTTATATGAAAAAATTTAAACGATTTTTTTTCATGCATTTTTTATTTGTATTAATCGAAGTAATCACCCATGCAATCAATGCATCTTTGCCAACGCAGTGGCAGTTTATTGATGCCCTTCTTAAAGAAATCAGCTGGACGGGAGGCAACAAATTCTTCAAAGGCATTTTGTACTGCCTCTCGGGTATTGAATTTTTTTCCCGCCAAGAAGTTATCCAAATTCTGGAAAAAGTAGTAGTCTGTAGGCGCAAGGTCTGGTGAGTAGGGCGGATGACGGAGAGCTTCCAACCCCAGTTCTTGCAACTTGGAGACCGTCTGCTGTGCAGTATGAGGTCGCGCGTTGTCGTGCAGGAGCAGCGGAGACGAGCGATTGACCAATGCTGGTTGGAGATGTGCCAGCTTCTCCATCATTGTGTTCAGTTCTTCACAGTACACATCTGAAGTAATGCTCACCCCGTTTGGTAAGAAGCTGTGATGAATCACACCGGCGCTAGACCACCAAACAGTGACCATCACTTTTCTAGGGGTAAGTTTTCGTTTAGGGCATTGTTTAGGTGCTGAACCAGGATCCAACCAACTTGCTGAGCGCTTGCGGTTATCAAACAGAATCCATTTTTCATCGCAGGTAACAATGCGGTTCAAAATTCCTTCATTTGTGTGTCTGTTGAGCAGTGCAAGGCACGTCTCGACGCGTACTTCGCGCTGGCGATCATTGAGTTCGTGGGGCACCCATTTGTCAAGCTTTTTTACCTTGCCAATTTGACGCAAATGGACCAATATTGTTTTGACGCTAACGTCGAAAGCTGCTGCTAATTCAGCCGTAGATTGTGTATCATCAGCTTCCACAATCACCTTTAATTCGTCATTGTCGACCAAAGGCTTCGGACGACCGCGAGGTTCATTTTTCAGGTCGAAATTTCCAGAACGGAAGCGAGCAAACCAATAACAAGTGGTGCGTTGGTTTGTAGTGTTAGCTCCGTAAACGTCGTTGATGTTGCGTGCCGCTTGTGCCGCGTTGCTGCCACGACGGTACTCATATTCCATAATTACTCGAATTTTTAACGTATCCATGATGACGAAAAAGATTGAAATGCGATGAAAATGTAACACTAATCAATAAACAAATGACTACTTATGGAAAAAAAAATCCATGTTTTTAAAATAAAATTAATTTGAAATTAGAATTCTTAGCCAAACCAAAATTATTTTGATTTGAAATGGCCAGTACTGCAGAACGGCAATTTCATAGGTAAAGACCTAATATTTATAGTTCTGAATCGTACCATGCACATCTATCAACAGTTTGGCCAAAAAACATTTTAAGAATGTAAAGCATTTTATTTAATGAACATACTTTTGTGTAAAAAAGTAATGATTTGACTACCCATTTGTAACAGCGTCCTTAATAGAAATTTTAATTAAGTTTACGCAAAGTACTTATTTTAGGGTTCCGTACCAAAATGGTAAAAAGGAACCCTTATGGTGTGATTCAGTCTCTGTCTGTCCGTCTGTCACTGCTGGATATCTCAAGAACTACTAATGCTATCAACTTGAAAGGAACAGTTTTAGATGACCTTTGCCTAACTATTTTGCAAATAAGAAAGAAATAAAAATATTATGTTTGTTTTGCAACAGGGACTGAAAGAAGGTATTAAAAATTCGAAGTGGGGCTACTAGGGCATGGGGGTATCATATGAAAGAGCGCTGTTTGCACATTCTCAATATTTTTTTTCTTTTTTTTAGGCCACATAGTTTTCGACTTTTGATGAAAAATGTTAAAAAAATAACGTCCGGGGGGGGGGGGGGGGTGGTTTTTTCTTTAAAGTTTGCTTAGAGAAAAATCTGAAATTATTCTATGTGATAGAAGTTTATGTATAGATTACAGGAAAAATAAAACGATGTCTCTAAATATCACAGTTTTTCAGAAAACATCAACAAAAGTTACATATAAATGATGGTACAGAATCCCCGGTGCGCGAGTCCGACTCGCTCTTGACCGATTTTTTAAATAGTAAGTACCATCGGTGCTCATGCTAGATTATTAGATAGATAGGTATCCACCTTCGTTATGTAATATTCAAGTTCTTAGATTGACATTAATAGGAACAGGCTTTTAAATGCTCGCACGTGTTCCTAGGTTCGATTTTCTAATAGTGAGTTATTTTAATATTTATTTCAAAGTGTTATTTAGTTGATGCGAGGAGCTCGTGGCTAAGTAATAACAGCTGCACGGGGCGATCCATCAGGTAAAGCTAGGCTTGCCGGGGTTGGTCCGTGGATGGGTGACAATCTTTATATACCGAGTTTCCTCCGTGGGGAAAGTCACCAAGTTCCAAGTCACTTTGGAGGTCAGATAGGCAGTTACTCCATGTAAAATACTGGTATTCAGTTGCATCCGGTTAGACTGGAAGCCGACCCCAACATAGTTGGGAACAGGCTAGGCAGATTGATTGATTTAGTTAGTTGATGCAAACCTGTAAAGTCTGTAGCTGCAAAGCTCTTTTAAAATCAAACCTAAGACATCGACAGGAGAAGGTGCAAATCTGTAAAACAAAACATGACAAACACAAATTCAGAGCATATCACTCTTGGCAATGCAAATATTATGGAGCATGGATTGAACCTGCGGCCCTCAGCATTAAACAAAGCACTTTAGCCAGGTCATCGAACCATTACAGAACACCTTACCTATTTCATGCTCTACCTTAGTTCCTCTAAGGCCAATGTTCTTTCCCATATCTATCTGCTACTCTTAATGGCTCTAATCTACCACTGCCGATGTATGCACCTATCTATGTCCATCTATTATAATAACATAGAAATATTGAGCGTGACGATATTATAATTAATTGCCTTCACTTGTGCTGGCGACTGTGAATGATTCTCTTTGGTCACGTTTCTCAATTACCGTTGTGTAGGTAGGTACGGCTTCGCCTCTCCATCAAAACGATCCATCTTGCATTGGACTCTTAACTGATGGAATAACATGCTCGACTGTGATTTAATAGCCCATAAATATTGGTATTGATTATGTAGGTACGTGTAGCGCAATCGTTGCTATTAATTAATGAGAGATTGTATCATCAACTACTTATTATGTTTTGTATTTAAATTATGATTATGAAAGGAAAGGGTCAGTGCGTGTGAAAGCGAACATTTATCATGGAGACCAAAACACATTGCGTAGGTAATTATAAATATTTTATAAAATAGCTAACGATAAGTAGATTTTACTTATTATTTTACTTTTACTTTTAGAGGTGATTTTACTTAAGTATTTATATTTTTAACCAGCTTGGTAGTTGTTTAGGAGCTTGGACCACAGCGAGAACACGTAGACGGGTGCTAATTTGTATGAAAATCAACAGTTTATTTTCACGGGACCACATTTGGCCAACCGTGTGGACCAGCGAGACCACGCACTAGCGGCCGGCCACATCGCAAACACAGCCACAACGAGCCGGAGTCGATCTGCCTGTCTGCAAATAGTAGCCACAACGTAACCACATCGCAACTACCTACTAGCGACATGCAACCACATCCAAATTTTGTAGTTACCACAATGCAACTGCAAGAAGCTGCAGCGACACTATATTCACACGTAACCATTAGTTGCCCATATTTTATCGCTGCGATGTGGTGTGGTTGTGGTACGTGTGTACGGGCCCTAAGACCTAGCTATATAATTATTTACATTTAGAATTTAGGTATTTAAATCCTGCTATTGCTTGTGACGGTTGACGAACCTCACAATTGTTGTGATTGATACCTATTTGGTGGTAAAAAATATTGTCGGTGCTATAAAAACAAGCATGATACCTAACAACCGTAGAGAATTACCCAATTATGAATAGCAATGCAAAAAACGAAGGGCGATTAAAGACACATAATAGATGTAATTACTAGATGCAACAAATTGCACCTACTTAAAAAAAAGAAATGTCCTAAGAACGATATCCGGAGGTTGAGAATGCTCAATTAAAGAAATCGCAAAAAAAAACAGCAGTTGTTAGCAGCAGTATGTTCGCGTGAATCGACATGAATATAGGGACAGCTGATTTATTCGCGATTTTAGGGTTGGTCCCATAATACAAGTTGTTCAAAATCATGAGTTCAAAGACCCCTTTTCAGTTATTTCAATGACAACCTTATATAGAAAAATAGGTACGTACCTACCTTTGTTGCAAGGTCCAACATAGAACATACTTACGCTGATGCATGTTAAATACATTTTCTACAATATAGCTAGCTAGCTAACTAGCTAAATACGAGTACCTATCTATCTCCTAAAACACAATTGGCTAAACTAGAGCGAATTTCATAACACGCACCAGGTATTCGCGAGTCCAACCGAAGGTACGAGAGACCTAGTGATATTTATTGAGCACTTAGGTACCGACCAACGCAACAGGAATCCAGCTGGTGAAAGTAAAATGTGTTTCGATATTATAATAAGTTGATTCGGTTCGGTATAAGTTACTAAAGACCTTGTTGGGTAAATAGGTCAATTTGATACTGATTAATATGATGGTCAGACTCAATTAGACGATTGTTTCACAATTATTATATGAAAGCGATGATGAGTCTCGCTAAGATTTCGTATGTGCAACTGATGAGCAGGTGGGTGCGCCAAGCATTTCGGTGTTACATATTACATGACATACAAATAACCATCAAACAAATAATTGGGCTTCTTATGTAACTTCATTATAGCATGCATGATCTATCGTTGAATTAATAACGTATGCTACTCGACATGTAGAGCAGAATGCCTAATCAACTCACTAAACCTAATAAGGATGACCTAACGCTATTTGCCTCGGTCTGAAAGAACTGCAGGTCTATTACAATACGTACTAGTATATTTATGCATTTTGAAATTTGATAAATGATTTATTTTTTTATCATTGACTCCACGACGTCCACCGAGCATTAAACGTGAGGATTATGATCTAATAAATAATTTAATGCATTATAAATTTCTAAAGAATAACTGATTTATAGATTGTGTCTGATCAATATGTCTTAGTTATTTTTTTTTTTTTTTGCATTTGCAATATCTGGTGCGCAGACGCTTACTGAATCACAATATTCGGTACAATGTCAAGTTGAAAAGCCATGTTGACCTCGAAGTGGGCATTGTCTTTGTGTGCTTGGGAAATTGCTCTAACAGCCATACAACCGACTAATGTAACATGTAGGTATTAAGGTATTTTAATGAGTGTGTTGCAGTGTGAATAATAAACATGTTTTCATTGTTTCAGTTATACCTGCCTTTGTCACATCAATCACAATCACACCAAATGGGAATAGTCCTGAAATTAAAACGTTGGGAGGAATGACGGTGGATGTGCAGGATGGTTTCGTACCAATGGAATCTCAAGTCGAAGAGACGACTGTAAGAGCGAGTCGTGCGAAGAAACGAAAAATTAATAATAATAATTCTACAAAGTTATCTATCAACGAAAGGTACAGAAGACTGATACCATACATGACATTTTACTACGCCAACGACTTAACAACACCGACAACGGACAATATAAGGGAAGTCGAAGTAGAAAAAGCAGAAATAGTCGAGACTGGAGGAGGAAATCACGCCAATCACCGAGAGCCAAAAAAAATTATCTACTCAAACAGAAACATACCTAGATATCAAGGAAACAGATTGACTCAGCATAATATTGCATCCGCAAATCCAACTAAAATATACTATAAAGGAGGTGTGCCTGTATATCAAACCCAAGGTAAAGTGTCTCAAAATTATAATCCTTTACTGTCGGAATATAATGTTCTGGTACACAATGATTACGACACTGGCAGAGTGGTCCATAAGCAAATACCAAAACCTCCGGGTATAGCATTTGTCGCTTCGACCCGAAAGCCTTACTTGAATTTATATAACGAGGACTCGCCCAGCATTCGATATTATTTGTCGGAAAAACCGAAATATAAATTGGTTCCTTATGAGCAAACACCTCCCGTGAAAGTGTCCGAAAACGAAAACGTGTATGACATAACGAAGAAACCAATACCAGTACCAGTATCTGTGTTAATTCCAAAAGAGCAAGTTTATAATTTAAAGCCACGACCGGCTCGACCTCATTACGTTTATGACAATGTTGAAGTTCAACAAGCCAATATCAGAAAGCCTGCGATCGTTTCTGAAAGTTACTACGAGAAACAACGTCCTCTTCACTCGTTGGCCGAACCGGTAATACAAAGTGGGTTTAGACCAATATACAATTCACCTCAATATTCTAAGGATGCTACGATTTATTCAACAACTCTACCAGAAGCTGATTCCAAATTTGAACAACAAAAACAACAGGAAGCCCATGTCCAGTCTACACCACTGAACTATGAGGATTTCAAGCCCCAATATTATCAGCATGTAGTGGATCAGACCTCATTCAAAGTTCCACAAGAAACTTCAAACACAATACCGCTGGCGTCTTTACTGAATTCGCTTCAACTGAACAAGTCTATTCCTAAGCCCATCACGAAAGAAAACGTCGGTTCGTCAATAAGAACTTTACTACAAGTGTTAAATATTTTGAAAGCTGTACCGCAACAAAACAACGTAGTAGTCCCCATCTTAAGTACTCCAAAACCATTTGTAGCAGCAAAAGTGATAGCAAAACCAGAAATAGACGCTCAACCGGATCCTGAGCGTGAGGTGCATGTTCCTGACGAAGAGTTGACAGCGGAACCGTATCTTGCACCTGTGAACCCTCCTTCCCAACATCTTGATGGTAAGTTATTATAATATGCAATGCAGCACCCTAATTGCGTAACACATTATCAATCGGAGTTGGTCTCATTTTGACAGATCAACAACATTCATTGCGTTATTTACGTTGTCGAGCAGACTAATTTTTCGAACATATGAAGCAATAGATTAGCAATTTGTTTCAAAATGAAACCAACTCCGATCGATAATGTGTTACGCAATTAGGGCGCTGGTTTCACAGCAAAAAACGCTCACTATCCCAATTTAAATCTAAACATGATAAATAAAACATAAAAAAAAATGGTTTAATGATTTTTTTGGGGTCAACAACCCTAGGTAGTTACTGTATCAGTAAGCATAAATCTGTTTTAGGGTTCCGTACCAAAATGGAAAAAGGAACCCTTATGGTGCGACTCAGTCTGTCTGTCTGTCTGTCACAACTGGATATCTCAAGAACATTTGGAACAATTTTAGATGACGTTTGCCCAACTATTTTGCAAATAAGAAAGAAATAAAAGTATACATTTTTTTCTGCAACAGGGACTGAAAGGGGTTCTTAGAAATTCGAAGAGGGGCTGAGGTTTTGGACTTTTGATGAAAAATGTAAAAAAAAATACCGTTATCGCCCCCTTATCTCCGAAGTTTTCATAGAAAAATCAAAAATTATTCTATGTGATAGAAGTTTATGTAAAGATTACAGGAACAATAAAACGATGTCTCTAAATAGTACATTCTCTAAATAGCACACTTTTTCAGAAATCGGTACGGAACCCTCGGTACGCGAGTCAGATTCGCTTTTGACCGCTTTTTTTATTTAAACTTCATAGACGTGATGGGTATCGATATAAAAATATTATAAGTATCAAATATGTATATTTTTTGGTTTATCGTGTCCCATCACGTCTGAGGAGTTTTGCTGGCTAATTTAATTTGACCTAGTATAATTTATATGATAATAACGATCTAACTATAGTCTGCAAAAAAAATAACACGAATAAAAAGAAATATCTTGACTTTTTCCGGAATTAATAGGTACCTTTTTATACATACCATACCTAAGTACGGATTTATGTATAAGCTGTATTCGTAAAGCCAAGTCATCTAGAGCCAGAGTACCGAAAAAAAAGTGAAAAAATTGGGAGTTCATAGCATAAATATCTGAAGAAAGAAAACTTTGAAGAATCTGAAAAAAAAAATATTTTGAAGAAAAATTAACAGGAATTTTTCCTCTTCATGTCATTATCTAAAGTTTAAACACATTATTGTACCCACTGACCCACACATCACTCCAGACACGACTGGTACACTGAGAAAAAACCGGTCAAGAGCGTGTCGGACTCGCGTGCGTTCCTTACCATCATTTATATGTAATTTTCGTTGATGATTTCTGAAAAACTGTGCTATTTAGAGACATCGTTTTATTTTCCCTATAATCTATACATAAACTTCTATCACATACAATTAATTCAGATTTTTCTCTATGCAAACTTCGGAGATAAGAGGGGGAACGGTATTTTTTAAACATTTTTCATCAAAAGTCGTAAACTATGCGGCCTAAAGAAAATAAAAAAAAAAATGTTTGAGAATGTGCAATGCAAACAGCGCTCTTTCATATGATACCCCACATGCCCTAGTAGCCCCACTTCGAATTTTTAAGATCCCCTTTCAGTCCCTGTTGCAAAAAAACGTATTTATTTTTATTTCTTTCTTATTTGCAAAATAGTTGGGCAAACGTCATCTAAAACTGTTCCAAATTTCAAGTTGATAGCACTAGTATTCTTGAGATATCCAGCTGTGACAGACAGATAGAGTCACCCTTAGGGGTTCCTTGAACCCTACATCGTCATGTGACCTTAATTCTCGTGTTAACGTAACTTGCTGACCCTATAAGGAAATAATTTGAATAAGCACTTACAGATATATCACCTGGCGGTGGAACCAGCCAACATTTCCCCTTGGTGCAGACATCAGACGACGAGGGTGGCACTCCAGGACGGCCAGGTCTGGACTACCCCATCCTCACCACTATCCCAGCCACCAGCTTCGACTGCAAGACGCAGCGGTATAAAGGCTTCTTTGCAGATCCTGATACCCGCTGTCAGGTAATTTGCAACACACAAGAATGTTTAAGTACAAAAAATCGGTGTTACAAAGGGAAAGTAGGTCGGCCAGCTGTCGGCGTCTGTCTATGCATATTGCATTTGTGGTAATTGCCCAGCTAGAGGATGTCTCCCAAAAAGGGCAGTTGATATAAAGTAAATGTCCACACGGGATGTTAGTTAAGACTGCCTCGCCTGCCACGTCGGTCTATGATCGCTAACGGGACTTCTGAGCGCGAGATCCTGGTTTCGATTAGGGATTGTTTCCATGAGCGGAAGCAGCCTGGAAACTGGATTGGGGCGCAGTCAATGGCAATAGGCTCCTGGCTCAGCCTCTACTACCTATTAACTACAGTACAGGCTACATGGGACTTGTAGCATAACTGGGGATGTGTGTGTACCTACCTATAGATAGGTAACTATGCTTTATACCTAACATAATATCACATAAGTAGGTACGTAGGTACTACCACAGGTAGGTCTAGGACATTATGATAGTACTGTTGGTATTATTATGGTAGGTAAGACATTTCCTGCTTTGACACATATTTTGATAAAACATCACGCCTGTATTCCCCGAAGGAGGTAGACAGCAGAGGTTAGAACACAGGTTATGCACAGTCAACCGCACGTCGCGCCTCGGTGGTATCTCGTAACAGCGTCTTTATTTCGTAGCAGTAGGTAGGTAAGGACCATTTTCGTTGTTTGTTTCCACTGAAGTGCGGTTGGCTGTAGGTACCTACCTATACACTCATTTCGTCAGTTGCTCTGTTTTAATTTCTTTCATGAGAAAGAAATTAAAACAGAACAACAAGAAGTATAGAAGATGCAAGATGCAAGTTGTATAGAAGATTATGCTTACAGTAGGTATGAACCTACTGTAAGCATAATCTTCTATACAACTTTAAGACTAGAACTGTATCGTCTACCTCTATACGTGTCGTTTTGCATCCTCGTCAATTTAAGGGTGTGGTATACACCATCAAACCAAACTTTTTCCATGGCACCAACATCGTAATCGCGAAAAAATAATCAGCCGTACCATACATTTGCGTTGAGTAGGTATTGATGAAGTTTTCTATAGGATAGTTGAAAATTTTTTCGCGAATACAATGTTGGTCCCATGGAGAAAGTTATTCGGTTTGATGTTCTGTACCACACCCTGAAATTTGACGAGGATACAAAACAACACGTACCTATACCGGATGACTTTTTTTACCGTCTTGAAAGAAATGGGGTAAGTAAGTAGGTATATTAGGTGAACGGAGTAGAAGCCTATGGCATACCTAGTTTTTTTTTTTTAATAGCTTAGTCAGAAAAAAATATCTAAGTATTAATAAATACTTAGATACTACAAATTCGATGTAAACTTTTCATTTTAGAACAATAAAAACAGAAATTTTGAAAGAAAAAAAAAACGTTTAAAAATATCGAAATTGAAATCAAGCAACCTGCATATATGTTTTTTTTTTAATATCTTGAAAAAAAAAATATATTGCTAAGCCATAGGCTTCTACTCCGTTCAGCCTATTTTTTTCAAGATGGTAAAAAAGTCATACAGTAGCTATAAAAGTACATAGGTACCTACTCTGTGGTCTACCTGTCTTACCAAGAGGTATCGTACCTATTACCCAGTAACTGGGTTGTGGAGGTCAGATAGACAGTCGTTCCATGTAAAATACTGGTATTCAGCTGCATCTGGTTAGACTGGAAGCCGATTCTAACATAATCGGGAAAAGGCTAGGCAGACGATGACCTGTCTGTATCAATGAAGATAGGTATGCCTACCCAAGTATCGGTAGCCTATTAATGCCCCATTGACCCTGACCGAGTTGAAATTACTTAATTTAAGTGATAAATGTTATACCTAACGTTATTTATAACAATTGCCTGCCTCACTTCCCTCGCAACAGAATTTCTAATTAGTCGTCGCTTTGCATGCAAAATACATTTATGACTATGACCTTCCAAAAATTGAAGCCGTTTCTCTTTTAGAGCTTTACCCTACGTCTAGTAGAACCGGCCAGAAATATTCTTTATGTTGTTATGAAACCTAATTCTTGCTTTTATAGGTATGGCACTACTGTGACCTCAACGGCGGTCAGGCTTCGTTCCTGTGCCCGAACGGGACAATATTCTCCCAGGCAGGTCTGACCTGTGACTGGTGGTTCAACGTGAAATGCGCGTCCACTACCCAACTGTACGTACTCAACGAGAGCCTCTACAAGTACATCCTGCCGCATTCGCCCAAGTTCCCCGAGGATTACAGCGGGCCACTAGTTGACAAGTAAGTGCCAAAGTGTTGTTGAAGCTGGTTTGGTCGAATGAAGTAGGTACTTCTACACCCACTCTATCAGTGTTGAGTGTCCAAGCCATTATAATTCTCACTTTTGACAACTTCATGAAAATCAATTTTGAGAATGCCAAAAAATAGTCACTAAGGTAAAAAAAAATGTCGTGTTTTAAGTAATATAACTCCTAGTTATAGCTATAGGTAGGTGAGGATTACAGGGGAATGGTTTCGCCATATAATCCTCACCTCTCATGTGGGCAAACGTCGCGGAATGTAGACTTGGTTTCAATTCCAAAAAAAGGCGTAGGTAGGTACCTAACCCCATGCCGAATCTCGAAAATAGTCCTTCCAAGGATTCCAGAATTATAAAGGTTCCTCGGTTCTGTTTTTTGCTAAACGCTTACCTACGAATTTCAGTTTAAACTTGGTATCAAAAAATATTGCCCAAGAAATAGTCGTCTCAAAAGATAACAATTTCGACCTGGTTTACTCTGTTTTAAAAACCTATGTAAACTTCTACATACCTATCTATAATTTGTTTTGGTGATAGTCGCATGGACAAATATACCTACATATATAAAATGGGTAGTCGCGCGCCGTTTGTAAGCACGAGAGGTGAGGATTATGGCGAACCCATTATTCCGCTGTAGGCAATCCTCACCTACGAATCCTACCTCGATAGTTATATCTTCGGAGTTATAATACCTACGACTATTTATTTTACCTTGGTGACATTAAGACTATTTTTGGCATTCTCAAAATTAAATATAAATATGTAGGTATATTGTCACATATGTAGAGGTGTGAATGCTTACTTGGTCCATGAACTTTGTAAGCTTTGTTATCAAGTACCTACATAAATATTTAAGTACCTTGTATACCTACTGTCTTAACTTAAAATATCACTGAGCTTAACCATTAAGTACCCATACTTACCTAATCAGTTTTCTGTTATCGCCGCATAGTAATGTCTCTGATCAGATGAATGAAGAAAGCCGTTAGGGAGATAGTGTAAATAATTATTATAGTAGGTAATACCTACATCTATTTTTTTATTGCAGATACCTAACTCTAAAATTCAAAGAAATGGAGGAAGAATTTAAAAAGAATAAAAATAAGCAGAGCGCTGCGGAAAACATAGACTCTGATGAAGAGGAATCAGACGATTCCCATGAAGGTTCTTCTGAAAAGGAAGATTCTATTGAACAAAAGGACACTAGCCAGGAAAAGGAAGGAGAGGGCGTAGTCAGTGAAGCCAGCGTAGTAGTAGGCTCACCCGGCGAGAGTGGCAAGGTGGAAAGGCTACATGATGACTAAAACATACCTACATCAATATAGTGTTAGCAAAAAGTTTCACAAACGTTCCTTTAACGTATTTTCCATCTGTTGATACTGCTCGCAGTTCTATTTACTACACAGAACAGCTGCGACCTTCCGTTCAAAAATAAGATGGGCCCGTCTGTGACATTATTTGACAAAGAAAAAGATGTAAAGAAATATGTCAATGAGATATAACTAACGGGTTTTCCCTTTTCAGTGAAACTGCAGTATTTAAATTAAAATTAATTAAAGTAGGAATTAATATGCAAGCGCGGGCGGCGCGGCGTATACCTAAACTACCCTGAATCTGTTCATGACACACCTGTATAGCAAATAAGTCTGTATTATTGTTTGAGTTGTATTGTTCTATGCAATAACTGAGTGGAATTTAAACATCACTTAGGTCAAACTGTACTTTCCAGCTGGAACTCATCGTCCTATAATAAGACAGCTGACGTAGTCATCTTTTTCTATTGCTATAAATGTGAGCCAAATTGTGTAATGACAATCCCGTAAATGCAAAAGTAGGAGTAAAGTAATAAACTGTGATAAGTGGAAGGAACTTCATACTGAAAGTCTGAGTAGACGCTTCAGTGCAAATAGCAAGAGCAAGTTGTGCCCGACTGTGTAACCAGATATTATGTGAATGCAGATTAATTTGTATGTAATGTTTTGCCATTATCACTGTATACTTCTCTCATAAATTATAATTAGTATTAGAGAATTAAACTTGCCATATGTTGCCATGTTTAATTCAGTATGAATGTATGTATGTTATGGGCCCCACACATTATACAGTCCGCCGGCATGCGGTCCACTCATAAAAACTGGCGGTCCATTTTTTTTTGAGCGACTGCCGGCGTTCTGTAAATGTGTGGTCCCTTTAGAGTTGAGTTTGAGTCGCAAGTAACTTAATAGTAGATAATGCAAGTATTTATAGATGAATACTCATAGTGATATTTGTGCAATGTGTAAATAAATCACACCTTTTGTATGTTTTGCCATTAACATGATAATTATTGAACTGTGCAATAAAATAATTTTATATAATATAACTCTTTTTTATTATTATTATAAGTCAAAAGAAACACCAGATTGAAGTGATGTATTTATTTAGAGCATTAAATAAGTGAATAATTTTTATAATCATACAAGTAATGTTAATAAACACTTTACTTGTAGAACCCTAAAACATTATGATTACGGCAGCTGCAAAATATTGCACAATCAGAACGAGATATATTTAAAACTACGATAATAAAACAATAACAAAAAAGGAACAACACATTTCAACAATAAAAATATTAACTAGAAACGTGTGTGACTAGCCAAGCACTTTATAAGTTATATCAGATGACTTCACAATGCTACGTTAACTAACCTACATTCTTAGATTGGGACTTATGACATCAATAAATGACTACCTATGAATATTGATTTATAGTATAATACTGATAAATTAATTACTGAAATTTGATGAGATTCAATGAAATATTAATCTGTACCTACATCAATATGACATACAATTGTATTATTATGAATGCTAATATATTGGACCGTTAAAAGCTAGATAATTACTTAGACAATTAAACGATGTGCTAAATTCACATTGCTGTCTCAAAGTACGACACTTAATTTAAAGAGAAATAATTTACAATAGCTTTTCGATTCATGAAACAACAATCAAACAGGTTTTTGTTAATGAGCCAAAGGTCGCAAACATTCAGCATCCAATGGATAATATCTACATTTTTTTAAAGAGGGCTCTAAGCAGTTCCGAATTATATTATTATCAGTAGATTCCAAAAGTCAGAAAATCCGATTGAAAATAGCAAATGCGTACCGATTAAAAATATTTTTACAGGTTTCCTTTATATTCTGGAATGTTGATATTGTTATACTTGCAGTGTTAACAAGTCAAGAGTAGATACCTAATACCCTTAAAGTTACCTATGCGATAACCGCAGACAATATTTATACAAAAATATCATTTATAATTATAATACATAGGACTACTATAAGATCGTGTTTTTTTATGTTAATTTGAATTTTGAACACGCATTAAGTTCCAAGATAATTTTCTACCTAAAATTTTGATGATTATTTATTAATTTACAAATTATTTACATTCAGACCATACCGTCTCCATCTTAAAGTCAATCACATGTTGTTTCCTTTTCAGTCTTCATTCCATTATGTATAATTTGTTAAAATTACATACTTGCAAATAAATGTTTCAACTTGTACACTTACCTACACACTATACACGAAGTTAACATTGAAGGTGTGTGGAGTTTTGCTAGTTACTACAAATTGTAAAGAAAAAAAATTAAAAGTGTTTTAACAACTTGCTTCTCCATGGTAATTTAATAATGAAAATAATACATTTATTTTAGCTCAAGGTTTAGAAATTAAATATTCGTTGACTAAACTGAGCCTAAAATCATTAGATAAGAGCTTTCCAGTATCTTACTGTTTAATTTACCCTGTTAGTTAAAATTAGTTGTAACAAAATTCAGTATCTTACTCATAGAGAACACTATAAATATAATGCACGAAAACGTGCGATAAAACATTAAATATTATAATTACCTAGTAAATCATGCGTGAAGCACGTCAGTGTAACTAAACACTACTCACATATTAACAATAAACAAAGAAGTCCTGCTCAGATGGTATGAGTAGGGGTCGGGGGCGTTTGTGTGCGTGGCGATACTTAGTGCTTGAGCAGCAGCGCGGCGTGCTTGAGCCGCAAGTGCGAGCGCAGCGTGTCGATGCGGCTGTAGGTGGCGGGGCAGTAGGGGCACGGCGAGCGCTGCGCCGTGTGCGAGTGGAAGTGGTGCCAGCGGTTGGACACCTCCTTGCCGCACGACTTGCAGCGCCACAGCGCCGCGCTCTCGGCCACCGCCACGAACATGCTGTGGTACGAGTACGGTGGCGCGGCCGGCACGTGCGCGCGCTCTGCGAACAACAACCCGCGAACGCGCATCACGCCTGGCCGAACTGCACTGTCTCCGCTCTCACACTCAACACAGCACGAGTTCGGTGAGACTCAGTAAGTGTTGTCGCCTTGTTTTGAAGATGGACCATTGTATTTACAGAATGTAAAATCTGGCCCTGTTTAGGGGTTGTACAGTATAAACGCTATACTTTGCGGGTGGGTGTGGAGCATGTGAAACGCACAACTGAAACTACACGGATTTGTAACATACCACAATTTAATGTAAAAATTAGTAATAAATACAACAGATAAATGCAGGAGTTTGCAACATGTTAAAATTGCATTACATAACATCAAACAATGTGAAAAAAAATTGCATTAACTGCTTGCATAAAACAAAATTATTTAAATTAAACTTTTAACGGAGGCATCAAACCAAGACATCAAAACAAAATATTCATAAACAACAAATCGTTCATAAAATTTCATGTAATAATATAACAAGACTATTCGTCAGGTGTGAGGTACACGATTTGACACCCCCTGCCTATTAGTATTACACTATTGTGATATACGACACTATAACAAATTTGCTAATGTTATAAAGAAGAAACAAAATAAACATAACTAGACCATTGCTATCCTGTAAATAACCTTAGAGCTCGTCCTGCACTCCATTGATTCAAATGATAAGATCACATCCTTGTGATACTAATGTAAATTTTAATATACAATAAATTGGAATATTCAATAGATTGGCCAAATAAGTGACTAGGTCTACACAAGACCTCAATTTCATAAGACTAAATTTAGTAATTCGTTAACCTTATGTATAAAATTCCATATGGCATAAAGTTAGCTTTCATTAAGTCCGAATGTGGTCACCATTACAATTATTAAGTTGCATACTTTTTGAAAGCTGAAAAGAGATCAAAGGTAGATATTTTCTGAGCCAAACGGTGTGATTCTCCAAAATATTCTGGCCAGACACTATCGTAGTATCCTAACCTAAAATATCTAAAATAATATTCTATGTTACTAATCAATCAATTTGCTATAGCAAATTCAATATTAAAAATTGGTCTCGAGTGATAGTAATATAAAAATGCATTCACGATTAGATGAAGCGTTTAACGCGTTGATTGGGAGATCAGCACATCCTCGACTCGCTGGCAATGGGACCCGTGACGGATAGCTATGATCTATCTCAACAATAGACGACAACTTGCGCGACAATAAATTATTAAATAGTACACAACTATTACGATTGGCAGAGGTAAACAAGCTAATTATTAATATTACCAGCTATAAAACCTGTACATCACCGTAACCCAAACTGCGATTCACTAAGTAGAAATAGAAATTAGGAGTACTCACTTATGTAAATACAAATAGGTAGTTAGAGTTACTCTCTTCAATGATATTAATTATATACTTTTAAAATATCATTTAGTTTGGTTACGTAATTAAATAACTAGTAATATTGCACTGAGTATGAAATGCTATCAAATAATAAGCGCCCACATTACTATGAACAGTAGGTATAAAAATCTTTGATATCCTTAAAGTAAATATAAAATCTTTATGGAAGAAATGTTTGGTGACTTGATATAACATACAGGGACGCATGAGCTTCGTGCTTATATATAGAGTGGGCCCCTATATTCAATAGTCAATTGTATAATCTAGCTATAAGTTATGACTATTTTCAAAAAATTGCACAAGTGGAATTGCATGTTCACAGCTACTAAACAGCACTAACGCCACAACTTAAGTTATGGAAACGATCATGGATTCACTATTTGGATGTGATAAATTCCTAACTCCATCAATGAACGTTTTATATTTGGTAGGCAAGGATCAGATTCATATATTATGTAAATGGTGTCTTATGCTTATATATTTATGTACTAGTAAACTTGAAGATCTCTGAAAAAATTAAGGTAAAATCTCGAGTGATACTGTAATCTCTAGGCGTGTAACGATCCATGCATTATTTACCCGTTGACCAGACAGATGCGACCTCAACTGGATGCTAGATGCCTTACATTTAATGCAAAGTAACTAATCATTAAAACGTTAATAATATTATAATAGGAGTCGAATCGTAGCGTGTTAACACTCTTGGTTCTAGCACCATTCCTTTTTATCACATTTCAGTTACCGTACCACTCTAAAGTGTTTAGCTAAAAATGTAACAATCTTAAATCTTAATTGAAAAATACATACATAAACGCTAGGTTAGTCCCAATCGTAGAATGCCAATATTAGTTACTAAATGCGCAACCTCCAAACGTTCCGTCCTAACTTATATTAATTGATTGAAAGAGGTCTTTGACCCCAAGCACCGATCACACGAGTGGGCGACGGCCGGCCGGGCGGGCCGGCACGGCGCGTCGCCGGTACCACAACTAAACACCTACCAACGATAAAATAATAAAACATGTTAACATCTCAACTCGATTACTTTTAACCATCAACTCAATATAAACGAAATCAATGTTACTAAATGATGAATCGATTAAAAACAAACAACACTAATAAATCATATTATATATGCAGTTATATAAATATAATAAAAGTATATTAAATCAGACAATAGAATATATCTAAGTATAAAAAAACAATCTCCGTAAATAGATCAACTAGTCTAGTATAAAAATCTTTTCGTATGTTTCCTTAGGCGCTATCCTTTAATACATCACAAATCCTTAATAATTATCCATCTTGCAAAGGCCTCATAGAGTTACAAATGCATCTACACTGAGATTCAGTCAATATTTATACGTCGTTGACCAACGACTAATCACAATCTCTTGCCAGTCCCCAAATATCCTTCTGATGTCGTTCCATACCACCCACAGGATTCAATAACATAAATACAATTAGCTACAGGAAACTCATAATTTCCTATCTAATGAATAAATATAACAAGAAAGTGTGGGCCCGTACCTGGGCCACCGCTAATAGCCAGCATCACTTCGCGGTCGCACCGCTACTCGATATAATGTATATTCTTAATATCTTAAGGTTCCTATCGATACAATATAAAAAATAATATGGTAATAGTAAAATTAACATCATATTATTGCTTTTGCCCGTTCCCGTATAGCGATTGGTATAGAAAAAAATTTGCTTACCTACTACATATGCTTCGAGTCATTATTTCAGTAACATCGACATAGGTACATTCCAGACGAGGAATCTTATACAAGATCACACTGGGGCAAGTCAAACGCACAACCGAGACGTACTAAAACGAGTCGCCCGCCGTGTGCGGGCTACATTAAGAAAGGCCCGTTTAAGTAATAGCACTTCAGCTTAATCCTAAATAGGAAGCGGTTTCGACGCGAGACGGTCCGTTAAAATTTTGACACATCAACAACGACAGAGTCTGAGCTGGCTCGGGCGAGGACGCTCACAGAGCGTCGAGGCCGAGCCAGTACATGGACAATCAATCGAAGCCCGCATCCAGCGGGTTGGCGTACAGCGGCGCGTGCGGAGCTGGCGCGGGCGGTGCGGGCGGCTCGAACTTGCGCGTGTCGGGGTTGTACGCGGGGTGTTTGAACTTGCAGTGCGTGCGCAGGTTGTCGGAGCGCGTGTACGTGGCGCGGCACAGCGGGCACTCGAACCGCCCCGGGAAGTGCACGTGATAGTGGTTGCGGATGTGCGTCACCACCTTGCCGCACAGCTTGCACCGGTGCAGGTTCAGCGCGCCCGCCACGCGCTCGAACGTCAGCCGCATGTGCCAGCCCTTCGAGCCTGCAACCAGCGATCCGTCACTCCCACACTCTCAACACCTCGGCCTCTACTCTGTCCCGTCACGCGGCCGAATGCCGCAGTGCCAGCTGCCACGCGTGCCCCTCTGTGTCACCACGTAACGAGGACTACTATGTAGGTAATCGTGCACTGTTTGAGTGACCGATGGAACTGGGGCATTAGCTACGTGATGCGGGTTATTCCGAGGTTCACAATAAAGTTTTGATAATAATAAACGAGTTTAAAACATTTTGCAAAAACAAGAATTGATTCAAACAATGTTTACAGTATTTTAGCACTATTTAAGCCTTAATAGTAACTGTTAACGCTGTACTATGCCTTTCCTAAAACTATTATAGTATAAAAGCGTTAATAATATTTAATAAAATTGAAAACAAAACTTTTTAATTGATTTGTAACAAAATATTCAATGGAGATCCATGCATAAATGAATCAATGATACTGAAGAAATGGTGTTTGTTATTGTCAGTGTTACGTTTGCATGAAAATTTGTTAATTACTGTCACCAAGCCTGTAATGCAGAAGGCGATTTATAGAGAGAAATAGGTCTGCTATATATAAAGAAAGCATGGATAGAGGATGAAATGAAAAGAAAAGTGGTATAAATAAAGGAATATATTTGCAACAAACACACAATAACGATAGACTTACATACGAATTTAATCGAAGTAAATGGGAAATAAGTTTTAATTAAGAATATTATGTTCCTAAATCACATACACTTCTGGACACATCTATTGGCCCACCTTAGAGTTTAGGTTTCGATGGCCCCTACCGAAATATGATTGCTAGATTAAACAAAACTGTTGATGCAGTTTTAAACCTGATACATTTTACCATCTTTTTCGATCGTATTGTTTTAAATTTGAATTCAGAATACTATACGACATGGAGCTACGCCTAACAAGTCGGATATGCGCCTTGTTAAAGGCAATTGATTTTTGAATAAAAAACATGTTTTATCAAATAAAGGTTTAATTTAATAACGCGTGTTGCCTCCATGGGCATCTACCACAGCTCTCATACGATTAGGCATAGAGTTTATCAACCGCTCTATGAAATTTTGAGGGATCGTCTCCCATTCCTCTTCTATGGCAGTTTTCAACTCCTGCATCGTCTGGGCAACTGGCTGACGAGCCCTAACACGTCTTTTTAGCTCGTCCCACATGTGCTCAATGGGGTTCATGCCTGGGCTTCTGGCTGGCCAGTCCATAACTGTGATGTTCACATCCCGAAGATATTGCCTGACGATGCCGGCCGCATGGGCTCTTGCATTATCATGCATAAAAAGGAAATTTGGGCCCACATAGTCCGCGTATGGTATCACGTGAGGTTCTAAGCACTCACGAATGTACCTTTCAGCATTTAATGTTGGCAGCCGTGGTCCTGTAACAACCTCAAGTTGAGTTTTGTCGCTCGCGGATATACCGCCCCAGACAGTCCATGAGCCACCGCCATAAGCAACCCTCTCTTCAAAGCAGCATTGTGGGAAACGCTCTCCCTTACGTCGGTAGACCTTCTTCCTTCCATCATTGCCATGTAACACAATTTTAGACTCATCAGAAAAGAGTACACGGCTCCAATCTTGCTGTGTCCAATTTAAATGACTGCGTGCGAAATGAAGGCGCGCTGTTCGGTGGGCTCGCGTTAGTTTGGGGCCATTAGCTGGCTTGTGTGGTACCATATCGCGTTCTTTTAACCTTCTCCGAACAGTTCGAGCGCTCACAGATACTCCGTGGAAGTCGCGAAGTTGGTTTTGTATCTCAATGGAGGTAAGGTGACGATTTCTCAAGCTGGTCGTCACGATGAATCGATCCTGCCTTTCAGTTGTGACCCGAGATCGTGGCCTTCCTTGGCGACGAACAAAGCCGCCAGTCTCTAGGTACCTCCGATAAACATTTCGGACCGCAGATCGACTTAAATTAAGTTGAGCACTCACGTTTCTTTGGCTGTGTCCGGCCTGAATAAGTGCCACAGCTTGGGCGGCGACTTCAGGTGAAGTATCCATAGATTATTGATAGAACCTCACCTTAATGTTAAGAATAAGTAATGTTTGTTGCAAAACCAAAGATATCAATCACTTTTTCAAGAATTAAATCCATGTAAACCAATAAAACCAAGTTTTCTTAGTATTCGATTGTTTGATATCAACAAACAGGCTCCAAATTGTCTTTTGTTTCTTTAAATTCTGTGTTCGAAATTCAAAAAAAGACTATTGAATGAAATTGTGAATGTGCCAGGTTCAAAACTGCATAAAAACTTTTTGCTCGACCTAATATAAAATTTTAGCTAGGACCAAACGAAACTGAAAATACAAGGTGGGCCAAAAGATGTGTCCAGAAGTGTATAAGTCAGTCTTGGACATCAGCAATTGTAACTGATATCATTTCATAATACTACAAGGAACAACAAGAGATCATATAGGTTCGTACAAACTTTTGGTTCGAAATTGATTTATAAGGCACCTCAATTGATCTGCAATCTTTTAGATTGTTTAGAAGACCGAGACCAAAAAATGTAAGTCATAAATATGCGACAATTTTGTGCGTCCTGTTGAGAAAAGATCTCCAATCTTTCTTATTATTATCATTATATTTCTATAATGGACAGTAAAACTTGTGAAATTGCATTAAATATAAAATATTATCATTCCAGATTTGATTACAAGAAAAAAAAAATCATTTTTCTAAAAGAGGCTGATCAGTTGAGTTGAGACTATCAATTACACAAAACCTTATCCTCGTTGACAGCAAAACAATTTTTGGTTCTAACTTTAATATCTAATACTGAAATAAATAGTGATATACATTGTTAACACATGAGGTTGTTTGAACACAATGGTACTTTATCATAACACATACAGCACAACAACGTTCAAAGGTTCCATCGTTTATCTTCGGACAAACCGAGCTTTGTCGAATTAAATGTGACTGGTCCAGGGCGTGAGGTAATTAGTGCGTCTATAATAATTTAGGTGGGAATATAAATCAATTTCTATTGGTCGATGGTCACATTTTATTCGCTACATTTCGGTTCTGCCGAAGATAAATGATGGAACCTTTGAACGTAGTCATACTGTAAAAATGATGAGCAACGAAAAAAGATATTAAATTAAGAGCGCCCTTTATATTTTGCGATTTCCTGGCATTACATTCAACACTTTTTTAAGAGCATTGCAAGAAACTCCTAAATTGCTTATGCAAATCACAACTAATCATACAGGAACTTTAAATGAATATGTCCTGTGTTGAACATTTCACATCCAGGAAAGGCGTTTTTCTATATTTCAAAATTATATATTTTTTTAAGCCATACAACTTCATGGAATTTTATGTTTGTAGTAATAATGGTAATTAGAAGTGAAATTAAATTTGAATTGTGTTTGAACAATAATAATGAAAAATGATGAACTTAAAAGAAATCACACCACACCTTAAATCTAGTTACAAAATGTCAAATAAGCGCATTGTGTTACTGTAGTTGATTAGTAAGAAAATTAATAGGCAGGATAGGTTATGTTAACAATTAAAAGTTAATCCCGGAATGAACATTGAAGAATAAAACTATGATCACAAAATGTATGCTGCTCACTCACTCGTTAGATCGCAATACATGTACTAACAATATGTGAAATTAGTAAGCAATGAGATTCATCGATTCTTAGTTGGCTAGCTAACTTAGGAACTTTAACTTAGTTGGCATTTCTTCTGTATATTAGACAAGTTATCAGAACTTAAAACAGAACAATGCTTCATGCGAAGGTGCCTCTTGAGGTTATCGGCTCGAGTGAGCGTGATGGGACACATGGGGCACTTGTGCTGCTCGGGATTGTGCGACTTCATATGCTTTTTTAAATTATTAACTAGTTTCCCGCAAATGTTACAAGACTCGGGAACACTAAACGGTTTGTTGCTTAGTGCCAAACCAAATGACTTGACAATGTTTTCAACACTCGCTAGTTTATTTGTAAACGGTTCCCATGGTTTTTTATTTTCATCAACGCCATTATTTTCACCTGTAAGATACGTAATATCTTCACTGCTGGTATAATAAATTGGCATGCTTATTCTTTCACTGGCACAAGTTTAACTCAAAGCATCAAACACTCTTCCTTTACCTTCCCTAAATCATTCCACGTCCCTTTTGTTACATGCAATCCTAACGCTAATTTTGTCTATAGTTATATCACCCACGGGGTTAACATCAGTTATAATTTGCTTAAAAATTACAAATACATAATATTAGCTACGGTAATCATCTTAATTTGAGACTTAACTAATTGTTAAATAGTGTAAATATCGCACGACCTATGACCCTCGGGGGCGCCAAATCTTTATCGAACAGAAATCTTATGACACCGTTTTCTTCATAAAAAAATAACAGAAAATATTTAAAAGCATACCATACTACGTAGAAAGAAATAAAAAAGCGTCTATGGTTAGTGCAAATTAACAATGGAATGGTAAGCAACAATGAGTGACATGCTGCAGGTGTTATCACATGCATCTTCGTGACCTCAAGTCCAGAGATCCTAACCCAGAATAATTTAAGGAATGGATTAAATCTCTGGATTTGTAGTGTGGTTACATAAAGCAAAATCAATGGGTAAAAAAAAGTAAAAGTTTCAAACGACGTATACACAGGCAATATTAATCTGTTGTCAAATGTTAGCATATGAAACAATTTAATGAAAACAAAGGGTTATGAAAATTATTGGGTCGCGTTTTTAATTTTTAGTGACATTTTATTGTTATAATGTTAACATGTTAACATTTGACAATGATTCTTATGTACAGCACACAGTATATTATGGCCACCAACAAAACTAAGATGTTTGCCAGCTACATTAACGTCAATTTACTGTACAATTCCAGAAATGCTTGGGAGGTAATCATAGGTTTGTAGATAGTTGTGGATAAAAAAAAAACTCACCATCTATGGTGTCTGTCTGGTCTGGGTGTGGTTGCAACATCGGTTCATTGTCGTTGCACTCATTGCTAAGGCTTTGCTGGGTCAGTATTGATGCCATTTCCGTTACTCCCATACCCTGGAATATCACCAATTATTTTATATAAATATTTTATTAACATTATTACTACACAGTGTTAGCAAGTATATCACTTGGAAAGATCTTTGTATAAATTATAATTCATGTAACTGCTAAAATAGGTTTTTAAAATAGTTCCTTTAGTAAATTAAATTATTCTTTGGATGTAACAAAATAAATAAAACGGATCCAAATAACATACTTTAATTTTCACATAATTTACCATTAAAATAGTAGGGGTGGTTTTAAAATATTTACATCGAAAACAGCAAGAATCCTTGCCTAAGTATCATAATTATCTATTTAGGTAACATAAAATATTTTTTATATGCAACTCAACAATTGTTATGACCCTTTTAGGTGTTTTTCTTTTATTTATTATTTTATCTACATAATTATGGAAATGCAAAATCACAATGGTTGTATTATATTATATTTATTAAAACTGGCGCGAGGGAGAATAATTTTTCTTCATCAGTCTTACATTACTGTGTACAATGTTCCAATAAAACTAGAGAATACATCAATTTAAAGGTTTTGCATCAGCATCAAAGTGCTGGAATATGTAGCTCATTCAGCAAAATGCTGAAGTAAATAAATTTGATAAATATTCCAAAAACTATTGTATTGGTTCAGTGTTTCTGTTTTAGTTATTATACAAGTATGACATGCTTATTTAGCAAGCACCTTCTGACATGATTTACTAGGTTTTAATTTAGTATTTCGTCGCCAGGCGTCTCACTACTTGATAGTACATTTATATTATTGGAGTGTTCACGATCTCGACAGAATTTATGAGCTTTGCATTTATCGTGATGATTCACTATTTCTAGCCTAAAGTTCGAGTTGCCTTCTACGAACGATGTCCTGTTGACTGTCAGCTCGTGTGACCATCTTCTACAGTAAGTACAGTACATAATGTTGTGAGTTTTGTCATATTGCAACCACGGGTACAAAGTTAACCAACTAAGGCGGAATTTCCCGCTCTTTTTAGAATTTACAGGAAATCTTCGCGTAGTTTTCGGAGGCACGGTAATCTGTTGGGGCGGTAGAGCGAGGATCGACGCGAGAATCTTGCCATCGGGCCGTTTAATGCTTAGATCCATATACTGGCGGTTAGATTCCTCCGGGTCAGCCGCGCGAACCCAGCCAGAACTCTGCCAACAAAGAAGGAAAGGCTCTGCTTTAAAATTTGTGATGTTATCTTTTATTCAGGCAGATCCCTTCCTTCCTGTTGACAGATCCGCGTATCATTCGAAAAAAAATATCAAAATAACAGAAGAAAAAGATCATCCTCATTAAGATAAGGAAAAGAAGTTCTATCTTCAGCATCAAGCAGAAAGTTAGTCAGATATATAATGAAAATGGAGAGCCTCTATCGGCGGTTTTGATGAGAAAGATTGTTGGTGTTTACCTGGAGGTGCGTCTGGTCGAAGGGCGGCGGCGGGTGGAGGTTGGGCACGTGCTGCGCGTGCGGCACGTGCGGCGCGTGCGGGTAGGGCGAGTCGGGCTCCTGCTTCACGTGCGGCGCTGGCGTGTGCGCGGGCGAGCGCGCCACCGCGCGCTGCGGCGTGTGCGCCGGCGGCGGCGTGGACGGCTCCGAGCCAGACCCCGTCGACCCGCACTTCGCCGACTTCACGTGACCCTGCACGATAACATACATTACTACCGGTTCATAGTCACTTACAGGCAAAATTTCTTTCATGACAGGTCAGCCACAGAGTGGAAGAAGCTTAATACCTGTATCTTCATTATCGCTCGTATTGGTTTATGTTCGCTTTTGTAGCAAGTCAACCAGACGTTAATAGTCCGGCTTACCTCATAGTGCCTGTACGAAAGGTCGACATCGTCTCGGGGTACTGTGGAGTTCTTTCTGCGTCTCTTCTCCGGCGGGATTGCATGCGAGGGGTGTGCGGGGTGCGCGGGCGGCGCGGCCGACAGCGGCGTGTGCGGCGCGGGCGGTGCGCAGTGCGCGGCCGGAGGCGTGGCGAACGACTCCGAACGGGAAAGGTTCTCCGCACTCACTAAAGGAGTTGACCGATCCTCCGACTGAGAATGTAAAATAATACTCTATTCATATGACGTAAAAGTCAGGTTAAACATCGAAAATTAGTAATCGTTACCGTTTGAAACATAGAAGTGACGATTTTGCGAGATTAAGATCCAATTATTTAGTCAAATCTCAACTATTAATAATGCAATCAGAGTTAAATCTAAACAGAAAACAAGAAACAAAAATGAAACCCAGGGCTTATTTCTAACAGAATACGTAGGTCTGTATAAGTTTTTATTGTCTTTACAAATTGAATCCTACAACACTAAATCTCACAACAGCGTCCATATTACAACGGTTTTTATCGAGTTGATGCGTTTATGGATGCATATCTTTTTATTTCCTTGTGTAGAGTAACGGTTTTGTGACGTCATCGCTTTAATTTTAAATTAGGACTATCTTATGAATGTACCAAATACTGTTAATATCTAGACCACCTAAAAACTAATGTTGATTATCACTACATTGGTCCTTTAGTGCTAAAATTAAAATGTTTGATCCAGAGGTCTTTATGCTTTAGGTAAAACTACAGCTATATAAAAAATTTCAAGGCTAACGAGAGACGATAACTAATAAACTGTATAATACGTAATCAATGCGTGCTACTTTTAAGCCTAAACAGAAATCTATATTATTAAGATGAGAAGTTTGTAGTTAAGGTCTACAGGTACATTTAATGATAAGTAATAACCAAAATGATTTAAAATGTTACAAGTTGTTGAACCGACAGTTTCGGTACTCTATCGTTTGTAGGCAACATATACTCAAAGGCAACAGAGTTATCTAATGGGACTATCAATTTATTGGTTTCGTACTCGCATTAGGCAAAAGGACTTACATCGGAGTCGGAATCATTCTTAGGGTCCTGGTAAAACAAAAACAAAACTTGAAAGATGGCATTTACTTAAGCTACACCTAGGCGGGTGTTTTGATACACCGGTAAAACATTGTACTTAGGTAAAATCGATTCTTCGATCTACCATCCACAGGCATAGACATTTCCACTAATAGATTATCAACTGGAATACCTTCTAAATACAAACCCTTACCTGTAAGAGTGATTTAAAGATTACCATTAAATAATATTCAATGCTCACCTTAGGATTCAATGTATTATTTTCTGTCAAACCTCTAACTTGTAAACTTTCAGCAGTTTTTAGGAACATCGGTAGCATATTTTGGCCAACATTCACTTCACCCTGAAATAAGGAAAATAATTAACAATGTAAGTAAGTACTTTTTTCTGGCACTTGACTCGTAATAAATTTTATTTTACTGTAGGTTATAATACCTTGTACATGAAATCCAAAAGTGATTTCATTTCTGAGTATCGTACATCTTTTAGGAATATTATCGGATGTGGATGATGGTTCTGTAGGAATATACTTTCAAAATATGGGGAACATGCGGAGAGTATCGTCTGGTGTGCCTGAAACAATACAAAAAAAAAACACATTTTCACAAGTTTGCTTTAAAAATAGCATGTGTAATTTAAACAAAAGAAATGATGCGGAGATATGTGAAGGTCTTTGCGATTCTGTTAGCATTATATAGAAACAGTGCATAACTACCATTTTGGCAGACCTATTGTTATTACAATTAGGCGGTAAATAATTTTTCATGGACTAGGTTTTCAGACACAGGTCGTTAATATTTGCATGGGGGCCTTTGTAAGGCAATATTATTTTCTTTTTTGAATGATTGTAAGCTAGCAAAGCCTTTCCCATTTATTTCGGGGTAGGCAAATTATTAAATATATGTTTAGGTTAACCGTTTTGGGATTTTGGCTGGCAAGTTTACCTTAAAAAAAACCGGTTATATCTAATCTACTAGGAATAAACGCATCCAAGACATAATCGCCGCAGACGCAGCTTAAGAGCTGATAACCGACTTTTATTGATTTAAACTGAAGATCACGTCTAAATGAGTAGTGTTAATGATTTGGGAAAATATATGTTAAAGAGCATTTTCTTAATAACTTAACACTTATGTGAATATTTTTGATTAAGTTTATATTAATAGGTTGGGGAAAAAGTTCCTTCGCATTTTTTAAGAAAATTCAAAACATTTTTTAATATACATTATTTACATTTATCTAAAGTATGTAGGTACCATTTTGTTCGATAACTTTTTGCCATCTTGTAGGTAGGGACATGATCCCATTGCTATAGAAATTTAGGGACTTCTGATCAAAATACCGCGACAAGTGGTTTTGGCAGTCCTCTCGCGATGTTAACCTGACACTGCCTAAAGAATTCTGAAGAGACCGAAACAGGTGGAAATCTGAAGGTGCAAGGTCAGGACTATACGGCGGATGCATTAACACCTCCCAGCCAAACTCTCTTAATTTTTGCTGAGGGGCTAAAGATGTGTGAGGTCTAGCGTTATCATGATGAAAAACCACACCCCTTCTGTTGATTAATTCCGGCCGCTTTCTCCCAACTTCTTGCTTTAATCTCATCAGTTGTTCGCAGTAGAGTTCAGAATCGATGGTCCTGCCTGGTGGTAACAGCTCATAATGAATAATGCCCTTTCAATCCCACCACACACACAGCATCACCTTGTTGCGAGTTAACCCGGGTTTCGCCACAGTCTGTGAAGCCTGACCGGCCTTTGACCTCGTCCTTTTTCGCAAGTTCTTGTCGTACGTGATCCACTTTTCATCACCAGCTTCTTCAAAACTGGTTCGGTTTCATTACGTCGTAATAAAGAATCACAAATGAGTACACGGTTCATTAGGTTTCTTTCAGTGAGCTCGTGAGGTACCCAAATATCGAGCTTTTTTGTGTACCCAGTTTTTTTCAAATGCGCCAAAACTGTTTTTTGGTCAATTCCCAGTTCTTCAGCTACGTCGTAACTAATGATATGCCGATCTTGCTCCACTTTATCAAAAATGGCATCCATTTTATCCGTAATAGGGCGACCAGAGCGACGTGCATCTTTGACATCAAAATTTCCGCATTGAAAACGCTTAAACCAAATTTGTGTTACTCTCACAGACACTGCACTGGGTCTATAAACATCGCAAATTTTTTTCGCGGCTTGCATTGCATTTTTACCTTTTTTGTAGTAAAATTTTAAAATGTATCGAATTTCTTCATTAGATTCACTCATCTTGACAGTACGAAAAACAAATGAAAATTACACATTTTCCTAATTTGAATTTGGAATTATGTTCTTTAAAATTTAAACTTTCAATGATACCAAAACCAACCAGATACAAATAGTATAGCCAAAGAGATTATATTTTAAGTTCATACATACTATAATGCGAAAAGACTTTTTCCCCAACCTAATACATAGTGTAATTCATTTGTAAAGTTATGTAATCTAACGCGGATAAAATCACGGTGAGAATCACGAAAAAACTGTCAAGCCTATTTTTGTGAAACCTTCAATATTTTAAAGATAATTTAATTATTTATATTTTAGTATACGTGTTTTAATTTGTTTTATGAATAATAAATTAATAATGCGTCTAATTTGGGACAGCGCTCCTTGATGGGCGATTCCTATTACTGGATGGACGTACGACGCGTTGCGTAAGCTCAGCACAGAACATGCAAGCTATGCCGCCCCAACCACTCAAGGCCGTTGGGCATATATATCTGCGTCTTAAGAGGGCTGTCGCATTTTGTAACCTCTCTCGCTCACACGGGACCAAATTTTTAAGAATGTTAAAGGAAAAGATGCTTTTTGAAAAATGTAAGTAATTAATTAGCGAACACCAGTTCGCTAGTTGATTGATTTTATTATTTACTAATAATATTAATTTAATATAAATGTGTTTTTAATAATTATGTACCTATTAAATTAACATTATTACTAGTTCGTTAATTTATTACATTTAAAAAAAAAGGATCATTTCGTTTAACAATCTTAAAAATTTGGTCCCTGTGTACCTATCTAAAATTATAAATATAATTTTAGATAGGTACATTTTCTCTTTAATTGTACCGAAGTAAACATTTTCACTTCGGTACATCTATTGAGAAACTGTACCTATCTAAAATTATATTTATAATTCAGAATCGTTCCATGCACATCTATCAACTATTTGGCCAAAAAACATTTTAAGAATGTAAAGCATTTTTTTTAATAAACATACTTTTGTGTAAAAAAGTAATGATTTGACTACCCCCATTTGTAACAGCGTCCTTAAGCTCGTACAAAGGTTATAAAATTGCTATCAACTGATATAATCAAACTTTGTTCTATTCGATTAATTTCGTTAAGACAAAATTAATTAAAAAAAAAAAAAAAAAAAAAAAATTCTTTATTGTCGCCAGTTAATACATTAATCTTAGAGTATCTAATCTAACATATGCATCGTATTTATGTATTCTACAAAAGGTACTGACTCCCAAACTAAGCTTATGCTTGTATTTTGGAAATCAGTGTTCAGCCGCAGGAAGTATCACATAATAAAATACGAACAAATTGGCTTGAATGACGCTGCAGTAGACTTACAATTTATAATTTATAATTTATAAGATATTTTTTTTTTTTTGTTTTAATTTAATAATAATAGACAAAAGATAATGAGATTTCCTTTCATAACTGTTTTGAATGCTAATGTTTATAGAGGTTTCTATTCAATTATTTCGCACTGATAAAATGCGTCGTCTACAAAGAGTATGGTAGTAGTAGTAATAGCACAGTAGATACTAATTAATCCCGCAGCTTTACTTGCAATGTCTAAAGAGAAAATTCCTATTCAGAATCTCTAAAATATTTGTAACACCAAACAATATTTTTGGCCCTGCTAGGAGGACCTACTCCATAGAGTAGAAGGCAATGGCCTTCGGGTAGGATGTCAAGCGATTGCTCAATGTATAATAATGTAGCCACTACTCAATGTATTCGGAACCTAGATGGTAACCTATTTTTAGGACGATTGTATAACTAGCTGCGCCCCGCGGTTTCGCCCGCGTAGACCGGGATAAAAAAGCTTTCTACATACCAAATTTCATCCAAATCGGTCCAGCCGTTTGAGCGTGAAGAAGTAACAAAGAAACATACAAACACACACACACACTCACAAACTTTCGCCTTTATAATATTAGTGGGATGTATGCGTGTGTTAAGAGTAGTAGGAATATTGTCAATAATACATTTCAATCAACATAAACTAGCTATGCCTCTGCCCACGGCTCCACTCTGTGTGGACTAATTTACATTAAGGCGAAGATAACTGACTTTTAATGACTTTAAACTGAAGATCACGCCTAAACGAGTAGTGTGTGTTTTGATCTGGAAAAAATATAAGATGTTAAATTAGAGCATTTTCCTAATAACTTAATCTGTGAATATTTGAGATTATGTTTTTATTACATAGTGTAATTAATTTGTAAAGCCATGTATAAACCCCCGTTCGCACGCGCGAAATAAAATCGCGGCGGGATTTTATAGCGCACTGGATTTTCAACGCTCTGCTTAGCGCCGAGAGTGCAAAATCCAACAGTTTTTTCGATGCGCTAGAATGTACTCTGTTATTGTTAAGTTGGATTCTCAACGCTCGGCTCAACAACGAGAGTTGAAAATCCAGTGCGCTATAAAATCCCGCCGCGATTTTATTACGCCCGTGCTTACGGGGGCTAACGCGGATAAAAAACTGAGAATCACGCAAAAACTATTAGGCGTATTTATATGAAATCTTCACCATTTTAAAGATAATTTAATAATCTTTTAGTATACGTGTCTTATTAAAATACCTTTCGTTTTTTGTATAATAAATTAATAATGATTTTAATTTGGGACTGCGCTTCTTGATCGGCGAGTTACTGGTTGGACGTACGACGCAATGCGTGTGCTCAGCACAGAACACGCAAGCTAACCACGCAAGGCCATTGGCATATACCTGCGTCTTAAACCTAGTCAGAGAAAATATTAGTAAACTAGAACAAAAATCGCGTAAATCGAATACCGTACGTGGTTATTGAGTTGCAAGCGCAGTAACGGACAGACAGACCGATAGACGTTGCATCTTCTTTGTAGGTAACATGTGAGAAAGTCGTAGTCACACTGTGCGAAGTCATTGTCACGGTAAAATATAAGCGATTTACAATACGAATGATTTGTTATCGATTTGTTGCATAATCGAAAAGTTCTCAAACTCAGGGGGCTACTCGGATAAAATTGAATGGTATCGAACTTTCCTTTTGCAGTACTACGCCTAACATAAAAACTTTCACTCTAAGCTTTATTTTTTTGTTTGTGACTTACTAAGATCCCTGATACCCGATCGGCGTACTTCCTGGGTATGACCTATTTTTATGCACGTGATCTCCAAGAATGTGATTTAAACAAGCATGCTTGCCACCTATGCTTGTTTAAATCACATTCTTGGAGATCACGTTCATAAATTACTAGGTACTCCATTAATATTTGCAAAAGGAACGTTCTATCTAGCATCGTGAATTTGTAACACATTAACTCGTAAGATAGTGGTGAAGCCGATAGCGGTATCAGACTAAACTGTGTAGGCATCAGGTTTACTAGTCCTGTCTTCTATAGACTAACGCCACATTTAATAAAATTTATTTTAATCCGCTATCCAGCACGAAAGTCATATTATTTTTAAGCCTCCAATAAAAACAGCTCGTTTCGGGTATCAGTATAAGATATTTCGTCGCAGCGCTGATTTCTCGATTCCTTAAAGACGGGAAAATTATATCAGTCTTATAATAATTAGTCACTAAAATGTATATTGTATAATAATGACTATGTAAATAACGTAATGCTATCCATAATTACAACTGTTTATACATTTAACAGAAATCGTGCTGGATTTCAGAAGATATATACGTATATTCTGTTTCCAGCGAGGAACGGTAAAATTTACTGTTGTGGCCGTACCAAAAAGGTTTAAAGGAACCCAGTGGTGAGATTTTGCTGTATGTCCGTCTATCTATATGCCAGTATTAAGTCACGGTCGATAATTTAGGCGATATATTTCAACTTAACGACTTTAAAAATAATGATGCAGTTAGAACGTGTTTGTCCATCGAAAACAAAAATCCCAGTTTGATGATATTTATTTTATTTCCTTTTAAGGCTTTTAAATATTGCTAACAGCATTAAGACTACAAAAAATTGTAATTCTGACATTGCTTTTATAATTTGTAGGCAAAATTTATCCGTAAGAATAAGAATAATTTATTGGTCCATTGTTACAAAAAAAATAATAATAATAATAATAATAATATTGGGCGCTTACTGTCACTAGAATAATTAACATATTTATTTGAACATTGGTCCCAAAACTGGGCAGTACCTGTATCTTGGGGTTAAAAAAAGTTAAGTAGGTATTACTAAAGTTAAGCCCCTTGTTCTTTAAGAACTAAAACATTCTACGAACCTATTATTTATTTATATATACTTTATTGTACACCACAAAAATACATAACAAAAAAAAAGACACAAACTACAAAATATACAATGGGCGGCCTTATCGCTTTCTGCAATCTCTTCCAGGCAACCATAGAATGGACAGTGATTTGCCTGGATATGAAATGGGGCTTCTTCTTTCAAACTCAAATCATAATTCGAAATAAATTGACAAAACACTATTTTAACTAAAACAGGTTTGTAGAGCGTTTTAGTTTTTCATGAATAAGGGGGTTAGCCTCTAGCCTAAAAAGGAAAGGAGATAGCGGATACTGTCGCTAGCCAGAACAAGCTTTTTGGTGAAGGCGAAGGAATAAAAAACTACATCAATATTTCAGAAAACTCCTCAATTATCAGTAGCACGTAATAGCATAGTTACTATTTATTTAATAGGTACGGAGATTTCGAACAAAACAAATAGATATAGTAAGTATACAAATTTGCCAGTTCCATTTGCGAGGTCAATTCATGTGAAAGATGACACAGTTAAGAAGGAAGTAAACGCGGAATTGTCGCGACTGATAAAGATGGATGGTGGAGAAAAAACGTATCTCACTGACCCAAAATAAATTGGGATAAGGGTAAGATGGTAATTGGTAGTCACCGAGTAGACAACCAGGACTACTGACGACTCAGACATCATTCCTCTAAGTTTTAATTAATAAAAAAGTACGGTTGTTCAAGATTAAAAACCGGCTAAGTGGGTGTCGGACCACGCATAATGAAAGGTTCCGTAGTTGGGATGAAGAAGGAAGAGTAAGAATTATCCCAAGAACATTAATTTATTTACGTTACACGTCCGTGTTTGGGTCACAGAAATTGATGTGTACCAAATTTCAACTTAATCGGTCCTTTAGATTCGGAGCAAATTGGCTGTGACAGACGGACAGACTGACACGTGAGTGCTCCTATAAGGGTTCCGTTGTTTTCCTTTTGAGGTACGGAACCCTAAAAAAACTACAATTAAAAATCTACAAATATGAAAGGTGTTCTACCTACTTTTAATGATTTTAAACTGAAAATCACGTAAACGAGTTGTGGTAATCATTTGGAAAAATATACTTATGTTAAATGCTCTAAGTAATTTAACATATATTTTAATGTTAATAACTTAATATGTGAATATTTTAGATTATGTTTATATTCCATAGCGTAATTAATTTGTATTGTTATGTGTAACGCGGATAAAAAACTGAGAATCACGCAAAAACTATCAAGCGTATTTTTATGGAACCTTCACTAATTTAATTATTTATCTTTTAGTATACGTGTTTTATTAAAATACCTTTTGTTTTTTTGTATAATAAATTAATAATGCGTCCGATTTGGGACAGCGCTCCTTGATGGACTAGTCCTATTACTGGGTGGACGTACGACGCGTTGCTTGAGCTCAGCAGCACAGAACACGCAAGCTAGCCACTCAAGACCATTGGCATTATCTGCGGTTTAGCATAAAAATTAAAAAAACCCGAGTTAACCCGAAAAAAGTTTAAAACGATCAGTTTTCAAGCAGTCTGATACAGTTGGTGACGGTTTTTATTTTAGTTCAAGTAAGTAGAGACGATCCATTCTAAAAAGGAGCGCCCCTCCACAAAACGTGATTATTTCAATACTTGTGTGCGTGCGGCGACATTACTGTCGACACGGACTCGTCGCCGCACTTAGAGGCCAACTAATCGTGCGATCAGTCCAAGTAACAACATTGTACGGCGGGGAAGCATGACGCTTTGTATGGAATGACACGTTCGCTCTGTCGTGCGTTCGTGTCATTTATACACTAGTTGGCCGACAAATCCGGTTGTTCGGCGTTCGGATAGGGTACCGTTTGCACAAAAAAACCTGTGTTATTGTGTAAATTTTTATGTATGTTAGTAGTAAGGTATTTATTTAATTTAGTTGTCCATATTCATTTTATAAAAACAAAACTAGTGTATAACCACAGTCTACAGTCGTCCGACGAGAGCCCGAGCTGCTTACGTAGTTCGCCGAACTTCGTATGCAGCTCGGGCTTCGTCGGACGACTGTATGATATATAAGACTGTGGTAAAAGTAACTATCACACAACCTAGACCAGTCGATGGACGACTCATGTGGTAAAATCCATCCAGTGATAAACACAATGACGATGATGATGTTTCGAGCGTACAGAATCCCATCTAGATAGATACGTGTGAAAACCGTACTTTGCTGTCGCACGGTCTTATAAAATCGGCCAAGTGCTAGTCGGAATCGCTCACGAAGGGTTCCATACCACCGCCACGGACTAGAACTAGTCTGTGACCACCGCACAAAGTTTATCACTAAGTACCTACATTTAAAAAAAAAAACATAAAAAAACACGTTTCTTGTATGGGTTTCTGATGACACTAGGACAAACTTAAACTGAGCTTCACAAGTTTGTAAACTGCTCACATCCTCAATCTTGTGCTTTTAAAGCTAGTACTCCTAAAGTTTTGTCAAGGAAAGAGATGTAAATTATTTTGAGTTGAGTGGAATTTAAGGCTTATCCCCAAAGAGCTTTTTCATCAACACCCGTTTTGTGGATAAGCCATGAACACCCAACCTTGATTGCGCTAAAAATTAAATAAGTAGCTATCTTTTAATGTGATTTCGTTACTTACTATATTATTTTTAAATCTATATAAAAAAAATATTTCATGTTTGTTTAATGTTAGTTTAAGCCCTTCGTAAACTTGTATTAGCCAAACACGATTTATTTTATTTAGATTCCTGACCTCTTTCTGCATCGTGCGCAAAATACTTGGAATCCACGGGATTAAAACTGTTAGTCCCGCAAATATCGGGACTAAAATTATTTTGCGGCATTCCTTTCTCTACATACCATTGATCCTATATTTTTTTTTAAATTATTGTTTAGTTATTTAAAAAACTGAAGTGGTGAGCAACTTTTGTTGCCGACTGTACCCTCAATCTTTGAGAACGCGAAATTTATACTAACATCTAGGCTTTATGCTGGAAGTCTCCAATATTTAAATTTCAAATACAGTTCTTAAGAAAGCGATTAACAATATTTTATCACTTGAGTTTTGGTTCAGAATATATTTTTAATCTAAAACAGTGCCAAGGTTTGTTTGTTGAAACATTCCTTTAAAAAATCTGAATTAGTGAGCTAGCTAACCACACATTTACTGTTAATACTAGTGTCTAGAATGTCTAGAACATTCTAAACCCTAAAACCTGTTTAACAACTAAATGAAAAATTAGAAAGTTAAAAAACATGCAGATCTTCTGCAGACTCCTTTCAACCTACCAAATAAATTGCATTTTATTAGCATAAAACTTTAGCTTTCATAGTTAATTGTTGAATTTAAATTTAAATGGCATATAAAAGAAGTTGCTAGTCTACATGTGTTAGTGACCTTTAGATCTAACATAATAAAATTCTTATTACTATTCATGCCTACTAAATCTAAGGGCAGTTTGCACACTGACCTAATGCCACCCAAAATACAGGAAATACTTTGGTGTCATGTATAGAATTAGTGGTATCTACTAAGGTCATTATTAATACAATTAACATACCAATACAACATACAAAATAATTTAGTTGGTCAAATGTAAAATGGTTTTACATGCTTCATAATATTCTATTTAGTCAGAAACATGCCTAATTTGTATTTTAAAATATATGTATTCCACTTTAAAAAACCAATTTAGGAAAGAATAACCTTGCAAAATTAGCAAATATTTAAATATCTACAATGAAGACTACCTTGACTTGATGGCCTAAGGTAGCAATTTTGACTGTAATGACAATCAAGATTTTGTGTCTTATCTTCCTCCATCTAGTTGTGTAGGCACATATCATTAGACACTTTTATTACTGTCCTTGGAATTAATTAGTCATTTGCAATAAACCTGAATAAAATACTACATTAAATCAAACAAATACTAGTCTAAATATTATAATATAACATACAACCAGAGAAAAGATAATCCAGTTGAGTAGTAGTTCCAAATGAACTGAACTACTACTCAACTAGAATATTTTTAATTAAAGCCATGAAATGTTCAGAGGCCAATACCTTTATCAAGAAAGTTATAAACACAATCAAAAGAATTTCCTATGACGCAAACATCTAAGAATATTCTCAAAAATAAAATTAAAAGCTGTATCTATTTAAACAAAACTGATATTTATTGTAACTGAAAGAAAAAATTAAATGCAAGAAAAAAACATTCAAAAAGCATTGTCAACAATAGGTAATAACACACAAGTGTATTACTCATGTTTGTTTACTATTTAATGCATTTTGTTGTGGCATAATAATAAACTGTTGCATGTGAATGCAACAAACAGAATATCAATATTTACATACACTTCCTACTGTGACATAACATTACTATGGAGATTGTAATAAGTTAACTTTTTAAAACAACTGAATCATGTGACTAGATCTTCTAACTAGTCACTCAATATTTCAATATAAATGATGAAAACCAGGACTTAAGGACAGCAGTAGTTTTACAGCCATCTCTCTGAGGTAGAGAATAACATTTTAAAATAATGACCCTAGAACTTACAAGTTACCTTATGAACAGGTGAGAAACATGTAGTAATAAGTACCTTGACTTGTTCCCCATCACATGCAAGGGTGACATCGCATAAAGCCTCTCTTTGTAGCAGGCTCGCTAGCACATCAGTCAGGTTGTTCGGGTGGTTGTTCCAGCGCAAGCAGAATTGCTGGTCCATCGTTGGTGCTAATGTCAGTGACCGTGCTGCAAATAATTATCATCACTATATGGTTGAACAACATTACTGTTACCTACTTAAACAGAACCATGAACAATACACAAACAAAAATTACAAGGTTATATCAATGGAAGGACTAAAATTTAAATTCGAGAACAGTTGCTATAAACGAACCTAGATTTGCATCACTTAGTGTTTATACAAGTGGTAATTAGAGACGTGCGTCGGTTATCAAATTTACATTAAGATACTATGTGCAAAAAATTGGCGGCCATAGGGCCTAGATAGGAGAGCGGAGAGATAAGTGACATCAGCGGCTCGAATTAATGGGGGCCGCGGGCAGCGAGCTTACTGTACTCCACATTGACAGTTAGCCCGCCGACACATATCTACTTGTTGCATGCTCCAAACAACACCTATACATTATGTAATTTAGCTCCAGGAGCCAGATCGCGGGGCCACCGACCCTACGGGACGCGGAAACCTCTAGCCGCCTCTATAAACGAGTTTAAAAAAGTAGTACCGCTCGCCAAAAAAATCGCAACATGCTGACACCGTTATAATCGCCAAGCTGGATGTCCCAGTTGCTAGGTCCATATGAGTGATATGAAGAATTTTAGGATGCACCACTACTTGTTGTTTATCACAGGTCATGCCGCGTGCCTAAAAATTGGCAACCGAAGATGTATGGGATTTCTAAACGCGTAGTTGTGTCAACTTTGGCTATTCGTAGCGCCATTTGCCGATCCCGTATCACAGAATCTAAGAATTTTAATATCAATAAACACCAAATACTTCGCTAATCACACAAATAATTCACTCTCACAAAACAAAACGAAATCCCAGACGCGATAAGTCAATAATTCCTAACTCACCATTTGCAAAAATTTTGCCATCACAAACGCCACCCGACCCCTACCTTGCACTGTCTTTTTGACCACACACACATCTCGATTTCCGTGTTCACTCACGGCCTTCGGAATATCTTTCACATCAATCGGCCAGATTCGCAACGCGAACTTCATGCGTTTCTCACTTTATGGCGCTAAATTCAAATTGTATAGTCTGAATTAACAACGAATAACGAATATTATAAGCATTAAATAGTTCAAAAGGTATTTAAACGATCGACAATACATACAATAACCCATTGATTAAGTAAAATTGATAAATATTACTGAATTAACACTATATTTACTATAAATTCCGGATCCATAGATATTATTTGGCAAAGAGGTTATGACGCGGAAGCAACGCTAGTATTTGAAAATATAGGGCAAATTCTTCAATTACTTTAGCTTATTTCATTTATTATATTACCAATGTATAGCATTGCATTGATTTTATATAATTATGTGAATGTAATAAACACATTTATTAATTTTAGCATTGGCCTTGACATTATTAACACAATTTTTGCACATGCACATCCGACTACCTAGCGCCCTCTACACTAGCCTCTTCCACAGATAGAGGAACTATTTGGAATTTTTGTGTTGTTCCATGTTTTAGAAAGATGGCGCTACTCTACCATTACAAATAGGTTTTTATAATCTAGTTACTACCTATCAATAGTTCAATGATCCCACAATGCATGTACACGTACAGTCAGTGCCATAAATAAGTTGTTTTTATTAGATGAGCATAAGAAAAAGCTTTGTAAGTATTAATTATGTTTTTTTATATGTTATGTAATTTATATTTCACTTGACTACCTTTACAGTTGATAGCAGGTACTTAGGTACAGTAAGTGCGGGTTACTTTGACTCTAGGGCATAACTTTGGCCCAAATCGAGACAGATGTTTACTGTCATTAAATCCACACAAGGTTCCGCAAGTACGCGTCTATATCACCATCTAATAGTTACCGAAGGACATACGACGTTCGGTTGTGTGGTCGTGACACTTCGGGCAGTTTTACAGTTGTCTCGATTTGGGCCAAAGTTATGCCCTAGAGCTTCGATCAATAATAGCACTAGATACAGGATCAGGAACAAAAATAAGTCGCTGTAGTGGCCACGTTTACACACACATAAACATTTACATTTGTTACTACGAAATATAGAAAAAAGTTTTATAATATTTACAACTTCAATTCATTATAAACCTTAACAATCAAACATAAAGTTTAATTACGATTGCAAAATATTTATATTTAAGTCCTTCTATCATCGGAGAAAGGTAAAAGCAATAAATTAAAAATGTCGCTTGAAAATAATATGTCATTTTTATAATAAGTACAAAAATATTTATTCTAAAGTGTATTTAAAACTTAAGCAATAAGGTTAAAAACATTTTGTTGAAAATTTTGTGCTTACTCTATTTTGGAACTAGACATAGTTCTTGGTGTTGACATTTCAATGCTCAGAACACAGTAAGTATTGAAAGATGTAGAGTAGCAGAATAATAATATATTTTTTAGGCCAAGGTTCGTTTTATATGGTAGCAAATATTTTTGACCGATTTTTAAAAGTAGAAGGAGTAAATTAGTACAATAGTTATTTTAATTTTGATTATTAATTTGATAATTAATTATTTTAATAAAAATATTAAAACAAATTGTTGAATTTTTACAAGGTTTATACAGGGTGTCCCAGAACTCAACGTCAAGCCGAAACGGGGCGACAGGATTGATTGTAAACATCATGAGAAAAATCAGAAAAAAAATCTATCCCATGCAGTTTGTAAATTATGGGCATTTAAGGAAAACCTAAAAATTTGGTCAATCTGTAACCATTTTTCGGTTATTGCGGTTAATTTTTATTATTTTTCTTCATTGAAACTTTGGAACCGTAACCCTAAATAATATTTTTAAGAATCACAGTCAAAAATAATGACACAATTGCCCCAAGTTTCCTAGAAGATTATGACCTTGTTAAACTATGAATTTAAAATTTTCAAAATTGGTCGACTTTGAACGGCCCTCCTTTAAAAAAAATGTACTAGACTGCCTTGGCAAGTGCCACTAAAAGTTGGCGCATTTAATCAGAATTGTAAAATGGTAAAATACTTGTTAGTTTCATACTAAAAAAACGAGTAAAAAAATAAAAACCTCAAGTAACCCGATTTTTGCTAACCCATTTTACTCAGTTAAAATGTTTTTTATTCGCACAAGCTCTTGGTAGGTTCTTAATTTTACGGCAAAATGATGAGAGAGATGGATAGTGGACATGTTTACGCAGTGCAAGTAAGAGATTTCCTTGACCAGGAATATCCGGGAAGGTGGATTGGACGTTCAGGCACTATCTCGTGGCCAGCCCGTTCCCCAGATTTAAATTCCCTGGATTTTTTTTTGTTGGGGCGTTCCCAAAGAAAAAGTTTATTCAAAGCCCATTGAGAGCGTAGCCGAGCCGCGTGAATGAATTTCTCAAGCTGCTGAGGACATCAACTCTCGAACCGGGCATATTGCCCGGCTAATACGTAGATCTTTTTTAAGAAGATATAGGGTGTGTATTGAGGCTGATGGTAAACAATTTGAACATTTGTTGTCATAAAAAATGTTATTTCCATATCTGACTTTTATTCCAATAAACCTAAACTAAACTAGGTCAAGATTTTTCATTATTTTATTAATTTTACTTACTTTTGTTGACTTTGGTAAAAGTGGCGTCACTATCTGTCTCTCTCACTCATGGCAAACATGTCCACTATCCATCTCTCTCATCATTTTGCCATAAAATTAAGAACCTACCTTCCTAGCTTGTGCGAATAAAAAACATTTTAACTGAGTAAAATGGGTTAACAAAAATCGGGTTACTTGAGGTTTTTATTTTTTTACTCGTTTTTTTAGTATGAAACTAACAAGTATTGTACAATTTTACAATTCTGATTAAATGCGCCAACTTTTAGTGGCATTTGCCAAGGCAGTCTAGTACATTTTTTTTAAAGGAGGGCCGTTCAAAGTCGACCAATTTCGAAAATTTTAAATTCATAGTTTAACAAAGTCATAATCTTCTAGGAAATTTGGGGCAATGGTGTCATTATTTTTGACTGTGAGTCTTAGAAATATTATTTAGGGTTACGGTTCCAAAGTTTAAATGAACAAAAATAATAAAAATTAACCACAATAACCGAAAAATGGTTACAGATTGACCAAATTTTTAGGTTTTTCTTAAATGCCCATAATTTTCAAACTGCATGGGATAGATTTTTTTTCTGATTTTTCTCATGATGTTTACAATCAATCCTGTCGCCCCGTTTCGGCCTGACGTTGAGTTCTGGGACACCCTGTATATTTCTTCTCCTCTTTCATTCGCGACAATAGATACCCATTCTGCATTGCGAAATGGGTCACTAGGAAATCTACAAACAAAAACAACATATAAAGTAACAATACTACTCCATGCATTTCCCTGTTCCCGAACAGTCGATGTTTGAAATAAGACCACAAAAGTATTTGTGTTTTTATTTTTCGGGCCGTTTTTGAAGCGCTTATCGGGAATCTAGTACTATTATTGATCGAAGCCCTAGAGTCAAAGTAACCCGATCTTACGGTAGATATAATAGGTAATTACCTACTTAACTAGCAAAAGGCTTTCCTATTTTTTTGAAGTATAGTAGGTAGATATAGAATGGAATAAATCTGGGCACTCACGGTCAGTCCATCGCGCCAAATGGCGTGATATACAACATCCAAAATTTGAACGTGAGTGTCGATTGTTCAATCCATATTTTGACGCGACGTCAATCCACGGATTTTCCGTGCGCACCGTAAATCCTTATAGCCTCACGCGCGTTTGGCGTCGCGCCATTTGTGCGAAAACCGTGGGCCACGACCGACGTGGTGGCATCGCGATACGTGGCATACGATTATGCTCCTTATTTACAAGGTAACACGAATCAATTTTCTATGCAAGTAGTTCTATGTTAGTATTTTGACGGCGCCCATCCATTTGATTTAATCCAAATGGACTGACTGTGAGTGCCCAGCTTTACTAGCCACATACTGTAATGATCACATACTGTGATGATAATTATTGGGATATGATATTTTTTATCTGCGTCCAAAATTCTTATCTACCTACCTAAATCTTACCTACCTAGGTATATTAAAGCTGGGCATCACGGTCAGTCTATCGCTCCAAATGGCGTGATGTACAGTCAAAATTTGATTGCGAGTGTCGATTGTTCAATCCATATGTTGGCGCGACGTCAATCCACGGATTTTCCGTGCGCACCGTATAGCCTCACGCCGTTTGGCGTCGCGCCATTTGTGCGTGAGTGCGAAAACCTGGGGCCGTCATCACGATACGTGCCATACGATTATGCACCTTATTCACAAGGTAACACGAATTAATTTCCTATGCAGGTATTTTAGAATTTTGGCTGCGCTTTCTATTTGATTTAATACAAACGGACTGACCGTGGTGAGTGCCCATAAACTACTGGCGTACATCCTTTTGCTTTCATCCATTTGATTTAATCCAAATGGACTGACCGTGAGTGCCTAGCTTTACTAGACGTAGTAGCCAAATATATAATTATGATTGTGTAGGTGGGTCCATCTTTTTAGTAAAAGTTTTCCTTTTATAGGTACCTACTTAGGTACTTAAAGACAATTTAGGTTCGTGTTACAATTTTCTACGCAGGAACACCCAATGCGTTCTACCTAATCATGGGTAGGGTTATTGAACTTGACAGTAGCTCAGTGAATTTGGCGTAGGTACTTACTAGTCTACTCGACAAATTGGTGTTGTTACTCGTAGAAACCTAAAGCGTTTTTTTTTTCTGCTCATACAGTTATCTATGATAAGTGCCTTTGTATTTATCTCCTTAGAAAGTAGATAGAAAGAAATACAGAGGTCACATGGAGGTTAGGATGAAGGAGAAAATTAAACAAAATATAAAATAAATCATTGGCTTTAATCTCAAATAAGTACTACCTAACGCACCGTTCAGGGATCGGTTTCCGTAAAGGTTTCGACCTAAACCTAGAGTTAAAATATAAGTAAATACAGGGTGGCAGGGACATGGACGCGCAACCTGTTACTCCCGCCTATATACGATTTAAAATTACCTAAGAATTCCGAATTAATAATTCAGAACCTACATGACTCAGGACCCAACTGAGTTGAAATTTTTCGTCCTTGTGTAATTTAAAAAAAATCTGCTGTTTCTTAAAAAAAGTGCAATAACTAAATGCATGGAACAGCTACTTTTTGAAGTGATAACTTCTTTAGGCGCGTTGAGCAATTTTAAGTGAAAACTTTTTTAGGTGCGTTGAGCGATTTTTGGTAGGGACAAAAGTGCAATGACTACGCGGTCAAAATGTCAGCAAATTTTTTTTTTTAAATAACTTACTTTTAATTTCAACGCAGGGGATCCAGAAACTGAATGATTGTACGCACAGCTACAGATAAAGCTATATAATTCCAGTATAAGCTGATCTCGCATTGTATAGGATTTCCTTACAATGAGAGGTCAGCGTAAACTGGAAATGTATAGCTTGATGTGTAGCCGTGTGTGAGCCTACCTACTATTAATTCATGGTAACAGGTTGCGCGTCGATGTCCCTGCCACCCTGTATAAGTTGTGGGTTTGAGAACCGGAACCCAAAGCTGTGTAGGTAGGTAGGTAATCGTTTTGAAGCAGGTTTAATTCCAGTTTTAACACAAACTAGATAACATTATAGCAAAATATCTGTAGGTATTAACGAATCCGTGGAGTGCCGAAATGCAAAATCTACAGTTAATTCTTGGAAGTGGATGCCGATACCTACAAAAAACTAAGTTCAGTCATAAAATTGCGAGATGAAATAGGCAGGCAAGTTCAATAAAACCATATTTAGGATAACTGTTCCTAAATATCGTTGTAGCTCATAACTTCATGCTAAAGTGAGTATTAATGGTAGCTGTACATAAAGGTACCTATCTAAATCAGCATGTATTTTTCAACGCATTGTATTTTTAATTTTGTTTTGTTTTTCTTAGGGCCAATTTGACCAAAGTCGGATATCTTTTATCCGTGGAATAAAATCGACGACTGACAGTTTTTGTATGGAGAAACTGTCAAAAATTCAAAATTTTTCGAATGCTAGACATAAAGGTACAGTTTACTTCCTCTATTTCCGTTCGATTTCCGGTTACTTGTTTCAACCGGGTATCGAACCGACGAAAGGCGAAACCTTTCTATGGTAGGTACTAATAAAAAGAGTCAATGATGAGTAGTGATGAGGATCGTATCTTGAGAAACTTTGAATTTAAGTTGAAGGAAAACACGACCATTATGAGGGCCAAAACACGATTGACACAATTTGGTTCGATACAATAAAATCGCAGTTTCCTCAAAATTTCCAATTTTTTTTTTTTGTTTTACTTATTCGATTTTAATTAAAGCAATTTCAATAAAATATCGTCTACACGTACGTTCACCATTAAAGACATAAGGGGTTTATGGGTTTATTTTAATGTAACTGAGCTCATGCTCCGTTTGGACATACCAATGGTCCAAACCCCGATACGATACTATTTCTCATTGGTTTGATAAATTATATGTAAGTACCTACCTACAGGGTGTACGACATCGACGCACAAACGGTTACCATGAATCTAGCACATGATTTTAGACCCCTAGGATTCTAGGAAAGAAATAATTGGTTGGTTATTTTATAAATATCTGCTGTTTCATATAATAAATAATAATAATAAAATTTATTTATTTCCAAAAAAGAGAAGGTTACAGACATATATAAACCTTGGTTAACAAAAAGGTAGTGGTAGGAAGCAAGTACGGAGGAATAAGCTATGCTGTAGAAATCTGTAAACAATACCTAATTGGTGAGCCCTGCCTCTTAAACTAGGGTTACCTGTATCTTAAGAGACAGTGTTCAGCTATGGGGTTAATGCAATAAGATTTATACAACTTGTGGTTTGTGTCGATCTAACTAGTGATTATAATTTTTAGTTTAGTTTAGTTTACAAGTTTATAATTAAAATAAAGAAGGGAAAACAATTTAATGCATGCAAGAGTGTGTGTGTGTGGATGTATGTGTGTGTGTGGATGTATGTGTGTGTATGTTTGTGATAGTGTGTTAGTGTAAATTGTGAGATTTGGTGAGGGTAGCTTGTGAGTATAAACTAATATATTAATATTAGTATATATATATTAGTATATTAGTATTATTATTAAGCGATGTATGTAAGTAGTGATTCTGTTTGTGAGTAATCCTGTTGAAGTAGCCATTCTGTGACCTTGGACTTTAATTCATATCTATTCAGGTCGAGTATGTTAAGTTCTTTATGAGTTTTTTTGTAAATGTGTGTGCTTATTGTATAATATTGGTGTCTGGCAAAAGAAGTTTTGTGCCGAGTGCCTGAGGGAATATTGGTACGTTTTTTGGGATCAGACGGGGGGACGCTAGCGTGTCTTCTAAGGACAGATTGAAGCACGAAGAGCTGACGGACTGTTAGTACCTTGCAATCCAAGTATAGCTGTTTTGTAGGATAACGATATGGTTTTCGTAGCATCACTTTCAGTATAGCTCTCTGTGCCCTTTCCACTTTAATTAGACTAGTTTTGGTTGCACCACCCCAAACAGTAATGCAGTACCCAATAACGGATTGACACAGAGCATAGAAGACCATTTTCAGTGTATCAGGGTTTGCCGACTCTCTAAGAGATTTAAAAATATGAATCAATCTCATTGTTCTAGAGGTGAGGGCGTTAAGTTGTTTATCCCAACGTAACCCTGCGTCTATTTGTACGCCAAGATATCTTACACTATCAGTTCTTGTGAGTGGTGGACATTGACATGTAGATGACAGCTGTGGGCAAGTGTGACCTATTATCGAGAAAGTGTGATCTGGTGCGGTGTTAGAGCGGATAGAGAATGGGATGTAGGATGTCTTGTTATAGTTGAGAGTAAGCAGATTTGAGTTGAGCCATTTTATTACTTTGGATAAAGCAGATTCTGCATTACATTTAACGCTATCCCACGTTGCTCCGTAAGCTACAATCACGGTGTCATATAAAATGCAATACACCGCCAAAATGTATGGAAGAGATTTTTTTTTAAACTTGTTTGAAACAGATCTTAACTTCATCATCTGCCTAGCCTTTTCCCAACTATGTTGGGGTCGGCTTCCAGTCAAACCGGTTGCAGCTGAATACCAGTATTTTACATGGAGCGACTGCCTATCTGAATCCGAAATCCACAACCCAGTTACTACTATATATTACCCATATTTACGATACCCCTTGGTAAGACTGGTTGTCAGACTTTCGGGCTTCTGACGACCCATAACGACTGTCAAAGATTCACGAATGACAGTCGGGACCAACGGCTTCCGAGGCACGGAGGAACCTCGGTAGAGTAAATGTAAAGATGTTCGACCCATTACGACATTACGACCCATTTACGGACCAACCGTGTTAAGCATGACCCGTGCGGCTGTTATTACTTAGCCACGAGCACGAGAATGTATTGTGTATACCTACCTACCATCATCTCATTGAGGTAAATACGCTCTTACGATGTTCCCTACTTGTCATCTCTGCAACGTGATTCGAGTCAGCTCAAGTCAAGTGTTCCATTCGTGTCTACTGTCTCTAAGGAGCGTTACACTAGCCAATGCAGTGGACGACGTAACATTGAGATGAAGGAGATATCTGGTCTGACAATCGAGCTTCACTATTACTGAGGACTATAGAAATATACGTAGGTACCGATACCCACCCTTTATGTAGCTTAGAAACTTAAAACTACCTTAGTAGATGTAGACGGGGAAAGGAAATGTTTAGTTTAGACAAATTATTTAATAATCTTTAATGTTTTGCTACTATTTGGGAGTCTTTCAAGTTTTCAGCACGGTAAAGGCTCCTGCAGACATGCGCGACGTGACTCCGGTCCGGTAGAACAATATTGTAATGAAGTTTTCATAGAAATTGTTCCACTAGTCGCGTCGCGCCGTTGCGTGGCGCCTGTTTACGTGTACGATAGGTACTTATAAGTATCACTGCGATTGGCGCGATCCCAAGAAGTTGTCAAATTGTGGGAGCAGAGAATGAAGATCCTGGTTATGCTTGTGGTCACGGTTTATTGTATTATGTAAAGAAAAGCCAGTGAATGATCTTTGATACCGCCCCAGTGCGAAATGTCCGGGAAGCATATCAGTAAAGTCCAACAACTTAGTTTTGAATGTGGCTTCTGATTGGTCGTTAAACTCCCATAGTAGCCTTTGTCTACAAAATCCACCAAACAACAAAAATCTTGCTTAGATATCGTTGGTTAGACGTACTGAACGCTGCCGAGTTAAAATTTGTCCATCTATTTTAATGGGACCTTATAATAATATGTATATAGACAATTACCTATGTACTACAAAGAGAGACCCAGGTCCATACACAGGCGAACAAATTGCATCGTGTCCATTTGACGATTATTGATGTTCTATTGAGCAGTGTCCTGAAAACCCCAAAACGCGCAGGTACATAGCAGCAATTGCGTATTTGTGTGCCCATCTAATAGAGGCATGTGTTCAAAGCTGTAAGATCAAATAGAAACGTATCTAGCAATTGAAATGGAATTTTGCTCGAGTGTTGTGAACAACAATCTGTTCATTACTGCGATGATGAGAGTGGCTGTCCGTGTCACTCGGTAATGTAATGCAGTGCAAATGAGTCAATCTCCACGGGGCCGGGTGGTCACAGCGCCATTAGGTAATCGATTCGTTGTCAACCCCATCGGCATCTAGGCTTCCACATCTTTAACTGGTTGAGTAGTGGTGCAAGCTTTCTATTGATCACTAAGTATTACGTGAAACAATTTTATTTTTAATTAGAATTCTATACAAAAGAATTTCTTGAAAGTATTCTCAGGTTTCCAAAATTCCCTAGGAGTAGACTAAAGGACTTGTCTACCTTGTAATTATATTGTCAAAATCCCATTTGTATCCAACGAGCAACATCTGACACGGCATGACACCTGCGATCTAATAATGACGTGAGAGGAAAGTCGACCATTGGCGCACTTAGTTTTCCAATCTAAACAATAGAAATTCAACGGGTGCACGACCCGCGGGACTGTGATCTATCTCTATGTAAATTATGCGGCAAATAACACCGCCTTGCGTTCATCAGCTCGCGCACGTGGCATCGAGGCGACGGCGACGACTCGGCGCGACTCATTTTTTTATATCACAGTCAATCAAACTTCCTAGTTTGGAGGACGACGCTTTAAGGGATTCCAGTTTTAGCTCGATTATAACCGGTGCCGGTGTCTAGACACAAGTACGACTAGTTAATGTCCTATCATAGAGGCAGCTCCAACTTTTGGTTTGTTATTGCAAAATATTCCGTAATTATTCGTAAGATTTACTTACCCGTGCATGTTAGGAGAGAATAAATCAAATTCGCAGCTGCTATAAGCGCTAAGCGAAAATATTTGTTCTTCCAAGTTGGCTTGTCATCTGTTCTCAGTTTCTTCATCATTGATGTTGAATCTAAGGCAAAAAAAAAATTCGCTTGGCGATGTAAATGTGTTTATACCATTCCCCTTATAAAAAGCTTATTTTATTCACTGAAAACAGTGATTAAAGAATTGGAGCAGAATGTAAAAAATGCAGAACTTATTGCATTTTTGAAAAGAATGTCAGCAGGGCACAAATCAAAAAGCCCAATAATTTCGCCCGCTAACATTAAGTAAAAAGTTTGTTAATGAAGTTTCGGACTGCAATTTTCTCGCTGCAAAAGTAATTAAGTAAATAACTGTTGTAATTATGTTATGTGCACACTACCCATTTGTGAAGCTTTCGGCTTAGTACCTACTTAGGCCCTAGTCTAACTTAACATATTTTTTTACAAATCTCTTTTCTATGTAGGTATATATTGTTTATACGAGGGGGCGTTTTTGAGTTCGCGGAATGTGGGGGAGAGGATAACAATAGGTCATTATCGGAATGGCCACAACTTCAGCCACTCAATATTAGTATAAATACCAGGTTTTATCTTAATTGGATCATTGAGATTCGACGCTTGGCTGCCGTTGCGAGCGGTTGTGTGCTGCCGCTCCCTCCCGCTGCCCCGGCTCGCTGAGTCATCGCTCCCCACCCGTCACTGCGCTGCGCTCTCGCGGCGCGCATCGTAGTCGCCCCGACTACGTCCGATCGTTCGACGAATTAATTATTTATTTAATTAATTCCTCGACTTACGATCACCAAAGAGTCTTTTTCAAGACTACTGTTTCTTAATAGTTATTGTCAAAACGTGTGTAGCTGCACTTTTGGCCCCTTACGGGTAAAATCCACAGTTTCGTGGTCCTCGGTGGAAACCTTACGGTGCCAACGTAGCCGAGTGGGGTGTTGACCCAACACACCCGCCGAACCCCTTCCGGGGGAGGCAGACAGTTGGACGGGTCCCAGTGTTAACCGGCCTTGGGGGATCTCCTAGTCGGCACTGGTGTACTGTTTTCCTTCCACAGCTTGCACCTAGTGTCTTTAGGGTGTGTCTACACCCTTCGCGCTAGTGGTAGTTAGGGCCCCGTCGCACAATAAGACTGGCGACGGGTTCTCAGCTAGGGCTCGCCAGTAGGGTCAGGCCTCCCTGTCGTCACCGGCAGGGAGGGTTAGGCACCCCCGGGCTGTCCCACCCGGGGTGTTAGGTGTTAGGACTGGTTAGGGTTTTACGTTTCTTTTGCCATGGCAGCGATGGCAAAGTCAGCTGCGTCGGTAAAGAGGTCCGTCCTTGAGGATATCCTTAAGGACCCGGACTCCTTTATTAACGCTCTGCTTTCCGTGCCCGACTTCCGAGCCAAAATCGGAGCAAAACTAGCTGAGTCTCAGCATAGCCCCCTCCCCCCCTCTCCCCCTGCCCCCGTCTCAGACATCGCTACTTTCAGCGATGCTCTTGAGCCCACCCCGCGTCTCCCCGTAGTGGAGGAATGCCTTTCCGAATCCGAGTCTATGGACGCGGAGGACATTCCCCCACAAATTCTATCTGATATGGAGTCGGAGCATTCTGCTCAGGACGCTCCCGCCTCCCCTTCTTCTTCTTCCGAGGATGACGGCTTTCAGCCGGTCCTAGGACAGAAGAAGAAGAGGAAGGCGAAACGCTCAGCCGCCTCCTCCTCCAAGGCAAAGAAGGGGAAGAATCTTTCTTCCCCCCCTACTTCCCCTTCTTCTCCTCCTACCCTTACCCCCCCCGTGACCTCCTCTGCCCCCCCCGTATCCATCCGTCCTCCTCGCAGGAGGCGAAATCTGCCCCTAAAAAGTCGGCCCCCCCGCCCCCTGTTTACCTTCAGGACAAGGCGAAGTGGACCGACGTGTCGAAATGGTGCACAGATCATAAGATCGCGTACACCAACGCCCGCTCTACCCAACAGGGTATTAAAATCTCGATCCCTACATCGAGTGATTTTAGGGAATTAACGAAGCTTCTCAGGGCGAGAGGTGTGTCCTTTCACACCTACTCCCTACCTGAGGAGCGTCAGACTAGGGTCGTGATCCGTAGGATCCCCAAAGAAATCCCGGTAGAGGATATTAAAGCCGACCTTCAGTCGCAAAATATCCCCGTGGACGAGGTCCACCGGATGCATCGCTCCAGAGGGAAGGATGCTTACGACATGGTCCTCGTGGTCTGTTCCCCCTTTGAGGGGTACCACCCCATTTTTAAGGTTAGGACCATCTGTGGTCTCGTGGGTTTCGAGATAGAGAAGCCCAGAAAGAATGGCACCGTTGGTCAATGCCACCGGTGCCAACTCTATGGGCATTCGCAGCGGAACTGCTATGCGAGGCCCAGGTGCGTCAAGTGCCTGGGTGATCATGGCACTTCCGATTGTTCTCGTGATCGCACGGTATCCACGGAGCCACCCAGCTGTGTGCTGTGTGGTGAGGCTGGTCACCCAGCCAATTATCGGGGCTGTCCTAAAGCCCCAAAAAGTTCATCCGGAAAGCTGAACAAGCGTGCGGACGCTCGTCAGCAGAGGGAATGCCCTTCCGGTTTTAAAATCCCCTCATCTGAGTTGCCTACGCGGCTAAGTCCCCAGAGACCTAACCCGTGGTTTTCAGGTCTCCATCAGCAGGCTTTTCCTGCGTTGGTACCCACGCAACCACCCCCGGCTCCCATGGGACTTAGCATCCCTAAACCCCCCCTTGCCCCCCCCCCTAAACCTGCGCAGGCTCCTAAGGCAGCCGTCAATACCGCCGCTAAGGCTACCCCGCCTCTAGCCCCTATCACCACCCCGGTGGCCGGTCCCAGTCAGGTTGACTCGTTCAACATTATCACTGGGACGTTCCTTACTTTTTGCACCCCCCGTGCTATCCAGATGGCTAATGAGCTGACCGCCGCCACTAGCGCCGGCGATCTGCTCAGGATCCGAAATATCTATAATGCGTACCCGGAGATTACGCAAGCCCTTGTCTCCCTCTCCACTAAATCCAACCCGTAATGGATAGAGGAGTTATTGCAAGAGTTAAGCCCCGATCCCTTAAATTAGGGTTTTTTAACGCCAATGGCCTGAAAGGCCAACGCGATGAGGTCTCCGCTTTCCTCCGCGACCACGATTTAGATGTCCTCCTCGTACAGGAAACCTTTTTAAAACCCAGCCACCGTAATCCGTCAATTGCGAATTATCGCGTAATTCGCAATGATAGGACTCGGTGTCACAAGGGCGGTACCTTGATTTATTATAAGTCTACTCTATATTGCATCCCTTTGGATCCCCCCCCTCTCTCACGTTTGGAAGTGTCTGTCTGCCGCCTTGGCATGACAGGTCACCAGCCGATCACCTTGGTATCGGCTTACCTTCCCCCCATTTCCACTACAGAAAATTTTGAAATACTTAACGTTGACCTCGCGATCCTACTTGGCTTGAGTGACTCCGTAATTATTGCGGGTGATCTCAACGCCAAGCATTCCGCTTGGAATAGCAGCGCAACCAACACCAGAGGCAAACGCTTATTTGACCTTTGTTCCCTTTTAAATTTCGACGTCATTGCCCCAATGACTCCGACTCATTTCCCCGGTAACCTTGACCACCGCCCGGATGTACTTGATGTAGCGCTTCTAAAGAATGTCAATCTTCGATTGGACTCTATAGAAGCGATACATGAATTAAACTCTGACCACCGACCAGTCGTCGTTAAGCTGGTCTCCCGCCTTGGTCACTTTGACCCCACCCAACCTTTACCTACTAAAAAAGTGACGGATTGGAGGAAAGTAAGCGAGTGCCTGAAATCCTCCTCTTCCCCCCACTTAGATTCCATCCCCGACCAGTTTGACTCTATCGCTGACACGACGGCCGCGATCGACTCATTTACGGAACACGTACAATCTGTCCTGAACGATTGTTCAAGGGAAGTTCCTGTGATGGATGACCATCGCGGGAAGTTGCCGGACGATGTACGTGAGCTGTTAAATGAGAAGAACGCGGCTGTCCGTGCCTACAGCAGCTTTCCTTGTCGTGCGAACAAAGTCCACATGCGTTATTTACAGAAATCTGTAAAGACTCGTATGGAGGATCTGCGTTCCGCTAGCTGGGATAAGATGCTGAGCGATTTAGAGCCAAACCATCTTGCCTTCTGGCAGCTCCAGAAGAAACTCACGTCCCGAGGATTTACCTCTATGCCCCCTCTAGTCCGCCCCGATAACACCATCGCGTTTGACGATGTCGACAAGGCGGAATGCCTTGCTGACAGTCTCGAGGCGCAATGCACACCTAGCGCTCTACCGGTTGACCAAGCTCACCTCTCTGAGGTCGACGCGGAAGTCGAACGTAGAGCTTCCCTTCCTCCCGTTGAGGACCCTGATTGTCCCCTGCCCCCCGTCACGCCGGACGAGGTGCAGGAGATAATCAAGGGTCTAAAACCCCGCAAAGCCCCTGGTTCAGATGGACTCACCAATAGGGTGTTCCAACTGTTCCCAGCAAATTTAATTATGCTAATGACCATCATCTTCAATGGTGCCATGAGCAATAATATTTTCCCCCAAGCCTGGAAACAGGCCACCGTTATCGGTATACCTAAGCCCGGCAAGCCCAAGAGCGAGCCCACTAGTTACCGCCCCATTAGCTTGCTCAATGTTCTCGGCAAGATCTATGAGAGACTTATTTATAAGCGACTCAGGGATTATGCCGAGACAAAGGGCCTCATCCCGAACGAACAGTATGGGTTCCGAACCCAGCACTCCTGTGTGCAACAGGTTCACCGTATCGTCGAACACATAAGCGCTAATTTTCAGCGCAGTTTGATGACGGGCGCGGTCTTTTTCGATATAGCGAAAGCGTTTGACAAGGTCTGGCACAACGGCTTAATTTATAAGCTGTACAAACTCGGAGTGCCTGACCGTCTCGTGCTCATCCTACGAGACTTTTTGTCGAACCGTACGTTTCGTTACCGTATTGAAGGGGCACTTTCTGCCCCCCACCCGATTCGCGCGGGGGTCCCACAGGGCTCCGTAATTTCTCCTCTTATTTTCACACTATTTACTAGCGACATCCCGAAAAGTAAAAAGGCTCAGTTGGCTCTGTTTGCAGACGATACGGCCATATACTGTTCGGGACGTGACCAAAACGTGATAGCTCGTAATCTCCAAACAGCAGTCGATACCCTCGGCTGCTGGTTCCGTCGGTGGAGGATCGAGGTCAATCCTGACAAGAGTCAAGCGGTTCTCTTTTTGAAACCGTATTTCTCACGTTCCATTCCCCGACCAATCACCATGTTTGGTAAGCCGATCCCTTGGGAGAAGCGAGCCAAATATCTGGGGGTGACTCTCGATCAACGCCTCTCCTTTGCGGAGCACATTAAGCTGGTACGTTCACGGGCCGCTTTTGCCCTCGGTAGATTACATTACGTTTTAAATGCACGCAGCAAACTATCTCTTAAGTGCAAATTGCGCATTTACACTGCGTGCATTCGTCCCATCATGACGTATGCGGGTTCGGTATTTGCACACGCCAAACCCCGCTATCTGCATCGGATGCAGACATTACAGAACCGTTTCCTCCGAAGGATAACGGGCGCCCCTTGGTTCGTTCGGAACGCGGACCTCCACCTTGACCTCAGGATCCCCACGATCCATCAATTTTTGAAGCGCGGCTCGAAGCGTTTCTTTGATGCCGCCGCGAAGCATCGCAACCCTTTGGTTGTCGAGGCCGCGCGTTATACCCCCTCTCAAATTAGTAAGACTCGCCGTCCGCGTCATATTCTCACCGACCCTGATGACCCCATAACCCTCCTTCAGGAGAGTAGCAAGGCCACCAGTACGGTTTATAAACGTAGACCACCCCGGAATACGTTCCGACCTCGCCGCCGAGGTCGCAATCGTAACCGCCCCCCCCCCCTATCCCCTACTCGGTGAAGCTGTGCCAGCTGGGGGCACAGCTGAGCCTGTAGCACTTGTCCCCCCCGTCATGATCCAGCCTGCCCCGTCTGGCTGTCATATTATTATTAGCGACGCTCAGTCGACTAATAATTTACCTTAGTTTTAGGCCTGGCCGGGGGCTTTAAGTTCGCTTAAAGAACCCACAGGAAACGCCCGGTTGAGCAGTCTCGACCCTTAGTGGTCAACTGCGAGATGCCATACGTAACAAACAAACAAACAAACAAACAAACTAATTGGATCATTAGTCTTTGAACTATCGTCAAGCAAACAACTCAATTGGGAAGAAAGTGTGAATTATGGAAAAAATCGAGTACCTACCGTGCCGTAATAAAGTTCCTTACCAAGCAAGGAAAGTCAGTTCAAAATATACTGGAAGAGATGGAATCCGCTTACGGGGACTCTTGCCCGGGTAAAACCATGGTTTACAAGTGGCACAGTCTCTTTAAAAAAGGCAGGACCTCACTTGAAGACGACCCACGGCCCGGACGGTCGATCGAGGAGACTACTCCGGAAATCATTAAAAAAGTCGAAAAAATAATATTGGAAGATGCCAGACTAAAGAAGAAACAGCTTGCAGAAATGGTTGGAGTATCGGATACGACAATTTTCAAAATTCTACACGATCATCTTGGCATGACAAAGGTCAGTGCAAGATGGGTGCCAAGAATGCTTACGCCGCCTCAAAAATAACACCGCGTGGAGTGTTCTCGCACGTTTTTGGACCTCTGTACCACATTATGGTATGCAAATAAATGAAATTGAAATTGAAGATAAGGATGGACTATTAAGTCGAATTGTTACTGGAGATGAAACTTGGGTTCATCATTATGAACCTGAGTTGAAACAAGACTATGCAGTGGCACAAAAAAGGCACACCACCACCCAAGAAGTTTAAAGTGTCACAATCGGCTGGAAAAATCATGGCAACAGTGTTTTGGGATTCAGAAGGGATCCTGTTGATCGATTTTATAGATAAAGGCGTTTCTATAACCGGAGAATACTATGCTTCTATCCTCGAGAGGTTGAAAGAAAGCATCAAAGAAAAAAGGAGGGGTAAATTGACCAAAGGTGTCCTTCATCTTCACGACAACGCGCCTGTTCACAAGAGCCGTGTTGCGTTGGCTGCCCTGCATAAGGTGGGCTTCGATATTTTAGACCATCCACCCTACAGCCCAGACCTGGCTCCCAGTGATTATTACCTCTTCCCAAAACTGAAAAAAGAACTTCGTGGGAAGAAATTTTCAACTGATGAAGAAGTGAAGGACGCGGTTGCAGCTTATTTTTCGGACAAAGACAAAGCATTTTTTTATGAAGGTATACATGAGCTAATTGAAAGATCTGAAAAATGTATAAGGGTAGCAGGTGAATATATTGAAAAAGAAAAATAATTTAGTATTTTTATTTTCACTTCTCACCCTCCATTCCGCGAACTTAAAAATGTACCTACATACATACAGAAATCATCGTTTGAATATCTGTATGTTCTTGATAAGTTCGGAAACTAATGGACTGGTTTTGGTGCGGTTTTCACTAGCATTTTGCTTTATTAAATGTTCTCGCTGCTGAGGTGAAAAGTTGTATGTGTTACACGAGACCAAAGTTATTTGCATCTCGTGTCTTTGAATCCCTCGTTGCACTCAGGATTCTAACCTACAATCACTCGCTACACTCGCTACGCTCATGATTCATTAGAATCCTTCGCTTACTCAGGATTCAAAATCAACACTTGCAGCAAAAAACAACTTTGCTCTCTTGTTGCACAAATAACTATTCGGTGTTTCTCTTTTTGTGGAGGTAGTTGTTGGAATTTTTATTCAGTTGATTTAGTTCTAAGAAAGCTTATGCTAAACTTTTTCTTGGGCCTGATAAAAAAATCTCAAAAAATTCTTCTCTAAATATAACATAGGCATATTATTTACATCACAAATAGAATTCGGATGAAGCAAAAGATGTTTTCTTGTGTCGAATGTTAACTATATAATACTAGTGTTTCATGAGACGATTTAAACAACCAAGACCACTAAGCGATGTACCTACAGGCAGTTACAGGCAACAAGCCGATGATTGACCAACTAATTGTTTCATTTGGAACTGACTAGACAACCGATTAGGCAGCCTTTTTTTGTGTAGCAATTCTACAATGACCTTATAGATTTTTTAAACAAGGTCCAAACATTGTCTATGAATATTGCAACGCAATGTTGGCAAAGAATGATGGCCTTTATAATAAACTAGTAGTGCCCCGCGGTTTCACCTCCGTTAGTGAACCCGTATCGAATATCGGAATAAAAAGTATTCTATGTGTTAATCCAGGTTATAAAATATCTGTGTGCCAAATTTCATCATAATCCGTTCAGTAGTTTTTGCGTGAATGAGTAACAAACATCCATCCATCCTCACAAACTTCGGATATAATATTAGGTCTTTACCTATGAAATTGCCGTTCTGCAGTACTGGCCATTTCAAATCAAAATAATTTTTGTTTGGCTAAGAATTCTAATTTCAAATTAATTTTATTTTAAAAACATGGATTTTTTTTTCCAAAAGTAGTCATTTGTTTATTGATTAGTGTTACATTTTCATTGCATTTCAATCTTTTTCGTCATCATGGATACGTTAAAAATTCGAGTAATTATGGAATATGAGTACCGTCGTGGCAGCAACGCGGCACAAACGGCACGCAACATCAACGACGTTTACGGAGCTAACACTACAAACCAACGCACCACTTGTTATTGGTTTGCTCGCTTCCGTTCTGGAAATTTCGACCTGAAAAATGAACCTCACGGTCGTCCGAAGACTTTGGTCGACAATGACGAATTAAAGGCGATTGTGGAAGCTGATGTTACACAATCTACGGCTGAATTAGCAGCAGCTTTCGACGTTAGCGTCAAAACAATATTGGTTCATTTGCGTCAAATTGGCAAGGTAAAAAAGCTTGACAAATGGGTGCCCCACGAACTCAATGATCGCCAGCGCGAAGTACGCGTCGAGACGTGCCTTGCACTGCTCAACAGACACACAAATGAAGGAATTTTGAACCGCATTGTTACCTGCGATGAAAAATGGATTCTGTTTGATAACCGCAAGCGCTCAGCAAGTTGGTTGGATCCTGGTTCAGCACCTAAACAATGCCCTAAACGAAAACTTACCCCTAGAAAAGTGATGGTCACTGTTTGGTGGTCTAGCGCCGGTGTGATTTATCACAGCTTCTTACCAAACGGGGTGAGCATTACTTCAGATGTGTACTGTGAAGAACTGAACACAATGATGGAGAAGCTGGCACATCTCCAACCAGCATTGGTCAATCGCTCGTCTCCGCTGCTCCTGCACGACAACGCGCGACCTCATACTGCACAGCAGACGGTCTCCAAGTTGCAAGAACTGGGGTTGGAAGCTCTCCGTCATCCGCCCTACTCACCAGACCTTCCGCCTACAGACTACTACTTTTTCCAGAATTTGGATAACTTCTTGGTGGGGAAAAAATTCTATACCCGAGAGGCAGTACAAAATGCCTTTGAAGAATTTGTTGCCTCCCGTCCAGCTGATTTCTTTAAGAAGGGCATCAATAAACTGCCACTGCGTTGGCAAAGATGCATTGATTGCATGGGTGATTACTTCGATTAATACAAATAAAAAATGCATGAAAAAAATTCGTTTAAATTTTTTCATACAAAACGGCAATTTCATAGGTAAAGACCTATTATTAGTAGGATCGTTACTTACTATCATTACAACTTATTACGATTTTTTTTGTCAGTACCTATCTACTGTACTCATATTTAGGTATCTAGGTATTGGTTATCTTTATATATTAGGTCTTTACCTATGAAATTGCCGTTCTGCAGTACTGGTCATTTCAAATCAAAATAATTTTTGTTTGGCTAAGAATTCTAATTTCAAATTAATTTTATTTTAAAAACATGGTTTTTTTTTTCCAAAAGTAGTTATTTGTTTATTGATTAGTGTTACATTTTCATCGCATTTCAATTTTTTTCGTCATCATGGATACGTTAAAAATTCGAGTAATTATGGAATATGAGTACCATCGTGGCAGCAACGCGGCACAAGCGGCACGCAACATCAACGACGTTTACGGAGCTAACACTACAAACCAACGCACCACTTGTTATTGGTTTGCTCGCTTCCGTTCTGGAAATTTCGACCTGAAAAATGAACCTCGCGGTCGTCCGAAGACTTTGGTCGACAATGACGAATTAAAGGCGATTGTGGAAGCTGATGATACACAATCTACGGCTGAATTAGCAGCAGCTTTCGACGTTAGCGTCAAAACAATATTGGTCCATTTGCGTCAAATTGGCAAGGTAAAATAGCTTGACAAATGGGTGCCCCACGAACTCAATGATCGCCAGCGCGAAGTACGCGTCGAGACGTGCCTTGCACTGCTCAACAGACACACAAATGAAGAAATTTTGAACTGCATTGTTACCTGCGATGAAAAATGGATTCTGTTTGATAACCGCAAGCGCTCAGCAAGTTGGTTGGATCCTGGTTCAGCACCTAAACAATGCCCTAAACGAAAACATACCCCTAGAAAAGTGATGGTCATTGTTTGGTGGTCTAGCGCCGGTGTGATTCATCACAGCTTCTTACCAAACGGGGTGAGCATTACTTCAGATGTGTACTGTGAAGAACTGAACACAATGATGGAGAAGCTGGCACATCTCCAACCAGCATTGGTCAATCGCTCGTCTCCGCTGCTCCTGCACGACAACGCGCGACCTCATACTGCACAGCAGACGGTCTCCAAGTTGCAAGAACTGGGGTTGGAAGCTCTCCGTCATCCGCCCTACTCACCAGACCTTGCGCCTACAGACTACTACTTTTTCTAGAATTTGGATAACTTCTTGGCGGGAAAAAAATTCAATACCCGAGAGGCAGTACAAAATGCCTTTGAAGAATTTGTTGCTTCCCGTCCAGCTGATTTCTTTAAGAAGGGCATCAATAAACTTCCACTGCGTTGGCAAAGATGCATTGATTGCATGGGTGATTACTTCGAATAATACAAATAAAAAATACATGAAAAAAAACGTTTAAATTTTTTCATACAAAACGGCAATTTCATAGGTAAAGACCTATTATTATATAGGTGCACATGAATAATTATACAAATTTGGTTTACTTGCCTTGAAAAAATTGCGAATGATTTCTGCGAACAACAAATAAAAAAATACACAAAATACAGGCCGTCTGAGATATGGTGTCGGACAATTAAGGCTGTGGTATAGACTATCAAACTGAACAACTTTCTTCCGGGGACCAACATCGTAACCGTGAAAAAAAAAATCTGTCGTTCCGTACAAAACTTCATACCTGCTAGAGCAAATGTATGGGCCGACTGATATTTTTTTCGCAATTACAATTTTGGTCCCCGGGAGAAAGTTGTTTTTTTGATGATATGTACCACAACCTTAATTTTCCGTCACCATATCTCAGACATTCTATATAATATTAAACTATAAAAAAAAATTGTTGCCCTATCATGCTACCCTACCAATTAATCATTTACATCAGTAATTGCAGTCCTTATAAATTATGAATGAGATAAATTAATCGATAGTTACAAGGAATCGGCTAATAAGCGGAAACTGCCATCTTGGCAGAGTCGCTTCTCCTGTGTTCGTTGAGTACCTACTTACTTGTAATGTATTCTGTGGTTTGAGTATGTAATTTTTCAGGACTATATTTTCGTAAGGTGCTTAATTTTTGTTGTTTTAATTGTTCTAGGTTCTAGGCATTTTGCAAAGCATCGTGTTCTTATTTTGTATTTTATATTCTTTGGCTTTTTATTCCCGGTAAAACTACGAAAAATATTGAATCGTAACTAATAAAATATTATTTGTTACGATTCAATATTTTTCGTAGTTTTTCGTAGACAAACTCACTTTGGCATTTATAATAATAAATGTGAAAGTGAGTTTGTTTGTTTGTAACTCAATCACGCAAAAACGGCGGGCCGGATTTTGATGAAATTTGGCACACATAGACCATGACTTGGGTAAGGACATAAACTATTATTCAACCTGGATCGCAAAAATAGTCGCGGGAAACAGCTAAGTAGTTGATGACAATTTTATTATGAACATTATGAAATAATTTACCTAAACTAGTTATATTAGAACATTGTTTCACGTGGTGCCCAATGTGCCCATATTTTTGCGCCAAAATAATGAGTGTCATGTTAGAAAAGAAATATGTCAGAATAGAAGAAAGAGAGATGTCAGAATGGCATTCGCAGTTCGCTGATGCATCACGCTAGCCAGGACCCTGAAAAAAATAAGCATTAAATTAATACCAAAAATAAGAAGCTTGTTATCATTTTAATTAAAGACGTCGTTGATACCTTAATACATTTTATAAAGATCTGTTTAATAAAGTTGCAACATTTGCAAGCCAAGGATAGATAAATAGGCCTGCTAGCCTAATTGTTTTTTTATGGAACTACTCGTAGTAGACATACGACGATTAGGTGGTTTTTCGTGTAGCAACTCTAGAACCACCTTATTTTATACGAGGTTTTCTCTAGTCCAAACATTGTCTATCGCAGCACATTTATAGCAACCAGTTTAAATTTAATTTAATAATTTATATTTCGATATTAATATTTTGTTTTTTATTTTTATGATTACTCGAGTTAATTATCTTTTTGTATGCACGAGTTTCTGTGGCAACTAAAGATGATTTTCTGTTCCTTTAGGAATACTAATATTTAACATGGAACGACTGGCTATCTGATCCCCACAACCCAGTTACTGGATACCTCTTGGTAAGACTGGTTGACAGACTTTCGGGCTTCTGCCTAATTAAAATTTTTGGAAACTGCTTAAATTTTGTCATTTTTGCAGAAGCATTATGTTCTGATTTTGTATTGTTTACGAAATATTTCCGAAAAAACTACGAAAAACATTAAATTGATGATAATTATGAAAATTATGAAATACTCTTAGTTACTTAAATAGCTACTTTTTAAATTTATTTATTTATCAGTAAAAAGGAATATCGCGTGAAGACCCGTTCTCAGTTTTGTTTATAATATTTATAAGTAGTTCACATATATTTTATACTTTTAAGTTAACATAAACTCATTACTTTTACAGTGCACCAAAATCATCGACTACATAATTTAAACAACTTTTAAGAAGGTACTAGGTTAAATAAACCAGCCAAGTGTGTGTCGGACCACGCACAATGAAGGGCTCCGTAGTTGGGATGAATGTATCCCAAGAACAAACTTACCATTGTAGTTGAAAAACATGTTCTCCCAAACTTTGCAACTGTAAATGTAAGTTTGTAGGTACTCACAATATTGAGAGATTTACCTTGTTATTTTAAAACCACAGGGTTTTTATAGGTTTTTCTTTAATCTAAAAGTAAAGAACTATTTTCTATATTTTTTTCAAAATTTTAGACAGTAGTTTCGGAGACAAGAGGGGGAAATGGTAAATTTTTATTTAATTTCTTAAATAACTTAAAACAATTTATTTTAAAATTATAAAAAAATATATTGGAAACCCGCATAATGCCCTTTCATTTGATATGTCACACGGTATAGTTTGAAAAACTTTTTTTTTTAATTTTCTTATTTGCCCCCAAAAGTGATCCCCATATTATTCAAAATTCATTTATTTACTTTATCCGCCCGTGTTTGGGTCACTGATTTTATATGTGTACCAAATTTTAACTTAATCGGTCCATTACATTCGAAGCAAATTGGCTGTGACAGACAGACAGACGACACACGAGTGATCCTATAAGGGTCCCGTTTTATTCTTTTGAGGTACGGAACTCTAAAAACAAACAAATAATATTACAACGAGAATGTAAGCGAAATAGTAACAGTTATCTATTACATAACGAGCGAACATCGGTGACAAATCTTAAGCCGTGTACGCACGAACGAACAAAAATATGGTGAACACGAACATCGAACACTCTAAATGTTCAACAGGGTCCTGAGTTTCTTCAAATGATCTGTGTTCGACGTTCGTGTTCACCATGTTTTGTTCCCTCGTGCGTACACGCCTTTAACGACCCCGACCAAAACCTTGTTTAATGCGTTATTTAGAATCTATATTAACGAGTAATAAAATACTTTTATTGTTCGATATCCTGTCATCACATTGGACGTTCTTATTTGTTTTTATGTGTTATACTTGGATAATAGTATGTTAGAACATTATGTCATGCCCATGCCCAATGTGACTATATTTTAACAACCAAACTAATTATTAAGATATGTTAAAAAAAAAATATGTCAGTGTGTAAAGCTAGGGTTCCCTAAGACTGCGATGACCGCCACAATCATAGCGTCCGCAATCTACCATTAATGATGTCACTGAAAGTTAGTGTGTTCCCCTAGAGAGCGTTTTTTTATACCGTAAAGTCAAACACCGCTTCCATCATTTTCATGACGGCCTTTACCGCTACCATTTTGTGACGTCCACTGCTGTTGAAGGAAACCCTGCAAGCTTAGAGACTAATGTCAGAGTAAAAGAGATGTCAGTATGGCATTCGCAGTTCGCTGTGCATCGCGCTAGCAGGACCCTGAAAAAATAAACATATTCATTAATTAATTTATTAGACGTCGTTGATATGGTTCGTTCCCACTTGTTCTACTAAACAATTCTATGGTAGAACTAATGGGATTTTTTTTTCTCAATAGTCCTACGATATTAGGTGTCACAAAATAGTAGAACGAATGGGAGTATTTATTCCCATTTGTTCTACGTGTTCCTTTCCACAGTTCTACGGTAGAACTAATGGGAGTTTTGGTTCTCACTAGTACTAAGTACGTTTCGATTTATTCCCGAATAGTGGAACTAGTCAAACTTTTACTTCCAAGTAGTTCTACTCTAAGAAATGTATTAAGTACCAAATATACTAGTTTTGCCTAACATCAGGTCTTAAAATTTGTTATAAGACAGCTAAATAAAATAATAATTTTGATACAAGTGGAGAATTTTTGTTTTTGCATCCGAGGCGGAATTAACACCCGAGCCATAGGCGAGGTTGTTTTTGAGCCGAGAACTGCAATAACGAATGTCCACGTGTATCAAATGACGTTTTAAATACACTTTTGAAGAAATAAAATAAAATAACGAAAAATATTTTTGTCATGCATGAATTATTAGGAAACTATGATTTCAATATTCTTTTTTTCCGCTCTTTGCTTTCGCCAGGTTGAAGGAGAAGCAAAGGTATAAAGCCGTTAAACAGCCTAATATAAAAAATAGAAAATTCAAATATTTTTGAGTTAGAACAAAAATGTTAATTTGTTCATAAACGTTTTTTTTTTATTGTAATTATCATGGTTTTTGATGATTTGATTGATTGATTTGATGATTTTTTTTGATTTGATCTATTTACAAACATTATTTAAATATTCAAAAAATATTAACGCCGTAAAGATGCATATCTCTTTGCTGAGATTAAAAAAAAACATGCACCTCCGAATAGAGACGGTGTGAACAGAGGTATTGAACCAATTTGGACTAAGTATAGGTATAAGTTGTCTGTGGCAATTTTTATTCCCGCACACGTGTTGGAAAATAAAACATCGCACGCGTCTGAAATATATTGCATTGTGAACCTAATCGTAGTGCGATATGAACCAGTTTTCGAGGAAGTGTATTGAAAAATATATTTAAGTATGATTTTGAATGAAATACTAAACTATCGAATCATTTCCAAAATGTGTCCCACACTGATTGCGCCAGTTATTAATTTGAGTTGTGCATTTCTTATAAAGTTATCATTGTCAATTTTACACAACAAAAACGTCGAAGATTCAATTCTTCGACGTTTTAGTTGTGAAGAAGGAAAATTCTGATTGTTATAGTTATGCGTAGAAGATATTAATGAATCATTACAAAGAATGTGTAATATTTGCAAAATATTTCCTTCATTTTTATTTATCTCGTTATTAATCTTGTGATTCCATCCTTCAACAATATTGTTGGTGCGATGACGTTCTTTATAGATACACCACATATTAATAAAATCTTCTCTCTTCCAGTAATTTACCAAATTGCTTATGACTTGTTTTAGCCGCTCGTTATTATACTCGCTTACTTCACTTTTAATATACTCCCATCCCTGCTTTATTTCATCTACTGGTAAAAAAGGAAGCTTACTAGTTACTACTTAAGGATATAAATCTACGATCTAATTTATTTTTGTGTATCCCTAATTGTTTTGCCTTACGCCACAGAGTGTTTGCATCAGACAGTGCTCTCATCGGGTTTCGTTCCCACTTGTTCTACTAAACAGTTCCGGCTAGAAAAATTGTCTTTGAGTCTGGCTTTAGTAAAGTTTAAGAGAAAGTATGAGTAAGAGTAAGAGAGGTAAGTGTACTGACTATGACGGTACTACCAATAATAAAGGCATGTAATAAGACATTTTGAGCTAATATCAAACTCCTAGAGACGTCTGTAAAAAACCCTTAGGTACAAAATATTTTTTAAGAAAAAACATTGTTCTAGCGCACTTTATAAGACTAAGAACCAAAGCAAGCTATTGAGAATTACGGGGTAATAATAAGAGCAGCAGTGGTCTGATAGTACTAAATATATTCGTGGTGATTACTTTACAAGCAAGTGACAAGTAAAAACATAAACAAGTCCGTAACTACGCTTATTTAAAATTTGGTGACAGACATGTGTAAAAGATTATTCACACATGCCAGTGCATTTATATATGCGACCTCCAATACGCCCCCTTAATCTATTACATATGCGTATGATTACTTCTGTACTTGTCAGTACTCGGTACATAAAACTAAATAAATCACTAACACTTCTATGTCCGACTGTACTACGCTGTACCCAAAAGTAGAGTACAAAAACAGAAGAAATCCAACAAAATAAAGCATGCATAACGAAACTAAATTTAGAAAATTATCTATTACACAAAACACTTATAGAAAACATAAAACATCAAAACATCAACTACTCATCCACCCCCTTAATAGAATAATTTGACAGGGATAAATCCTTTAAAAATTCTCTAAGTTTCGGACTGTGAACACTTTTAGTTAAGATGTCCGCTACCATCTTATCAGTTGACATGTACTTTATTTCAACTTTGTTAGCCAGTACACACTCCCGAATAAAATGATACTTGATATCTATGTGCTTTGTTCTATTATGCATCATTTTGTTAGCTGCAATTTTATGCGCCGACTGATTGTCATTATGAATTACTACCGCTTTACTATCCACAGCTGTCAAACTGTTCAGTAAACTACGTAAATAAAGAGCTTCCTTCGAAGCTTGACTCAATCCTACGTACTCTGCCTCTGTGGAGGACAAGGATACCGTCGCTTGCTTCCTACTCTCCCATGATACTATATTTTTACCAATCTTGAAAATTAACCCTGTGAAAGACTTTCTATCTAGTGCCCCTCCCCAATCTGCATCAACATAGCCTCGTAAATCTAAATCCCCCGACTTCCTAAAAGTGAGACAAAGGTTAGACGTGCCCTTCAAATACCTTAAGACCCGTTTGGCACATTTAAAGTGTATTTCATCATAACACGAATTAAATTGTGAAAGTACACTCACCGCATGTGCTATATCTGGTCGCGTATTACATGCCAAATAGTTTAGACACCCTATTAAGCTTTGATATGGCAGATCGCTATGGGAATTTGTCGATCTTTCTAATTTCATTCCGACTTCCATTGGAGTTGAAACTGGCTTAGCGTCTGTCATGTTAAAGTCATTCAATATGTCCGAAATGAACTGTTCCTGATCTAGACAAATAACATCTTTATCTCTTCTCAGCCTCATGCCTAAAACATGCCTAGCCGCACCTAAATCTTTCACTTTAAACTTGTCAAGCAAACTGGTTTTTAATTTTTGCTTTTCTTGTTCACAATTTCCAAAAATAAAAAGATCATCTACATAAATAACGACAATTAACTTCTTATTATTTTTAAGTTGCTTTTGATACAAACACGGTTCTATTTTTGATTGCACAAAACCTAAATTCAACATCTCTTTGTCCAATTCCTTGAACCAAGCATTCGAAGCTTGTTTCAATCCATACAAAGAACGCTGCAGCTTACATACCCTGGTTTCATGACCTTTGACTACTGCTCCTTTTGGTTGGAACATGTAAATATCCTCTTTAATTTTACCATACAAAAAGGCGGTCGTAACGTCCCACTGGTCAATAAACCAACCGTATTCCACAGCTAGCGAGAACAACAGTCGTAGAGTAGAGCTTCTAACTACAGGAGAATATGTCTCAGTGTAGTCTACACCACATACCTGTGTGAAGCCTTTTGCTACTAGTCTAGCCTTGTACTTCGTTACCTTGCCTTCGCTATCTCTCTTGATTTTGAACACCCATTTGCACTGGATAGGCTTTTTATCAGCTGGAAGATCCACCATCGTCCAAGTCTGGTTCTCCTTTAGTGACATAAGTTCATCGTCTATCGCTTTTTGCCATAAGTCACCATCGGATCTCGCCAACGCTTCATTAATAGTTAATGGATCACCATCAAGATTGCTCTCCTTGGCATACATAACATTGCATCCGTACCGATCGACTTGTCTGCGTTCTCTTACAGGATACCTTCTTTCTGATTCAGGTATTGTAACTTCCTCATCAGTCAATACAGATACTTGCTCTGGTACTGCAGGTTCAGGTCCAATCTCCTCCGATACTTCCACATTCTCGTCTACAGCATCACGGTACACATCTTCGTGAGCCTCCAAGGGTTTAGATCTGCTTGTAGATCCGTTAGATAAACTGGAAGGAATAGCATCTGTATTCAAGTTTATTATCACTTCCGACTTTTCCACGTTTTCTTTTTGAAGAAAAACGTTTTCCAGAAATTTGACATCTCTTGCAGTTGTCACTTCACCTGTCTTAGGATTCATCAGACGATAACCCTTCTGATTATCTGGATATCCAATAAAAATCATCGGTTCCGTCTTCATGTCCAGTTTGCGTCTCTTTTGTTTTGGTATCAACCTATACGACAAACAACCAAAGATTTTCAGATGACTAACATCCACATCTTTTCCAGTCCAAATCTTCTCTGGTACTGCATTCCTCAATGCTTTCGTGGGGCTTCTGTTCTTTAGGTATACAACAGTATTTACAGCCTCGGCCCAATACTTCTTGCTCAGGTTTGATTCTGACAGTAATGTTCTTGCCTTTTCTATTATAGTCCGATTCGCTCTTTCTGCGACAGAATTTTGTTCTGGCGTATACGGTACAGTCGTCTGGTGTTTTATACCTGCAGACTTTAAAAATGATTTAAATTTACCATTACAGTACTCTGTGCCGTTGTCAGATCTTAGACATTTAATAGATTTACTCGTCTCATTCTCAACTTCCGCCTTGTATTCACGGAACTTATCAAAAGTTTCACTTTTGTTCTTCAAAAAATACACATGAGTCTTCCGAGAATAATCGTCGATAAATAGAAGAACATACCTCGAACCACCGAACGACGGCTCCTCGATAGGTCCACAAACATCGCTAAAAACCAACTGTAAGACCTCGTTCGCTCTCGTACCTTGGTTTTTATAGGGACTTTTGCATGTCTTTCCTTCGATACATGGAATACACGGCTCGCATAAATCGGTACTCTTAAATTCCATACCGCTTACTAAAACTTTCATTTTATTCATATAATTACGCGATAAATGAGCTAATCTTTTATGCCAAATGTTTGAAATATTTTCATTTTGTTTTGACAATGTCACATTCACGACGTTATTTTTATTTTCTGTCAATTCATAAATTCCGTCAACTTCATGACATCTTGCAACAATTTGATTCTTATTTTGAATCATGCAACCTCCTTTGCCAAAATTCATGCAATAATTCTTCTTGGTCAAATCGCTCACCGAAATTAGGTTCATGGATAAATCAGGAACATGTAAAACGTTTTCTAAAATAAAATTTTCGTTTTCGCTGACTTGTGGCTCAGCATTTCCTCTTCCTTTCACCAATAACTTCTCGCCGTTTGCTACTGCGATCTTCATGTTGCCCTTTTCAGGTGTATAAGACAACAATTTGCTTTTATCGTGAGTCATATGATTTGAGCACCCACTGTCTAAATACCACTTATCTTTGTTTATCGCCTCCTTCGTATTCAGGCAGATATTCGCGGTTTTGGTCCGCTCCTTGCACTCGGACGCCTTGTGTCCTTGCTTGTGGCACTTAAAACACTTGTAAACGAACTTCTGCTTACGATTGTTAGTTTTAATATTAGATCTCGCATCGTTCTGTACTTTACGTGTAACTAAGGCTTGTTCGTACTCGGTGTTCAACTTACTCTGTCTACTTCCTTCTTGTAACAATTTCATTTTAATTTGCTCTAACGTGATCTCTTGTCCACTATTATCTACAGCCATGATGAGAGGGCTGTACTCAGCGGACAATCCACCCAGCAAAATCGATATTATCCAATCATCAGGGATTTGAGCATCAATATCGGACAATTGTTGTGTCAGGAATGTAATTTTGGATATGAAGCTTTCCATAGAATCAAAATTCTCTAACTTACAGTTGAAAAGCTCTCGCTGAATATGTATACGTCGTCCCCAACCTTTGTCTTCATACGCTTTCTGTAAGCTGTTCCAGGCTTCTTTCGCAGTCTTCGCATTGTAGACGTGGGTAAAGCACTCTGGTTCTAACAACAAGCATATTGTCGTTCGTGCCTGCCGGTCTACGTCAGCATTTACTACATTTGTAGAAATTACTCCCCACCAGTTTTTATTTTCCAAGTAATTTCGCACCAAGAATTTCCAATTTGGGTAGTCGGACGATCCTTTCAGCTTCTTAATGCCACTTATGCCAACTTCAGCTGACATATTTGTAGTTTCGTAAGTTTCACAATTAACCACTCCACTTATTAATTATGCTCTAGCACTATCAGAGCATGAATAAGACCATAACCTATTGAGAATTACGGGGTAATAATAAGAGCAGCAGTGGTCTGATAGTACTAAATATATTCGTGGTGATTACTTTACAAGCAAGTGACAAGTAAAAACATAAACAAGTCCGTAACTACGCTTATTTAAAATTTGGTGACAGACATGTGTAAAAGATTATTCACACATGCCAGTGCATTTATATATGCGACCTCCAATACAAGCAAGCTCTTAAAAACTATTTACTTTAGATTTTTCGCTTAAAGCAGTATCTGTAAGTGATTTATAAAACCCTTGTTCTTACTTAAGCATCAAATATTGCTGCTATAAGACCAATAAAATAATCGTAAATGGTCTCATAGTTTAACATTACGTTAATGAGTTGAAGCTTTTCATCTTAAAAGTATCACAAGCATTAGTTTTACTCCTAACCGTTTTCAAATTGTAACGTTCTTAATTGTGAGAATGTATTGAACTGGCAAATAAATTTATGCCTTGCGCGCTGTAAAGTATTTATTGGGTCCAAAAATGGTGTTAACATAAAAAAGTAATTGTTTCATTTTATTAACAAAATAAGATTGTGTTGTATTTCGTCGTAAAAATGTCGTTTGACACTCGTGTGCACTAGTCATTGCACTGTCGGCTCCATGCCTCGCCGTCGTGTAATGTGACAGAATGTCCACATTTGTACCAGAATGCACTATTGTTCTTACCTGAAACCACTTTAAGCGAAAATGTTCTTATAAAGTGTGCCCAAATCAACACTAACCATTGTCTTTAAGTTAGTGTAATAAAATGAAGGTCTTGGATACTTGCAAGACGATATTTTGCTAGCTGGGCTAGATCTTTATAATTAAGTTGCAATATTTGTTAGGATATTTTTTTGGCCATGACACAGAAATAATCTAAATGAGTGCGTATTTTCTATTTTTTTACACTTCATTCAGAGAGTTTTACACAAAAAATACTTTTAATGAATTATTCATAGAGCAACATAACTACATTCCTCGGTTTCATCCTAGCCTCTTTGTACACCAGGCGTATATTGTAAAAGAATATTCACTGGTAGAATCACGAGGATTTCTCCTTTTACGAATTTTTCATGGCGACAAAGTGGGCAATGTCACTGCATGTGCTGCGGGACGTAACTTGTGGGATAGAATCGCCTGCGCAAGTATGAGGTCTTGTTTCTATCCAGTTTCCCTCAGACATGGAAAATTTTGGACACAAGAATTATAATGAATTTCTGCTAAAACGATCCAACACACGTCGAAATTTTTTAGGGTGGCCATTTTATGTCACCGTATCATTATGAACTTCGATAGTTTATGTAACTCGTGAAATTGTAAACTGTTATTGTTATGTTAATATTAGAGTGCATATACGATAGTTTATAATGTATCTATGTCAAACCGTCAAATTGTGAACGTACTCTGCACTTACCGACTGGGTTCACTATCTTTTATTTATTTGCGTGATGGTATTATGTATTTGTTGGTCGGATTCCCAAAATTTTTTCTGTTTTATAGTCGTCTAACAATTTGATTATACTCTGAATTATTTCACTTGTACATTCCATGTTTTTACCGTTTTAAATAAAATTGTTTAAAAAAAAAAAAAATTGTTTTTGACCAACAATAACTGGTATTTCAGCGTTTTGTAGAAGACCATTTTCTATATCCGACATGGTAGTAAATTGGATACTTCATACTTATAGCTTCACAAATAAAAAAACCGGTCAAGAGCGAGTCGGGCTCGCGCACCGAGGGTCCCGTTCCGATTTCCGAAAAGTGTGCTATTTAGAGACATCGTTTAATTTTTCCTGTAATCTTTACCTAAACTTCTATCACAGAAAAATTTCAGATTTTTCTCTATGCAAACTTCGGAGAAGGACGGTATTTTTTTTACATTTATCATCAAACGCCGAAAACTATGCGGCCTAAAAAAAAATGTTTGATAATGTGCAAACAGCGTTCTTTCATATGATACCCCACATGCTCTAGTAGCCCCACTTTTAAGACCCCTAGGCTTTCAGTCCTTGTTGCAAAAAAAAATAATATTAAGTATTTCTTTCTTATTTGCAGAATTGTTGGGCAAACGTGATCTAAAACTGTTCCAAATTTCAAGTTGATAGCACTAGTAGTTCTTGAGATATCCAGCTGTGACAGATGGATAGGCAGACAGACTGAGTCGCACCTTTTTACCATGTTGGAACGGAAACCTAACAATTATTAAAACGAAAAGTACAGTTATTTATCACTTTCAGTGATAAATGGCATCCAACATAGGGGCAGTAGCCAGCAAAAGTAACATAATGTGCCTCCAAAGAGCTCAAAACGCCAGCTTGAGGATTATTGTCAATGCACATGGTTCACACGGAATGAAGAAATCCATGATTATCTCAACACTACTACAACTTTTGAGGAAAATAGGAAACATAAAAAGCGTTATGCTGACTGTCTAGCCATCCATCCAAATCCCCTGGGTGTTATTGCTGGACATCAACAAATCTATCAATCGACTTAAGAGAGGACAATAATCTGAAGAGGTAGCAGTGGCAATGACCTCTGTACCTGAAACGCCAACTGTCTCACGCAACCAAACTGATAATAGTCTAGAAAGGACTGATGGCAGTTAAGAAAACAAAAAAAAAAAATTGTCACTGAAACTTCACTTTTTAACCGACGAAGAAAAAGGAGGAGGTTCTTAATTCGATATATATATATATATATATATATATATATATATATATATATATATATATATATATATTTTATTGACACGTATATATGCTTATTTTTTTAATTTTTTTTTTTATGTTTGGACACGAATAACTTTTTACAGAGTCGTCCGATTTTAATAATTTTTCCACTCAAAGTTGGTCCCACATAAAATGTATTAATTTTGCTTAGGTAGTTTTTGAGTTAGCTTCAGTGATACGTATTTTTCTTCACTTTTTATGTGGATGATATTCTAGTTTTTTTTTGCCTAAAAAGTAAAAAATTAAAACTTTTTTACAAAAAAATTTAAGTGGTAACTTGGTACACCCTGTATACCTAGTTAAGTTAATGTTTCCGGGTGACAGCGATGTGGACGAGTACTACGACGCGTAAGTGTCCTTTTGTTTTTGTATTTATATATTTTATATTAATTAAATGACTTACTAACTATATAATAGTTAGTAATTTAATTTAGTACCAAGTAGTACAGCCATTTATTGGTGCACAAATAGGGGGTTACCTGGAAAGTTTTCCGGGAGTTTTGAAAATTGGTGATTTTATTGAATTCGATGTGCTCTCTTCGAATTTTCACTTTGCCACCTCGTATCTTTGCCGCTCGCGCCGCCATATTGGAAAAATAGCGCTTAACGGCAGTTTTTTACAATATCTCCTTTCTGACTCATTTTACGATAAAACATTAATATAGGGTGACTGGTAATTAGTGACCGATACTTTTACACATGATTACACTCATGATAACAAACTACTTTTACTATGGGACCAAACCTGAAATCGCGAAAAAAAAAATGAGCTGCCACATACATTCATGTTCGCATAACTTGTCAAAATGTAGGGAGCAGCTGCTTTTTTTTTCACGATTTCAGGTTTGGTCCCATAGTAAAAGTTGTTTGTTATTATGAGTATAATCATGTGTTTAAGTATCGGTCACTAATTACCAGTCACCTTATATACAAAATTTAACTAGAGAAAACCTTAAATTTATGTACTTAATCACAATGTTTTGTAAAATCAATAGGAGGGCCGCGAACTATATTATTCATCTACACCAACAAGTGTTTGTCGTATATTTACGAAAAATAAGTACCTACTTATTGAGAAATTGTGGGTTGGCTCATTTTGGCAGAACTAAGACCATGGACCATGATGAAGTTAGCTACTTCAGGATATTTAAGCATCAATCGATTACCAATGATTACTGCAGTTCCTTTATAATAGTGTTGTAAAGTTTGTCGTAAACAATTACTTTTATAAAATTAAACATCAACAAGAGCAGGACAGAACCGCAATATCTTGAAGAAACCAAGTAAATATAGCATTCCATCCTATAAAATTGTGTTCAGCAGAAAATGGCTTTACTATGAGCCAACAGCTTCAGTTTTCCAGGGGAAGTGCCAGTTTGTCCATTAGGTACGTACTTCACAAGCATTATGCATTCCCGCTAGTTTTTTGTCATTTTCTCAGAACCAATAATTTACAAATGTTCTGGGAATCTACTTAATATGAAGTAAATACTTCTGGCTTGCCCTGATACGGAACTCGTCTTCCCAGAGACCGTGGGATGAGCCGCTCTGCAGGTTGGATACGGAATAAGCTTCACCAATACTGCAGAGCGTGCCCACCTGCTGGCTGTGGGTGAATGGGAGTCGGGCCTCTGGCTTCAGGCGCTACCGTCACCGAACATAGGCACTATGCTGGGTGACACCACATTCCGGCTCGCTACATGTTTACGTCTTGGTGCTTTTTGCTGGGCTCCACATCGCTGTCAATACGGTGAAGGTGCGACTGCCTCGGACACCATGGCCTATCCTGCAGCAAGAGCGCTGGTCGGATGACAAGGCACGCCAGCATTAACGACATCATCCGACGGGCTCTTGTCACCAGCCAAGCTGCCAAGTTGTTGGGCTTGTCTTGGTGCCAGCTGTTTTAGAACCCAGTGGCTTGGCACACGACGATGGGAAGAGGCCAGACGGAATGACCATAATGCCTTGGAAGTTGGGTAGGCCTTTGGTGTGGGATGCAACCTGTGTCGACACCCTTACGCTATCCCATCTTCCTAGCACAGCGGGCTGTGCTGGGGCGGCTGCTGCAGGAGCAGAAAAACTCAAACGGCGCAAATATTGAACAACCTTATTGGGAGCTTTGAGCCGTTTGGGGTTGAAACTCTAGGGCCTTGGGGTCCGAGTGCTCATCGAGTATTTCGGGACATCACCAAGCGGTTGGTTGACTCTTCACGGTATCAGAGGGCAGGCCATTTTTAGCCCAAAGAATTAGCATTGCCATCCATCGTGGCAATGCTGCCAGCCTTTTGGGCAATTTTCCCATTGACAGCGATGCGGACGAATTTGTCGATGCCCAATGAGCTCTTCCTCTTTTTATTTTTTGTTATATATTGTACTTATTATACATATTTTAGTGTTAGCTTGTATATTCTAATTAAGATTTATCAGAAACAAACAAAATACTTTTGTAACAATGTCATTGAAGTATTTTTATTGCTCTTTTGCAAGCAATGACTGTGTTAGATAGTTTCATATTATCATTTTCCACTATTACCAGTGACCTTATTCTTCCCGAAAAAGGAAGGAAGTGAGTGCTTTTTACAAATTACTATATCAAAAACCAAGAAATAAAATTTTCTTAAAAGTTTAGGACCTGGTATTATAAAGTTTCCACTTATTGAATGTTAGTATTGTAACTTATACTGGGAGAACTTAAGTATACTGTACAAATGGAACTGAGTGGGACTTTTAGTTGAGTGGACTTTGTCCAAATATCCCGCGGCTTTGGTGCGATTATTCAAAACAGATGAGTAACACGAATTGGCGATGTGTGACGACTGCTCGGGTGTCCATCTCTTATGCTCAGTTTCTGACGTATTTCCACAGTTTATATGAAGGATAGAGCATTTGGTTTGTTATCTTGATACATCGAGTTTCCATTCAGTTAGAAGAAGGAATTACACTAATATTATAAAGGCGAAAGTTTGAGAGTGGGTGTGTGTGTTTGTATGTTTGTTACTTCTTCACGCTGAAACGGCTGGACCGATTTGGATGGTATTCGGTATGTAGATAGCTTATACCTTGGCTTATACATAGGCTACTTTTTATCCCGGTCTACGCGGGTGAAACCGCGGAACGCAGCTAGTAACTTTGCATAAATAGATAACTTATATGAAGAATCCATACCTAACGTATGGAGTATGGATACCTATGGGGATCAATCACATTGAGAGTTAGCGAGTGTAGTTTCAAATGTATTTTTGCCTTTTTTTCTTGGTGCCGCATCGGTATTCTAGATAGGAATCTTGATGTAGAGTTTGTCCACTCTGAAATGAGGCACCCTACTACCCTCATTTACCGTAGTGTACGTATACGTAATATAATAACGTGGGGCGCGTCATTTCAGAGTGGACAAGCTCTACTACAGTTACAATGTAAGTGACGCTAACGATACTACTTAGATTACCCACATTTTTATGAAAAGAGTTTTTTTTTTTCTGTTTAAATCTGTATAAGTAAGTAGGTAAGTAATATAATAAATAGCTGTAATAGCTGTTTTTTAATTTCGTTTATGCCTCTAGGACACGGAATTAATAATCCATGCTCCTAGTACAACATATAGAGTCTAGGTGACGTCGTCAAATTGAAAAGTAATGTTAGCTATCCATCTACACGTGTAGTTAGTTAGAGCTAACTGTTCCCAGAAACTTCGCGTAGAGTTTTTGATATGTTACACTAAGGGCCTGGTTCACCACCTACGATTAAGTTCATATTAACTTACTTGGCAGATAATTTCATTCAAATTCTGTTCCATTTTTGAATTTATTCGGTTATTCGGACATCGTTAAATAGGCCCTTACAAGTAAAAAGTCATTAAATCGGAAGAAAATTCCTATACTGTAACTAAACTTTACAAAGTGCATGATTGACTTTTAAAGTTCCGTTGGATCACTCGTGTCTATTACAGTCAATTTCCTCCGAATCTAATGGACCGATTAATTTGAAATTTGGTACACATATGAATTTCTGTCACCCAAACACGGATGTGTAACGTAAATAAATGGATTTTGAATATGGGGGTCGCTTTTGGGAGGCTAAAGAGAAAATTTAAAAAAAAGTTTTGCTAACTGACTGCACCGTGTGACATATCAAATGAAAGGGCTTACTGTGAGGGTCTTAAATATATATTTTTTAAATTTTAATACTACCATTTTTGAAAAATGTCCATGACATAATCTCGGGTCCCTAAGGCCTCGGACCTTTGGAAGGCGTACGAGGGACTGAAGCCAACTCGCAAAGGCCCGATAGACGTTGTAAGTATCTCCGAAACATGAGCCTAAAATTTAAAAAAAATACAGAAATTTGTTCTAGATTACAGGAAAATCTGTAAGAAATCTATGGTCTGAAAATATTAATGGTGAATCTCTCAATACTTTGCGTCCAAACTTACACTTGCAGCTGTTGGAATGTATGGGAGAACATGTTTTTCAACCACAATGTTAAGTTTGTTCTTAGGATAAATCCATCCCAACTACGGAACCCTTCATTGTGCGTAGTCCGACACGCACTTGGCCGGTTTTGTTGTTTAACTCTTAGAATGTCGATTGTACACCATGTGTACAGATAACAATAGAATTTCAATTGTGTCTGCTAATTGGCGCGCGACGGGTTAAGGTATCTACTATCAAGTAAAATTTCCTTTTTTTACTGAAAAAGATGATTACCTAATTACTTACTCATGTATTAAAATATTGAATTTAATCACGGATGCTGTATGTGACAGCTTGTCCGTTGGGGCGTGGAAAATCCTGTAATCTTACAGCTCGATGGTCACAGGCATCACAAGCCCCTGTTAAAACTCACCCCTTTATAAATCAATTGTTAACTGACGTTATACGTATATGTATATGCTTACGCTCAATATGATCACCATTACATACTGAGCAATAAGCTGTTATGCCTGAGTTTTTCAAGTTTTTAGAATAATAATAATTCGATATTTTCTTTTGTTTTTTAAAATTAATTTAGTACTTCACCTTAAGAGCGTTGGCTCCGTACGGCATTTCATACAAACTTTCTAGTCCTTTTTTATCGAAATAAATGAATCGATTTTAATGAAACTTCACACGCTTTTAAGCAGGATACATAGGTCTAAAATGTTAGTTAAGAACATTTTCTAAAAATAGTGTTGCAGCTAAATTCGACCGATTTTAAATATTCCATAGAAACAGAGATTTTTAATTATCTTTTTTTAAATAAGACATTTCGAAAATGTTCTTAACTAACTTTTTAGACCTATGTATCCTGCTTATGCGTATGAAGTTTCATCAAAATCGGTTCATACATTTCGATAAAAAAAGACTTCAAAGTTTGTATGAAATACCGTACAGAGCCAACGCTCTTAATACATAAATGAAAATGCTTAGGAAGAGACTGGACCCCACGACACAGGGAATCCTAGTGTGGGGTCCACGGAATTTGTAAAAATCTAGCTCATATGACTCCTATGTAATCTAATAATAATAATAATGTTTATTTCCAAAGACATAGGTTAAGCACAGTGATAGTTACTAAAATTAAAAGGCTACAAAAATCTATATAAACAAAAATTATAAACCCTGTCTCTTAAACTAGGAGGCCTGTATCTTAAGAGACAGAAATCATAGAAAAATCTGAAGAAAAATCTGTTATTAGTTTTCAGGGTTCCGTACCTCAAAAGGAAAAAACAGAACAATTAAAGGATCACTCGTGTGTCTGTCTGTCTGTCTTTCCGTCTGTCACAGAAAATTTGCTCCGAATCTAATTGATCGATTAAGTTGAAATTTGGTACACATATGAACTTCTGTGACCCAAACACGGACGGGAAAAGTAATAAATGAATTTTGAATATGGAGTTCACTTTTGAGGGGCAAATAAGAAAACGAAACAAAAAAAGTTTGCAAACTATACCGTGTGACATATCAAAGAAAAGGACTTACTACGAGGGTCTCAAATATATATTTTTTATAATTTTAGAATAATTGTTTTAAAGTTGTTTAAGAAAATAGACGAAAATCGACCATTCCTCACCCCTTATCTCCGAAACTACTGAACCTAAAATTTGGGAAAAAATACAGAAAATAGTTCTTTACCTGTAGATTACAGGAAAATCTATAAGGAGTGTGTGGTCTTAAAATAACATGGTAAATCTCTCAATATTGTGAGTACAAACTTACATTTTCAGTTGGAATGTATGGGATAACATGTTTTCAACTACAATGTTAAGTTTGTTCTTGGGATAATTCATCCCAACTACGGAACCCTTCATTGTGCGTGGTCCGACACGCACTAGACCGGTATTTTTTAACCGACCGTGTTTTTTTTTCTGAAATGAATAAAGTTTTATTTTTACATTTTTTAATATATTTATAAGTATAAACAATATTTATATAAACATTAAAAAAAAAAACAAACCGTCTGCCCGATGGGAAAAAATTACTATCTTTCATACAAATATTTAACCTCTTTAGGGGATGAATTTTCAAAAATCCTGGCCTTTGGTTCACACTCGTTAGACTTGGCACTATTGTTCTATACATTATTTATTAAAATAAAGTATAAAGACAGCTCGCTTCTTACTAATCTAGTAACATTCGCAAAGTTACCTAAATTATAGTAAACACTATCATAACTTACCCTTAGTAGTTAGATTCATCCGTCCCTCTTCAGCGTTCGCAACCAATCAGCACCGATTTACGTTGGCTGCGGGCTTATTAATTTTGGTATGCCGGCTAATTACCCTGTGAATTTGCGAAGTACTCATTCAAGTATCATGAATTAAGCAGTGTGTATGTGTGAGTTGTGTTCAACGTAACCGATATGAGAGGCACTTGGCGCAATTGTGCCACCTCTTCGTTACACCGGGTACCAGGCGAGCATGCCGACTAAAGAGCACTCGGTTAACTCACACAGGGAAGTGAAGTCAGTGTGCGAATAAGTGTTTTCCTACAGTCAGCTGTGCGTGTACGTGTGGTTGTGGTGTTGATGTAAGACAGTATGACTTCTGCTTTATGTGTAGGCTTACGTGTCGGAGTTTTCCTCCTGTGACGTAACGTCCGTGCTTAAAGTTGAAGTCGGCGTTTGTTTGCCTGTTTCCGCATAGTTTGAATGAAAAGTAGTTTTGTGTGCTTCAGTATGGCTTTGTTAAGCTAACGAAATCTAGTTGATAGTGTTTTGCGAGTGTGTTTGAATATGAGCTGTAGGTATTATTCATTCCGTACGTTTTCAGTGAAGTTTTCCACGTAGTTTATCTGTAACAAAGACAAAGTTTCTTATAAGTTACATTCTATTAATCAAATAAAATAAAAAATAAATAAAAGTCATTTATAGAAAGTATCCTAATGATATAAATAAATAAATAATAAATAACTAATAATTATGGTTTCTTTGTTTTAATGCTAGTGTTCTTTTTTTTTTACATTCTATTCGTAAAAGATGGACTGTGTGTAAGATGATATGGCTAGAAACGGAGTGATAACCGAGAACACGACTAATTGCGAAGTATGAAAGAAAAATACATGTTGCGCCGACGACCTCAAATAAATTGGGATAAGGGCAGGAGAATAATGATGATTATTCAATCAATCAATCTGCCTAGCCTTTTCCCAACTATGTTGAGGTGGGCTTCCAGTCTAACCAGCAGCTGAATAACAGTATTTTACATGGAGCGACTGCCTATGTGACCTCCACACCCCGTGACTGGGTAATGCGATACCGCTTGGTAAGACTGGCTGTCAGACTTTCGGTCTTCTGACGACCCGTAGCGACTGTCAAAGATCCACGAATGACAGCCGGGACCAACGGCTTAACGTGCTTTCCGAGGCACGGAGGAGTCTCGGTATGTAAAGATGGTCACCCATCCACGGACCAACCCCGGCAAGCGTAGCTTAACCTGATCGATCGACCCGTGCAGCTGTTACTACATTGCCACTAGCTCCTCTTGATCTCGAGATCTCGAGAATGATGATAATTCTGTTACGTAAAAGAAAATCGAAAATTACAGAGAGTAAAGATTTTCTGAACAAAAAATCCCTAAAAATTGATTTACTAAATAATAATGGCAATGCTGCCAGTCTCTTGGGTACTGTACCAGTCGACAACGATGTGGATGAATTTTTCGACGCCTTGTTTTAGTTTGTGAATAGTTTTGTTTTATGTTAGGATATATTTTTGCTATTTTTAGGTTATGTTTATATAATCAAATAAATGTAAAACGAATTGCTTGAAAACAGCAAAAAAAAGTATTCTAAATAATATAATATATTATATTATTTAGAATATTTTTTTTTGCAATGAAATGAAAGGAAAACAATCTCAAATTATTTTAATTAAGTATTTACAAACAATGGTAAACTATAGTCCAGATTTCATGGTTTTCCTTTCATTTAATTTATCAAGTTTCTTAGAGAGATTTCATCCTTATAATTGATTCTAACGATCGATGCAATAAAAATACAGGGTGTAATTTTTACAGATTTTAGTCGGTTCGATTCCCGGGTGTGACAAGCGAATTTTAGAAAATCTTTGAATGCAGTTTTCTTTCTATTCAAAAATAAGGGAATGTTTTCTTTGCGTAAAATTTTATATCTACAGTATTAAGAGTCCTTTCCCTTCAGGTGGCATTACAAAAGTCCACCCTGTACCTATATTTGTTGACCCAAAATCATAAAAATTGTTAAATAATATTTTTAATTATTTTTAACGGGGGCTCCCATTACAGCTAAATAGGGGTGCGACAAAAATTGTTGACCTACCCCATTCAGTGGAGTATCGTTGTTTATAGCTTGTTGAGTAGATAAATATTATATTTTTTGTTTTAAAAATATTGGAAAACAAAGGAATGAGAAGACGCCAAAGTCAGCTTTTTTTTTAAAATTTTGTTCTGAAGAATTTTTTAACTTCCCATTGACCTATGAACTTGAAATTTGGTGATAGTGGTGCCGATTCTCTTGTCACAAATGCCACTAAACTAGACTAAAAATCACTAAAATTTAGTTTATTCCTGTCAAACGACGATTTCCCATTCTGAAATTGACTAAAGTGACACAACTTAACTATATTTTAGTTTGACAGGACTAAGATTGTACGGAGTTATTAGTTTAGTGAAAATGGCAATTTTGCTATTCTGAATTTGACTGTTTTCACATGGTTTTCACCTAAAATTTTAATTGTCAAACTAAATCAGACTATGTTTAATCGCGATTAAAAAGGTGTGGAATAAAATTAGTTGATATGAACTAAAATTCACACCGAGACCTTGACTTCGGATGCAAAAACAGTAGTGTATTTTTTTCTTTTCTTTTGCATATATCTCGAAAACGGTGAGTCCTATCGCAAAAATAATGAAAATTTGGCCCCCCTTTAAAAACCTCATGAACCCCTATGACTCAACATGTAGGCACCGAAAAAAAAAGTACCAAAAAAAAAGGTACCAAAAAAAAGGTACCTACATTCCATACAACACGTTGAAGTTGCCCCTCCCTGCGCCCCTCCAGCTCTAAAAGATATTTGACCCGGTAACGACAGCGATGTCGGTGAACAAAATATGACAAGCCTGTCACTTCATAGTGATTTCGTTAGTTCCAATTAAAGCCACCGGGTCAAATATACTACAGGCACTATACCACGCAGAGTCACGATTGTCAAACTCGATTTTAGTTGTGTCAAAATTGTTATTAAATTTAGAGGTTTTTTTTTGTCAGAATAGCTCTAAGATTCTCATAGCAAAAAGTAAGGAATTTTAGTGATTGTTAGTTAGTTTAGTTCGGTGTACAACAGAATCGGCACCAATGTTTAGTATTACGTATGTTTTAGTAACAAATACCAATATATTAATACATCAGATTTGGTACGGAACCCTAAATGTGCGAAGTCCGACATGCACTTGGCCGGTTTTTCAAAGGTTTTTTATACATCCTTATCAAGTACTATTCATTACCTATTCGATATTTAATCATGCTAAACGCTAAAGGTTTCAGTTTTACTATAAGTACATTCATATTAATTTGTAGGTACTTAGAAATATTATTTGTTTAAATCATTAAACTTTAGGTATGTACATTGATTTTCTGAGCGTTGATCATTAAACTACTCGCAATCTCTTATTAAATTAATCGTTTCCGATATACAAGAACTTTTTAATAACATTAACACATTTTTAACAGCGTCATAATGCATTTTTCCTCTTAAAAATATTTTTTTGTTATTTTTAATTCCCAGAACTTTTTTCAGCAATTTAAAAGTGCCTACCTGTTTTTTAAATAACGTAAAAACTGCCTCGATGAAGAAATTTCACGCGGACGAAGACGCAGGCAGAAGCTAGTTTTAAATAAATAGTATAGAAGCAAAGGACTGTATTATAGAGTATCCGACATTTATAGTTTTGTAAGCTATAAGTTGGATTTGAGTTCCTTGACGTGAGTCTACGAGAGAAGGTTAGTTGAACCAAGTGACTTAGTTAAAAAGAAAGCTAAGGACTTTTTCAATATTTTTTGTTGACTTGACTGCCGTTGGGCTAGTGGTCGCAAGCGCTACTGCTGAGCATGAGGTCCTGAGTTCGATTCCCGGGTTGGACAAAGTGTTATTGGGTTTTTCCATTACGAATTTCTCAGTAGCAGCCCGGAGTCTGAATTTGTGCAAGTTGATGGCAGTAGGCGCGCCCCCTGTTACATGAGACTCAAACATAACTAGCGGAATGTGTGTGTACTATAGGTACAGCTCTGCCTAGCCCTTCGGGGATACAGGCTGATGTGATGCTATGTTGTTGTTAACTGCCTCGTCTATTAACTGCACAGAAGCTGTGCTGGCCTTTCCGCTCATCTGCTGGGCTCGATCGGTCGGGAAGTGTTATGGGTTTTTTTTTTCCATTTTCAAATACCTCAGTAAGCCGACATTCGCACGGACGTAAAAATATCGCGGCGGGATTTTATCGCGCACTGGAATTTCAACTCTGTGTTCACAACATCCCAGCGCGTCGAAAAAACACACTGTTGGATTTTTAACTCTCGGCGCTAAGCAAAATGCAGTGCGCGAAAAAAAATCGTCGCGATATTTTTACGTCCGCGCGAACGTCGGCTCACAGCCTGGAGTTTGGAATTATGGTCGGTTTACGGCAACAGGCTCGCCTCGTTTTTACGTGAGACCTATAATAGTCACCATAAGTGCCATAACTAGTGATATAAAGCTCCGTTTACAAACCTAACCTAACCCTTCGGAAAATACATGCGTGATGATAAGAGTGTATAATATAACTTGGTATAGATAAACAACTCAAACTTGATACGGTACCTAATGCTTTTGTTTGCATCCTGCTTTTCTAAGTATTGTAGGACAAAACCGTCCCTATAATGCAGTCAATGAGTGACACGTCCAACAAAAGAACCTAAGTAATGCGTAGATGGGGGTTCCTTCAGACACCTTAGGTATAATACATAACTATTTATCTCTTATTTGAAACAGTATCCGCCGTATTTTTTTTATATCGAAGACTGGAGAAAGTCAACAGAATTTTCCTTATAAAAATTGAAAATTATGAATTACAGTGTATTACATAAGTAGGACAGCTGTGGTAACCCAGTGGTAACGGCCGCGACTTATGAGTTGTAGGTCGTAGCTTCATACCCAGACATAGACGGGCGCTTTACTTTGTGTAAATTATTACATTATCACCACTGCTCTTAAAAAGGTGAAGGAAAACTTAGTGAGGAACCATGAATGTCCTAGAACCAAAAATTCAAGGACATGTGACATCTACCAACCCGCACTGGGCCCGCGTGATGGAGTACGTCCCACTCCCTTTCACCGAGAGGATGCCTGTGTTCCAGCAGTGGGAACATTACAGGCTGATTAAGCATGGGACACAAACATAAAAAAAATCATCATTCTCCTCCTTTTTGTGTCAGTAAGGATTGAGGAGCCATGTTTCATATTGAAACTCGGGTAAGGACCTACTACCCTACCCTATCCTATATTTACTAACATAAAAAAATCTTTCGTAATTTTATTATAATAAATTAAAAAAGAAAACAAAAAAATTCAACATCTTAGAAAAAAATCCTACCCGCGTTTAAATATGAAATATGGCTCCTAAATCCATACGGACACAAAAAGGAGGACAAGGAATCTACCTAAATATTGGGGGTAGTATCAAAAGATAAGCGATTCCATAATATGAAAAGTGTAAAGGCTCGTTCAAACAGGCGCGACACGCGATATAATCGCGCGTGACACAAAGACACCGCTCGTCGGCAGGAGCCCTCGACCTTACAAAATCTATCAAACCCTGATAATGATAATAGTCAAACAAAGTTGTTATTTAGTTATTTCAGAATTACACGCTACATGCATTAGGTATATATTTACCTGCTATATTTAAAGTCTCCGATAAATGAAATGGAGAATTATATATGGGAAAATATAAACGGATTAGCACAAAATGGTGTAAATCCGAATTTCAATTTCGATTTCCCAATATATTCATCGGCCAATTCACCTTAAAGGTAGATAGATACCTATTACATAAAGCTGGTGAATATATGTATATTTTAAAGTTAATATGATTATTTCGAAACTAGCTTTTTCCCAGTGATGAAGATGAAGATATAACTTTGCAAATTATCAGCACATCTACTACTTTTATGAATAATATTATGAATGCGAAAGTGAGTTTGTTTGTTTGTTACGCTTTCACGCTAAAACGGCTGAACGGATTTGGATTTTTGGCATATGGGTAGACCATGACCTGGATTAGGACATAGGATACTTTTTATTCCGGACACTTTTAGGATACTTTTTTTATTACTTTTTATTCTCGTGAGATATTTTCCAACCGCCACGTACTATGGGCCAAAGTTCCGCATGATCACCTCAAAGACGTTAATCGCATGCACGGCTCACGACTCGATCGCACAATGTTCGTTTGTCACTAGCTGCGCTCTCACAGGAATATTTTCTTAAGTGAGCATGCTTAAGTTTTGTCCATAGTACCTTAAAGACCAAATGCCGAAACCAAACCCTATAACATAGAATAGATAGAACATAGAATTTCCGACCTACACGCGGGCGAAGTCGCGGGCAAAAGCAAGTTAAATATGAATTTAAGAAAATAATACTTTGTCAACACGCGTTAACAAAGCTGTGTAGCTAATAAAATAATGTGTGTAACGAAGTGTCGACGCAAGTTCGTTTCGAAATCGCAGCGAGCTACAAAGGAGCTCACAATAAAATTAACAAAGCTGCGGTGTCCAGTTGTGTATGTAGGAGGGTATCACCATTCACCCCACGTACCCTAGCTTGTTACATCAATTTAACAGTATCGAGTCGCCTGCACGTTTCCGACTATCCGATTTAATACTATCATCAAGATTTGCATGTCACAGGACGCATGCTACCCGGGGCAAATGCCGTTGTATTACGGAACACAGGTTGTACATATTGTGCACCAATATACCTGGATAAATTAATTTTCGTGGCATTAACATACACTTGTGGTTGTCTGCGTTCTATCTGATTAATTGATTATTTAGGTAAATCATTATGGCTATGAGAATGAGCATTTTATTAAAGACGAATTTAAAATCTAATTCAACTTTATAGGTAAGTAACGTGTAATAATGTAGTTCTCCAAAACCATCTATGAAATAAAATGATTAACGCATGACATGACATAGGAAGCTAACATAGCAAAAGTCTCTTTCATCCTTTTAATTAAATGGAAATATTTCTCCGTGACATGCAAGGTTAAGTTCGGTTAAAAACCTATTAAGGAAAACTTAAGTCACGTCACGAATTTACAGAAGAATTTTGTTTTAAGATACTTCTTTGCCTTATTTTCAAGGACGAAAGTTATCCAAGCCAGCTCCAAAATTCTCTTACACCTTAAGAGAATTTTGGAACTGGCTTGAATAACTTTTTGTGAAATTAAGTATTCAGTGAAATGTGTAGAAACAATAGTTACCTAAATAAACTTATTTTTTAGAAAAGACATTCTTGAAAATATACCTACCTACTACCTACTTAAGACGAGTAGTAATGCCACTAGCGCCATCATTGAGAAAAAAATCATGAGTCTGAATATATGGAACAATTTGAAATTTCCTATGTCAGATGAGGTAGGTCAGGTGAGGTCAAAAAAAATAATCATTAATCAATTTTGGAGTTATCGGCTTCGAACCGAAGGAGGTTTAGTGTTGATTTTTTTTGATACAAAATATTCTACATCATCTGACTAAAAATGTGATCATAGAAATTTCAAAATGTTCCATACCTATCTTCAGACTTATGATCTTTTGCTCAATGGTGGCGTTAATTGGTATTACTACTCGCCTTAAGATACTTATTGTTTGTCAATCCAATTATTACGATTAGGACGTAGGTTAGGAATAAGTCAAACAATAGATCGAACTTTGAAGCGAATTCGAACAAGCCTTTGTGTTTGGCTGCCAGGTCGGTCTAGTCACATAATTGACCATTTAGCTTGTACCCGGTTACAGGTATTGGAGCCGTAGCCTTCAGCGGTACGACGGACCGAGCCCGCCATCAGCCGAGGGGACACATACCTACATGCATTTGCATAACAAAGAAACATCTGTCTGTACCATAGGCAACGTTTGTGTAACATCAGATTTATTTTCATAAACAATAACTGGAATACCAAATCCCGTATTCTGCATACAAGCTTAGTCTGATAGCATCGGATGACATTTGAATATCTGCAACCATTGGTTAGAGATATCAAATAAAATTTATGAAATAGTGTACATATATATCTACCTAGTTAGTTGTCCATACCTTTACAATGATTATTTAGGCACCCATTTTGCCCACGACCATTTCTTGTCAGCCTAAAATTGTGAAATATACAGGGTTATTGGTAAAACACCAGCAATCTCTTAAGGGGTCATTGTACTCATCATTATGAACAACTATGGGACCAAACCCTACATTTTGACGAGTTTGATATAGATAAATATTCAGTACATTTATCTTACAGAACAGCTGATTTTTTTTCGCGATTCCAGGTTTGGTCCCATAGTAAAAGTTGTTCATAATGATGAGTACAATGACCCTTTAAGAGGTTGCTGGTCTTTTACCAATAACACTGTTATACCTACATTTTAGAATATTTTTTGGCTTAGTAAGCCGACGTACGCACGGACTTAAACATATCGCGAAGGGATTTTACCGCGCACTGGATTTTCAACTCTCGGTGTTGAACCGAGCATTGAGACTACAACCTAACAACAACAGAGTGCATCCCAGCGCATCGATTAACACACTGTTGTATTTTCAACTCTCGGCGCTAAGAAAAGCGTTGAAAATCCAGTGCGCGAATAAAAATCGCCGCGATATTTTTACGTCCGTGCGAACGTCGACTTAATGTAATATGAATTTTATAAAACACATAGTCACTAAAATAACACATCCAGAATTTTAATGTCGTATTCATGAATGCAGTAAAGTTTGTTGTTGTATTTTTACACTGAATATGTAATGTTGGTTGCAAATAAAGCAGTGACTCGTTGCATCGTGCCAAACTTTGTAGGTACCGGTAGAGGAATGCTGATTTGACTAACGCACCACCTCTTCTGATCTTACATCTTGCAGGGACTTAAATATTCGCATGTAATTTGTGCCGATCTGAGCAAGCAGAAGAACTACCTATAAAAGAACAGGGCATACCCATTACCTAAATACGAACTCTAAATACACCGACTTACGGAAATACAGGGTTTTAATAATTAACTATATTAATCTTTCTTTCTTTATTACAGGAAGTGATTATTTAATAGTTAATTATTAAAAACCCACTCCACAATATAACAAATAAAAATTGGCGGCAAATCCGTTTAATTACACTGAATAAAACACTTGTATTTGCAATTGCGCTGATGAATGCCCGGCGATGTAGCTATATTGTCAATTAAAACCACGAACTGACTCGGTAATGTAAAATTGTTATTTTTATCACGTGTGCATGTAGGCTGTGTCCACACTCCACAAGTAACGAGCTTCGACTCATTACACCATACACCCTCACTCCATGTTAATGTATAAAATAAAAATATTTTGCAATTTTCATACGCAGGTTTCAAGATGCAAGTATACATGCCATTCAAGGGCTCAAGAAATTAAAGTATTATCGAAGAAATAAAAAACCAACATGAATGTTGTTCCATTTGTTGAATACGATATTGTATGAAAAACAGTACCTACACAAAACACTTGGGAAAAACAAGTGCTCTTCTAAGTGATGTCTTAGATTTGTCATTCACTCGCAGTATTTGACCTAAGATTAGGGGTCGTTAGCTATAGGTGACAGAAGGCAGTAAATAGAACCATTGAAAAACAATGACTCAGATTTTTTGCGTGTAGGTAGTAAATACTCGTAAGTACCTAATGTACTATCGGAGAAACCGTAAAGACTACTCTTGCTTGCAGCACGGTTCGGGGAGATTGTCGTGGTAGGGGTATACTTCTCCCCGAACCGAACTCTCGCCGAGTTCCACAACTCCCTTGCGGAGTTGAAAACCGTCGTCGTCGGGTTCCGTTCCCTTCCCGTGCTCGTCCTCGGGGACTTCAACGCCAAGAATGTGGCTTGGGGTTCCCGGTATACGGACACACGGGGCAGGATGGTGGAGGACTGGGCTCTAGAGACAGGCCTGGTCGTCCTAAACCGGGGTTCTGTCCCCACCTGTGTGCGGATGCGGGGCGAATCAATGGTGGACATTTTGTTCGCCAGCCCCGCTCTGTTGCCGCATGTTGTTGACTGGCGCGTCATGGAGGGGGTGGAGACCTATTCCGACCACCGGTACATCCGGTTTGATGTCTCCGCCCAGACCTCGAGCGCGCCGGTCCGACAGGCCCCGAGTGGTCAGCGGTGGGCGCTGAAGCAGCTGGACCGGGAGCTCCTCCTGGAAGCCTCGATCGTGCAGGCCTGGGTGTCACCACCGGACAGGCCTGCTGACGTCAACGACGAGACGGAGGGGTTCCGGGAAGCCATGTCCGAAATATGTGACGTGGCAATGCCCCGGGTCCAGCCCGGACGCGCCTGGCGCCAGGTGTACTGGTGGTCGCCGGAGCTGACGGCTCTGCGCGAGGCATGCGTTGCTGCGCGGCACCGGTGCACCAGGCACCGCAGGCTCCGTATTCGCCCTCCGGATACGGAAGCCATTCAGGCGGAGCTGTACGAGGGTTACAGAGTGGCGAAGACTGCCCTCCGAGCGGAGCTCTCGCGGGCCAGGGTCTTGGCTCGCGAGGAGTCGCTGGGGACTCTGAACAGAGATCTGTGGGGACGCCCCTGAGGGGAACATACTCCCCCGCTCATGGCTCCGCCTCCTGCGGTGCCCGATGCGGACCACACTATCGACGACGACGACGATGCTCCGGAAGTGACCGAGGTAGAGCTGAGAGCGGCGGTACGTAGGCTGAGTGCCAAAAATACCGCCCCAGGACCCGACGGCCTGCCAGGAAGAGCCTGGGTTCTGGCCTTTGGGGCTCTCGGGCCTCGACTAGGGGGGCTCCAAAGCGCATGCTTGTGTTGGTAAGAGATAATTGTCTTTGTAAACGCAATCCAATGTACTCCGTGTTAGCGTACTTTGTAAACATGTATGATGTAACGACAGCTGTCATCTGTCATTGTTCTTCCCTTTTGTCAGCTATGCTAATTGTGGTCGTGTGCTTTGATTGATTTCCAATAAATATCCAACTCAATCTTATTAGTATTTTTTCTTTTATGCCCATAATCCATCAGGTTATGGGCCCAGTCAACGCAGCAAATAAAGTTTCGCGTTTATTTTGACTAAACTCTGCATTTAAGAAAAATTACGTACGTGCGCACTCGACCACACCGACATCATGGCAACCGGCTCTTCATCGCTCATCATGGATAAACTGAAAGGTATTGAAAACTACCATTCTTGGAAATTTATGATGAAAATGGTCTTAATACATGAAGACCTATGGGAATTCGTCGAAAAAGAGACAATAGCTGAAGGAGACGCGAAAAAGGGCCAGAAGGCACTCGCCCGGATAGCGTTGTCAGTGCAGCCGTCGGCGTTTGCACACATTCGAACCGCCAGCACGGCTCATGATGCGTGGAACAATCTTCAAAAGGCATATGAAGACAGGGGCCTTTGTCGGAGGCTTGGTTTATTGAGAACCTTGTTCAGCACCAAACTAGGTGAGTGTGATAGTATGGAGAGCTACCTGAATAAAATTACAGACGTATCTCAGCAGCTAAGTGACATTGGGTCGCCGCTGGACGATGATTTTGTGGCAGTCATTATGCTAAGCGGTCTAACAGAAGACTATGACCCGTTGATAATGGCTATCGAGAACTCTAACATAAAATTGTCCAGTGAAGTCGTCAAAGGCAAGTTACTGCAGGAGAATATTCGTCGTGATGACAAGAATGACAGCGTGACTGCACTGGCAGCCATGCGGAAGCAGCCGAAATGCTTTGGTTGCAAGAAAACCGGTCATTTCATCAAGGACTGTCCTAAGTCTAAACGGAAGTTGTCAACTGACAAGACCGAAAAAGATGATACATCTAAGGTTCTGCTGACGGCTCTATCGGTTAACATAGAAAGTGATTCATGGTACATCGATAGTGGTGCGACTAGTCATATGTGTCGGGATAGGAACTTATTCAGTGATTTCGTGAGTGAAAAGGCATTACCAGTGAAAGTAGCTAGTGGAGAATTGCTTTTCACAGCGGGACGAGGAACTGTTCAAGTCAAACTCGGGAACGGTATCATTAGAGACATTAGTGATGTTCATTTTGTACCAAAACTAACAACTAATTTATTATCTGTTAGTGCCATGACAAAGAAAGGTTACAAGGTTGTATTCAGCTTCCAGAAGTGCCAAGTACATGACAATCAGTCAGTTATCGCGAGTGCTACTTTGAAAGATGGCGTTTATAAGCTTAACACTGAAACAACAATGACTCCGTGTACTAATGTTGAAGTTTCAGCTCTGCAGGATAATTTAGTAGCGAATGCGGCCGATGTTCAGTGTAAGGCAGCTACCAAGTCCTCGGAAAAGGTATGGCATCAGCGGCTTGGGCATCTCAACCGGAAGAGCATGGAGCTACTTAAGAAAGGTATGGCTACTGGAATTAATTATGATAGTTCTGATTTCGAACCTTGTATTGCATGTGTAGAAGGGAAGAAAAGTAGGCTACCCTTCCCTAAGAAATCATATAGTAGGGCCACTGAAACATTAGGATTGGTACACACAGATCTATGTGGACCAATGCCGTGTTCATCATTTAGTGGATCCAGATATTTTTTGCTTTTCATCGATGATTTTACTAGAAAAACATTTGTATATTTTCTGAAAAATAAAAGTGAAGTATTCGAGAAATTTAAGCACTTCAAAGCTTTAACAGAGAACCAAACAGATAAGCGGATTAAAATAATGAGGAGTGATAATGGTGGTGAATATATAAATTCTGCATTTCAGAGCTTCTTGAAGGAGAATGGAATTAGACATCAGACGACCGTACCCCACACACCACAACAGAACGGAGTGGCAGAACGGGCCAATAGGACCATTATGGAGACAGCGCGATGCATGCTCCAAGATGCACACCTGCCGAACCAGTACTGGGCAGAAGCTGTCAATACAGCTGTTTACATCAAAAATCGCTGTCCTACCAAGGCTGTGCTGGGCAGTACTCCGGAGGAGAAATGGACTAACAAAAAGGTATCTGTTGATCACTTGCGTATTTTTGGTTCTGTGGCCTATGCACTGAATCCTAAAAGAACTAAATTGGATCCAAAGTGCAAACGTTATGTATTTGTTGGTTATTGTGATGAAACAAAAGGTTACAGACTAGTAGATCCTACATGCCCAATAAATTGTATTACATCAAGAGATGTGAGTTTTTTAGAAAACGAAATTGTTAATAAAATGTCACATGATGATAATAATAAAGAGTCGGAACAGCATTGTATAATCAAAGAAAATTTAAATGTTGTGAATAATGAGACTCAATCTGACCAATGTTCTGTACATACAGAGACATCTATTGTGGATCCTAATATATCTGATGACATTATTTTATTAGAAAACAATCAGAGAGACAGTACGATCACAATAGACGTTTCTGAGAGTTCCTCGGAGACCAGTGATTCTGCGGATGAAACATATATTCCAGATGACGAGAATGAGACATCCACTCAGTCATCTGACTTTGAAGACACAGTGGATTCGATGTCAGCTCTTCTGATGGGGGTGACTTGTGATGCAGACACTCCTGAAACTGTACAAGAAGCACTGAGAGGGCCAGACGCTAAACATTGGAAAGAAGCAATGAAGAGTGAGTACAATTCTTTTGTTATCAACAAATGTTGGACTCTAACTGACAAGAATAATTCTCGAAAACCAGTCAAATGTAAATGGGTGTTTAAAATCAAACGAGGGTTGAATAACGAAATATTGAGATATAAGGCACGCCTGGTGGCCAAGGGCTATACTCAACAGTATGGCATAGATTACGAGGAAACTTTCTCACCAGTTGTTAGATACTCAACTATTCGTACTTTGTTAGCCGTAGCAGCTGAATACAGTATGGAGATCGAGCACTTGGATGTAAAAACAGCATTCCTCAATGGCGATCTCAAAGAAGACGTATACATGGAACAGCCAGAAGGTTTTGTTCTCGAGGGTCAAGAAAATAAAGTGTTTAAATTGAACAAAGCCATATATGGTTTAAAGCAGGCCTCAAAGGCCTGGTATGATAAAGTTGATCTAGTGTTATGTGAAAAAATGAAATTTCATAAATCATCATCAGAGCCTTGTGTATATTTCAAGTCACATGAAAATTCACTTATCATAATTGCACTGTATGTTGACGATATCATTTTATTTTCCTCGTGTGATCCTCATGAAAAACTGGCAATAAAAGAGAAATTTATGAAAGAATTTGATATCACAGATTTGGGGTTGGCTCATCAAATATTAGGTATGAGACTGTGTAAAGAGAATAATAAACTTACTTTAGATCAATCTGGCTATATCAAAAGGCTGTTGCAGAAATATAAAATGGAGGATTGTAAGCCTGCACACACACCAATGGAGACTGGGTTGAAACTGCCAAAAGGTGCTCAGAAGGATGTCTCCTATGACTATAGAAGTCTAGTGGGTTCACTTATGTACATCGCAGTTTGTAGTCGACCAGATATTGCTCATGCTATCAGCTATCTCAGTCAATTTAATGAATCCTTTACAGAAATACACTGGAAAGCAGCTAAGAGGGTTCTACGTTACTTAAAAGGTACTTCTAATCTATGTTTAACCTTTCAGAAGAGTGGCTTAGATGTCACTGCATATGCAGATGCAGATTGGGCCAACGATGACGTAGACCGCAGATCATACACCGGCTATGTGTTCAAATTGGGTAAGTCTGTTGTTTCATGGGAAAGCCGCAAACAAAAAACCGTAGCTTTGTCCAGCACTGAAGCTGAATACATGTCCTTGTCCGACGCATGTAAAGAAGGGCTGTTTATTCGTAAATTATTGAAAGAAATACTTGGCAGAAAGGTTATAATTACTGTTTTTAATGATAATCAGTCTGCACAAAAATTGTGTAAAAATTCTATGTATCATGCCCGAACTAAACACATTGATGTTAGGCATCATTTTATAAGACAATTTGTGAATGATGGAACAATTTTTATAAAATACTTATGTACAGAAGATATGTTAGCAGATATATTAACGAAACCATTGTGTAGAGAAAAATATAAAAAGTTTACTTGTCAATTAATGTTATTGTAATAATTAAACTCAAACTATAAAACTATGGTGATAGTTGAACACTGTTTTCTTTGTGTTGTTACTATTTTTATTTTATTTTTTTTTGATAGTTATTGCATATTGTCATATAGCTATAAGAGCATTGTTGTAGTAATTGTATTGGTTTAAGGGCCAGTGTTGGTAAGAGATAATTGTCTTTGTAAACGCAATCCAATGTACTCCGTGTTAGCGTACTTTGTAAACATGTATGATGTAACGACAGCTGTCATCTGTCATTGTTCTTCCCTTTTGTCAGCTATGCTAATTGTGGTCGTGTGCTTTGATTGATTTCCAATAAATATCCAACTCAATCTTATTAGTATTTTTTCTTTTATGCCCATAATCCATCAGCTTGGAGAGGGGCCAGTTCCCACTTCGTTGGAAGACAGGGAAACTGGTCCTCATTAAGAAGCCGGGGCGCCCTGCGGACTCTCCGTCCGCTTACCGGCCCATCGTGCTGCTCGACGAGGTGGGCAAGCTCTTTGAAAGAGTCATTGCAGACCGCCTCGTCAGGTGGCTGGTGCAGGAGGGGCCGGATTTGGTGGACGCCATCATGCGCGTGCGAGCCCTCACGACGGGAGATGCTGTGGCCCGGGGTGGGGTCGTCTTGGCGGTGTCTCTAGAGATCGCCAATGCCTTCAATACCCTGCCCTGGAGTTGCATCAGGGAGGCACTCCGGTATCACCGGGTGCCAACCTACCTCCGTCGAGTGGTCGAGGCCTATTTGACGGACAGGGCCGTCATCTACCCCGGTCATCAAGGAGAGTGGAACCGGCGAGAGATGTCGTGCGGTGTCCCACAGGGATCTGTCCTAGGGCCACATCTGTGGGACATCGGGTACGACTGGGTGCTGCGCGCCGACCTCCCTGACGGCGTCAGCGTTGTATGTTACGCTGATGACACGCTGGTCCTGGCGCAAGGGAGGTCGCACCAGGCGGCGGCCGAACTAGCGACACGCGGGGTTGCGACAATCGTAGAGAGGATCCGGGATTGGGACTCGAGGTGGCCCTGCACAAGTCCGAGGTCATGTGTTTTCATGGTCCTCGGAACGCGCCACCGTCGGGTTCCCAAATAACGGTAGGAGGGGTTCATATCGGAGTCGAGTCGACGATGAAGTACCTGGGACTCGTCCTTGACAGCCGGTGGAACTTCGTGGAGTATTTCCGACGTTTGGCTCCCAGACTGGAGCGGGCCGGGGCTGCCTTGAAGCGGCTCCTGCCCAATCTGGGGGGTCCAAACGCCTCTTGCCGGAGGCTTTACGCGGGGGTCGTGCGGTCCATGGCCCTTCACGCAGCACCGGTGTGGGCGCGTTCCCTGAGGCTGCGACCGGCCCGCCGGTTGAACGCGTCCCAGAGGGTCATGGCCATCCGGCTAGTCCGGGGATACCGCACGGTCTCCCGTGAGGCGGCGAGCCTCCTTGCCGGATTACCGCCATGGGATCTGGAGGCAAAAGTCCTCGGCACGTGTGGGAGTGGCGCGAGGAGGCGAAACGCCGGGGCGTAACTCCGCTGCCGCGAGAAATCATGGTACAGCGCACAGAGCTCCGGCGGGATCTCATGGCGACATGGAGAATGCGACTGTCGCAACCCAGCGCTGGGCACGCCACAATTGCGGCGATAAGTCCCCTCTTTGAGGAGTGGTTGGAGAGGCGCCACGGCGTCCTCACCTTCCACCTGACGCAGGTCCTCACCAGACACGGTTGTTTCGGGAGGTTCCTGTTTCGGATAAGGCGGGAGGAAACGCCCGGGTGTCACCATTGTGTGGATCGCCCGGAGGACACGGTGGAGCATACAGTGGAGGTCTGCCCGGCTTGGGCGGAGCACCGCCGTGTTCTCACGGAGGCGATCGGCGGCGGCGATCTCTCGCGTCCAAACTTGGTCCAGGCTATGGTGCGGAGCGAGAGTGCATGGGAGGCCGTCACCTCGTTCTGCGAAGCAGTAATGCTCGCGAAGGAGGAAACGGAACGCGTGAGGGAGAGGCAACAGCCGCGCCCTCGCGCCCCTAGCCGTCGTAGGAGACGCCCTGGGCGGCGGGAATCGATCGCCAATTCCCGGCCACCGTAGGCGCGGGCTAGCGGACGACGAGTAATGGGCAGCTCGCCGTCCGGTAAGGACCAGGCCCGGGTCGACGGCGCGTTGTGTTCCACGCGCGCCTCAAAGAGATGTCAGCAGTGACGGGGTCAATTGGGCCGATGCCGCCGGGGCGCGGGTAGTTCGAAAGAGATACCGTGGCCCTGGCACGGCAACTGAAGGAACATGGGTGGGTTTTAGTCAGTAAAAGTCTGACACGCCCTCCCGCTCTGCCCAGAGCGGGAGAAGTCATTTGATGATTTCCCATCCACAAAAAAAAGAAAAAAATAAAGCGCTCGGCCGCTATAGTAACGCTTGCTAACAGATGTGATAATCGTGTGCACGTATGTGATGGAGCATGACTATTTCTGTAAACTTTTAATTAAATCATTACCTAATTAAGGTTTCGCTACGTCTAGCCAAGAATCTATTTATATTAAGTAAATGTATTTCCCTTTTGTTAGACCTACTCTTAACGTTTCATAAAAACAACTTTGCACCTGTCACTTTTCAATGCGTATATATTTGTAACAATGGAACAAATTGACCGGCGCACGGTTCGAAGAGACAATGGACACCAATCATAAACCCAGTTTGTTTACTACACAACGAACCGCTAACAACTATATTAAATTAAATCAAAGAAAGTTTAGAAAATGTATTCTAGTGCAATTATTGGAAAATATTTTCATAATGTCCTAATTCTTTTAATATTAGTAGGGGCACTGACGAAAACAGTAAGTTTAGATAGTTACTTTTAAATAACATTAGTCTGTATCTAGACTAATGTATGCCTACATTGGCAGAAGTGTAGGTGAATGTTCTAGCAACCCACACGATGCAAATTTTTGGAAAGTTCAAGAGCAATAATCGCATACCATAAAGCACGTTCAATTTTATTGCCATTCAAGAATTGCATGCAAGTGTCTACACGCGTGTGGTTTCCATAAAATGGCACACAATGATTGAATGCAAGTATAGCCATTCAATATAATTGTATGCGAGTTACACAAAGGCAATGCGATTATTGCATGCAAGTTGTGCCTCGTCTAAACAAAGAGTTACACGTCCTTCTAAGTACAATTATTTATTTATTATTTTTTTATTTATTTATTTATTCATGAAACAATTTACATTGTGTTCGAATTTTATAAAATAATAGGTACAAATAACAATAATAAAAGAATTACATTGACACTAAATTTAAATAAATGAAAATTAAATACTAAAAAGCTATAAATGAAATGCCAATTAAATTACCATTTACGTAATTATCCAACCACATAATAACAATAACCACATAATTATCTATTCCATGTTGCGTAAAATATAAGAGAATTAAATAAAATTAAAATGAAAAAATAAATTGATTCAAGTATTATCCATATTTGCGCTGCCAAATATTTAAAAAAAAGAAAAACCCAATAACACTTTGTCCAACCCGGGAATCGAACCCAGGACCTCATGCTCAGCAGTAGCGCTTGCGACCACTACGCCCAACGGCAGTCAAGTCAACAAAATATTGAAAAAGTCCTTAGCTTTCTTTTTAACTAAGTCACTTGGTTCAACTAACCTTCTCTCGCAGACTCACGTCAAGGAACTCAAATCCAACTTATAGCTTACAAAACTATAAATGTCGGATACTCTATAATACAGTCCTTTGCTTCTATACTATTTATTTAAAACTAGCTTCTGCCTGCGTCTTCGTCCGCGTGAAATTTCTTCGACCCACCCCGTCGCATCGCATCGCCTGCCCGTGCTATTACTTCGTTTTCGCTTAGCGTTCTTTGTGACTTTTTTCTTTTTGCTCGGCTCCATGGGCTTGATGCTAAAAAGCCTTTACTCTTCGTCAAGAATTTAGATATCAAATGCAAAAAGAACTTTCAAATCCGACTGGTAGTTCCAGAGATTATCGCGTTCAATCATAAAAAAAACAAAATCTTCAGCTTTATTATTGTACTGCCCGCGACTTCATCCGCGTAAAATTTCTTCAAACTCAAACCATTTATTTCAAATAAACCAATTACAGGCACTTTTGAATTGTCAATGGGTCGGTCAGTCAGAAAGATGAAGCTAGTTGCCCATTCCAAAGCGTAGTAGAACCCTATGGAGAAGAACGGGCAAGAAACTCCACGGACACTCTTTTAAATCATAATATTTTTACAAAATATTGGTTACATCGTTCATGTTGAAAATATACATGTGAGAACAATGTAGAAAGACGTGCACGTTAAAAAGCGTCCGTAAAAAAGATAAAAACTAAAACAACTAAATTAAATATTAAAATTAAAAATAAGCCATGGCAGCTAAGAGACGACCAGTCCCAACTGACGGCGCCGACCCACCCCATCGCATCGCTCCACCTGCCCACGCTATTACTTCGTTGTCGCTTAGCGTTCTTTCTGACTTTTTTTCTTTTGACACGGCTCCTAAAGGTCATAGCGTGATGTTAAATAGCCTTCTTATCTTATAGCCTAAGGTTAAAAAAAAAAGATGGCAGCTACCTTCTTACCCCCTTTTTCATCAAAAACTAAAACACTCTATAAACCTATTTTATTTTTAGTTATAGAAAAGTATTTTGTCAATTTCTTTCGAATTATAATTTGAATTTGAAAGAAGAAGACAAAACACTTCTATAACTAAAATAGGTTTATAGAGCGTTTTACATTTTTATCAATAAGGGGGTTTGTCTTTTTGATAATCAAATAAGGACCTAAGTAGCCATACTTGCTTTATAAATATTTACATGAAGTCCCGTTACAGTAGAAGATGTATTATTGCGGAAGCCTTATTCCTTATTTAGCACGCGTATTGTAAATGTAAAGTCAACATAACACAACTCGCCACGTTGGCGTCGATTCAAAAAATCAGTGAGAGGGCTTAAACTATTGAATTTAAAGAAAACTGACTTCGTAATACGGAAACTCAAGCTCTATTGAATTTATAAGAATGCAATTATTTTAATTTATAACTGAAGGAGGTTAACTACGGTAATTGGTCAATTAGTCCATAATAGATCAATCATGTCTACTGAGGATACTCGTCAAATACTGTTTTTTATAATTGCGTGTATTTATAAGCCTAGGTACCTTCAGCTATGAAAGTTACGAGAAAGGAAAGACAATTATTGAACAACCATTGATGTTTTTTTTATAAGGAATACATTTATGAAATGATAAAAGCTGTCTCGTCAAATTGCATATCCTATACCTACTATTAAATAAGCAATATTTATATATTTGTAATCACATTCTCAAAAACGGTTCTAACGATGTCGATGAAACTTGCAATATAGGGTATATAGGGCAATATAGGTCTCATATCTGGGAAAAATCGTTTTTTCTATTTTCACCCGAGCAGAGCTCGGTCGACCATGCAGGTACTCAAAATAATACGACAACAAAAATCACCACAACCGAACTCAAACAATCTCTATAACTCTTTCAGCTGGTCAACCGAGACAGAATAAATTAAATGAAACCGACGGACCGTACAGAAATACTTACCTGTGATGTAACAGAGGTCAACTTCTCAAAATAAAATGAAGATCAATTTCGTTACAGTATAGTTATTATTTAATGTTTATATTTCCAGCCAATACTGAGTCGTGTGACAGCCGCACGGGTCGATCCATCAGGTTAAGCTACGCGTGCCGGGGTTAGTCCGTGGATGGGTGGCCATCTTTAGATACCGAGACTCCTCCATGCCTCGGAAAGCACGTTAAATTCAAATTCTTTTATTTGGGACAACGTAGAAACCATTTTTGTTAGTACACACCTTAGCTAACTTAACACTAAACTTAACTTATACACTAGGATTAGTAAAACAAGTTAATGAGTTATGTACCTACGAGGCACTTCTAAGCATGAGATGCCTTAGTACAGGAGCTCTCGGGTCCTCAGCCATGAATTTCAAGTTGCTATTGCTACTCCCTCGAATCCACCCCACAAGCGATGCCACTCTTTTCCTGATGATAGCATGGAAACCATCTGTACTCGATTGGGCAAACATCCCCGAGGCACTACAGAAACGAGGGAGTTTAGCCGTTGATCCCGGCTGTCATTCGTGAATCTTTGACAGTCGTTACGAGTCGTCAGAAGCCCGAAAGTCTGACAACCAGTCTTACCAAGGGGTATCGTATTACCCAGTTACTGGGTTGTGGAGGTCAGATAGCAGCCGCTCCATGGGTGTTCAGCTGCATCCGGTTAGATTGGAAGCTGACCCCAACATAGTTGGGAAAAGGCTAAGCAGATTGACTGAGTCATGTGCTTGATTCTTTTATGATGTTGTGTCATTGCGGCGATGAACGAATATTCCCATAACACAACTCCGTAGCTTCAATCGAAATGACAATCAACCTTGTCAATTATGCCTGTAACACCGGCTGAGGTGCTGCGACAGGTAGTTTAATCAAAATAAGAACTTACTACAACATAATAAGAGCACATTTCCCATCCATTGGGAGGGTACATAGATATAGGCTCTACGAAGTGGCTACGACAGTCGTAGCGAGGCGTAGCGGTGTCGCTAATTTGGCTTGCTTTATCGTAGCTCGGTGTAACCGCGGTTCACGGTCATCAGTGAAGAGGCTTGATTGCAGCTCTCGCTAACTTACACATGCGGATTACGGTGAACAAGCCTTGTTTAGTTTATCAACGAGCCTGGTTAATTACGAGAAACATGTTTAGCAGTGATGATAATGATTTGCCAACGCCTCACGTTTATTCGATACCGATGAATTAAGGCAAGGTATTTGTTTATATCCCCTCACACGAGCGCGGTGTGAATCGGGTCCGTGAGTCATTTTACCTAATATTGTACGTGGTATGAGTTCTATACCAAGAAAATATTTTTTTATTATTAACGTTGTTCCATCACTATTAAGTAATAATAAAAAAAATTCTTGGTATAGAACTCATACCACGTACAATTTTAGGTAAAATGACTCCACGGACCCGATTCACACCGCGCTCGTGTGAGCGGAAAAGTTCAGTGGGCACAGGTTACAGGGTTTAATAAACCCCTTCGTATTTTAAGTATGTACGCTCTTGACTGACCTTCGTGAAAATTATCTTATACCTAATAGATTTTCCAAAAACTTGATTGCCGGAAAGGTTGATTTTTTACCTACTTACATAATTTACTATGTAGATACAAACACTGTTTCTCTAAGGTTATTGTTTAAAGTTTTAAACAGTAAGCAGCAAGATTCCTCTGCAAATTTGCTAGTAACATAATTATATTACAAACTTACCACTTGCAAGCACTTTGGTAGTAACCAAACAATTAGTGGCCGTCAACTGTTCAATAAATTAGCTGCTACATTACTGAAGTCTAATTTTAACTGTCGATATTGGTGTCGGAATAGACAATAAGTTCACTTCAATATATTTCCAGGATAATTTATGTGCTGTGTACACACTTCGCTTAACTGTCAGATAAATTTTCCGCTTCAAAGTTCTCGCAAACTAGATCGTTTACAGCGTAGGGAGCGAAGTACCAGAGGCGCAGAATCACGAGCAGCCTCCGTTACACGTGCCGCACTCACACATACAGGCCTCCCGTGTATGTACGTTCAGTCAATGTGCGCAGACAATTTAAAAACGTGGCAGACTGGAAAACGCATTTAGCCGGTAAAGATGCAACTGATCGGTACTTTTAACTAATTTGATTTTATATTTGACCAAATCATAATCAACATCAAAACATCAAGGAAATAAAAGCATATTATTGAGTTAAAGAGAAATGTTTTTCTTTTTAGGGGCTTTTACAACACACGAGAAAGCGAACGCAGTCACAAAAGCACCCCATGTAGACTTAAAATGAGAACCTGTGAGTGGAGGTCTCGACTTTCTTTCTAAAGGCAAACCGCAGTTAATGACTTTCTAGATTTGTTTCTGGATTTATTAAGTAATATAAGCCGAAGGAGCGGCACGTGACACTCGATTAATAATTGGATTTGAAGTTTTCTTAACAGATTTCTATATGCTCTGGTTCACCTAATTTTCCACATAAGTTTTAAACTTGAAATTGATGTTAACCGAGTATTTTTGTGTCACAAAATAATATTTTAGAGAGCCGCAGTCGTATTAGAGCATGAATAGGTTGTTATTACTGAAATAGAATGACTAGAATTAGCGTAGGTATCTACCTAATACCTTCAAGGAATACGTCTGAGGTTTTGCAGGTGATTTTTTATAATGATGTACCTAATTCATACTACATTCATGATTTGTAGTAGGTATCCTGTTATGAAGAACTCAGAGGAATTAAGTTCTTCATTTTTGTTAGTAAATGACTGGTGTTGAAATTGAAATTTATTTATTTGCCAGAATATAGGTACTGATTGTACTAGTGTTGATGTAGATTTGTCTAATTTCCAACGGGATGTGCCTTCAAGACGTAATTTGTGTAATTGCCCTAGCCATGCCCTAGAACTTTCAATTGTATGCCACCCCTCAGCAATTCTCATCCCCCGTTACAGGAATGCGCTCCCCCTGCTGCATTTGATAACTTTCGACTATTCGATTTTAAACACAGATAACGTGGTTTACTTGAAAACAAAGCTGTTCATTTGTTTTTTGTTCTGTTATGGATTAAGTTTCCGAAGTGAATCTTACTAGCTACGATTATTTAGTTACAGCAGTGATAAAGATCTAAACTTTCTTCTTTTGAAAATCTTCGTTATTTCTTCTCGCTAGTTAGTTTTTCGATAGGTAGGTACGCTATCAGAGGTGCTATTCTGCAAAAAATCACTCACTCAAGTGATCGCACACAATTCGCAAGCAAACTCACTTTAAAGTATAACGACCCAGTTCATTGAAAGTAGTTACATTTGGTCAGCTCACACGTCAGCTTTGACCGCGAAAACAAAATAGGTTAATTACCAACTAGGACACTGGAGCGTTTGCAAAAAATTGCTGCCTAACCATTTTTTTTTTTTAATTTGGTAAAAAACATGCACATCATTACAAATCCAGATCCAAGTTATTGCACAGTTAAATTTAAATAAAAACAGACATATTTACAATAAGGAAGGAATAACAATAACAAAGAATACACAAAAAAAAAACTAACAAAACAAGTAAAACTAACAACTACCAATCAAATAATATTGATTAGACCATAGACTAATATTAATTAGACCATGCCTAAAAGGAATAATTAACGGTGACTTGATTTTCAAATCCTGTAGCTTTTCCGGCCCTGTGACAAGGTCTACTATAGATCTTTCAGGAATCGAATCGACAGTGTGGCGGCGGCGATCTCTCGCGTCCAAACCTGATCCAGGCCATGGTGCGGAGCGAGAGTGCATGGGAGGCCGTCACCTCCTTCTGCGAAGCAGTAATGCTCGCGAAGGAGGAAGCGGAACGCGTGAGGGAGAGGCAACAGCCGCGCCCTCGCGGCCCTAGCCGCCGTAGGAGACGCCCTGGGCGGCGGGAATCGATCGCCGATTCCCGGCCACCGTAGGCGCAGGCTTGCGGACGACGAGTAATGGGCAAATCGCCGTCCGGTAAGGACCATGCCCGGGTCGACGGCGCGTTGTGTTCCACGCGCGCCTCAAAGAGATGTCAGCAGTGACGGGGTCAATTGGCCCGATGCCGCCGGGGTCGCGGGTAGTTCGAAAGAGATACCGTGGCCCTGGCACGGGCAACTGAAGGAACATGGGTGGGTTTTAGTCAGTAAAAGTCTGACACGCCCTCCCGCTCTGCCCAGAGCGGGAGAAGTCATTTGATGGTTTACCATCCACAAAAAAAAAAAAAGAAAACAGGAATCGACAGTGTACAAAATACAAAAATATAAATAAATAATAAATAATAATAACAATAAATTGTTTATTTATCCAAAATAAATACACACAGACACAGTTCAAAACAAATCAATACAATAGAATAAGCATAAACACATAGCTTGTGAACAGGAGATTTAGGTTTGCAAAAAAGGTCTATGCATACAAAAATAGTGAACCCTGTCTCTTAAACTAGGAAGAAACCTGTATCTTAAGAGACAGTGATCGGCCAAAATTTAAATTGAGTAAAAACTAAAAACTTACAAGAGTGAATGAAAGTGTGTCGATTACCATTACTAATACATATTAATATTAGTGTTAGTGTTATTCAAGTATGTGTGAGTGTTGAGGTGTATGTGTGTGTATGTGTGTGTGAGTATGAGATCTTGTGGGTGTTTTTGAAGTGGTTAATTATGTCAAGCGACGTATGATAGCAGTATAGACTCTGTTTTAATGTAGTCCTGCTGTATGAGCCAGTCAGAAGTTTTTGATATTTATTTTAACTACGAGTATATTTATTTTCTAGTGTGCAAAATATTATAAACTCCTACCAGCAAAATGTAGATACGCTATACCTAGAGACGTTATAAAGATAAATACAAGTGGAAAAATGTTTGGGAACAAAATTGGAGTTAGTTTAATAAAAAAATTATAATTGTATAAACTAAAATAAATAAATGTATTTTTTTATCTTTGTTACGTAATTATTTAGAAACTAGCTTTCGCCAGCGGCTTCACCCGCGTGCACTTTGGAAGGTAGCCCATGGGAAGATACTACCGGGATAAAATGTATCTTATGTCCTATTCTAGGTCATGGTCTACCCGTGTGTACCAAATTTCATCTAAATCCGTTCAGCCGTGTTAGCGTGAAAGCGAACAAACAAACAAACTCACTTTCGCATTTACAATATTAGTTAGGATTAGTTAGGACATGGATGGTTGAATTCAATCAAAAATGACATGAACATAACATAAGATCATGCCTGTATTCCTCGGAGGGATAGGGAGATGTAGTAGAGGTGTACCTATAGCTGTTGTACACCCACATTTCGCCAGTTATGTCTAAGTTCCATATAATAAGGGGCGAGCCTGGCACTAATCCAGACTGAAAAATTCCAGAGGGAAAAACCTAATAACACTTTGCCCGACCCGGGAATCGATTACAGGACCTCATGCTCAGCAGTAGTGCTTGCGACCACTAGAGCAATGATGCAGTCACGTTCTTGAAAAAAAAACAGCTGTACTCGTTACAAGTACGAGCATAGGTAGGTGTGCGGAAGACTAATTTATTCAATGTTTTTTTTTTTTCTAATAACGCACCGCGCAAGTCACCGCTCTGGCACGCAGTGCATAAATAATTTAATCATTGTAACTGGGCATCAGCCAAGTACAGTACGTAGCATTTCCGAGCTAAAAAAAAAAGATTTTAGTTTTGGTAAAGGTCCAATTGTCCGCGGCTCTTTACATTTAGATTATAATGTAATTTTAATAATAATACATAGCTTTATTGTTGAACCTAGGAAGTACAGTAAGGATTGATGCTATGATCAAGCCTCGTTGATATAATGCTGGCTGACATTCAACCATTCAAATATGGAATATCTTCTGTCAAGAAAACAATCCTGGTTTTCTTGACAGGATGACAGAGAAGAGCTCAGGCCCTCAGGTCAGGGAGCTCAGGTCAGGGCTCGGCCCTAGTAGGAGTGTATTATAATTTATCCTGAGCTCTAAATATAGCGGGCTACAGCCCCAGTTAAATAGAGTTTCTCTTGTATTATTTTGTAGTTCAGATAATCTCCTACTGTGAAGCTCGAGGCTTCACAGTACCTACTTAGCTATCTACCAAGGGCTTATCTTTTCTATGTGATTATAATATATATGAATGTAAAAGTGAATTAGTAAAACTCCTATTTCACGAGTTACAGGTACGTATCGGTTCATATTTATGAAGCTAAAAGCTCTAGTATAAAGGAGTTTATCGTCTGATTTAAACGAATCTCTTCGACGTCTCGAGTTGCAGATGAAACTTGAATATTATTTACGAAGAAGCAGTTACACCGCATGTTACAAAGTGACTATAACTGTTACTAAAAGCTGAAATTGTTTCCTGTTCCTAGTTTGGACTTCATTTCAAATAATAAATTGGGTAAACGCACATCAAAAATTACCAATTTTTCCCAACAGAATATGTAAGTACATCAAAAATACTGTTTGCACATCAAAATTAGCATGTCTTAATAAATTAAACTTAACGCCAGGCCGACGGAGCCCGCTGCAGCGGGGCACCTATTTCTATCTGCAGGGTTTAAAGGAACCTAACCAAACCCACCTCAGGGTGCCCAATAATTATAATTTGTACAAATTTTTATATTCAATTACTTAACTAGTAGTGCAATAATAAGTTTATTAGATGCACATTTGTTATTTTTGATGAACAGTTAGTATTTTTGATTTACATAATTTCCCTAATAAATTTAGTAACGAAGCTTCATTCATATACCGATGGTTATTCAGTTGTTTCGCTGTAATCTTTACGTCGGGGTTGACTGAATTGTCATTTATTGTTCACTTATAGAAGTAGCAATTATGACAAACGTTAACATTGTACCGCAACAAAATTAACAAGTTATGTTACAGTTAACAAGCCCGCTGTTTGTGTAAACTGTACTAACTAGCTAGGTTTTACGTCAGCTTGACATACGCCGCACCTTTTACACCGTGCCGTACGTAATTTGATCAAAAGTTGTTTCATTTTTGTTTCCCGTACGTGGATGAACTTTTTGGAATCAAACGGAAAACTGTTTGTTTATCCACTACGTTATATTAAAACAGTTTTCAGTCATTTTATTTGCAGTTTAATGCTGGATTTCTATTTCTATTCAAGGATTGAGTTTGATTAAGTAGGTAACTTAGGTAAAACACAATACTTAAAAGGACTGGGAGTTTCATTAGCTTAGCAATTAACTGCTTTATATTTTCCTCATATCTGATGTTATCCCAGTGAGGATAGTTATGTAAAAAAACATAGTGCAAATTGCGTAAGCTCTAAAGTTCCTTCCACCAGTAGGTACGGTTTGATGTGACACAATCCAAATTGTCAACACTTTACGACAACATTGTGAACGAAAACTTTGTATTTTATCGATGCTTAGATAAAAAAAAAAACTGGCCAAGTGCGTGTGGGACAATGAAGGGTTCCGTAGTTGAAAAGAATTTTATCCCAAAAACAAATTTAACATTGTAGTTGAAAGACATGTTCTCTCATACATTGATATACGTCACAGTCAAACAAACTGCAAATTTAAGTTTGTAATCGTAAAAAAAATTATGTAATAAAACTACAAATGAACAATTTTCGGACATTTCCTTCACTTGTGCTGTGAGACCTTGCTTCATGCCAAATTTCATGATTCTAGGTCAAGCGAGAACTACTTACCCTATAGTTATTGATAATTACTTATCAAAATACTGTCAGTCTGTCAAGACCCTTTTTCGCAGGAGTGGAAAAACAGGTTGAAATTAATACCAAATACGTAGGGTAGGGTTAATAAGGGTTCCGTTTTTTTTTTTTGTGATACGGAACACTAAAAAATACAGAAAAGCTCTTTGATTCTTTAGTTTAGCCTTGTTAGTTTTTTTTTTTTTTGTTTTGGTCTCCAGGTTAGCACCAACGGTTCTACAAACATACATCCAATTGGACCTGATCCAATCTTCACGATCCCCGATTAGGGACAGGCTTAAGTTTATTTACCAATAGCTCCCTTGAAGTATTATTAGCTAGGTCGCCTAGCTACAACTTGACTCGGCTACAACTTTTGTTTACCTAGTTACCGGCAATTTCATAACTTTAGCTTCATTCGAAATCTTTTCACGGCGATAAAACTGTTGTAAAGTCTTGGATTCTTCCAAATCACAACTATGTAAGGTTACACTAAGTTCTGAAGTGGGTTTATAATAAAATATTATTTTATTTATATGATTTGGTTTGCTGCAGGATTCTGCAAAAGTCTTCTAAAACTTGTTGAAAATTAATATTGACAGAACACTGAAAGTCCGCCGCAGCAAAGAGAGCTAAAGAAGCTGGCACATGTGAACAGTGGCGTACCGCGGTAAGTTAGTTGTACGGACGTGATATTGCTAGCGCGTGCGCCGCCATCCCGACAATTAGGTGGCAGACTAACGAGCACGTGCGCGCGTGCTAAAGCAGCCACTGCACGCCCAAACAATCTATTACCTCCAATATAACAGCTAAGTCTGTAAAATCCTACACAATCACACTATCACACTAATATTATAAAGGCGAAAGTTTGTGAGAGTGTGTGTTTGTATGTTTGTTACTTCTTCATGCTCAAACGGCTGGACCGATTTGGATGAAATTTAGTATGCAAATAGCTTATATCCTGGATTAAAACATAGTCTACTTTTTATTCCAGTCTACGCGGGTGAGACCGCGGGGCGCAGCTTGTAATCAATACGTATAGGAAGATTTCAAATACAAAATGCACAAAAAAAAAATCCCAATTTTTTCAGTTTCAGATATCAAAATATTTTATGCGTGTTCAAGATTTTCTCCTGACTCTAGTTCCAGGATGAAAGCCAATAATATAACAAGATAACATCACGTCTTGTTTGCCCGAAGGGGTAGGGCAGAGGTGTACCTCTAGTACACCCACATATTGAATCTAGAATTTAAGAATTTCCTAAAAGTACATGTAAACTTTTGGAACAAAGAATGCTTTTGCAAATTTTGTGCATGTTTTCTTGTTTGGAATCTATATTTACGGTAATTTGTAATTTTCTTTACATATTTCGTGCTTTACCATATTATCAACCAATTCTTACTATTTGTGTTTCAGGTGTTGCAGAGGATTGTATTAATCCCTTTCACGAGTGTACAATGTTTGTCCGCATTCCAAGGATTATTGAAAAGGAATAAAATACTTCCGAGACCTACATTAGCTTTGTGTGAGATTATTTATTAATGTGTTGTGTACCTACTTTTTAATTAATCCTTATAAGTAAGCATATTACGTTAAGATATTGTTTCGATTATTTTGCATGAAACGAAAATCAAGGGTCAAAAATCACTGCTTGAACTTGAAGCTAAGGAATTTGCCATGAATGGGGCATTTTTAGGGACTAATTTTTATTGATGGACGTTCAAAAACTTCCTTAAAAATTGAGCCATATTTGAATAAATAATATTATAACGATTTGATTTGAAGTGATTCCATTTGTTTTACTTATTACATGCTTATGCATTATGTATCCAGTCCTCGCCAGCTAAAACCTAATTTTCATAGCTACTTATTCATAATTATTATTTTAATTTGTATTCGTATTAGGCGCCATTCAATCCCATTTCACGGTCGGATCAACTGCCACGTTGATGTTACGTGGATAGAGTTCCACGTACCCACGTACTTAGAATAGAATAGAATACTCTTTATTATACATTTAAAATACATATAACATAAAATAGTTATATAATTACAGTTAATATTATTATTAACTGTAATTATATAACATAAAATAGTCATCTAAAAGGTATGTAAGTAAGGTGTAAATAGTAAAAAAAATCTTAATTCCTAAAATCTTAGTATACTAACTTAGCGAACTAATTAAAAACAAATAGTAGTAGGTCTGTACACCAAACAATCTTTAGAAAAAAAAAAAGAAGTTTATTCCATAATTATATCTTATTTGGCTTACATTGCATATCGAAGAGTCTCCATTTAGGCATATAAAATGCCTGTAGTTGAAAGCTCCGCACTTCCCTTACATTAGAAACGTACGAGTACAAATAGGTATAAAGAAACAAAGAAAGGAAAAAATAAAAATACGTTCGTTTTTTACGTGTGTGTGTGTGTAAGTGTGTGTGTGACTTGATTGTGTTACACAGTTAACGCAGTCCATACAGACTGCCATGATTGTTATTGGGAAATGATGGAGGTATACTCCTGAAACTTTTAAGGGGTAAGAGGATCGATAATATAGAGTGTAATCAGGGTCCCTATGTGCCAGCTATGTTGTTATGTGGGCGGATGAATATAAAACCAAATACTGTTTTAGTTCATACAATTTTACTGAAGTAACAAGAGTAGGTGCAAAAGAGTGCACAATCCGCACTAGGGGTACAATACAGGTATCTATTTTGAATCTAATAAAAATAAAAACATTATCCTGACTATCCTAATAATATTGAAAATGCGAAAGTGAGTTTGTTTGTTTGCAACGCTTTCACGCCAAAACAACTGAACGGATTTGAATGAAATTTGGCACATGGATAGACCATTGGATTAGGACATAAGATACTTTTATCCCGATAGTACGTTCCCGTGGGATGATTGGCGACCTCCACGCGGGCGAAGCCCCGGGCAAAAGCTAGTAAATACATAAATTCAATGAAATAATAATGTTTTTACGTTAATAAATTAAAATAATCTTGCATTTCATTAAAATAATTTAGTTTCGTAACATTTTAATATTCCAATCAACTTGTGTAATTATCACTGTTCCAATTGATCACAAAATTAATTGGAGGCTTTTAGTGTAGTGTCGTTGTGACGTTTTCCTGCTTACATAGGTACCTAAGCGTTAATTTCCATATCACAACTCGGCGGAACCTCTACTGGGACTGTATGCGATCTAAATGTAATATGAACTAATTATTAGGTAACTGTCGGTTAAATTGTCGGCTACATGTAGGGGAAGTACGTACAAAATGACATACACGGACAAAATGACACAGGCATCATATTTCAAATTCTGCCGCTTCTAGCCCGCCGTAGACAAATACATCACGTGACCCTACCGGCTCATACCAACCTGTCAAATCGTGAACTCGCGCCAGTCTTTCGTTCGGGTGTCATGGCTGACGACAAACATTGGTAAGTTACGAGTTTTTTTTTTATTGGAGTGAGTTTTATGTATTAATGTTATATTGTTCATGATTTTAATTTGCGTGTACATTTATTGCACCCGTTAAGTACTTATTGTTACATTTAAATAACTTTTTCCGTAAATAATATTCATTTTGAATTTATTATTGAATTTTGATTTTTTATAACGCTATATGGACAAAATGATATACATAGGTAACGGACAAAATGACATAGGTATGTCGTTTTGTCCATTAGAACTCAATGAGCTAATTGTACCTTTATTCAACGATGTTAATTTCTTTACAGATATACCAAAATGCCGCGTAATTATAAGCGTAAAACTGATCGCCAATCCTGGAGTGAGGAATCAATGCGTAAAGCTATAGAAGCAGTGCTCAGTAATAAAATGGGCTGGCTCTTGGCGTCTAAAACTTTTGGAGTGCCACAAGCAACTCTCAGAAGACATGCTTCGAATAGTAACAAAACTTTGGAGTCCAGTGCAAAGGGTCTAGGATCTTGGAAAGCTACTTTTCCACCTGATGTGGAAAGAAAATTAGTTGAGCATTTGAAATTACTTGAATCTCGTTTGTTTGGACTGACGCGAGCTTCTGTTCAAGAATTAGCTTTTAATATGGCTGAAAGAAACGGTTTCGCTCATAGATTTAACCCACAAAAACAGAAAGCTGGACAAGAATGGTTAGAAGGATTTTTAAGACGAAATAAAGATATTTCTCTACGCAAACCAGAAGCTACTTCAGCCGCTCGTGCTCAGGCTTTTAATCGGCCACAAGTCAAAATGTTTTTCGAGATATACGGAAATCTGCTGGAATCTGAAAACATTGGGCCACATCGAATTTATAATGCTGACGAATCAGGCCTGTCTACTGTACAAAAACCCCAAAAGATATTGGCTACTGCTGGCAGGAAGCAAGTTGGCGTAATAACTAGCGCAGAACGTGGAACCAACACCACTGTTGTTTGTTGTGTTAATGCTGTTGGTACGTTTGTTCCGCCGATGATGATATTTTCGAGGAAAAATATGAAAAATGAACTGGTAGATGAAGCACCTCCTGGCACTTTAGGTGTAGCTCAACCATCAGGATGGATGACAACAGATTTATTTCTGAAATGGCTTAAGCACCTCCAAAATTTTGTTAAATCTTCCATTGACGATAAAGTTATATTGATTGTCGACGGGCATGCAAGTCATAAAGGGATTGAAACTTTAGAATACGCGAAACAAAACGGCATTATTATTTTGTGTCTACCTCCACATTGCACTCATCGCATGCAGCCTTTAGATGTCTCATTTTTCGGGCCCTTAAAGACTTATTTTAACCAAGAGACATCCAAATGGCTAAAACAACACCCAGGACGTGTCGTTACACAGTTTCAGATTGCTGGCCTGTTCAAGGAAGCTTATGGTAAGGCAGCTACAGTGCAAAATGGTTGTAACGGATTTAAAAACACTGGCATTTGGCCTCTAAATCCTGAAATATTTCCCGATTATATGTATGAACCTGCGGAGACTACAAACATACCACTGGAAGACGCCTCCAATGTGCAATGTCATCAGCAAATAGCTCCTAGTCCAGTTCCCGTAGCTGGACCCTCTACACAGCAGTTAGACAATTCAATTTCACTTCCCGTAACGAACCATCTTCAAGCTTCTGAATCTACACAAACTCCACATCAGCAGCAAATATTCCGTGCCGTAACACCTGACAAAAATGATACAGTTCAAACAACCGACTCTACTGAACAAGCTAACAATTCAACAGCAAACACTGATCAAGACCATAATTTATCTGGTCCAAATCAAAATCGCCCATCTGTTGGTAGTAAAGAACGTCCTTCCTCCTATACTCTAGCAGTGCCTATTGAGGATTTATCTCCTGTCCCGAAAGGACGTTACATAAGTGGCCAAGGAAAACGTAAGCCAAAGAAACGACAAACCGCTTTGATTTTGACTCTTACTCCAAACATGAACGCGATCAAGTCAAATAATGAGCCTAAAGCTCCTCCAGAGAAGAGGAGACGAACCGTTACCAAAACCTTATTCGAAGAAGACAGTGAAGAAGAAAATTTGCCAAACAACACTCAAGATGACGAAGAGGATTGCGTTTGCTTATATTGCAACGATCTTTTTTCCCGGTCAAGACCTGGAGAAGACTGGTTGCGGTGTTTAAGTTGTTCGCATTGGGCCCACGCTTCTTGCGCGGACGTTCCTAAACGAACCAAGCGGTTCATTTGCGAGCTTTGCCTTTAATTTTATAACTTTGGCGTGTATGTCATTTAGTCCATATGTGATATGCCATTTTGTCCATATACTATGGGCAAAATGGATTTTCGTTGATCTCAGTTAAACAATTTTTTTTATTTTTTCTAGTTTGTTTATCTTCTAAATATCTATGATAATTCATAGGTATAAAACCAAAGATTACTGGTGTACAATATGAATGTGCTGTGATTTAATAATAAAGAGTTATGACCCAAAACCAAAACTGTATGTCATTTTGTACGTACTTCCCCTACCCAGTAGTGGTTACGAAAAAGTTTCAAAAGAAAGTATCTAAATCAAAATCTAAGAATGGTGGAATGACCAGACCTTAATTTAATAACAGCCTCTTTCTTTTAGCTTGAAGGAGTTACTCCTCCCATGAATAAGTCTAAAAAACTAGTTTTAAAGGACATGGATACAGTTTGATCCAGCAGTGCTGGGCGGACAAGCACATACAAAGAGATAATTACATCAAAAAAATCTTTTTTACAAAAAAAAAAATACAACCGACTTCCAAAAAAAAATACTACAAAGTGAAAAATAACTTTAATTTCGGAAGGCGGTGTCTTTGGATCTATGTTTTAGTTTTTTGCCACCGACTTCCCAAATTATTGTTATTTGTTATACAAGAGTGCAAAGTTGCTTTTTAATCGCGTGCCCATTTTTGATGACCGAGCAAGCGAAGGAACCTAAAATTGAATCACGAGCGGTAGCGAGTGATTCTAGGTTAGAATCCTGAGCGTTTGCGAGGGAATCAAAAGAGCACGAGGTGAAAAATCTTTGCACTCCAGTGCAACACGTAACTTTTCATCCCACCTCAGCGAGGAAATGACTACCTAAATGCAAAAAAAAAATACATTTACAATCACAAGATACTTTTATTTCAGTTTAGGCATTAACTACTACATTATGATAGGTAAGTATTACAGAATAATCTTTAAATTATAACAGATAATACTTAGGTATAATTAAGAAAAATTTAAAGTGACGTTGCTACAGTTACTTAAGTTAAGTGTAATATTTTTGGTAGGTACTGTAATGTTGGTGTTAGTGACTTGTGTACTGTTTTTCGGTAAACTATCTGTCATACTTGTGTAATGCGCGATTCTCTAAGGGAACTGTTTAAAGATATTAACATCATGACGGTACCTTGTCAATATATCTACGAAAACATCATGTACGTAAGGAAAAATCTAAATCTTTTCGGTAAAAGAGGTCACAATGAAGGACACAATTATAGGACTAGAAATAGGGACCAATTAGTTCAACCAGGTTTCAGACTGGCTAAAGTAGACTCATCCTTCATGGGGTACTGTTTAAAATGTTATAATAAAATACCTCCCCACATACTCCAGCTGAATGAAAGGAAATTTAAATCTTGTATAAAACGCACACTATGCAGCCAGGCATATTATAAGTTGGGGGATTACATCGCTGACAAAAATGCTTGGCTGAATGCTTGTCCTGCTCCACAAGGACGCATTAATTAATTGATTAGCATTCGGATATATTGTTGGACCTGCTGAAGATTAAGATGAGAGAAAACTTTCTTTGCATTGTTTAGATTCAATCTCTTAGTATTATATAATTGCATAGCACGTGTGAGTACTATGTAGCTACTATTAAGCTACCTTTTACTGGGTACGTCTTTCACTGACTTGAGTGTGCCCTGGCGGTTGAGAGTATGTCATGCTCACTCAAATGTCTCGCTGATGGTGGCGTGTGTGTTGGATCATTAAGTTCCCTTCAAAATGGTTGAGCTGAATGGTGCTGATCCATGCGTCATGTTCGTGAACGGGCGCCGTCAGTTGGGACTGGTCGTCTCTTAGCTGCCATGGCTTATTTTTAATTTTAATATTTAATTTAGTTGTTTTAGTTATTATCTTTTTATTACGGACGCTTTTTAACGTGCACGTCTTTCTACATTGTTCTCACATGTATATTTTCAACTTGAACGATGTAACCAATATTTTGTAAAAATATTATGATTTAAAAGAGTGTCCGTGGAGTTTCTTGCCCGTTCTTCTCCATAGGGATCTACTACGCTTTGGAATGGGCAACTAGCTTCATCTTTCTGACTGACCGACCCATTGACAATTCAAAAGTGCCTGTAATTGGTTTATTTGAAATAAATGCTTTGAGTTTGAGTTTGAGTTTGAATGGCTCCTACGATGCCTTTACATATTTTAGACTTATTTTGGATGGAATCCTCTATGTATCCCTCTACAACCGTATTGGACTTCCAGGTTCCATGGCGCTTAAGGGGCAGGAGATCAGCTCCTGATTCGGCCAAAAGTGTGGTTGAAGTTCGTCGGAAACAATGACCCATGTACATACAACAGGGGTTCTGGAAGTTCAAGAAATGTTGCTGTTTCTCGTGGGATACTGCCAATTTTATTGCCACCCATAGGCTGTCTAACACACTTTCCGTTGCGATATTGTAGAAAAATCGATTCATTGGAGTGTTAGGCGGGCGTAAGGCTTGATATTTCTCAACAATTGTAACGTATTCCTTGCGAATGACGAAGTTGCGGTCTCTTTTTGTCTTTGTATTAGGTAAATTAATTAATAGTAAGTCATCTGAATGTTTCTTAATGTTGACATTAAGTTGTGTTAGTTCATTAGTTCGACATGCTCCGTTTATACCAATAATAAGAACTACCTGTAACGTAAAGAGTATTTTAATAGATAAATGAATAAAATTGATGCATGTGTTGGATTATTAACGATTGTTCGTATTTATGGAGAATAATTAAGTAATTGAATAGTTTATTGATAATCTTATTACGAACGTCAGTGTCACTCTGTCAGAATGACAGATGACAGTGACGTTCGGAAACGTTCCATTTCAATAACATTTGAATAAACTTTATTAAACGTAAATTAATGTTTTATATGTAGAAATGTACATATTGTTATTTGCATTTATTTGATTGATATTTCATAGACAGATGTATTTTATATTAATTGCTTATATTGTGACTTAAAAGACTCGTATTACCAACAACGATTGTAGAGTTGTCGCACAATAGGCAATGATGGTGGCTACTGATAATCAAGTTTAGACTTTATTATAATAACAATACTGTAAATGAATAAGTAATAATTAATATGATACTAATAATGTTTCTCATGATTTTACATTGCAATTTCTATGTACCAAGTTATTTCTAAATAACTTGTAACAATAGTCACGACCTGTGATTGGCAGAAATAAATCATGACCCTTGATTGGTTGAAACTAACATCGTATCAGATCTTACTTCTAGATTATAAATACACAATAACTGTATTCCTAAATGATCCCTTAATGTTTTAAAACAGTCTCGCAATATATGATTTGTTAAGTAATACCTATTTTAGAAGTTATTTGGCAATTATGTATAACCATCTGTGATTGGTCTAAAATGGCGCCAAGAGGTGGGAATAGTTTGTACCTAGTAGGTAGGTACCAGTAATATTTAAAAACTATAAAAGACGGGACTACCCCGAATTAGGGGGACTCGTTATGCTAGCTGTCGTACGGTAAAGACCCTCTGGTGTCTGCCGTAAATATAAAGCTGCTAAGGAGGTCCTATCATCCAAGTCTTTTGGTTACAACTGTTAAACGGTACAGACAGACCATGAGTGGTGTCCCATGTCCGTAATTATTAAGTTGCTAAAAGTTATAATACGTCATTGGCTAAGCCAATGTAAAACACCACGCTGCATAGCAGAAGTTCTGTGTAAAATGGATTCTCTTGGATCTTGTGAAAGATCTAACTACAATGTTCATGTAAGTTGATTGATAATATTATATCTTGATTATTGTTGATAACTATGTTGTTCTGTATGTGTTAATACGACTAATATTGCTCATGATATTGTGCAAATTCCTATCTATTGTTATAGTTGCTAACTTTGAGAAAAATGATCTATGATGATCTGATCTATATTTATAAGGTAATGTGATACCTAATTGAGACTGATCCTAATGTAAAAATGTATGGATAATATACTAAAGTTCCCATGGAGTTTCTTGTCCGTTCTTCTCCATGTCTACCTAGTTTTGCGAACGGACAAATAGCTTTCTTAGATAAATAATTATTGACAAGCCTAATTGAAATAATAAATACCTAGTCTTGTCTTTCTGTGCTTTTCTTCATGAAACCCTTTCCTTACACACCATGTTCATAACTAGTTTCATACACAGTAAATAACTAATAATCATCTTGACATACAAAGCTTTTAATTAAGTGGATATATATATATACCTATAAGGTTAGTGTACAATCCACTTTCTAACATCAGAAGTGGGATAGTGCTCCGTCTTACATAAAACATTTCTAATGAATATTATTTTGCTATTTTCATGATCAATGTTGGAGCAATCCGTGTTTTGCTGGAAGCCGATGCTGTCTGCGAGTCGTTGACTCAACCCTCACCATAACTATGACAAAGTGCTACCATCTGAGAGCCAGCACAGTCCCTGCGGAGCTGCAAGTTGCTACAACATCTTCAAAAAACATCCCAAGAATTCAATTGAGCAGCGGTACCTACAAATTAGCTAAAGTCGGTAATGCCTTTAGAGGCTCTGCTTTATTATTATTTAATCTGAGACCATCTCTTGCTGTTGGTGCATCTTAGGAAAGTTTTTGTAACCTATGTCTATAAAATAGAATTTTAAAACAAAAGTTTGTCAATAAAAGTTAAGCTTCAACTGGTATTTTAAAGACTTAAGAAACAGGTTTTGTTATATGAAATTGACCAGTATTTTGCATAAAAGTATTCCTAAAGTACTTGCCTACTTAAATAAGAAGAAAATTAATTACCTAAAATTGACTTGTGAAAATTAAAATTGAAGCTTAACTTATAAAATCAATCATTAATATCATCTGCTTACTGCTAAAACCAAGTAAATGCTATGAGATAATGAGTTTGTAAAAGTGATATCTCACAAAAAAATATACCTACCAGTATAACATAATAAATAATCTTATGGCTTAAATCAGTTGCAATACAAATGGTTAAATCTTTTTACATTTTATAATTTAAATAATAACATGGTAAATATTATTCTGAGGAAAGGTCATAAACTCATTATTGTTATGAACCTTGTAATATTTTGCTTATGAAGTTTTTAAAATAATTGAATTCAGCAGTTATATCACTTTTTGTTAAATACAGGTAAAACATATTAAATGAGCACCTTTCAATCTAAATTAAATTTTATAGTTATGGGTTTTACTAATAACAATAATAAAATCCAAAAGTAAGTACCTAAATCTTGTGCAACATTTTGCTTTAAGTTTTTTTATTTATTGAATTTGAAATAGATCAAATTAAAACTTAAACTTTTGAAAAGTCATTTACTTGAATTGACACTAACTGTACCTACTTATTACTTTTTATCCGTAAGCAGACTATATATGTGGTAACTATGTTAGTTACCTACTAGATTATAATTAATTCTAGTTCTCACAAAGATGAGACTGAATAGGATACAAGAGCAGACTATAATGTGGTTACTATGTTAGTTACCTACTAGATTATAATTAATTCTAGTTCTCACAAAGATGAGACTGAATAGGATACAAGAGCAGACTATATATGTGGTTACTATGTTAGTTACCTACTAGATTATAATTAATTCTAGTTCTCACAAAGATGAGACTGAATAGGATACAAGTTTTCACACAGGATGAAACTTGGCAAGAAAGGTTAAAATTGTAGTTCTCACAAAAATGAGGCTGACAATGGAATAAAAGTGTTCACATATGGATGAAACTTGGAAAGAATAATTTGAGATTGTAGTTCTCACTAACATGAGGCTGACAATATTATAATGCAGGTTTTCACATAGGATGAAGCTGGGCATTATGGAGAGATTCTAGTGCTCACAAGGAGGCTAAGAATAAAATGCAAGTGTTCACATAGGATGCCGCTTGACATTAGAAAAAGATTCTAGTGCTCACATAGATGGGGCTGAGAACAAAATGCAAGTTTTCACATAGGATGGAGCTTAGCATCACATAAACAAAATGCAAGTATACACATATGATGATACATTGCATAATAAAGATTCTAATATTGTTTTGAGAATCTGTTAGTTAACAGAAATTGAACTGTGTCACAGAAATACTGATTTTAGATTCTGGTGTTCATAATGATACATTTTGAGGAAAATTGGAGAACTGATTAACATGAATAAAAACATTACATAGGTCAGTAGTAAAGCCAGAATTTAAAGTTTGTACTATGTCATAGAGTAAATGAATCATAATTATATTTTTCTTTTATCCGTTGTACTAATATGTAAGAATTAGCAAACATCACATAACTTGTTGATAAACAAATATGACCCAAGGTTAAAGGTTATTATTAATTATCTTTATTTAATTGTTTTTCACTTTCAAAGCGCTTACTGATAGTATGGTTAAAATAAACTTTTAATTTTGTCGGAACTGATGCTGTGGTTCTCTATAATTTTGATTTGGCTTATAATTCTTTACTACAACGTAGAGTACTTAGGTGCCAACTGAGTAACCATGTTATAATTTGGAATTAATTAACAGAAAATGTAATATGGATGATCAATACAGTTTGCACCAATATTGTCAGATTGACCGAGCGACGTGTTGTTTGGATTAGCTATACAATGAATACTAGTTGGTGTTTGATTCAATGGTTAGATAGATGGATTATTGTTTATCAGTTGTTTTGTTTTGTAAACTAAATATTACTCTGAAATGATTATTCATTTGATAATAATTTATACCGCTGGTTGACTATTTACTTGATACTATTCTTTCACACCAGCAGCAGACAAGGTGTCTAGATAAATAGTAATTGTTATTGGTTTAGTATAATCGAATTACCTAAACTAGAAAATTAATATAAAAAGTTGGAACTTTTGAATCTGTCACTAAAAACTTATTATTATTCATATTTGGTCTTGATAAGTCACATAGTGTTTCTGTGTGCTAAGTACGTACTTCGTTAACGAAGTAATAATCAGAATAGCAGTGTTGGATTATGCATATTTATATAAATATTTATCAACTTTACACTAGTGTTTATAAAGATGAAACTCTTGTTACTACTTTGTTAGATTTTAGTGCACAAAAACGAAGTTTTAAGACTATGTTATTGTAAGTCCTTTGAGAGCAAAGTACTAATCAGTATGGCCGTGTTGGATTATTAAAGATTGTTCGTATTTATGGAGAATAATTAAGTAATTGAATAGTTTATTGATAATCTTATTACGAACGTCAGTGTCACTCTGTCAGAATGACAGATGACAGTGACGTTCGGAAACGTTCCATTTCAATAACATTTGAATAAACTTTATTAAACGTAAATTAATGTTTTATATGTAGAAATGTACATATTGTTATTTGCATTTCTTTGATTGATATTTCATAGACAGATGTATTTTATATTAATTGCTTATATTGTGACTTAAAAGACTCGTATTACCAACAACGATTGTAGAGTTGTCGCACAATAGGCAATGATGGTGGCTACTGATAATCAAGTTTAGACTTTATTATAATAACAATACTGTAAATGAATAAGTAATAATTAATATGATACTAATAATGTTTCTCATGATTTTACATTGCAATTTCTATGTACCAAGTTATTTCTAAATAACTTGTAACAATAGTCACGACCTGTGATTGGCAGAAATAAATCATGACCCTTGATTGGTTGAAACTAACATCGTATCAGATCTTACTTCTAGATTATAAATACACAATAACTGTATTCCTAAATGATCCCTTAATGTTTTAAAACAGTCTCGCAATATATGATTTGTTAAGTAATACCTATTTTAGAAGTTATTTGGCAATTATGTATAACCATCTGTGATTGGTCTAAACTGGCGCCAAGAGGTGGGAATAGTTTGTACCTAGTAGGTAGGTACCAGTAATATTTAAAAACTATAAAAGACGGGACTACCCCGAATTAGGGGGACTCGTTATGCTAGCTGTCGTACGGTAAAGACCCTCTGGTGTCTGCCGTAAATATAAAGCTGCTAAGGAGGTCCTATCATCCAAGTCTTTTGGTTACAACTGTTAAACGGTACAGACAGACCATGAGTGGTGTCCCATGTCCGTAATTATTAAGTTGCTAAAAGTTATAATACGTCATTGGCTAAGCCAATGTAAAACACCACGCTGCATAGCAGAAGTTCTGTGTAAAATGGATTCTCTTGGATCTTGTGAAAGATCTAACTACAATGTTCATGTAAGTTGATTGATAATATTATATCTTGATTATTGTTGATAACTATGTTGTTCTGTATGTGTTAATACGACTAATATTGCTCATGATATTGTGCAAATTCCTATCTATTGTTATAGTTGCTAACTTTGAGAAAAATGATCTATGATGATCTGATCTATATTTATAAGGTAATGTGATACCTAATTGAGACTGATCCTAATGTAAAAATGTATGGATAATATACTAAAGTTCCCATGGAGTTTCTTGTCCGTTCTTCTCCATGTCTACCTAGTTTTGCGAACGGACAAATAGCTTTCTTAGATAAATAATTATTGACAAGCCTAATTGAAATAATAAATACCTAGTCTTGTCTTTCTGTGCTTTTCTTCATGAAACCCTTTCCTTACACACCATGTTCATAACTAGTTTCATACACAGTAAATAACTAATAATCATCTTGACATACAAAGCTTTTAATTAAGTGGATATATATATATACCTATAAGGTTAGTGTACAATCCACTTTCTAACACATGCATAATTATGCCCATCAACATCTACTTACGTACGTACTAAATTATGTTAAGTAGTTGATTAATATATTTAAGGAGATACTGAATGTGCAACTGACTTACTTTTGTCGCCATATAAACGGAATCAGGTACTTCGTTAACTTTTCAATTTCAGATGCTGTGAAAACCTTCGATTTTTTTGGTTGATGACCAGATGAGGCTCTTTTTCACGATCGATCTCTCGCGTCCAAACCTGGTCCAGGCCATGGTGCGGAGCGAGAGTGCATGGGAGGCCGTTACCTCCTTCTGCGAAGCAATAATGCTCGCGAAGGAGGAGGCGGAACGCGTGAAGGAGAGGCTACAGCCGTGCCCTCGCACCCCTAGCCGCCGCAGGAGACGCCCTGGGCGGCGGGAATCTATCGGCGATTCCCGGCCACCGTAGGCGCGGGCTTGCGGACGACGAGTAATGGGCAGCTCGCCGTCCGGTAAGGACCATGCCCGAGTCGACGGCGCGTTGTGTTCCACGCGCGCCTCCAAGAGATGTCAGCAGTGACGGGGTCAATTGGGCCTATGCCGCCGGGGTCGCGGGTAGTTCGAAAGAGTTACCGTGGCCCTGGCACGGGCAACTGAAGGAACACGGGTAGGTTTTAGTACTGACACGCCCTCCCGCTCTGCCCAGAGCGGGAGAAGTCATTGACGATTTCCCATCCACAAAAAATAAGGCTCTTTTTAAAAATGCCACTAATTTTGGATAGGTGTCCATATGTATGTCTTTTTTCATCTTTATTGTTGCTTTTAGCATTGAATACGTACCTACTCCTTATAGTGCTTGATTTCTTGTTCTCGGATAATTCAATAAAATATGCCAGCAAAACGTTTTCTGAGAAAGTTTTGGCTTCTTTAGCTAGTCGCCACGTGTTAAACATATCGTACTGTTTTAAATACTTCTCGCGTGATTGTTGAGGGAGAAAGCTCATTTGCGCAGTATTACAGTTTCAATCAATTCTGTTGGCGTCAAATAAACTTCCTCGTCGTTAGAAATGGTTCTATTTTCTTCATTATTTCATTTTAGGTTTTTCACTTGTTTTCAAGTTTATTGTTTTTAACCTAAGGTTTTAACAATATGACGTGAAAAGAAAATGGCGTGCGCAAAGCAAATTAAAAAAAAAGTACACCAAGAAGGTTCCTAGTCTGAGTTTTTAACAAATTAAAAAAGATTGTATGATAAATTCGGCACCATGGAGGGAGAAGTAAATAGGTTTAATGATGTTTTGAATTCACAAACTTTATAGTACACACGATGTTCTAAATTCAATTTACTTTATTCTCTAGCGGATAGAAACGGCTTTTGCACTTAGATATCGAAGAGCCAAAATACTCTTTCCGAGATGGGGGGATGAAAAAGTAATTTTTCACATTGTAGTGTTTTTTTTGGAAGTCAGTTGTTTTTTTTTTTTGTAAAAAAGCTTTTATTTTTCACTTTTTAGTGGGTCAGTTTGTAATTTATCTATGTTGCAATAGCCTAATGTCAACTGCTCATCACCTTTTACAAAATATTGCTTTTCACGATGCAGGGACGTTAAATGTTGAGCAGTGCTCCTAGTAAGAACCAGGAGAACTGGAGCTGCTGGTCAAGTCGTCACTTCACCATATACATTGTAACGAGCATAAATTGCTTAGCAACCATATTAAATAATCGAATCGCAACTCGTGAAATACTTGTATAATAGAGTAGTTCCGATGGCCATCTGTGGTCTTCCTTCATCAGTTCCACTTCACCAAATGGTGCTTTCCGAGAGCAAATGCACGAGTTACCTACTATAAAAAATACCAAAATCTCTATCGTTTTTTTGCTTCACCGTTTTGAGAGCAGTGGTGATGAAATAATTTAGACAAAGTAAAGCGCCTGTCGGGGTTCGAACCTACAACTCGTAAGTCGCGGCCGTTACTACTGGGCCACCACTGTTCTCCTTACTCCGGAATACGCGATGCGATCTAATTGCCAGTTGCATGCAACTAATTGAGGCAAGAAAAAAGTCAGGAGGTGTCGTGGGACACCCGCTTGGAACGAAGTTCCTTTTGCTATATATTATGTATTAATACAGAGCCATCTAGTATGGTATCAAGTTTCATTTTAGCAAGATAAAAGTTAAACTAGATAGCTCTGTATTAAAAACAAAAACTTTTGACACTTGGCGACGGCTTGTTGACGGCATAACGCTTTTTCGTTACGTCACATTTTCTGCCACCACAACTCCACACCACAAGCCGCGTTAAATAATTTCGTTCCAAGAACAGTTACAGTATTTAGGCGATGCAAGTAATTTTTTGCGTCAATTTTATTGTATGTCACATACTCGAAACTTGCATCGTGTAAATAGGGCTTTAAGGTAACCTCTCTACTATTAACCCTGTCATAGTGACCATGGACTAATAATACGACTAGGATTTATTAAGTGTCTGTTCTCTGTTTGTCACATACCTATCACAGTCATTATCTGTCTGCAGTAGCTTTCCTATTAATCTTTGAAGATAGCTAATAAGCTTAATCTCTCGAGTAATCTATATATTGCTCGACAGATTAAGCTTAGTGTGATGATGTAATTATTTAAAATAAGTACGATGTTAATATACCTAATAATATTAATTAACATGCCATAACACCTAAAGCTAACTTTTACACGCTTTTAAGGGTTCCGTATCTTGAAAGGTATAAAACGGAACCTTTACAAGATCACTTTTTTGTCCGCCGCTTGTCTGTTACAGAGAGTGTTCTCAAAGCCTATGCAACTTAGGAATTACAGCAGTATAGTGGAAGCCCAGTCAGTGACGTGATTTTTCAACAAACATTTCACATCGTTTACTATTAGAATTACAAAAAATTATGCTTATTTTTTAATGCAACAATATCGATATCTGTATCAATTTGAGTTTTTCTGTGAATCGAAACTAACAATTTATACTTATTGAATTAAATTTTATTCTGATTACATGGCTGTATGGCTGTGTGTGTGCTTGTGTTTTATAATGATGTGTTAGTTCCTATTTCTAACACTTGGTGTCGTTGTCCGGCCCTTCCGAAGTTTTACTTACTGTGTCATGTACGTTTGATGAACAAATAAAAAAATTATTTAGTTCTAGTTATAGAAATCTTGTTTATTATTATCTCGAAGTGTTTAGGTTTTAACGCTTCAATGCCAACCTGTTCTAGGATACCGTTCCATGATACATAAACGTGTAAAATTCTGCAAACTTTTGAGATAAGTAAAGGCCAATACTGCCGTTATGCAACCAGTACCGCTAGATGACTTACTAACTGAGACCAAAACTGTGTCGAAATACTGTTCATTAAATAAATATTTATTTTAATTATTGATCTGCATTCCAAAGTAGGCCATACCTAGGCATTTCCTTAAGTCTGTGTGACTAAATTACTATACGTTTGTTTGAATGTTTTCCATTTATATTTATAAGCATAACCTATCATTTTACGAGGTGCTTGGGAATCAAAACTAGTTACAAACTGTTTTTTTTTTGTCTTTTTATGAGTCACAATAAAAAGAAGAGAAAAAGTAAGATAAAGAAAAGAAAAGAAAAAGAAGAAAGAAAAGAAAAAAAGGAAGTAAAAAAAGAAAAAAAAGGAAGAAGAAAGGAAAGGAGGAGGAGGAGGAAGGAAGATAAGTAAATTATTTTTGAAATGTCCGTATTGAACAATTGGAAATTGGTGTCAATTTCCAGTATTTCACAAATAAATAAAGTATTAAATATTTGGTTAATGTTTCATTCATAAAAGATATTCAATTTACACGTAAGTGTGAATTGCTCTAGTTCTGAACAAAGCTTCATCAAATTATACAATATGGGTAAACCCGAGCATGACGCTTGTAAGCTAGAGTTAAAAATGCACTACAAAAAGGCCAATCCCTCTTATATGATCATAATTATTTTAGAGCAAGATCCCAGGGCCGCCAGACCTTACTTATTTTCTGATTAACAAAATGTATGGGATAGAGTAGGTACTTTGAACGTACGCATAACTGCTACCTTGCTCCGACGGCCAATTTTCAGGTATCAGGTTACTTACTAAAGTTACGTAAAAATATTACGGTAGAATGGGGCTACTTTGATACACGAGGTTACTTTGATAACAACTTTCGACTTACGAAAAACTATTTTTATTCGGTGTGTGAATAAGGATTTTGTTGGTGTACCGTATAATGGGCATTTTTAAGGTAAGAAAATCTTTTGATGCCTCCAAAAATCTATACCTATAGATTTTTTCATAAGATGAAAGTTGTTATCAAAGTAACCCGTAGTATCAAAGAAACCCCATTCTACCGTACTCACTTTTTTTAAAGTCCGACTGCTGATTTTTATGTATGTTTTACAGAATATTGTTAATAACCAGTACTGCCAGACACTTCCCGCCGGCAGCTTTTTCCGCCAGATGCTTTAAAGCTCGCAAAAAATGACGTCATCTTGTTTATAGTTTTAGTCTTAATTTTGATATAATGATACTCTGAGAACTATTTCAATACTATTTGTAAGCCTCCAGACCAGTCGTAGCGGTCTAACATCTCCCAGACACAAACCATCTAATTATCACACTCGCGCTCATACTAACAGCGGCCTTTTAATTGTGTCAAACTGTGTAAGATGACGTAATTTTTTGCGAGTTTTAAAGCATCTGGCGGAAAAAGCCGCGGGAAGTGTCTGGCTGGCATTATTGATTATTAATTAACTGTAAAACATACATAAAAATCATCTTAAAAATCAACTTTAAGAAAAGTGAGTAATATTTTTACGTAACTTTAGTATCTGATATCTTAAGTACCTGATAGCTTAACCTGATGGATCGACCCGTGTAGCTGTTATTACTTAGCCACGAACACCTGTCCTTATGCAGGACGTCAGAATAAGTAAGAAAAATCCTTATCTGGAATTACATTTACGGAATTAGCGGGACCCATTTCATATCAATCTGGAGATTATTATGTTTTTACTATTTATATTTATTTGCAATAAATAAGTAAAAAAAGTAAAATAAGCACTCATGGGGACTGCCGATAGAAGTGAAAACTTAAACGTAGATGTCGCGGTGTCGCGAACCTGTAAGATTTCCTCCTACCAGAAATCGTTCAACGCGCTTAAAGAAGTTTTTACTTCAAAAAACATTTTTTTCATTGCTTTGGAGTGCTTAGCTTGCTAGCGGTGTTAACCTGTAATTAATTGTTGCACCTGCAATTGTGTCCTATTATAAATAATAAGCTGTTAATGTACTGGTGTAAGCAATTGTTGGTTAACCTTAAATAAAAAATAAAAATAAAAAATAAATTAGCTGTAACTGTGTTTGTCAGTGATAAATTGGAGTGAATTACAGTATTTTAAAATAATCACTTTTCAGAATGTATGCATCGGTTGGCATTGTAAAACTTATAACACATTTAGGTACAAAGTCTAACGTGATAAAATAACTACCAAGTATTAGGTATTGTGAGTAAATCCAACATCTTTAAAATTCGGTATTATCCTAATTCCGACTAATAATTTTTATTTTTATTTTCAATACAAACAAACACAAACAGACACACAAAAACACAAACACACACAACAAACAAACACTCAACACAAACACACAAACTAGGTTTGTTAGACTATGCTTAGACCTTGGGAATTTTAAATTAATGCCTACCTATTTCATTAGATCATTATTGAATAGTCAAACGAACTTACCTGTAAGTGAAGTTCGACGGTAATTATACTCGTTGCTGTCTCGTTCGAAGATGATGATTGAATACAATGGTAGTAGTAGGCGTTTAGTCGAGTCACTCGTCACATAATTTTGAAGAAATAACTAAAAAATGAACGCGTCCTAACGCGTGCTGTCACCCGCGGCTGCAACTATATTCATTAAGTTCATAGCGATTTATTGGTTTTACAACACAGGGCCCATGCTCATATCATATACCTAGGTATATAATAGCATGGAATGTTTGGGTTGGGTGGGACTCATCATCTTCGAACGAGACAGCAACGAGTATAATTACCGTCGAACTTCACTTACAGGTAAGTTCGTTTGACTATTCAATTATACTCGTTGCTGTCTCGTTCTCAATGATGATTGAATACAATGGTAGATGTTCAAAGACTAGTTGTAAAAAACAATAAATCTTAATAAAAAATACCTAATAAAAAAAAAAAAAATAACAAGAATTTGTTACTTTTATTAAAGGTATTTGCATTCAAGGTATGTACTATGGACAAAACTTAAGCGTGCTCACTTAAGAAAATATTCCTGTGAGAGCGCAGCTAGTGACAAACGAACATTATGCGATCGAGTCGTGAGCCGTGCATGCGATTATCGCCTTTGAGGTGATCATGCGGAACTTTGGCCCATAGTACTTGTACGGGCATTAATTCTTTATCATTAGTTACATAAGGAACCAAATATATAACTACCTAAGTACCTACTTAATTCAAGTTGCACTAAATCATTTTAGTAAGCAGTAAAAAATGGCTTCAGAAAAGTTTCCATTGTTGATTATGGATATTATGATCAACAACAATAGCATAGTTTTATTATACAACAAAATTTGTTGATAATTATCAACAGTAAACCTAGTAAGGTATTCAATCAAATCAAACTAATGTTGTTAGCTCGGCCCAATCCCTTTTTGTAAGAGAATGTACTATGGACAAAACTTAAGCATGCTCACTTAAGAAAATATTCCTGTGAGAGCGCAGCTAGTGACAAAAGAACATTGTGCGCTCGAGTCGTGATTCTTGCTATGCGATTATAGCCTTTGAGGTGATCATGCGGAACTTTGGCCCATAGTATCTACTAATGTAATTTTTGTAATAGTATTCCACTCTCCAACAGCTAATTATAATATAGCTCACAGCTTTTTAGGGCTTTCTTGTTCATAATTTATGCAAGTTAGAACAGTGCAGACATTTTTGTCACTTCTAAATAATTTACTACAGCCTGCTGTAAACTGCGTGCACTTGTTCTATTACCTATAATAATATAATTAGTAAATTTTTTAATCATATCAGTGTTCTTTGATCACTGTATTTTTGATAATACCTAATTAGTTTGTGAGATCGTTAGCGCCCTTTGGCCTGTTGCTAACATTTATAAAGTCACAGTTTGCGGATACCTAATACCTAATTTTTAAAAATTATTTTGGTGAAAATAGTTATTTTCAATTCATAAATAATGTACTTCAACAAGAATAGTATTAGTATTACATATAGGTTTTGAAAGTCTTTTTATAGAAAACCTATGAATAGCTTTTAACTTCATCAGCTGTAGAGTAACTAAACATTTATAATTAAAGTTAGATTTGATTTAATGGAATTTTAGCTTCTACAGGAAATTCCTTCTTAAAAATCCGAGTGAAAATATTATCTAATATTGGTAATGGTAGTTTTAAAATACTTGTATTTTATAAATTACAGTAAGTATGTTCCATGCTACAAATGTAGGTAGGTACTTTCAGATGCTAATTTATTCATAATTTCAATATTCTACTGTCAATTTCTGGTGAAAAAATAGGTATAATAAACTGTTGCTCTGTCTATAATTATCTTTTATAGTTGGTTCTATTTTTGTATGGCTTGTATGGTTTCTTTGGTTTAGAGAACCATAGAGAATAGAGGGAAAAATATAAAATAGATGATAATATTGAGCCCTACTCGTACACAATGTAAACTAATCACTGCCACAACCCCTGGATCTGGGTTCCACATTGGCACTATGTGTCGATCTGTGATTTAAATAAATCAATTTTAGTTTCACCAATTAAAGAAGTATCTAATCTTTTGATAATGTTTATCATTCGTCTCCAATTCTTCATGGCTAAAGCCTGCTATCACCCCTCCTTGTAGCTCTTTTTAGACTCACCAAACCATTAACACACGTTATTTTTAGTATACCTATGTCATCATCATCATTCTCCTGTCCCTACCCCAATTTATTTGGAGTCGGCGCAACATGTCTTTTCTTCCATACTTCTCTATTAGGTACCAAAATATTAGAAATTTCTCGATTCTCACCATTGTTGCATGATACTGCAGTAATAGATATTGAAAAAAAAAAAAATACTAAACTAGATTCCACAACCTCATAAAAATCTTTCAGAACATTTTTATCCCAGGAAAGCAATTAATAACAGGGAATAAATGTGAAGCTGAGCTTCCTTCTCAGTCCATTGCTGATGTGCAGCCTGAGAGCTACATGATGTTCCCAACCCTGTGAGGAGGCATCTGTAGATCTCTAACTTGAAATAGGTATATTCTTTCTAAAGAATTTTCCCGATGTGGCCAAGTTTATTGACCACCATTGAAGATTGTGTATGTGTACAGGATTCAATATACCTAGCGTTTATATCATAATTGTCATCATTAATTTATTTACTTGTAATAATTGGATATTAAATTATATATAGTATATTATATTAGAATTACAATAACCTGAACATGAAATCTAAACACCTAATTCCATTTTACCCAAACGTTTTTATCAATACCTAAGGCTAAAAAATTATATGTTTATTAACTTAAAGCTGTTTTGGTATAAAATCTAATTTTTCCAGTATATTATAAAAAGGTAGTACTATCCAAACAATGTAGGTAAGTAGGTACCTATGTGAATGTTTTATATTCAAGGAAGACCATCTTAAATATACTTATGTCTGATAATAAAGCCTCTTTCTTTGAAGCTATAACAGGTTTTCATAGTTTATCATGTAAATGTTACTGAAGCCAAAACAAAGGGTAAATATGAAATTGATACCTACTAATTAGTATTTTTCTTAGGAAAATAAAAAACACACCATGTAAGTATTTCCGATTATGTATGTTAATGTAGGTCATGTAATTGCATCTTTTACAAGTAAATTTATGTAAAGCTTTCTACTGTTTGGTAGGTAGTTTTTCCCAATCTGACATGTAAGTACCTATTATCTTAACAATAGTGTCATCTCCCAATTCAAAGTAAGAAGTAATTAACAAACTTGTTAAGAATAGTTTGAAAAATAACAATTGTAAGTACATTTATACACAGGTCATCCATTAATTTCAGAACAGGTGTTACCTGTAGCTAAGGACTCTAAAGAATTTGTCATTCAGTAGAGTTTAATCTTATTCCGGTGTCACTTATGTGAATGGGTTTGTATACCGTACTAAGCGATCAGGAATACAAGATCTGTGGTGATTAGTTACAAATCACAAAACTATGAGAATTAAATGTGCCCACCTGTGGTTCACTTGCGATGTTGATGGTTCCTCCTATCCTGCACTTCCGATGGTGCTCCAGGAGACGCCTTCCTCCCCCCCCCTCTTTTTCGCTTCTGCGCGAGGAGGGCTCCGCCAGTTTTAAGTTTTATTTAAATAAAAAATGTTTGATCTAAGCAATGAACTTGCAGTGCTTATTTTAGCAGAGATTTTCAATGAAGAGCTAAGTTTCTGACTCCGTTTCTGTACCAGAAAACTGTTTTATGAATGACAGATAGTAGGAGTGATCAATGTCCCCTTGGATTCAGTAACACCATAACTGTGAATAATTCAGTCTTTAAATTAAAAAAAAAATATCATCTGGCTTTAAATGTCCTTCAGGCACAGCTGAAGACCCGAGCCCGGGCATGATAGTGCTGTGTAATTTGCTGCTGCCTTAAATGTGTTATCTAGTCTCACTTTCTTGATATTTCCTGAACTGTCACGCTAACTTTTGTTTGATTCAGATTATAACATTAACTGCTCGGTTACTAAGCTTTTTGAAGTATAATGTCCCATCTTTAGGCATCTGTTTAAGCAGGTCTTCTCAAACTCTCTCTGTGTTTTCAATCTGGTGAATTATTTTTGATGGGCATTCTCATTACTATCATGTGTATCAGATGAGTTGCTTATTGAGGTATATCTGGAAAAAATATATACTTTATGCATGCCGTAAGGGCAGCACACATTGTATCAAATAACCATGTAAGTTCCCGCAGAACTTCCCTTTAAGGTTATATAGACAAAAAAGTCAACCATAGGTTGCTTAGCTCACAAGCACCACACACAGCCATTGTAAACCACATGCGCTCCCGCAGAGCGCCCCAGGGTCAGGCAAATCGCTCACATTTTTGCCATTTCGAACCACGTGTGTCCCCGCAGAACACCCCACAGGTCAGGCAGAGCTTCAGTTCCAGTTATAAAAAAGTCAACCACGTATTCCTTAGGAACATCCCACAGGTTGTTTAGCTCACAACATAGCCATTTTTAGCCACGTGCGCTCCCACAGAGCGCCCCACAGGCCAGGCATATTGCCATTTGAGGTTAAAAATGTTAATTCTTGATTGCAACCATGTGCAAAGCCGCATGACACAAAACACAATTATCACACTCATGTTTTGGATAAGGTAGCATTATACCTACTCTTGAAGGTCCTTAGATCATTGATATATTTATAAACACCAGTGCCCTAAACTATAAGCAAGTAATAACAGAAAATATCACACCATGCGGTAAATTTTTTACCTCCGCCTTTCGAATTGAAAATTCAAGTTTCTTTACGTTTTTCGAGTGTTTTAATCTTCCTCCGTAAGTGTGATCTTTTTGTTTTCCTTTCTGACTTCCTCTTTTCCATTTTTATGTGAAATTAAACATTTTTTACACAAAATGATAAAAAAATGCGGAAATATGTGACGCTGTTACTTGACATAAAAACCGAATGAATATAGTTGCAGCCGCGGGTGACAGCACGCGTTAGGACGCGTTCATTTTTTAGTTATTTCTTCAAAATTATGTGACGAGTGACTCGACTAAACGCCTCCTACTACCATTGTATTCAATCATCATTGAGAACGAGACAGCAACGAGTATAATTTCACATAATGCGACAAAAACCTGATTGTTTTTTATAAACACGTGCTTTATAGGATAATGGTGACGGCGTTTTCCCTACAATTTGAAGTTAACATTATGTAGGAAATTTAGCTCTATTATCTAAACAATACCCGTGTTTACGAGCAAGAATTAGCGGTTAATATCGTGGTCCTTACCGAGGGGATGTTTGTGAAAGTTTCCTTACTTGGCGGGAAGTATGCGGTGGGAAAATTGAAACAATCGACGGTCGACGCTGCGACCGTCGCGCGTGGCTTCACCAGTCGGTGCTCTGGCTTGCAACTTGAGTAGGTATAAATTGAATTTCTTACAGCATGTGACAGATAGTTTTGAACAAGTCCCCGAGAATGTGAAACAGAAATAGTTAGAAAACCATTAGACGTTCGGACCGTGATTCAAAAATCCCTTCTTGTAATAAAGCAATTCACGATGGTTACAATACTATGATACTTATCTACTACTACTACTACTACTACTACTACTACTACTACGATTACTAGTATGATTACTTATCGATTGAAGATATTTTTAAACTTTATATCGAGAATTTGTTACAATGGAATTGTAAAGTGGTTTAGTTCCTTTCATTTTATTGTAGATTTTTATCCTTATGGAAAGACGTTCTATTACTGGATTTAACAATAACACCTACAGTTTGGTCCTATAGAATATTCTAGTTAGCAGGTCCTAGTCCTATTACAAGTCCTAGGATTGTCCTAGGATACAGAAACTATTCAAAGCAGCCAACATCATAAGTATTCCTGTCCATTTAAATACATAAAGTACCGCGAAGCTGATCTTTATTCTAAGTTTGTTCCATATTTGTCTTTGTTGCGTTGTCCTGTAGACTCTAGAGAAGGAACCGATTGTAGGTATCTATCTCAAATCTTCTTTCAATAATATGAATGCAATTTCTTAGATAGGTAATACTAACCACATTGTACGTGGCAGAAGGCAATGGACGATATAATTTTATTAAGGGCAAATTTTTCAATAGTCAGATAACTTTTATCTGAGGAATAAATATGACAGTTTGACATATTTTCTATACATAAGCTGTCAAACCACCATATTTATTCCATAAATAAAAGTTATCTGGCGATTGAAAAATTAGCCTTATGCCAATTAGTTGTTAAAATCATAATCACAGCGACTGAATAAATTATTTCTACTCTTGCACTTGAGGCTCCATAAGTTAGAATTGACCTCAAATCTAGCGATTTCATGAAATCGATTTCATGAAATCTAGTGATTTCATGAAATGAGGTTTGAGGTCGATTCTAACTTATGGAGTTGTATTGCTGATTCTAATGATTATAATTATGTAAAGCCATGTTAGTAACGGCCGCGAATCATATTTTAATCATCATACGATCTGACACTGACCTGAAAATTGCAAAAAACGTAAGAAAATTTGAATTTTGCGGGCTACCTTAGGGCATCCCCCTTAAGGAAGAATGTAGCTTAAAAACATAACATAACATCACACCTGCATTACCCGAAGGGTTAGGCAGACGTGTAGGTATCTAATAATAGTAGGTACACACATTTCGCCAGCTATGTTGCTGAGCGTTGGCTTTGCATACAAACTTTCAAGTCCTTTTTGATCGAAATGAATGAACCGATTTTAATGAAACTTCGTACGCATAAGCAAGATACATAGGTCTAAAAAGTTAGTTAAGAATATTTTCGAAAAATAGTGTTGCAGCTAAATTCGACCGATTTTAAATATTCCATAGAAACAGAGATTTCCAATTATCTTTTTTTAAATAAGATATTTCGAAAATGTTCTTAACTAACTTTTTAGACCTATGTATCCTGCTTATGCGTATGAAGTTTCATTAAAAACGGTTCATTCGTTTCGATAAAAAAGGACTTGAATGTTTGTATGAAATGCCAACGCTCTTAAGAAGTCCTATGTGACAGAAGGCGAGCCTATTGCCATCTACCGGGCATAAATCCAGACTCCGGGCTGCTACTGACAATTTTCAGATGGAAAACCCAATAACACTTTGCCCGACCCGGGAATCGAACCCAGGACCTCATGCTTCCAGCGACCAAACTGCTCTAATTAAAGCTTGTGGTTACAAATTAATACAGAGTCAATAAGATCTTAATCAATGTCTACTGTACAATGCACAGGTACTTAATTAAGTTAACTCGATTGACAACTTAAAAAAAACCGGCCAAGTACAAGAGTCGAGTGGAAGAGTCGGGTTCCGCAGTCAATATGACTATCTATATAAAAAAAAAAAAAAAAAAAATTCTTTATTGAACAAAAACACAGTATGACAAAAACATTTAGTGCGATAATACCTACATTAGTAAAATACTGTGTCGTAGGAATTAACGCCCACCTCAGGAAAAGGACGATAGCGTTCTAGAATTTATACTAAACACAGGAGATAGATTACAAACTAGAATAATAGGTTAAAAATGTGAATATGTGTAGGTACGAGCGAATGTATTATGTGCGTGTGGGTGTTTGCATAGGTATGTGAGTATGTGTGTGTATGTGTGTGTGTGCGTGAGTGTGTCTTAATTTATATGTTATGAATCTACTTCGGAAGGAAGAGGTCGATATTGGAAACAAATCAGGGTTTGACCAAGCTCTCCAGGTCTTCATAGGTGAGGGTTTGAAGCCAGTCGTCAGTGAGTTTTTTACAGTCCCTATAAGAACGAGAATGAATATGGAGTACACTGTTTACCTTATTGATATATGATTATCTTCTATGTCGTAGACTCAAGTTAAAGTCGGAAGTACTCAAACAAAATTAACCAATTTAAAGCTTAATGTTTTGTAACAATAGTTTATAGGAAACTAACTTTTGCCCGCGGCTTCGTCCGCGTGGAGGTCGGAAATTATCCCACGGGAACGTACTACCGGGATAAAAAATATTCTATGTCCTAATCCAGATCCCACCAAACCCAAACCAACCATGTGCCAAATTTCATCCAAATCCGATCAGCCATTTCAGCTTGAAAGCGCAACAAACAAACTCACTTTCGCGTTTATAATATTACTAGCTACGCCCCGCGGTTCCTCCCGCGTAGACCGGCTTAAAACGTAGCCTATGTGTAAATCCAGGGTGTAAGCTACGTCGCGGGTAGTTCGAAAGAGATACCGTGGCCCTGGCACGGGCAACTGAAGGAACACGGGTGGGTTTTAGTCAATAAAAGTCTGACACGCCCTCCCGCTCTGCCGAGAGCGGGAAAAAAAGGGTGTAAGCTACCAAATTTTATCAAAATTGGTCCAGCCGTTTGAACGTGAAGAAGTAACAACCATACAAACACACACTCACAAACTTTCGTCTTTATAATATTAGTGTAGTAAGGATGGCTGTGTGCATAATACTGTACAATATTTTTTATTAACTAATAATGAATATAAGATTAAATATAATGAGGTAGGTGCCTCTTAATGCTTCTGTGATATTTCCATTTAAGTACTTCTTAGGTATTTTAATTTCATAGCTCTTTGTCTGCGAGTAAAAAGGCTGTCACATACAGACGGACATTACGGAACCCTAAAAATAGCTTGTACACCATACTGCCATCACCCATAAATAAACGAGAATTAATGAGGAAAGCTGACCTGTCTGACATTCGTTCAGCAATAAATAATTAATGGTTAGCACTAGCGTGTTATTCGAATCATCATTCGTTTTATCTACAAAAAGATTTTTTAAATACAAATTTAGTGTAATATCGTTAGATTAGCCCATCATGTCAACGTTAGCTGCACAGATGCTGTATTATTGATACTAGTTTGTCATTGTTTTTGTATCATATTTCTCCAATAGTTTCATACTCCAACCACATCAATCAATCTGCCTAGCTTTTTTCCAACTATGTTGGGGTCGGCTTCCAGTCTAACCGGATGCAGCTGAATACCTGTGTTTTACATGGAGCAACTGTCTATATGACCTCCACAACCCAGTAACTGGGTAGTACGATACCCCTTGGTAAGACTGGTTGTCAGACTTTCATGCTTCTGACGACCCGTAACGACTGTCAATGATCCACGAATGACAGCTTTCTGAGGCACAGAGGTGTCTCGGTATGTAAAGATGGTCACCCGTACACGGACCAATCCGTAGCTTAACCTGGTGGATAGAACCATGCGGCTGTTATTTAAGTACTTAGCCACGAGGTCCTCCACCGACTAAAAATCTTAAATTCACTCACTGATAGACAACGGACAGCCTAAACCGCTGGCTCTAGAAGCATTGGCAATCTGCTGCAAGGTCCATTGGTCCACGCCGGCCGCAACACGCGCACGGCACGCAACGAATTTCGGTATGCTTTGTATGTTGTTTGTTTTTGTTTTTCTTAGAGCACTGCGTCCACTACCGGTACCGCCCGCGTTTTCGTTTCTTCATACAAACAAACTAAAACTTGTTGCGTGTTGTTGCGGCCGGCGCGGACCAGTGGACGCTCAGCTTATTACAACGAATGTGAGCAATGAAGAAAGATTTTTGAAAATTCTTCCTCTAAAAGGATTAAATAGTGGATGAAAAAAAATAAAAAATGTTTATTAAAGAAAAGCCAAAGTAGGTAATAACTAAAACAATGTTATATTTATAACTAGGTGGCTATGCTATGCACAATACATTGAAACCATGATCTCCAAAATAGGGGTATCCCTGTATCTTAGAGATCAGTGTCCGCAGCAAAGTCACAAGCCAATATTTGTAACTCATTGGTACAAAGCATTTCTTTAAATAGTTGAATGAAGAGAAAAATAGAAAAAAAATAATAATAAAAAAAAAACAACAATAAAACCCTTAGATATAATAAAATATATAAATTATTCTCATTTACAATTTTGTATGAGTGTGGGGTGAGTGTGTATATGTGTGTGGGGTGAGTATGGATGTGTGTGTGGGGGGTAGGTGTATGTGTATGTATGCGCGTGAATGCGTGTGCGTGCGTGTTGAGAGGGTGTGCATGTGTGAGAGGGGAGTATGTGTAAGTGCAGGTATGCTTAATTAAATAAAAATCATAAAATTTTAAGGTAGATGGCCTAAAAGAAGATCCTCAGTGTTTTGATGAGTCAGTTTTGAAAGTTTGTATGGAAGTTAGTAATTTTTTCCAACGGGAAATCTCATTGAACACATGTCTTGGCTTACCACTTACCATCCTAAAAATAACCAGTTTGGGAATTCCTTCGATTTTTTAGGATAAGCTGGAACAGTTGTTGGTCAATATATTGTTGGCCTAATCTAACGAGGGTTACTTACGGAAAGTTTAGAATGAGGTCTTACAGAATCACACGGCTGTTTCCCTCGCGTTGAGCTTTTTCTGTGTAGCATAGAAAGGAAGCTTTGTAATGTAAATCTCGGAGTCTCCTCACATAATGTGCTGGGGACTGACACCGTGGTGGTTTTAGCCGAAAAAAGAGCGGCACTAATATCCTTCGATACCCATTCTGTCGTCACTCGGTAAAAAGAAGTGGTAACTACATGACTACTCGTAAATGACAGTTTTGTCTGAAGTGAAGTGTTCAAGCTCAGTCGATAGTCTTAACTTTAACAGTATGTATCTGAGGCTACGAACGTTATAGAACTTCACCTGTACAGAAAGGGAATTTCATGCTGAATTCATCCCTATATACAAGTACAATATATATACGAGTATATATATTTTTTTTTTTTGATAAAAGTGTTAGTTACGGTCTTTCACCGCGTGACTGCAGTATTGCTGGCGGAATCCAGGATTTCCCCTCGAAAAGAAATAGTCAGAACTGTGCCCACAACTGGAATGCGCTGTGATAGCTTTGGTCGTCGAAATGTACTGAATAGAAAGAATAAGATGAATCTCATGAAAAACACCACAAAAACTTCTATCTACTTAATTTTAATTTGTTTTAAACTAACGACCCACCGCTGCTTCGCACAGTTTTTATAACGTGATAAAACATCTACATTTCTTTATAATAGGTATGCCAATTTAATATTGGTGCAATATACACATAAAACTTCCGGAATAAATTCTCTAAATTATGGCGAATGTCTTAGATACATACCTAGGTGAAAGTCCATGTAGATTGGCCACAAGGCTTGCTACCACCCTATCAATGTCACCATCAGTGCTAGTCCAAGCCATTTATTATCGCCAGTGCCGATAGGCTTATGGCTTTATTATTTTATTATCGTATGAGGTTATTAACACGTGGGAGCTATTAGTGTTTTCCTACTACGACGGTAATTTGACGTAAGTGAATTGTTTATTGCCACTGTATGGGAACTAGCCGAGTAATGTGGCAAGGTGTTACTTATCAGCTATCATACTTCACGCTAATATTATAAAGGTGAAAGTTTGTGAGTGTGTGTGTGTGTGTTTGTTATTTCTTCACGCTCAAACTGCTTGATCGATTTCAATGAAATTTGGTATGTAGATAGCTTATATCATGGATTAACACATAGGCTACTTTTATCCCGATCTACGCGGGTAAAACCGCGAGGCGCAGCTAGTTTGCAATAATTCTCATTCTGTATTGAGGGTCTTACTGGCAGTTTATGGAGTCATTGCAATTTATTTATATTTTCAAGTTCAGAAATTAGTCCCATCACCTAATTGTTCAAAGTAATTAAAAAAATATATCAAAATAATGACAGACTAAAGATTAGAATTAACCAGTTTTATGTACCGGTAGGTACAGTCAGCAACAAAAGTCCATTAACACTTGCAGTTTTTTAATCATAATTATTAAGCGAAATATTTAATTCAAATCGAAACAGAAATACTTAGAATTTTAAGAACGTTAGCTCTTAACAGTTAAAGGAAAAAATAGCAGTTTATCGAATCATTTTGTGTTAATTTAGATGATTAACCCTCAGGTTATCAAGCTTGTTTACGAGGCATTGGTCCGTAGCAAACTTGAGTCTAGTGCGTGCGTATGGAATCCTTTTGAGAAGCAGTATGCGTTAGCTTTAGAAAAAGTTCAAAAAGCATTCCTTAGATACCTTTACAAGCACTTGTACGGGTATTATCCTCTATTGTATCCCACTAAATTCCTGTTGGGTTGCTTAAGTTTCAATTCTCTTGAAGTAAGACGGTCACGCGATCAGATGACTGTAATATTTAAAATTCTTAGGGGGATTATTGATGTTCCTGATCTCCATAATGAAATCTGCAATCTATTTGTCCCAGAAAATAATAATAACCATCCAATAATTGCCATGCCAGCCATAACAACTGAAGGAACATGGGTGGGTTTTAGTCAGTAAAAGTCTGACACGCCCTCGCGCTCTGCCCGGAGCGGGAGAAGTCATTTGATGATTTCCCATCCACAAAAAAAAAAACCGTAACAGCCATAATAACCACCCATGTTCCAACTTGCCGTAATGTTGCACGCTCCAAGTCACCTATTCCTCGGACATTAGCCGCTGTTAACGCTCTCCTGAACTCAAACACAGATTTGATGTGTTTGTGACTGAATGGAAGATGATTCTGTCAAAATGTTTGGATTTTTGTGAGAATAATGCATGACTGTTAAATAAATTATATAATATGTTTAAATAGTGTCATTTTTTTTTTTAATGACACCATTTTTATTGCCTAATTGCATTTTCTATAACCAAAATCTGTTACGACGTTACAAATATTTCTTCTTTGTACAATTATAAGTTAATAACTACCTATTTATTTAAACCTATTACTTTTAATATAAACATAACCTAAAAATAACAAAATTATATCCTAACACACCTAAAACTATTAAAAAACTAAAATATGGCATCGAAAAATTCCTCCGCATCGTTGTCGACTGGTAAAGTACCCAAGAGACTGGCGGCATTGCCACGTTGTATGGCAATGCTAAGCCTCTAAAAGCCAGTCCTTGGGTCATGGGAAGTGTCAACCAGCCGCTTGGAGATTTCGTTGAATAAACTATGAGCACTCGGACCCCACGGCCCAAGGGTTTCAACCCCAAACGGCTCGAAAATATAATTACCGATAAGGTTATTATACTTTCGCCGCTTGAGGTTTTCCGCAGCCGCAGCAGCAGTGCCAGCACAGCATGCCGAGCCAGGAAGACGGGATGGCGCAAGAGTATCGACTCACGTTGCGTCCCACACTAAAGGCCTTCCCACCTTCCATGGAAATAAAGACATGCCATCCGGTCTCTTGCTAGCGTCGCGTGCCAAGCCATTGGGTTTTAAAACAGCTGGAACGCCGACGGTGACAAGGGCTCGTCGGATGATGTCATTGATGTTCGCGTGCCGCGCAAAGCGACCCGCACTTCGGCTGCAAGACAGGCCGTGGTGTCCGAGGCTGTTGACAACTTCACCACAATGACAGCGATGAGGAGAACAAGAAGGAGCTCCTAGTCACAGTGAAGCAGCGAGGCGGAAAGTAGTGTCGTCGAACAAAGTGCCTATGTTCGACGACGGTAGTGCATGAAGCCACAGACCCGACTCCCACTTACCCACAGCCAGCAGGTGCGCACGCTCCGCAGTAGTAGCAGACGTATCAAGTAAATTGTTCTGTACTACTCTGCAGAGCGGCTCATCCCACCGTCTCTGGGATTGTCTCTGGGATTGTCGGGTGGGTCTGAATTCGGGCAAGCGAGTCTCCAGGCATCCATAGCCTCGGTGAAATAAGGCACATCAAAATTAACCAGTGTGGAGGCTAGGATTTTCCTGATTAATTTCTGTGTGCCGTGGACCGAGGATATGAATGCCGGTAAACTAATACTAGAAATTTTGCGGAATAGTGTAATTGGTTTCGGCCGTTCTATTTAAAATAAATAAATAAATGATGTCAAAAAGTAGCAGTGTTAACCGACTTCTGTTGCTGACCATACCATCCACCCTTAACTTTGTTTCCTGGGCGCTAAGGGTGGATTTTAGCGCCTAGGAAGCAAAGTTTGCTCTGTAACTTTATAAACTCGCAAGTAAGTTCCTCTCTTCGCTTCATAAAACGTTTATATCAATTTTCCTCGGAGCTATTGGATAAATGTTCCTTTAAACTTACAAAAAATATACTCAAATTGAATCTCGGAAGGTACGTACCTATAGTTTATATATGCGGCGTGTATGTCACCCTTTACACGTGCGGGGAAATGGCCTTCGAGAATATTTAAGATGTATTGATTTGCAGCTTACAAATAATGTTTTATGTATGGTAAGAACTGACGAGTCTTTCTATGCTACAGTAATACAATACTCAAGAGCTTTGCGAAATGTGTTGATGTTTTGATTAATGCATAAATAGGACGAATATAATACTTACATGAGATCACATAAAAACCATCATTATTCTCCTGCCCTTATCCCAATCTATTTGGGGTCGGCGCAACATGTCCCTTTTTTCCATATTTCTCTATTAGTCGTCATCTCGGTAGTCGCCCCCATTCTAGCCATGTCATCTTTCACACAGTCCATCCATCGTTTCTTTGGTCTTCCCGTACTCGTATAGCCATCGACATTCATACTCAAAACTTTCCTCCCCATACCATGAAAACCGATTTTCGAACAACTTTTCAGTCACCGGTGTCACTTTTAAACTATAAAAAACCATACTAGTTAAATACTTAGAATGAAAATGCAAGCAAAATAACTTAAAAGTTTATAAATAATAACGAAGTTGTTTGTAAAACAGTAAATCTCACCCGATAAAATGATAGTTCATTACGTGAGCCGGAAACTGGGCTTCAAACTGTCCGAAGCCTCAATTCAATTCACCCACAAATTACATAAAGCTTCGAAAGCTTGACTCGTACCCCTACGTGTGGGTACTATATAGATAGATGCACGGCGGTGTAAACGAGCGCAACCTTCACCGGTGCAGTGTAACTATGCAACTGCGTGCAGATATGTATGCCGGCGGCGCGTGTAAGGCAGGGCTGCCCCAGCCCTCGCAGCTCCCGCCCGCCCATGCTCGCCTGGTACCCGATACAAAAACTGTAAACGTTGTAAACCAGTCTCGACTTCAAAACAAATTCATAGAGTTTTCCACTTCAACTATTTATCTTACAGTTACCGCCTGCGTCTGTTTACAATCGCAAGACCCATTAAAAAGAGCGTTTAATGTACCCTAAAAGCTTAAAAACTAAATTATACTACAAATACTCCTTTTATTTCATTACAAACATTTTATGTTAATTTTAACTTGGCGTACCTACCTATTCAATTACCTTTAAGTAAATCAAGTAATAACAAAACTATATTGCTTTTGATATACCTAATAAACGTTTAAAAGATACAACATTATAAGCTGAAAAGGACGTTATAAAGGACGAAGATACATTTATTTGTGAGTATGTTTTGATACCGCGAACAGGTGTGTTTATAGGTGACCGCTAAGTATGAGGGCAAATAAAGCCGATTACAAACAAACTGCATCCCTCCCTGAGAGCATTTTATCTATTGTTGCGGGACCTAACATGGTGTAGCAAAAGATTATACTAAGTTGATGGGTCGCGTGTTACAAAATGGTCTCTTCTTGCTACATCGCTAGGTACTCACAGATAATACTGCTAAGTGGGATAAGTATTGGTAACTAATTAATTTGTTTATTTATTTGATTTTGGTAAGTCAGAGTACCTAAAAGGTGCCTAATATCCGTATATCAATGGAAATAAACAAAATTACAGCAATAAATGTAACTATTGGTTCTAAATCATTATTCTATTCGAAGTTAATTGTAATAAAGCGTATCTAACGCTATATATAAGTATTATCAGAATAATAATGACTAACTTAGATGACAACAACAACAACGCCTTTCACGTGTAACCCTGAAGGAGACAGCAGAGGCGTTTATTTGAGAGAGACTCAGACAGTTAAGCTCGAATCAAATGGTGCGCGGAGGTAAAGGTCAAAGGACAAGTAATAATAGATGGTTCTTAAATTGTTATGGCAGCCCGCGAATTTCTTTTTAGGGTTCCGTACCTCAAGAGGAAAAAACGAAACCTTATAGGATCACTTCGTTGTTCATATGTCTGTCCGTCTGTCTGTCAGTTTGTCAAGACCCTTTTGTTAGTAAATTAAACTTAATAACTATGTTAGTATCACATAGTAGCACTATGTCTTTGTGCGTTCCGGTGGCACTTGTCCGGGAAAGCGGTGGAATACCACATCCTGCGGCCAAAAGCTTTCTTCCATCACTAGGTGGTTGGTATGCGCATCACAAACGCCTTAAAGTTGACGTTGCGATGCGACTCCAACAGCTGTACTCTCTGCGCGTACTTTAACCTTTGGCGCACGTACGTCACGATGTCTTCCGCGTCAGTAGTATAGTGGAGGCGGGAAATATACACCGGAATATTCGGCTTCGCAGCACGCAGTTTTTCATTGGGCTCCCGTAGCCCAACCACCAACCGGAACCAGAGGTTAGGTACTACCTAACCACCGGTAGCTTAGATCCTGCTTCTGACGACGGCAGAGCAGTTTTTTTTTTAATTCTATGTTTTTCAGAACAATACCATACAAAAAATGAATAAACGAAACACTTATTTATTATTCACTGAATACCTAATGATCATTAAAATCATCAATAGCTTTAGGCTCTAAGCTGAAAGCTCTCTAAGTTATATTTGATAAAAAATATGACTTTTTTTATGAAAATATGAGCAGCAATTAAGAAATCTTAAGAAAATTCGAACTTTGTGGGGTATCTCGAAGCATTCACCTTAAGATTGAAACTGTTGTTAGCTTGTCCCCTGACGACAGATTAAATTGAGGCAAAGTTTAAGCGGGACGGTAGACAGTGCCTGTAAAAGTTTGATTCGCGATCACATCGTCGCCTCGCACCCGCCCGCTGTCCGACGGGGCGGCGACTGTCCGTCGGCTAACAACGGTTCCGTTAACAAAATTCACGGAACAATCTAATATGCAGATCTGGAAAGCCATGTAACAGACGCGCGTGTGGATTATCGTCATGCCTTTTTTAACCGAACAAAAATTTCTGTTGATGTTTAAAAAAAAAATAAAGTTTCAATGTTTGGCAGTCTGCTCAATCGTTGATTATGTTCCTATAATAAGGTAGGTAGAGGAAGAAAACCTACTTATGTGGGTTATTATATAAATGAATCAATATTACCCACTTGTTATGTAAGTAAGTAGGTACATCAGTCTTGATCAATACAAGTAAGTAGACGTAGGTAGAATGGCTTTGGCTAGATCGTGATATTTTCGCCAAGTTGTTATTGAAACTCAATCGCAGACAGTTAGGTACTAAATTAGGAAAAATACAAAAAAAAAAGCTGTATTATTGTTCTGGAAAAATTATTTATATTGATTTTGTCTGAAATCGTTTTTCTATTTGATACCATTATTATTATAACAAGAATAGTTTCAACCAGATATCCTTATTGTAGGCACTACATCAATTAATCCAACTTTAAAAACACCTCGAATTAGGAGCTGCAAAGAGATAACATTTTCCAAGTTTGTAAAACCGATTAAGTTCGAGAAACTCACATTTCAATAGATTCAATCTTAATTTGAAATGTAATTGAAGTTCAGTTCAGAACTATTCTGATGAAATGATGTCACTTGTACCGAAACTTGCTATTTAATAACGTACTGTCATGATGCGGCTAAATGGCGATTGAATTTCCAATAAGTAGGTAATAAGAATTACAACAGAGGACAGCAGTCGCCTAGATAAAGCAGTTATACACTTTTGGTAGAAGAATGATTGTATGGCAAAGTATACTTTGGAAATGGCCCAATACCCTACGATACTTGACCAAGAGCGCCCTGCAGCCGTTTCATGTAACGTTGGTGGGTAAGTTAATACAGATTCTCTTTTCCACTTTGGCTTTCTTGATAGACCAGCCTGATAAAATAGAGAACTTCTCGCACAAAGTACTCATAATAAGGCTAGATCAGAAGAAAAACTTGAGTACCTAACATTATGAAATGTGCTCAATTTTCACTTGCTTCATTCCAACCACGTTGTGGGCCCATTTCAGTCTAGCTAATTGCAGTCAGTAGAGAATAGGTGGCCCAGTGGTAACGGCCCAGACTTCCGTCGGTCGTGGGTTCAAACCTAGGCAGGCACTTTATTTTGTGTAAATAATTTCATCACCACTGCTTTCAAAATGGTTAAGGAAAACATCGTGAGGAAACCGGCATGTCCTAGAACCAAAAATTCGAAGATATTTGTATCTACCAACCCGCACTGGGCCCGCGAGGTGGCTTCTAGCAATACAGCCCATTCCCTCTCGAAGAGAGGAGGCCTGTGCCCCAGCAGTTGGAACATTATAGGCTGATTATGTTAGTTGCAGTCAACTTTAACACGGAGCCATTGCCTTCTTACTGACCTTCACAATTCAGTTACTAAGCATTATAATAGGTACCTTATAGGTATCTTAGGTTGATAAGGGATTGATCAGTTCTTTATATTTTTTTATAAAATCTAGTGATTCAAGGATCCGTGGGCGTAGTTTTTCAGTACTTAAGTCTCGTTAAGATTATACGTAAAATCAAGCTAATTAACTATTTCTAAGTCTTTGACTCTGTTGTGCACAAAACAATTATCTCATTACATTTTAAAACAATGTATTTATTTGGGTTAAAATCACTGTTATTTTACCTTTTATTGACACCATACGACACACGTAACACAAACAACTGAAAATAAATGTTTTTAAAACGAAATTGAAAAATTTGTAGTGTTTCGTGGAGATTTGCGCGGTTGTTTCATCTCAATATCTGAAACGTGGTTGTTGGTGACAAACCGCGGGAAATACAACAGAAAATATTTTCTTTCAGTAATGCAAGACAAGTTAATATGTTAGTAATTTTTAGGGGTCACTTCACTTGAACCCGAACACAGTATTTCCATTACTAAAACTGTGAATTTTAACAGTCAATAAAAATCTGTGAAAAGTATTTCCAGTGGAAAATTTTGTGTGAATTAATTAGACGCTACAAAATATATACGAAGAGTGGCTTTTTATTATTATTCGACTGTCCCGTGTCCAGCGTTGTAAAGTAATTAAGAATAACTAAGTTTGTGACTTGGAGAGGAGTCCGACGGCAGCTTTGAGCGACATTCAATACAAACTTTGGTTTACCAACCATATTAAATTTTTTGGTTACTCATTCATTGTTAAAGTAGGTAAATTACTGAATAAAGTCATGATGATAAATAAAGATGACATCGATGCGGACGAATACTTCGACGCCTAAGTGTCCTTTTGTTTTGTTTTGTTAGTTAGTCTTTTACAATAATAATTGAATTAAATTAAAGTTAACGGGGGGTTATCCGAATTTTACCTGTTTTAGAATCAATTTTAAATGGTCAAATTATTGTATTAAGGTCCTGAAAAAAATATATGCCATAGATACATCCTTTCTTTAGGGAAATTAACGGTTCAAAACACGATAAGTTGTAATTTCCTCGATGAAAAAAAAATCCGAAACATAGTCGATTTCAAAACCATTTTCCGTTTCATTTCCTAATTACAGCATAAAATTATATGAAAATTGCATGTATCATGAGGTAATCGTATTTCGGAGGGAAGTTAACGGTTGGATTTTTCAGTTTAATAGATTTTTTTTAAATAAACTCAAAATTAGTAAATTTGGCTAAATCCGCTCGCGGTCAGAGTCCTGCGGGACGTCATCGAGGTTGGACCTGTGTCAAAATTTTTAAAAAGTCGCTCTCCCTGCAGTTGTTCAAAAAAAATCGAATAAACGAAGAACACATTAGATATGAAATTGCGATAGCTCAGAAAAAATATCTCGTAATTATATTATAGTTTTAATTCATAATATCGTTTTCGAAAATGTGATTATTTATATGTGTTATGATGACGTTTAATTGTCATCTTACGATAGTGTTAAGACACATTGCAAATTATTATCGATAAAATTATAGTCAAGCGCGAGTAGTTTATAATTTTTTATCGTGGTCCTTTATGAAGAAGTTTTAAAAGACATTTTTCTAAGATTTTTCATCAGATTCATCCACACTAGTATTTTCACTCTCCATCGAACTGTCTTCACTACTAGTCTACTACCATATCCTACATAAATTACACATAATATAAATACAATGTGTCCGGTTGTCGGTTGGATACTAATAATAATCAACTTTCACTCTGGCAACAACAGTGAAAATTAGAAAAAAATAAAAATGTGCGGTCGGGGACCACCGTCAGGAATGAAGTTCCTTATAACGTATGATTTAAAACACAAACACAAAATTTTCACATCCGCCATCTTGAATTTTCATTTTGACTTCACTACCGGCTTTGGCTCCCTCGAAAACCATAAAAACGAAACCCCATGATCAGTTTTGAGTACAAAAAGTCACAGATACGATAAAATATCGTGTTCTATACATTCGAAAAATAGCGCTTTGTGAACGTAGCCATGGTTAGGCGGTAACCGTATCACTCAGTGCCCATGTTCTAAAGCAAGTTCGTCGATGACGTATCCTATTGTTGGTTTGTAACTTATAACATATTGATACTTGCACTTTTGTTTAGGTAAATAGTCCTATGGGACGGCAATCCCACATGAGCGGGGCCGGTTAGACAATATACTAAATTAATTTTGATGTTATGACATCAAAATTAATTATTCATTATTCTAAGGAATACTAGATTCGATAAATTATAACTGTAGCAGTAGGTACATCCCTTGATAATAAAGTACGGCAATTGTTCCTTCTTAGGTAGTTGTCAATAATTACTGATCTTCATGAGCAGTGGTCAACATCAAAAACAAAAGAATATGTTTGCAGCATAAGCAAAACAGTACGGCCATTTTTAGCCCATTCTAAAATTTTTTTTTTTTTATTTAGTCACTAATAATCAAATAACAGTAGGTATATAACAAAATATAAAAAAAAGAATCGAAAAAAATATAACAGTTGAGAATCAAACTTTTAACCACGGGTTTGCAAAGCAGTCGTCGAACCGTTAAGCTATTTGGTTTGATGAAAGTTTACTAAAATAGCCGTTTAAAGGTTCAATCTGTAACTATCTGCTATATTCGTTTCCTACTCAGCCCAATGAAGTAATGGAATAATTCGCTTTTACACTGTGTTTTAATGTCATTTATATCGTCGTAGACAACGACCGATACCGATTATCAGCATTCTCCTGCCCTTATCCCAATTTTTTTTGGGGTCGATGCAACTTGTTTTTATCTTCCATACTTCTCTAGCCGTCATCTCGATAGTCATTCCCTTTCTAGCCACATCATCTTTCACACAGATCATCCATCGTTTCTTTGGTATTCCCTTACTCGTATAGTCATCCAGATTCATAATCAAAACATTCCAGACGACATTTTCTGCATTTCTCCGCATCACATGCCCATACCATGATAACCGATTTCCACACACACCGATACCGATATTGGCACGATATCTACCGGCGAAGACAGTGCGGGGTGAGAGTAGCGGGCATTCTTTCAATTGAGCAAACTTTTTCAAACTGCCGCCGACTTAGTAAGTGTGGTTGTTTGTCGTGTCGCGATGGTCATCGATATTCACCAATATCATGGGGCTGATAATAATTGTACCTATTGTTATCGAATCGTGTTGGTATAGTTATCTGATAATGTGAAAACAAAACGACATTTTATGTAATAATCTTAGTTCACTCCACCGTAGACACCATAAAATGTAAACCTAAGGAAAAAAAATCGACCTAAGAAAAACTAATTAAGTTGATCAACTGCAAATATTTTACACTGTAGCATAGATTTTCCGCGAAATCGTCGGCAGCGCGTCGTAAATAAACACGTCGCGCTACATTTCGGGGAGGCGGAGGTAGCGTTTCAAAGGCCTACAGGCCCGAACAACCTAGCCTTAAATAAATAAATAAAAAGTGAGAAATAAAAATTAAAAAGAAAAAAAAAACTGAATAAAAACTGTAGGTCAATCTTTTTCTTAACTATTGTAAAAACATTAGTTGTACCTATATTTTGATGCTACCTATATTTTGTTTCGTAAAAAGTAACAAATCATTGAGATGGTAGACCTAATTACGAGTATGTACTAATAATGCCAGGAGGTGCATTTATGCACTTAAACTAGAAAAGGACTTGTTATTAGTTTTACTCGTTAATTACCAATGCGTTAATTATTAATCTTCTCTCAGTTCGTTTCTATAATATTGACGCATAAAAATACGTGATTTTAGTGCAGAGAACATAATTAAAGGAGGATGGGCACCAATGTATGGAATCTGGTACCGGCACCAATCGGAATGTATGATACACCGTTGGAAAGGTATTTTTGTGTAGATTAAGAATAACTATGGCGCTTGTCCCTATTCACTGTCCGATCGGAGTAATCCTACTTGAAAGTTATTTATTTTTGTTACGTCAGTTTTTTTGCATTTGGCATGGTATTTTTATAATTATTATTAATATTATTCATTATCTAGGTAAATAAAACAAGTTCGAAGTAAGTTTTATCATTTATTGTATATAAGTAATTATGTAAATGTGTCTATATATAGACAATAATTTTAATAGATAATGTATAGTATGATGTATAATATATACTATATAGTATTATTCATTATCTATAACGATGCTATTTAAAAACAATGCTGGCTCATTAAAGCCCTCGTGTCTAGCATATCCTGAATACCAGACAATGGAAACTATATCAGCACAGGAACCTACCGTGCGGCGTCCCGTCAAACATGTACAATAATGATGAAATATTATGTTTTCATTTCTATTTAGCAATATGTAGCAAAAGTATTTTTTTGCTCTCACATGTCGGGACTGTATACGTGCACGCAAAAGCCACGCATCTTCGTCAATTCTGTATTCAGTAATGTCTTCCAAAGCAGATTCTCTATATGTTTCGATGAGATACAAGCCGTTGTTTAGGTTTTCGCTGCAGTAAGATTTTGCGAGTTTTAATTGGTATGTCCCCAACGACAGCAATATCACGTCCTGTTCACTCAATCGTGGAAAGTCGGACACATCATTGGCTTCCAATCTCTGGAAATCGGCTCTTCTGTTATTTAATATTTTTTCATCTACATAATTATACAACACGTTTGGGGTTCGCATTTTTTCAGATATTCTTTGTAGAAAAGCTTCTGCGTATTGGCTATCTGCGATTGGCGTGTGGAAGTGATTTGTTATTGCTGCTGCAATTTTAACATCCACAAACATATTTGCATTGTATTTTTAAAATATCTTTCTTAATTTTTAATTGTATTATTAATATATTGTGCGCACTTGATATCTGCCTTGGTATAGACCTCTTCGGCACATTACACAGGTACGAAAACGTTTCATTGCAATCAAAATAATCCAATCGATAAGCACTCAAGTCCAGTAGAAAGCCGCAGTTAAATAACGGGTAACAGAGTCCAAGTTACAAGTTAGTAAGCAAGTTTAAGTTAGTAGGTAGTTAGTTAGTAGAGAGAACAATTATCAGCAAACGACTACCAAGGGAACATGCGCAAGCGCCGCAGCATGTCCGCCCTCGCCCCCACCCCCTTGCTGACCGCGCTAACCACCGCACTGCGTAAATCCCCGTTCGCACGGGCGTAATAAAATCGCGGCGGGATTTTATAGCGCACGGGATTTTTAACGCTCTACTTAGCGCCGAGAGTGCAAAATCCAACAATGTGTTTTTTCGACGCGCTAGAATGTACTCTGTTATAGTTAAGTTGGATTCTCAACGCTCGGCTCAACAACGAGAGTTGAAAATCCAATGAGAGCGAGAAAGATAACAATACCAGTTCCAACTTTCTACTCATCTACTTACGTATACTCAGGGTTAATAGTAACAAAAACTTTTTTACAAAAAATACAACCGACTTCCAAAAACAACACTACAAAGTGAAAAATAACTTTAATTTCGGAAGTCGGTGTCTAGTTAAACGTGTTTTCGTTTTTTGCCACCGACTTCCGAAATTAAACTTATTTTTCACTTTGTAGTGTTGTTTTTGGTAGTCGGTTGTATTTTTTTGTGAAAAAGTTTTTATTTTTCACTTTTTAGTTGTGTACCTACCCCACACAAATTCTAATACCACTATATGCAAAACAAACTAGAACATCATCCATATATAAGTGGGGAAAAAATATGTATTATTGAAGCTAACTCAAAAACTACCAAAGCAAAGTTAATCAATTTTATATGGGATCAACTGTGATGTATACCCTCTCGAATAAAACAAAAAAAATCCAAATCGGTCCAGCCATCTTCGAGTAATCGGGGAACATACATAAAAAAAAATAAAAAAAAAAGTTCCGACGAATTGAGAACCTCCTCCTTTTTGAAGTCGGTTAAAAATATTGCTCCAATATTGTTTATCAATATCAATTAACGTATTTGTATGTTTATTGTTTAATAGATAGATCACCCCTAACTGAAAAAATACCAAACCGATTTTGTTGTGATTTTCATCCGATAACTGAATTTTATTTAACTCAAAATCTGTGCAAATATCATCAAAATCTGTCAAGCTAAACCGGCGATATGATTTTTTAAAATTCTTTTTTGAACTAAATATCCAGTATGTTCTGAAGACTGTATTTCAAAACGGACAATTTAAACGGGATTGGTGCCATAGTAGTTTTTTGTGGTCTTGAAAAGGGCTATCCAACGATGGTAAATTCATTTTGATTGGACATGGGTACCAAAACGCCCATCATCCTTTAAAGATTGTTTAAAACTAGTAACATTTTCAAAAATGTATGAAACGGATAATTGACGCATTTGACATATTTATTGACACGTTTAAACTTGTTTATGACCTATGTTTTCCATTTAAATGGACAACTATAAGGGTGATAAGGAAACCTAAATAGATATCACACGGCATAAAATTATGCAGCAAAAATAAACGGCAATTGTTGTGGAGTTATAGACGAAAACCAAATATAACGAATAAGGCAAGTTTCTTAAACTACAAAAAAAGGTTTAAAAAAATGTCAAACTTACTAGACGTGCCCAAAACAATTATTCTATAAAAAAACCTCCACTAATAAGTCAAAAACGACCTGGAATATAATAAACAAATCAAAACCGTGTTTCCCTAAGGAATCCATTAGATAGATCAATTTAGATAATAAAGTATTAAAGGACCCTCAAGAAATAGCAAACGCATTTAACGACTTTTTCATAGACAAAATTCAACCTATTCCATGTTCAGAAAATAATTCGAGATTCAATTTATGTTGCCCGCAGTATACCTATTGACATTAAAATTATTATAATAAAGCATTAAAATCCACAAATAGTACAGGATATGACGGAGTTTCTACGAAGGTAATCAAGTGTGTATCTGACTTTATTTGTAACCACGTCAGCTATCTCATAATCATATTTGTTCAGGTGTATGACCCAGATGCATTAAAAGTGCCTATAGTGAAGCCGTTATTTAAAAATAATAATAGGGAACAGATGGACAATTAAAGGCCAATTGCACTCTTTCCGATCACATAATTTTTTTTTGAAAAGTATATTTATAAGGAGTTGTGCTCATACTTTGAAAAGAAACACATTTTAGTCGATGAGCAAAAGGGGTTTAGGAAAAACAGGACAACCAATATGGTTATTTATGACTTCCTGCATAAGGTAATGATAAATATGGACGTTAGGATCTCAGTATGCGCTATTTACTGTGATATGACGCAAGCATTTGACTATGTAAACCATAACGTTCTACTTCAGAAACTAGAGGTATATGGCATAAGGGGAAATATACATAACCTTATAGAGTCTTACTTAATTAACAGACAACAGTACACAGAAATAACAAAAAATTGAGACAAAAAGAAGAAATTTACATATCTGGCGAACGAACGCCTATTTACGGTGTCCCTCACGGGAGCGTTCTTGGATCACTATTATTTATTCTATATGTAAATGACATGCCTGATGCTATAAGCTACCCTTTGACCCTATTTGCAGATGACAGCACTGTGACGATAACATGCAATAATAAGGATGTTTATGAATTTGACATTAATGAAACTTTGACATCAATCATATCATAGTTAGATAGGAATAATCTTAAAATTAATTTACATAAGACGACCATAAGGTATTTTAGGCAACGGGTACAAGCTGATATTGACATTAAAGCCCTCTACAATGGCACGATATTAAATAAAGTCGACGGCACGAAATTCATTGGTATAATGATAGACGCAAAATTAAACTGGAAAGAGCACGTTGAATATATTAGCAAAAAACTGAGCTCGTCCGCGTAGGTCTTGTACTAATTGTCCTCAGAACTTAACCCAGATGCTTTGGTAACGGCCTATCATGGATTGATGGTATCACTTCTGCGATATGGTGTCATATTCTGGGGTAACTCGACGGAAAAAGAAATAGCGTTTAAAGTCCAAAAAAGGTGTATTCGGGCTATGTTTAAGTTACAATCGACAGAAAGCTGCAGACCATTGTTTAAAAAATACAAATTATAATTTTACCGTCTCTATACATTTTTGAAGTTGCATTGTTTGTACAGTCTAACCCCCAACTCTTTCTACGACGATCTGACACTTTTCCGCGCAATAGACGTGACAATAGCCAACTTTGCTTGGACTCGGTAAAAATTGCCCTCATGGGGAAAGCTTTTTTTGTATGGCCCTAAAAATATATAACTAAATAAAAAAATAGTATAATATAGTCATATAAATCTATGACAACAATTCAATTTTAAAAATAAGTTTCGAAATTTATTAACAGACAAGTGCTATTACAATATAAATGACTTTTTGACAGATACCTTTTGACATGCTTGAATTTTTGTATTGTTATTGCTATTATTCTGTTTTTATTCTAATAAAATTTAATAATGAATGTTAGAGAACTAGTCTTTCATCATCTTCCTGCCCATATCCCATATTACTTGGGGTCGCCGCAACACGTTTTCTTCTTCCATTCTCCGCTGTCAACCGTCACGCTATCATTCACTCCCTTCTCTTTCATATCATTCCTCACACAATCCATCCATCTTTTCTTTGGCCTTCCTCTGCCTCTCCATCCATGAACATGTATATTCATCACTCTTTTAGTCACATGCGTTTCGTCTCTCCTTTTTACATGCCCATACCAAGACAAACGATTTCCTTTCAACTTTTCTGTCACTGGCGCCACTTTCAAACTTCCTCTTATATACTCATTTCTCACTTTATCCATTCTCGTCACTCCACACATCCATCTCAACATTCTCATCTCCGCTGCATGCAATTTTTTTTCATCCGTCTTCTTCACTGCCCAGCTTCCGATCCATAAAGTACGACAGGCCTTATCACGGACTTGTAAATTTTCCGCTTTAACTTGAGGGCCATCCGTGGGTCGCAAGTTGTTCCTGTAACCTGTCGCCATTTCATCCATCCTGAGTTGATCCGGTGCGTCACGTCTCGGTCTACTTCGCCATCCCCTTGGACAAGCGACCCGAGGTACCGAAAGTGGGAGCAGATCGTTATGGGCGTTCCGGCAAGAGGTATGGGCACAGGACCGGATAGACCGCCAAAATCACAAAACAAATACTCTGTTTTGGTCCGACTTACTCTCAGTCTAACGGTCTCCAGTCTTTTCCACCACACCTCCAATCTGCTCTGGATCTCTAAGCCACCCTCGGCAACCAGCACAATGTCATCGGCGAACAGCATACACCAGGGAGCCTCTTCCTGGATATCCGAAGAAAGAGCATCAATTATCAGCACGAAGAGGTAAGAGCTTAGTGCAGACCCCTGGTGCAAGCCGAAAGTCACATCGAAGCTGCCAGTAGTGCCCACTGTAGACCGGACTTGGGTACTGCATCGACTGTACATAGCGCGAATCAACTACACATACTTCCCTGGCACACATTTTTCCTTAAGTGCCCACCACAAAACTTTACGAGGCACTCGGTCTTATGCCTTTTCGAGGTCAACAAATACCATGTGCAAGTTTTTATGCGCACCTCTGTATTTCTCGCACAGCTGGCGGATAGCAAAGATGGCATCTGCTGTTCCTCGACCAGGCATAAAACCGAATTGGTTTTGTGAAATTTCACTCTCTTCTCTCAGTCGCCTTTCAATAACTTTCTCCCAAGCCTTCATACTATGTGACGTTAGCTTTATTTCTCTATAGTTGTTGCACTTCAGCACATCACCTTTCTTTTTAGAGATGGGCACCAGCGAACTGTTACACCATTCGTCAGGTATGGCTTCTTCCAGCAACAATTTATTGAAGAATAAAGCTAACCACGTCCATCCATCTACCCGTAATAACTTCCATACTTCGACTGGTATTCCATCCGGTCGTATTGCTTTACCATTCTTCATCCCATTAATTGCTATTCTCACGTCATCCATACTAATAATTCTTACTAACCCCTCATTTACTGGTTTATTCTAAAGCACACCACTCCAGTCATTCTCCTCATTCATCAGTCTTTCAAAATAGCCCTTCCACCTATCCTCAATTTTCTCATCATCCGAAAGAACTGTTCCAGTTTCATCCCTTATACACTTTATCTGACAGACATCCCTCGTCTTCCTCTCTCTAGCTCTAGCAAGCCGGTATAGATGTTTTTGGCCTGCTGGATTATCCAGTGTGTCATAAAGCTTGTCCTGGGTTTTTGCTCTCGCTATGGCCACAGCTTTCTTGACTTTTATCTTTAGAGCATCATACTCACTCTTTTTTTCTGCTTTCAAACTAATGTTCTCATTTTCTACACTCTGCCATTCCTTGAACTTTCTCTTCTTATCCTTCATCACATTATGTATTTCTGTCGACCACCACCATGTATCCCTATTTATCCCTTTCCTTTCGTCTTTCCCAAAATATCTTTCGCTGCACTCCTAATATACCCCGCCATTTCATTCCAATATTAATTTACACTTCGATCATTCATGTCCCCCATATCTATCATTTTATCCACCACTCGCTCTTTAAATTTCTTCACACAATCATTCTTCTCCAGCATATGCCGTTTTATTTTAGGTGGAGGTCGCTCTTTATTTTTATTGGGCTTTATTTCTACGACCATTTCCATAACTAGGAGTCTGTACTGTGCCACTATGTCTTCTACCGGTAGCACTTTGCAGTCTGATGTGTTCTAAGTTCTTGCGTCGTACTAGAAAGTAATCAATTTGGGTCTTGTGATTGCCACTTTTATACGTAACTAGCTTTTGCCCGCGGCTTCGCTCGCGTGTAACTCGGAAATTATCCCCGGGGAACGTACTGCCGGAATAAAAATTATCCTATGCTCGTACCCAGGTCAAGGCCTATCTATCCGTTAAGGTGTGAAAAGGTAACAAATAGACAGACAGATAAATAATAAATTCAAATAATCTTTTTTATACATAAAAAAGTTTTGAATGATTCCAAAGCCCGCTTGCACCGAAAACCGTAAATACAGTTAGCGCTGAACATTTTTAAAACATCATTCCATCCCTGACAACTTCAAAATTAACAGAAATAGAACAATGTTTTCAATTCGTTTAGCGCTCAACGTACTCGTATTTTGTGATTTGTGGTGCTAGTGGGCCTAAATGTTTAACATAAGAATAATACTTATTCATTTAATATGATCACCATTAATTTTTGTGATTGACTACCACTGACCCCGTAGCCCGTAAGTGAATGACACATTCAACACACGTACAACGTGTTAACAAAGTTTTTTTTGTGACTATAAATTTTAATAACTTTGACCGAGTAGACCAATTTTAATATGACTATTACTGTATTTATAACCTTTAAATCTCTTAAAAATAAGTACACAAAAATATCAATATTACATGTGAATTTTAAAATCATTCCCTGTTTTAACCCCTTGAAAAAACGCTGAAACGCGTAATTCTTTATGCCTAACTTAACCCAAAAAAAACCCAAATGCTAGGTTTCCCTTACAAACTTTTATCCCCTATATCACCCCCTCTAGGATTATTTTTAAAACAAAAAGTAGCCCATGCCTTTTCCTAGGATGCCATCTATCTTTTTGGCAAATTTTATTGAAATCCGCTCAATGGTTTAGGCGTGAAAAGATAACTTAAGACAGAGTTACTTTCGAATTGAATTTATCAAAATCCTATTTCAGCGGACGTCTTCATCATAGTAGCTCCAATCTTTAATTTCAGTTCAATCAGTCGAAAATCTAAGAAGATTTATACAAACTTTCATCCCCTATTTTATCCCCTCGGGGGTAGGAATTTATCAAAATCCTTTCTTAGGGGATGCTTACGTCATAGTAGCTATATGTATGCAAAGTCCCAGCCCGATCGGTTTAAAATTTACAAAGTTTCATACAAATTTTCATCCCCTATTTTATCCCCTTGGGGGTAGAATTTATCAAAATCCTTTCTGAGAGGATGCCTACGTTATAACATCTACCTGCATGCCAAATTTCAGCCGATCGGTTTAAAATTGATAAAGCTTCATACAAACTTTCATTCCCTTATTTTATCCCCTTGGGGGTAGAAATTAACAAAATCCATTCTTTGTGGATGCCTACGTCATAACATCTACCTGCATGCCAAATTGCAGCCCGATCGGTTTAAAATTGACAAAGCTTCATACAAACTTTCATCCCCTATTTTATCCCCTCGGGGGTAGAATTTATCAAAATCCTTTCTTAGTGGATGCCTACGTCATAACACCTACCTGCATGCCAAATTTCAGCCCGATCCCTCCAGTGGTTTGGGCTGTGCGTTGATAGATCACTATGTCAGTCAGTCACCTTTGAGTTTTATATATTTAGATTAGGTGTCCATCGTTCTTCTGGAACCAAGTATTAGCTACTGCCAGGTCAAATGCGGTAGCGGATTTCAGCAATGTCTCTCCCTCGTTATTTAGGCTACCAAATCCCTATCCTCCATGCACTTTTTCATAAACACCTCTCATTCTTCACACATGTTCATTAAAATCACCTCCAACTATCAATTCTTCATGCAACAGAATGTTCATCAAAACTGTGTCAAAGTCCTCCCAAAACTTCTCTTTCACCCTTTCATCACATCCTACCTGCGGTGCATACACACTAATTACATTCAGCATTACATGTTCTAACATAACTTTTACAACGATTAATCTATCATTAATTATTTTTACCTCCATCACGCCTTCTTTCAAACTGTCTATCACTATTCCCACTCCATTTCTTTTCCCGTCACTTCCACAGTAGAAAAACTTGTATCCGATTTCACCGTTAGTGAACTAGTCTTTAGTTTGTAGAATTGATTATTTGTTTTGTTTGTTATATAAAAAATTTGTACACCTTGTCAGGCAAAACATGTACGGACTTATTACCTACATTTATTTATGATCTTGCATGCTTGATGTGTATGTGTACGCATGTTTGACAAATAAACTATCTTTATCTTTACTTAGTATGAAAAAGTTCTAGGATGAGCTGCCTTTGTGCTGCTTTCAGACTGGTTTGAGTTCAAGCCAAATTGCCCGACGCATTTGGGACACTACGCACCCATGTTTAATGTTTCTATTTAAAGGACTCTGAAGTAACTTCTGTAAACTTTCCAATCACGGAAGTTATCCATTTACTCTTGAAATTCATAAACAACAATTGAGAAAGAACTCAACCGTGCACAACATTTCATGTAAATTAAAATAATACGCACTGAAACATCACTACACCGTACACGTAATTGAATCCATTAAACCAAAACTGTCTTCCATTTTTCCAAATAGCATCGGAAACTAATTTCATTAAGAGCTCCGATCATTATCACAACAATCGCATCAGGGATTTAATAAATTGAATTGCAAAGTAATAACATTATGCGTTGTACAAATTAAGTGTTAACCGCAGCCAGAATGACGTTTAATTTTAAACTATGGACTGGTGTGAGAAAAACTGATTTTCATTGTGTACGGTGTGGGGCCGGCTTCGCGGTCAGGAGTGTGGGCGCGTGGTGCGTGGGCCGCGCGCCCACCGCCCTTCCTCGGGAATTTAATGGAACCTTCTACACTTTTCTGAGCGCCTGGTACTATTTGGCATTGACTTAGGGGAGCCGTCTGACGATTTGTTGCCCAATTTTTCGAGACCGACACTGAATGAAATGTTTGTTGATGTTGGCCGTGCTTTACTGAAACGACTTTTAAGCTTATAGCTAAAGCTAATCTGAGTTCATAACATTTTTATTTTGTAGCCTAATCATCTTCAAATGATCATGATTTCAATAATAGTACCTATTAAAAGAACTTCATAATATCGTTCTCGAAAAAGAAGATGTAAGGATAGTAAAATTTTATTACACTTTTTGTTTCCATATGTACTTATAAGAGTTTTATGCGTAAGTAGCTGAGGTAAGAACGCTTGGCATAAAAGCTCAATGTTAAACTCAAGTTTGATTGCACTTTCTGAGATAGTCTTCGATCGAAGTCGTTACTATGGTATGGAGTGGCTAGAAAATCAGATACCTGCACTATAAAAAGGCATTCGATATTCCTACCTTATCGATATCCGCTACAAAATACTTTATATAAAATTTTACACGCAAATTAAAAATAACTTTCGATTCTTTTTCCGACCCGTGCAAGTGAGCTGAATGTTCTAGTAGGTACCTAATAACGCATTAGGGGTCATAACTTGTTACTGCCAATTTGTGGTTACCTTGCATCGGCCGAAGGTATTTCATTGGACAGTATTTCCATGGTTTGTAATTGCTTCTGACTTTCATATTTCATACTACTTATTTTCATAGTTCAAGGTGGTTTTAATTTGATTATTTACATAGTAGTAACTAACTTTCTGTAACTTCAAATTTGCCGTGTAATAAAAAGAGGGTTCAGATTTCAACTAGCTAAGTAACTTTCAAATCTTAGTTAATGTGCAAACGAAAATATTTCCCCTCCGAATTATCCTTCATTTAGAAGTAACGTGAAAAAATAAATCTTAAACATTTTAAAACTCCATTCCACTAACTAATATAAAGCTCATATTTTATTAAGGTCTCGACCTAAATAATATCAGCAGGAAATACGCGTTTTCTAAGAAAAAATAATTAAAACTGCTGGTTTATAAAAGGAACGCAGAATGTTGCTAACCATATTTTTACATCTCTTTCATGACGAGATTTTCCCGCTACGATAATAAATAGAACTCAAAAGGTGCGGGAAATTAGATCTATGACTTAAGAAAACGAATTAAAAAATCTGTGATTACTTTCTCAATTCTTATCAAGTTATCATAGAAAGGTATGTTTCAAAAGTTTATCAAAGTTTCTGAAAACTTTGCAAACGGTAAATAAGTATATTTATCATAGAAGGAACTTTAGATCTTGCGTACATTAATTATTCTAACAAAAAATTTAGTTTTTTTTTCAGCTCATCTTTACAGCGTGTCATTGTTGTTTATCTTGTTATCACCCCACAATAATCACGACGCGCTTACAAATTGAAAGAGAGAGTTGGGACACCGAAACCCGCTTTCCCACATTCCAACGATAAAAGGGAAAACCGCTCCAACTTTCAGCAGGAACGGGACGGGGATAAGGCAGAAGTTAGGGTGCGAGCAGGCAATAACATGAATGTAAGGGCTTACCTCCTTGGTGATCCTGGTAGCCTGGTAGCTCGTTACAGGTCGCGTAACGTAGTCGCGGCGAGCGTGGCCGGGCGCAGATGGCGAGCAGTTGCGACGGCTCGGGGACGCGGACTGCAAACCAAACGCATTCCGCCGGGGGTGGTGCATTCTGTGCAAGCGAGACTGCAGCGCCCGCCCATTTGCCTCGTGCCTCACTTTCCCGCCCTACTGCGAAAAACTTACAACACTTAACTGTGGATTGTGATTCGATTGAATTGTTCAATTGATTCAAGTTTCTAATTATTTTGCGGAAGCGTGAAAACGCACTTTCAGGAGCTATTAAATTCAGAAAAAGCTTGCGTTAAACTCATTTATTAAGATGGCAGCGACAGATTTAAGAGCGCCAGACGGTTGGTAATGAGCGGAGACGATACTTAAGTAAAATGTAGTAGAGTTGGCGTAGTTACAGAAGGTACATCGAAGAAGTCAGGGCGGGCCCGCCCACGCGCCGGCGGTCGCCTATGGTGACCGCCCGTCGCCACCGCTCCCCACGTGTCCCGCTGCCGAGTCTGCCATAATTTCGCTTATAATACCAGATAATTATAATAAGATATGAAAAAATAAGTTGACAAAAAAAAAACTGGATGAAAAAAAGTTGTTACTTTGTGATTTAAGGTGAAATTAATTACAATTTCGGTGAGTTATGCTTAGTATTTCATTATTCGTGCTTTTTTAGATAGTACTTAGTCGAAAATGAATTAGTTCACTTGAATTTACGCAAGTTTTCTCAACGCAGATTGAGGAGACTTTAATAATACGTAAGCCTTTTATCGTTAAATCCATAATTTACCGGTACCAATGCATTCCTTCATACTAGCTAATTCGCATAAATAAATAAAATGTTTTCATGAAGAAGGTTCCAGCCCCTCATATTAACGTGCCAACCACACACAGAGCTGATTACGGCCCTCAGCCCGGTACTGTCGTAATACACTTGTGTAATGCACTTAAGCCGCAACTTTTCCCACACTGTGATATCATTATATCAAACCTTTAATCTAGTAATTGATGTCTGTCTCTTTGAAGGTAACCTTGCATTTAATTCCATCGATGTTCTTTGTGTTTTGTTTGTTTGTGGAAACTCACCTATTGGATTTATACATATTTACGTATGTATTATACATACAATTTCGGGAAGTGACCTACCTCAATTCGTATTTGGAAAGCTAGAAAATAAGCTTGAGTAGTTGAAATTCTGAAGTATCCTGAAAATCTTGACCCATTTTTTAAACAAAAGATTAGGTTCTAAAACAGACTTTGTAACAGATTTTGTGCTGGTATTAATGCAATTTTTTTGTTTAGTTTTATTGTAAGCAAATAACAGTCATGAATTGTTCACAATTTAATATGTTCAGAAACTATTCAAATAAAACTGACCAAGTAAAACACAAGCTTTTCTCTGAGTACTCGTAGCTATAATATGACTGTTAGCATTGAGTGTCGTCAAGTGAAAGCGATACTGCAACTTTTCCCTCGGTTACCAAAAGGCGGCCTTTTCTATCAAAAAATATATCCTCCATCCTTTTTTTATCTAAATAAATAAAAATAACAGCTTTTTACTAAACGCATATATGCGGTACTTATAACAAAAAATATTTTTTTAAATTATTATCTGTCTATCTGTCTGTCTGTTTGTTCCAGCTAATCTCCGAAATGACCGAACCAATTTTGACAGGACTTTCACTGGTAGATACCTGATATTCTATGGAGTAATTTAAAAGAATTAGGGTTCCGTGCTAAAAATTAAAACCCATGAAATTGTTCACAATTTCAAGGGCTTTAATTTTTTTTGTTCACTAAATCCGATTCAAATAGGGAAGTATTGACATCCACGCGGGCGAAGCCGCGAGCAACAGCTATTAGAAGAATAAGATAATATAAGATCACGACTGTGTTCCTCTAAGGGTGAGGCAGAAGTGTACCTTAGTTCATCCACATCTACACACTATTCTAGAATATTATATTAAAATAGTAAAAGTACTTTTCTTTCCGATCAGGTGTTCAGTGACAATAAGTTGCTAAAATGAAATATTACTAACATAACATCATAAATGACTAAACTGTCAACAAAGTTTAAAGTCGAATGTAAGAAAAGTAGTGTATGGTCAAACTTATTTGGAAGTAAGTGCAGAAACCAATAACTTGTTAGTTTACTCACAAAGTTCGCTGATAAGTAAAAAATACTTCTACACTTTTTGCACGTGCAGGCTTCATTGTATGTTATTTTATTGAAATAAACTTGAAACTTTTTGTTTCCAATGTTTATTGTAGATTCAAGTAGGTAGTGTGAATCTAAGTTCCACAGAAACAGAAACGGATTGTTATTAATAAGTCAATATTAATGGAATTACCAAATTACTTCAAACTTAGTTAAACTAAGTTATATTTGGCATCCACGTATAAACAAAATAATTAAATAAAACCATTTATAATGTACAGTCAGCAACAAAAGTCGATTAACACTTGCAGTTTTTTAATCTTAATTGTTAAGCGAAATATTTAATTCAAATCGGAACAGAAGTACTTAAAATTTTAAGTACATTATAACTCTTAACAGTTAAACGAAAAAAAGCAATTTATCGAATCATTTTGTAATAATTTAGATGATATAAAAAAGTAGCAGTGTTAACCGACTTCTGTTGCTGACCGTACCATCGACATAAATATTTACAAAAGCTCAATAATTCTCATCTCAATATTATCTCAAGTATGAATGCGCATTCACTTGTCTCCCGTCGTGCGTGAAATTATTCGAATTTAGCATGAAAACCAATACATTCATCGTACCTGATATGAAGCCTGGCAAAGCTTACGTCGTAAGCGACATTTACATAAAGAGAACTGACTGCTCGTAAACCGCAGGCGTCTACGCAGGGTTGTAGATCTTGTTGATAATACAATTTTATTCACCAGCAAACTATTGTGTTGTTTCATTGAAACACTTCCCAGGAAGGGTATTTTAGGGCGATCATTTTTCGTAGCCATTGTGTAGCAGTTTTCTACGCTGCGTAGCGCTCGTAGCAGTCAAAGCAACAGTGAAATTTATTGACCGATCGAGCGAAACGTCTCTGCTTCGTCTGGCAAAATTTGCTTCCGTCTGTCAGTTTGTTGCTACTCCTCTACAGGTCGTATTTTACAACCGATCTGAACGAAACTTGGTATACAGATTTATAGACTTTTTTTGTCGTCGGGGATTTTTGATTGTAGGGGTACTTCCTCCAAAAACGGGCAAAAAATTGAATGGTTCCGCCTTATGAGATTCGATGTTGATGTTTTTTTTTATTATTTGAAAGGTAGTTGCTTTAAGTTGGTCTCTTTTGGTGAACATCTGATGAAAAAAAAAAAAAATACATAGTAAATATTCAGTTTCAAATAACTTTAGTGATATATTAATTGTTGCAAAATATTTTGTATTCACGAGGTCTACTGTTCGCACAACTACTAGTATTATCTTGTATAGGTACATAAATTAAAGTCGATTTTCGTGTCGTTTGACGCGTTGTTCTTCTATACTATGGAATTTATTTTTAGAGAGTTTATTCTAGAAATCTAGAAGGTAATACACTAAAACATAATAAAGAAATCTCGATGTTTTGTCAAGTCGTGTAACCGTGTGAAGTAGGGGCGGGCGCTAATACTCGTATACTTATAAGTAACGAAAGACATAATAAATATAAATATAAATATGTTTGGACATATCACACAACGCCATCTAGCCCCAAGCTAAGCAACCTAATGCTTGTGTTATGGTAACGAGATGGCTGATAAACTACTTATATACATTTTTTTTTTTTTTTTTGTAAATACATACATATTATAGATAGAAAAACACCCAGACTCGGAACAAATACTTGTAGGTCGTACAAATATTTGTTCCGTGCGGGAATCGAACCCGCGACATGCTGCGCAGCAGTCAATCGCTCAACCACTGCGCCAACCGTGTCGTCAAAATAATATGTATAGTTTTTTCTTGAAAAAACATAGCGAAATATTTACTTGTAGCCTTTTGATAACTAAAAACTGTTGGAGCCATACAAAAACACTGTTTGCAACAAATGTATGTATCGTATGAATATTTAGGTAGTACGTAGCGCTCGTAGGCAAAGCTTTCGTAGCAACTCAATTTATCTGCTACGCGAGTGATTTCAATAAAAGTGTGCAGGCCTGGGCCTTTGGTACTTATAATAATAATTATGATGTGTAAGCATTTGTAGATAACATCTATACAGGGTCAAATTAAATTAGCTAGGGAAACTCCGCAAACGTAATAGGTAGGTATCGGTATCTAAACCGCTGGTGGTGTTGTTACTTGAAGCACGAGTTAAGAAATCTGTTTTTTAGGATTCCGTACCTCAAAAGGAAAAAACGGAACCCTTATAGGATCACTCGTGTGTCTGTCTGTCTGTCCGTCTGTCACAGCCAGTTTGCTCCAAATCTAATGGACCGATTAAGTTAAAATTTGGTACACATATGAATTTCTGTGACCCAAACATGGACGGGTAAAGTAAATAAATTAAATTTGAATATAGAGGTCACTTTTGGGGGGCAAATAAGAAAATTTAAAAAAAAGTTTTGCAATCTACACCATGTGGCATATCAAATGAAAGGGCTTACTATGAGGATCTCAAATATATTTTTTTTTATAATTTTAAAATAAATTATTTTAAAGTTATTTAAGAAAATATACGAAAATTGACCATTCCCCCCCCCTTATCTTCGAAACTATTGAGCCTAAAATTTTGAATAAAATACAGAAAATGGATCTTACCTTTAGATTACAGGAAAACCTATAAGAAGTCTGTGATCTTCCAATAACATGGTAAATCTATCAATATTGTGAGTACAAACTTACATTTACAGTTGGAATGTATGGGAGAACATGTTTTTCAACTACAATGTTAAGTTTGTTCTTAAGATAAATTCATCCCAACTACGGAACCCTTCATTGTGCGTGGTCACTTGGCCGGTTTTTTTTCCAACGTGTTTAGATATCGATACCCATCACGTTTGTGAAGTTTACACATAAAAACTCATTTTTTTAAACAGATATTTAAATTACGTCTGCGAAGTTTTGCTAGCTAGTTTAATTTGACTATATTTATAACTAATTTAAAATTATTTCTTAAAAAGTAGTCCATGGCAATTTCAACTGTAATATTATGTTCCATCGTAATTGCAGTGCGTCCTTTATTGTTGACGCGTTGACGTTATATCAAACGTGTGACGTGGGTGACATATTCACAGCAATTTGGAGATACAACATATTATGTTGGAAGTGAATCTTCGCGGGCGACTGCCCAGTCGCCATATTACAGTATGTTTTAGACGTTGCTTGTAGTGATGTCGTAACTTTGTAAATGTTGGGTACAATCATGGAGAACAATAAACTGTTGTTTATTACGTGACATTGAATATGTAGGTACCTAGGTAATGTCTTTGTAATTAGTGAAATTATGAGTATTTATATAATGTTATGTCTATTTTTAACCGACTTCAAAAAAGGAGGTTTCTCAATTCGACCGTATATATATATATATATATATATATATTTTATGTGTTCATGGATAACTTCGTCGTTTATGAACCGATTTTAATGTTTCTTTTTTTATTCAATCATCATGCATCCTAGAGAAATCGAGGGGAACCTTCAAATTTTATAGGCACACCTATAGCAATTTGTATATTATTTATAGTAACTCGTGCATTTGCTCCCGGAAAGCACCATTTGATGAAGTGAAACTGATGAGGAAGACCACAGATGGCCATCGGAACTACTCAATAATACGTATTTCACGGGTTGCGATTTGATTATTGCTAAGAAATTTATGCTCGTCACAACACATATGTTGAAGAGGAGCTGATGGTGACTTTACCATCAGTTCCAGTTCTCCTGGTTTCTTACTGGGAGAACTCCTCAACAATTAACGTCCTTGTATCGGGAAAAGCAATATTTTGTAAAAGGTGATGAGCAGGTGACACTAGGCTATTGTAACTTAGACAAATTACAGACTGACCCACTAAAAAGTGAAAAATAAAAAACTTACAAAAAACAACAGACTTCCAAAAAAAATACTACAAAGTGAAAAATAACTTTAATTTCGGAAGTCGGTGGTAAAAACTAAAATACAGATCCAAAGACACCGACTTCCAAAATTAAAGTTATTTTTCACTTTGTAGCATTTTTTAGGAAGTCGGTTGCTTTTTTTTTGTAAAAAAGTTTTTATTTATTTATTTGACTTTCTGAAAGTCCCACTTTTTCTATAATATGTCTTTATTTACTATCAACAACAGATAAGATCCTTTAGATACGAGTCCAGTTTATGCCTGTTTTTCTATTCTAAGATGAAAAAAAACCGGCCAAGTGCTTGTCGGACCACGCGCAATAGAGGGGTTCCCATAGTTGGGATGAATTTAGTTCAAGAAAAAACTTAATTTAATACTTGGAAAGACATAATAAATAAATAGAAAGAAAAGAAAAAAGAAGAAGAAAAAGATAAAAAAAAAAGAAAGAAGAAGATAGAAATTAATATGTTTAGTAATAAATTAAAGCTATTTCTAATAAACAAAAGCTACTATAATATAAATGAATACAAAAATTTAAATTTACATGAATGATAAACTGTGACTGAACTTGCAATAATTTTTTTTAAATGTTGTATTTATTATAAAATCTAAATATATTTAATATAAATAAGAATCATCCATGTCCTAAATGCTATTATTTAATTTTAATGTTTAATTTTAATTTAATTATTTATCCTTTTTGTAATGTTGCTGTGCCCTTACAGGGTCCATAATTGTAACTTAGCTTTAAGCCTATTTGTAACACCTGTATTTACATTATGGTATGTAAATCTAAGAAATTGAAATTGACATTCTCTATACGTCATAATCAGTTCTCCAACTACAAATGTAAGTTTAAAGTCGCAAAAAAAAATTTCTTTATGTGATAAAACTACAAATAAAGATTTTCGGACTTTTTCCTTTACTTGCTTGCCTTGCTTTTTGCCATATTTCATGATTCTAGGTCATCGTGAAGTACTGTATAGGTTTTGATTTATTTGCAAGTATCTAAATAAGTCGTATAGCCGTATTTTTTTATTGCGTTGACTTAGATGTTTGATTTTTTTAGAACTCCAAGGGACCGTGGACTTACGTATTTGATATTAATTAAAACTTGATTCATACCTCCACGTGTTCCTGAAAAAAGGGGTCTTGACATACAGATGGACGGACAACGAAGTGATCCTATACCTAAGGGTTCCGTTTTTCCATAAGAGGTACGGAACCCTAGAAACCTTAGCTAAAATCATTATCACACAAACGGCAGCAACGAAACACGACGCCGACAACGGTACGTGTATAGTTATAGTTTTATAAGGTTTAATAACATGTATTAGTTTAGATAATTTTTTGTATTTTATCTATGGACCACAGTTGCCTGATAACAAAATGATTATTATTATATTCTAAGTGATCTTTGAATTATCTGTTACAACAAACTGATTAACAATGGCCAATGAATAATAAATACTTTATCAGCCTAAGGGCTGATTGTTCAATAGTCAGATAATTTTTATCAGAGGAATAAATATGGCGGTTTGACAGCTTTTGTATGAAAAATATGTCAAACTGTCACATTTATTCTTCAGGTAAAAGTTATCAACCTATTGAACAATCAGCCCTTAATTAATTTGACGGAAACTATGCTGTACCTACGATAGCATCACAAAGGTGATCGAAACAGGCGTATAAGTCTCAGCACGCATGCCTGTTCTGTGAGGGACCTCTAAAACTACAAATTGAACTCTAACTAGCAATTTCTCGTCAACGTCGATGCGATGTCATTGATTTCAGTTTCACACTACAATAACAAACATCCATCTATTGAAAATCGTAGGGGTGTCTGAACGTTCAAGAAGAACTTTAATTTTAAGAGCGTTTACGCCGTCCGGCATTTCACACAAACTTTCAAGTCCTTGTTTTTCGAAACGAATAGAGAGATAATGTAACTTCATATGCTTAGGCAGGATACATAGATCTAAAAAGTTAGTTAAGAACCTTTTCAAAATGTCTTATTTTAAAAAAGATAATTGGAAATCTCTGTTTCGAATTTAGCTGTAACAAAATTTTTCGAAAATGTTCTTAACAAACGTTTTAAATCTATGTATCGTGCTGCGTATGAAGTTTCATTAAAATCGGTTCATTCATTTCGAAAAACAAGAACTTGAAATTTTGTATGAAATGCCGTACGCAACGCTCTTATCAAAGGTATTGTTTCAACATTATTGTGCCGTAGAGATACCTACACAAAAACCTACTTAACAGCCCAGATAATTCTAGAAACTTTACTTTAAATAAGGGTAGTTTTGAAAGAAAGTTATAGGTAAATCTGTCTAAAGAAATGTAAACTTTGAAATTGAAACCTTTATATAGTACCGATCATGAAATAAATACATCAGGAAAAACTGCATTTGACTTTACATTCTCCAAAAGCCTTCATTATTCTATGCAAAAATATATTAAAAAAAAGACGAGGAAATACGTTCATATCTTCAAAAAATAAAACAAGTTGAGAATGTGGTTGATTCCTACACGACGCATCCCTGGTTGCCGTGATGGGTGACGCAACGCACGGTTCCCACAAAGATTCTGGTTGTGATGTCCGTTCCGAGACTGGTTATTACCGGCTGAAATTAGGCGGCCGATCGACGCCCGCGGCGCCTCCACCATAGGGCCCATATACACTCACGGAGCATAAAATTCTTGACGTAACATGTTCAGCGTGTTCTAAAGCTTATGCTGTGAAACAGCTGATGTTTGATAAGAGTAGTTCATTTGAGGTCTGTTCAGTATGACATAATAATTATGTGTAAAGTTTTTCTTTCATCTGTGGATTGGTGTGATTTATATTTTTGTTACAGGAAAAATAACACAGGTACCCATTCATTGAAATAGTACCCACATTTAAACATTAATAAAGTACTGAAGAACAATCTCGATTGATAATGAGCTGAAACAAGTAAGTTCCTATATCTATCCGGTGCAGATTTCCAGGAAATATTGTCAGTACCTATCACAAAACAATCTCAAACTTTCCTTACCTCACCTAATTCTTTATAATCTACTGAAAATACATAATCAATATATTCCTAATTATTTAAAATACAAAATATGCACAATAAATATCAGTCATGGATTCATTCGAATCTCTATAGTTGTTCAATTTATTAGATCACTGTGTGTGTGCAGTAAATAAAAAGTAATGGAATAAATAGCTCACCATTGTTACTTATTTTATTTATTTGAATTGAATTATTTTATTTATTTATTTGAATTAACTAATTTTATTTTGACTAAACCTAAACTTATTTTAATACTTATAGTAATAATATAATTAGATAACAACAGCGACATTAAACAATTATAATTATGTCTATTCCATTTTATTGATTTGATTTTTATAAAACGTCACATGATTTGTAATTGTATGTGTTCATTTTGTTTTGTTTTGCAGTGCCCTTACAAGGTGCATGTTTGATACTTTTTTTTATCTTATTCCAACCTCTGTACAACATGTTTGCAATAAACTGATTTGAATTGACTGATTGAATTAGTTTTTCCCAAATAATTGCAGTAGTGTAGCCAGTCCTTAACATCGGACAGGTCAGTGTTATGAGCGAATTGTGATCGTACGCTTATAGTTCCATTATTCTATAGGGTTATGACAAAGCAGCTTAAAGATAACTCGTTAGTGGAATGCTAGTTTTGCGCACCGCATTAGCGAAATTATTTCATTTGCATTTGTATTGTGAGATCAGTTTCAATATAAATAGAAAGCAGTGCAAGCGTAATTGTATTGTGTAAGTACTTACTGAAATACACAAGTGTTGAAATTTAAAAAACCTTATTTGCTTTTTCCCTATCACATTCTCGTGTAACTTAGTAAAGAGTTTTAGGTGGTATTTTATATCAGAAATGTTGTAAGTAGTCTATAGTGTACTCACCTTTGATTCAAAACGTTCCTATTCAAAGTTCCTAGTAAACTTGGATGGAACTTGACACATCAGTTAAGTTATAAGCTTATAATTGATGTCTCAAGTACCATCCATTACCATCATATTGTAGCAGATAGGCAGAAACGTGTTATAAATACACATAAAGATTACATGTTGATCACACATTACATGGGTGTAGACCCATCACCTTGAAATACCCAGTTTTTCCTTCGGCTCGCGTCACTTGAAAGGTCCTGTCGCCGAAACGGACGGGCGACGCGCGACGTAGCGCTAATTGGAAAGCGACAATCCTATTTCGATGATTACTCGCCTCTGATTCACGTGTAGCGTAAAGTAGCGTTACTAACTCGTTCCAACACTCGTGTAATACTCGTATTTGTGTGACGAACGCAATGAGATCAATATGATTGTTTTTGTGTACAGTCACGAGCATTAATATGTACACACTTGGTGTTCATTTAAGTTTATTGAATTACTATGATGATGTGTGTGTGTGATCGAATCTTTTACTACTTTGTTTTGTATAATCAAGACGCCTTTTGCTTCAAAATATGATGCTTCATGATCTGTTGCACAATAGATTTGATTGCCCCGAGATAGTCAATCATTTATTTTATGTTGTGCCCAGAACAGTTAAACGCCGAGAGGCACGCGTCTACCCGCTCTTTGCTACGACACCTTGTCGCACAAACGCGGGTGAACGGGCGCCGCTCCATAGGATAGTCAAAACTTATAATGAACATTTTGTTAATATAAACATATTTGCTTTAGGCCGCCAAAGATTTAAGAAACTTATTGTCAATAATCTGCAATTGTGTAGTAATTAGTTATTACTGTTTGTGTTGTTATTATTGTTATTTTTTTATTGTCATTATTATTATTTACCTTAGCTGTACCTATCTTTAGTCTTAAGATAAGCTAAGTAATGTACACTTGCTTTTTATCATTTCCTGTCGTTATTTTATTATTCCTGTTTTGTCTTCTTTTTTGCGTTATTGTACTTTTAAATACTGTGTCTACACTGTATCTTTAACCTTAGTAATATGTGGAAACGCCGTGGATTGTACATTAACTTATTAGCGTTGTAATATTTACTGTAACATATTGTACAATTGTTTGTTTTCCCCAAGTAAATAAATAAATAATATTCCAACGTCTATACTAAAGGAGAAAAGTTCCTTGATATAAGCATACCGTCACGTAACGGACGCAAGGGCGAAAATCCTTAAGTATAGTGAGCGTTTTTGGAACCGTAATGTCAAACACTGCCGTCGCATTTTTATGACGGCCGTCATCGCGGCCGTGACAGCCACCGCTGCCTTATTGAGATACTCAAGTTAATAATAATAATAAAAATGTTTTATTGACATAAAAAAGGTAATAAGTTTTCAATTGAAGCGCTGACTCCTGAGCTAGGTAGTACCTGTGTTACAGGAGTCAGTGTCTTACCCGGTTCACTAAAGTTTCACCAAAACTCCATTGACAAATTTTCATTTTAAAACCGTATTTCGTATACTATTTTGGGTTGTGGAGGTCAGATAGGCAGTCGCTCCATGTAAAATACAGGTATTCAGCTGCATCCGGTTAGACTGGAAGCCGACCCCAACATCGTTGGGAAAAGGCTAGGCAGATTGATTTCGTATACTATTTATATCGAAATGTTTTATTATATAAACACTCGTTTTACAACATTTATTTGGCAAACAATTCTTTTAACAAATCCATCAGATAATGTTTAATCATTTATACATTTTTCATTTCTCATTTATATTCATTAGGTTAAATCACGTGTCTACTAAATATAATTTCATTACAATACATTTCGAACCTAAATCCCCGTGATGTCGACCGTCTAGGGTCAGGGTTTCCGTCAGCAGGTCGACGGAACCCCGCTGCGCGGGGCTCCTATTTCTGTCTGCAGCGTTTAAAGGAACCTAACCAACCGAACCTCGGCGCGTCCCTGACGTCGACCGTCTAGGGATAGGGTTTCCGTCGATCTGCTGACGGAAACTCTAGAGGTCGACGGAGCACCGCTACGTGCGGCTCCTATTTCTGTCTGCGGGGTTTAAAGGAACCTAACCAGCCGAACCTCGGGATACCCTGACTTCGACCGTCCAGGGTTAGGGTTTCTGTCAGCATCTGTGTTTGTTTGGGGGGATTGTGCTTATAGAAAACAAAATTCATTTATTTTCTCTTTTTTTTAGAAAAGTCCAGAGTCCAATTATGCTAATGTGAGTTTAATTTCTTTTAAATTACGTTTTGTGTATGTCTATAATCCAAACGTTGTTTATGAAATGAAATGAAAAAAATGATGAATTGTTTGTCAAATAATACGTTATTAAATAAAAGTTTATCGGATAATTATTTTGCTAAGTAAAATATTTGGTAAACTTGTTGTTGTAAAATGATGAAATGACAAATAATGTTTTTGCCAACCGTTGCTCGTCAAGTAAACATTTTTGAATTAATGTTTGGTGAACTGACTGGTCACCGTCTTCCCCTTTTTTGGAACATTAACAATTTATGCAATACAATTAAAATAACGTAAAGTGAAGGGAATTTAAGGGAGGGAGTCATTACATGAAACTTAAATACAACTTGCAATATGTGTACACCTCTGCCTAACCCTTCGGGGTATCCGAGCGTGATGTCATGTTATGTGAAGGGAATTTAGTGCTCTTTTGTGATGTGTGTACGTGTGCGTGTGTGTATGTGGGTGTGAGCGATTGTGCTTGGTGGCTGGACCTGAACTTTGGGTTATATCTGTGATTTTGTTTGCCTACATTACTATTTAATTAATTGTCACGATAAGTCCACGTTCGCACGGAAGTAAAAAATCGCGGCGGGATAAAATCGCGTGCCGTGCTGGAAATGTAACATACAGAAAGCAATACATCTGTTCACACGGATGCGATTTTTCCCGCCGCGATTTTTTATCGCGCGGTGTTCGATTTTCAATAACAGCCGCACGGGTCGATCCATCAGGTTAAGCTACGCTTGCCGGGGTTGGTCAGTGGATGGGTGACCATTCTTTACATACCGAGACTCCTCCGTGCCTCGGAAAGCACGTTAAGCCGTTGGTCCCGGCTGTCATTCGTGGATCTTTGACAGTCGTGACGGGTCGTCCGAAGCCCGAAAGTCTGACAACCAGTCTTACCAAGGGGTATCGTATTACCCAGTAACTGGGTTGTGGAGGTCAGATAGGCGGTCGCTCCATGTAAAATACTGGTATTCAGCTGCATCCGGTTAGACTGGAAGCCGACCCCAACATAGTTGGGAAAAGGCTAAGCAGATGATGATGGTGTTCGATTTTCAACGCTCGGCTTTGAGCGTTGAATGAAAGCTACATACGAAGTGTTCCCACGGATGTGAAAAAATCGCGCGCATTGGTCAGTATGGCGCGCCGACTCGTAAACTGCGGATGTGCTACATGCTCAAGGCCATGGCGCACAGTGATGCTGAGACGAAGAATGCGTAGGTAAATAAACCACATGACTGATTATTCCAATGTTTTCTTTACCGACGTAATGAAAGTAATTTATTTGAAGTGAATTATCGGACTTCATTGGACGATATCGGTTAAAGCCGCGTACGTAGTACGCACGCACTCACTTTATTTTACAAATCTGTTCAATATCGGATATTTGCCCGTTATTTTGTTTTATAACACCTCCGATGTTTCCAATTTCAATATTAGGTAGATATACCTACCCACCCATAATATGGATGCCTAAAATAGTTCTAGGGCACAGATAATAAATATAATACTGCTGTTAACGCCATTACTTTCTTTATTTTATATTTCATGCCTAATTACTGGCAACTCTAATTAATTAGTATCTGTGTAACATAAAGTTCCTTCCGCTTTCCTTCTCCCTTCCACAACCCTTATAATGCCTAAGTGAGAGCGAGAAGGAAGATCCGCAATGGCGCGCATTCGCTGCCGCCAAGAAGATCCGCCAGTTCTCAACCAACATCGACGCCTGTGGGTAAAATTAATCCCAAGTCGAAAAAGGACTCATATTTTCACCGCGAAGAACGAAGATTGCTATTGAACAGTGCAAGTGCGTGTATGTGTGTTGTGGAAAGTGCAAATTCTCGTCCGTACGTGATATCCTGGACGCGCCAGCCACGTGGCTAAGGAAACCCTTCTCGTCGTGTCGCCATAGCTCACCAGGCAGGTACCATCATCATTTTCCCACACCACCAAAACACCTACTTGTGTCACCGAACCGCCCCTCATACAGTCCACTAAGAAAATTTCGATTTTCACCCCAAGGCTTTAGGCCGCCGCAACATTTTTTGGTCCTTCGAGACGGATATCCGACATTTTTTGGTCCTACGATCACGGATATCCAACAGTTTTTGGTCCTACGATCACAGATATCCAACAGTTTTGGTCCCATGATCACGGATACCTATTTTTCTTTATCCTCTTGATAACGGATATCAATATTATATCCGTATATTATCATCCCGCAACTATATTTCATTTCAATCTTCGTTCCTTATACTCTTATACTAAACCGCTTTCATTTATTCATTTATTACAGTACCTACTTGTCATTGCGTACATTCACAGGTATTTCGCATCCCGCTCAACTTAATATTTTAATATACGTAGGTAGAAGCAAAATCTACCGCTCGCTCGCTTCGCTATCGTTCGGTACTATATTCGTAGGTACCACCTACCAATCCCGCACCGCGCGCAACTCGTTGAAGTTTGCGATTTATTTTAGGTATTATAAAAACCTACAAAAATATCGAAAATGCCTAAGAAAGTGACCATGGATTCGGATGATCAGATAGAATCCGCGATTCAAATAGCACTGTCATGTCGTAATATGATTTTTGCCCGCATGCAAATCATTTACGATTTAATGGAGAAAATGAAGTCCGGTATGGAACCGATAGAGAAGTTCTTGTGTGCGTGTGTCAATGTTGATGCGTTGCGCACCGAGTTCCTCGAGGCATTTAATAAATATAACTCGCTTCTTCTAAGACAAGACCCGGAAAATAATATTGATGATCAGTCGTGGATTAGTTTTGAGGAATTATATTGCTGCGTTAAATATAATTATTCGAATTACTCAAAATCATCAGCCACATCGGCTCCTACTTCTAGTGGTAGTGGTGTCAATAAGCAAACAGTTAGCTTGCCTCCCATTGAAATTATGTCATTCGATGGCGATATTCGTAACTGGCCCCTGTTCTATGCTAATTTTAAAAGCACGGTACACGAAAATAATACATTGACTGATTCGGAGAAATTATATTATTTGATGGGGAAATTGAAAGATAAGGCTCAAACCGCGTTCTCAGGAGTTTGTCCTAATGGCGATAACTACCAATTAATTTTTAATTCACTCATAAACAAGTACGAAGACAAACGTATGTTGGCTTCTAGTTACCTTAATCGGATGTTTGAACATAAATCTTTTAATACCGCATCTATTCAAAATTTCGAATCCTTTTCTGATAATTTTGTTTCCGCCGCAAACGCATTAAAAAACCTTAAAATAAATGATTTATCAGATTTGATTTTTTTCCATGTCGCTATAAAAAAGGTTGATTCTGAAACCGCTCGACTTTTTGAAATGAACTCAAAAGACGAAATTCCTAAATTCGACAATTTAGTACAGTTCATTAAAAATCAATCTCGCATTTTACAAAATACTAAAGCTATAAACAGCTTGAGTTTCACTCAGTCTAATAACAATCCTATAAATAAAAAAACGTCCAAAACTCCGCAACCGCAATCTTACACTGTAATTGATAAATCCGCAAAATGTTTGTGTGATAGCTTTGTTCATGAACATTTATTTAAATGTCCTGCCTTTTCTAAAATGACACCAAGTGATCGTTTCAAATCGGTGAAGCAAAACGATGCATGTACTAACTGTTTAAGTATTAAACATAAGGCCAGAGTCTGTCAGTCTGAATCTAGATGTAAATCTTGTAAAAATAAACATCATACGCTTTTACACTTTAATCGCGAATCGCACGCGACTGTAATATCGAACGGTGTTGATGATACCGCACGTACACAATCTGGTTCAAACTCCACGGCTTCGAGCGAGCAAGATGCTCACGCCGCCGCCGCGCCGCTCGCCGCCACCGCTCAGAGCGCCCCGCAATGTAATGCATCCATTGCTGCGTCGATCCTTTACGACTCGAACTCCCGCGTATCAAAGCCGCAATGTAATACGAATACTACTATTTTGTTGTCAACCGCTACTGTAATAGTTCGAGATTCATTTGGTAAGGAGCATTTTATTCGCTGTCTATTAGACAGTGGCTCACAAATTAATTTTATTACCGCATAATGTTGCAAACGATTAGGTTTGACTAGACATTCATCTGATACGCCTTCCGTTAAGGGTATCGGTGGTACGGAAAAATCCGTTAAGGGTTCCGTACAATTCGCTTTCTTTTCCCGTTTTAATCCGAATGTTACTTTTAACGTTAATTCGCTAGTTGTCGATGCAATCACCGATAATTTACCCACCGCTCCCGTAGATACTTCCGCCTTGCCTTACTTAAAAGGTTTACCGCTCGCCGACGAATCGTTTGGCAAACCCGGTCGCATCGATGTGTTGATCGGGGCTTCGCTTTTCCCGCATCTTATGCTGCCCCGCGTAGTTAGCAGCAACTCCTCCGCGCCGCCCGCCATGCAGACGGTACTCGGTTACGTCATCATGGGCACTGTGCCCGCGCTGCCTGTACGTCGTAATAAGCCTCCACAGTCTTGTTACTCACATATTTCGCAACCATCCGACAAAGACTCGTTAGAATCGGCGTTGAAAAAATTCTGGCAGGTCGATGAAGCGCCCGTCACTCTTTCGACGAGCAAATCGCTCGACGAACTTGAGTGCGAGTACTTTTATAATTCGACCACGGAACGCGATGGGGACACAGGTAGATACTCTGTAGCCCTACCGTTTCGCAGCGATGTGTTCTCATTGGGGAACTCACTCGAGATCGCGAAAAAACGTTTTTTCTGCCTAGACAAGAAATTAGAATCCGCACCCGAGTTACGTACTGCGTATGATGACGTCATTCGCGAATATATTGATAAAGGATATTTATCTCATGCTCCGCTAGATAGTTCAGACAGTAGTTGTCCTGACTATGTAATTCCGCATCACGCAGTTGTACGTTTAGATAAGACAACAACAAAACTACGCTCCGTGTTAGACGCTAGTGCTAAAACGAGTACTGGATTATCTCTCAACGATATTTTACACAGTGGCCCGAATTTACAGGGTGACTTGTTTACTATAATTCTGAATTTTCGATTGTTCGCATTCGCGCTCTCGGCTGATTGCCGACAAATGTTCTTACAGATTGAAGTAAGAGAAAGCGATCGTCGCTTTCAACGCATCTTATATCGTTTTAGTCCAAACGATCCTCTGGTTCTATATCAGTTTAACCGTGTCTGTTTTGGTCTCAAGTCAAGTCCCTACCATGCGATCCGCACGGTACAACAGTTGGTTCAAGACGATGGTCATCACTTCCCGCGCGCCAGCGCTATCATCGCGGATTCGCTGTATATGGATGACGTAGTCTACAGCGTAAGCTCCGAATCACGTGCAGTCCAGGTTTCGCACGAACTGATTAAACTCTTTAGATGAGGTCAGTTCGAGTTGGTCAAGTGGACCAGCAACTCTCAAACTGTACTAAACAGTATTCCCGCGTCGCATAGGTTGACCGAACAACTAGAATTCGACAAGTCGGTAGAACAAAAGGTTCTCGGCTTGCGCTGGTGTAGGTCAAATGATTGTTTTGAATTTCTTATTTCCGCACCGCCAGACACGTGTACTAAACGTGCTATTCTGTCGGCCGTAGCTAGACTGTGGGACATCATGGGGCTTGTCGCGCCTGTAGTTCTCTATGCTAAACTACTTATCAAAGAATTGTGGTTACTGAAGCTCGATTGGGATGACACTCCCCCGCGTCACATCATAAATATTTGGCAAACTTTTCGCTCTGCCCTGCCGCTTTTAAATGATTTTAAAATCCCGCGCCATTTAGGTATTTTTGAAAATTGTATTCTTCGCCTCATTGGATTTTCCGACGCCAGTGAAAGCGCCTACGGCGCTGTCATCTATGCGCACGTCACTCGCAACGATGACGTAGTCGTTCAGCTGGTTTGTGCCAAGTCGAAGGTATCGCCGGTTAAACCATTGACTATCGCTCGACTGGAGCTCTGTGGTGCCGAACTCCTCGCTAAACTTCTTCGCCGTGTTCATGACACTTATAATCCGCGTTATAATGTTACCGCTATTTACGCATTCACCGATTCTAAGGTGACTCTTTGCTGGATAAATTCTTCTCCGCATCGTTGGCACACGTTTGTGGCCAATCGTGTCGTTCGCATCGTAGACAACGTCCCCGCGGAACATTTCTACCACGTACCTGGTACTGAAAACCCAGCGGACTGTTTGTCACGTGGTTTAACACCTGACAAATTCATTGAGCACCCATTATGGTTGCACGGACCCGCTTGGGCTAAGCGCGACCCTTCCGAATGGCCCATACATAAGGTTACAGACTTGAATTCGGAACCCATTCCGGAAGAAAAGGTCCACGCGCATCCCATAGTCGCGGATTCAAGTTCGGAAAATTCGCTTCTACTCGCACTCGCAGAACGTACGTCGTCGTGGACTAAACTGCTGCGTATTGTTGTTTTCATATACCGCTTCATGAAAAAACTCCCGCGTCGGACTGACGCCGTTACCGCTAGCGACCTCGAGTTCGCTGAAACCATTTTGTTGCGTCATGTTCAAAGAAAACACTTCATGGATGATTATTCCGAGTTAAAAAATAATAAAATTTGTTCACCCGCTCTTATTAAACTCAAGCCATTTGTAGATGGTGATGATTTAATCCGCGTTGGGGGTCGATTAACTCATTCGGCTGAGGCCTATAGTACTAAACACCCGGTAGTGTTACCCCGTCATGATCGCATAGTTGAAATCCTCGTAGACTATTATCATATAAAATATTTACATGCAGGTCCAGAACTCACTATGTCGTTATTGCGCCATAAGTATTGGATTTTGTCCGCTAGACGCATTATTCGTCATAGAATCCACAAGTGTAACGCATGTCACAGGTGGAGACCGCGACCTCATGGTCCGCCGATTATGGGCGATCTCCCTAAATCTAGAGTAAATGTTGCAACCAAAGCTTTTTCTCATACAGGGTGTGATTACGCTGGCCCTATACAGTATGTGCCCGTACGCACTCGAGGTGCGAAGAGTCGCAAGGGTTATTTATGTATCTTTACCTGTATGACTACTCGCGCTGTTCATATTGAATTAGCTACAGATCTTACGACTGTGTCGTTCATAGCCGCGTTGAAACGGTTTTTATCCCGCCGTGGACCGGTACAATGCTTGTATTCGGACAACGCGACCAATTTTCGAGGAGCTAATTCGTTTTTACGCGACTTGTATAATTTCATAAATAAAGAATACCGCCCGCGCTTTGAAGAGGAGCTCGCTGAGCATCGCATTAATTGGCATTTTATTCCGCCCGCGTCACCGCACTTTGGTGGATGTTGGGAGTCCATGGTGAAGGCCGTGAAGACTCACCTTTTCAAGACAATAGGTCAACAACTCCTATCTTATGAAGAATTAGTTACAATTCTCTCTCAAATAGAGTGCCTGTTGAACTCCAGACCTCTTACTGTTCTTAGCGCTGATCCGGAAGAGCCTAAAGCTCTTACCCCTTCGCATTTTTTACATACTGTACCGCTTAACTCATTACCCGCTGCGGAAGTAGGTTTACTGTCTGATCACCTGCTTCAAGGACACTCTCTTATGGATAAATTAGTCCAGTCGTACTGGAAAAGATGGCGAAGCGAGTATCTTCATAGTTTACAATCACGCTTAAAATGGAATAAACCTGATGGAGACATGATTAAGGAAGGCACTGTAGTAGTGATAGTTAATGATAATGCGCCTCCTCTATCCTGGCCTCTAGGTGTTATTGAGAAGTTGCATACGTCTATAGACGGTAGCACGCGAGTCGTTTCAGTACGCACTTCTAATGGGATTCTTGTGCGACCTGTGGTCCGCTTATGCCCCATTCCTACTCAGTAATATCTTATTCAGTCCATTCCCTCTTTAGTTAGATTTAAGTGTAATTTCACTGTATATATTATTATATTATTCTCTTTAAAGGTGACCCTTTAAGGCCGCGAGGAATGTTAACGCCATTACTTTCTTTATTTTATATTTCATGCCTAATTACTGGCAACTCTAATTAATTAGTATCTGTGTAACATAAAGTTCCTTCCGCTTTCCTTCTCCCTTCCACAACCCTTATAATGCCTAAGTGAGAGCGAGAAGGAAGATCCGCAATGGCGCGCATTCGCTGCCGCCAAGAAGATCCGCCAGTTCTCAACCAACATCGACGCCTGTGGGTAAAATTAATCCCAAGTCGAAAAAGGACTCATATTTTCACCGCGAAGAACGAAGATTGCTATTGAACAGTGCAAGTGCGTGTATGTGTGTTGTGGAAAGTGCAGATTCTCGTCCGTACGTGATATCCTGGACGCGCCAGCCACGTGGCTAAGGAAACCCTTCTCGTCGTGTCGCCATAGCTCACCAGGCAGGTACCATCATCATTTTCCCACACCACCAAAACACCTACTTGTGTCACCGAACCGCCCCTCATACAGTCCACTAAGAAAATTTCGATTTTCACCCCAAGGCTTTAGGCCGCCGCAACAACTGCGTTGGGCATATGTATATGGGTGGAGTTTATCATAAAGAAAATAAGTAAACATTAAATGGATTTAATTTGGGTAAATACAATATAGTAAGCATGCTATTTATTTATTTAACCTTTTCGCACACAAAACGTACAAAGGCGGACTTAATGCCTTAGGCATTCTCTACCAGTCAACCAAGGGTGGTGAAGAGATTAGATGGCAGGTGCTCAGTATGAGAGGAATACTTATATAAAGACAAATGCTAATGCTATTTAATTGATAATTATTTTAAAAAATCAGGATAATTATTTCCTTAAATCATTGTATGGTGTTAAAAATTGGCCTTTTAAATATATACAAATTCAAGGTTTGTATCCAAAATTTTATTTGGTTCTGTTGTGGTCTCCTAGCCGCAGTGGCGTGCACTCCATACATGCAAATAAGCTCTGCATACCCTGTAGTCCCATACATACATGCCCCTCGAGATGATAAATAACTTTAACGCAAGAAAAATCATGGTACTATCTATATTAATCTAACTTATTCGCTATCTCACTGTTTATAACGCGATTTACGCGCCAGCTATTATTTTCATTTGAAACGAATTTCTTGAAGCGAGCGGCGACAACCGCGCAGGCAGCGCTCCCGGTGAGCGTAAGCAGAACAACGCCGTGCTTATTTTTCATACAACGCAACCCGTGTAGTACACAGCAATAGTGTGACTGTGTGCGTGAAAATGTATGCGTGTGTTTAAGTTCTGGAAGCACAGCTTATTTTGCAACCCGTCCAAATTGAGAAGCCGTAAAAGCACCGCTTAGTTGTTGATTACAGAGGGTTGACTTTTTTAGTCGGATTGACCAAGATTAGTTCGTATTATTTTGTAATTGTAAAGTTTTTACACGCTTTTATTCAACTTGCAATGTTTGTTTGTTTTTTCGCCATATTGTTTTGATTTGATTGTTTTTCTTGGCGCAAGTGATTGACTGTATATTATTATGTAATTATTTTAATCATTTGTAAAAAAATTAAAATTATACCTGTGAGACCTGTGCTGCCGAAGTGTGTTAAATAAATTAAAATCTGCCGCTTTTCGACGTTATATTTTGAGGAAAAAGTTAAATTCATTGTAAACGGAAGGTGTCAACCCGGGTTTTATTTAACTCAAAAAAAAAAGGTAATGCCTCTCGTTATTTTCAGAGAAAAGTTTTGTCATACCTAATTATTACCTACTGGCAAACATGTTGTGTATAACACAAACACATTGTATTTTATCCCTTGCTTTTTGTTTACAAATCAAGATAAAAATAATGTTTGGACCTTTATCGGATATTCAGATTAAAATATTTTAGATATTCGTTGTGGTCGCAAACAAACATCATGCGAAGCCAATGGCGCCGTGCGGTAAGAGTCAGTGTAAGATTAGGGTTAGGGTAGGTGAGGTCGGGTAAAACAAACGGTCGAGAAAAAAACTTAGGTACTAGTTTCAGCTTGTTCAAGTTTTTTTTTTATTTTAGACGTGCATACCCTGTCTGAATTCTCTGTGCACGCCACTGCCTAGCCGCACAAATAGCTGCCGCTAATAATTTTACGGAGCCCATCGTACGTCCGCACTGTACGTGTTCGCGACGATAGATCTTGGTAGAGGTAATTGAAATAGTGCGGACTGTATAACATGTATAATATGATTGAAATAAGTAAATACAACGGTGTCGGTTTAAAGGCAAACAAGATAATTATGACGCTAAGAAAACGCGTAAGCGCAGCCGTGCGTGGAGGCGTGCAACAGCTGACTCGTTGACTGGTGCGTGGCGCGGGGGTGCGCGCTGCGGTCGCCCGACCGGCTGCCTCGCCGCTGCCCCGCATCCCTCGTTCACTGCCGCCAGCGCGCGGCGATGTTGAGAGGAGCAGTCTCAACAGTACGAAGAATCAGTTCGAATTTTTTTAATGCTCGCTCGAACACTGTTGAAGGTGGGAAAAAATCGCGCTAGCCGTTTTTCTTTCGCCGCGATTTTATTACTGTTTTACAACATACAGAAGTACCATCATGTTTTTGCTCATAACTGTACACACGTACATATATTAATACCACGTTGTAATTGGACGATATTAGATAGATACTGTCCATGATTTGCGTTAGGAAAAGCTTTTAATATGCTGATTTGGTGGACCCCGAAATTGTATTGGATTTCGATGTTTTGTAGATGATTGCTTGTGACTTATTTGTTTATTTTTGTAGTTCTACTTTTGGTAAGATTGACGAATGCTAGAAGTCTAGTGAAAGATAGGTATACTTTTTCAGTACTCTTAAATAATTTTATTAATTACGTAACTTTGTAAACCTTCATTCATATTCATATATCAATAAACCAATTTATCTTGCGTGATTTAAAAAAATAGACTATATACAAAAAAAAACAGAATTATGTATCACATCTCAGGACTCCAAGATAAAGACAACGCCTAGTTTGGGGACCACCGCATAAACTTACCTATAATAAAATGAATTTCACTAACAGTTACAGACAGAATTATATTTTAAACAAATTTTAATGTACTAATAATATTGTAACAATGTTTAAATCATATTTATTATTTCCTTTATTTCATTTTATATAGATATAAATTATATTTTTAAACATTAGAATGAAAAAAATAGAAACATTTAAAAATATAAAAAATTTAAGCCCACCGGTATCGGGAACTGAAACAACAGACTTCGTGCTTAGGGAGTAGACCCCAGCTATCGGCGGTCAGGACCATGTCCAGAAGTACCGCTTTCTGAATCTTGATTCAGAAAGCGGTACTTCCATAATCCAGCTGCCCAACGAGAACCTCTTTAGGTGTCGGTCGAGGCTCTTGGCAATTAAGCCATGGGCTAATACGACTGTCGGCACAATGATCGCTGAGTCCACATGCCATATGTCTCGCAAGGCAAGTCAAGATACTTGATTTGTTTATCTTTCTCGGTTTTCACAAGGTTATTATTGTATTATTACTGAATAACCTAAAAATATTCTACTATTTTTCAATATTGATTGACCTCTATTATAAGAGAACATTTTCCTAATAGGTTGATTGAATATAAATATTGCCTTTACGTAATGTTACCTTCAATAAAAACTTAAGTGTTTCTTGGAAAACACTGGCAACTCTTTACCTAAACATTGCTCAAAAGATTAAAGGGTTCCCAGAATGTCTGTGTTTTTATTTACACCTAGCTTCTGCACGTGGAAGTTGTAAGAAAAATGATGATGGATGAGAAAAGTGTGGCTGTTATTTAAGGTTATTGTGGTATATATTAAAATAACGGCCACATTTTTGTAAAACTTCCCTGTAGACCTAGTAGGTACGTTTGTAGTTTTGGTCTCAGTAGCCAAAATATGAAGAGAGTCAGGATTGGTGCTGCGGGAGCAACGTTAAGTTGTCCGTGGTGCAGCTCGCCCTGAGGACGACACCCGCAGCCTTCAATAGAAACTTCCCATTGCTTGCAGTCTTTCATTTTTAGGGTTCTGTACCCAAAGGGCGCCAAATGGAACCCTATTACCAAGCCGTTTCCGTCCGTCCGTCTGTCTGTCAGCGGGCTGTTTCTCATGAACCGTAATAGGTACACTTGACATTTTCACAGATCCTGTATTTCTATTTTTTAGAGCTTCAAGGAACATGAGACTTACATACTTTTTTTTTTTACATGTTTTTCAACTACAATGTTAAGTTTGTTTTTGTAATGCTTTGTTCAGAATTAAAATATTATTTACGTAAATAATAACTTATACGGCACGACACAACTTAGATGTAGCATCGGCAAAATTCGTAATACCGATCACGATCCGAACTGAGTGCGCCTTCAACATCACCAATCTTTGTTACTGCTTTAGGCGAAAATGATCTTTACGCATACGCAATAACTTGAAAGTCAGATAACCATATAAATTGAAATGAAAGAATCCAAATTTTCAAATCTATGCTACATCTAAGTTGTGTCGTTCTGTACCTATAGTATAGTTAAAATCTCGCTGCAGACTCGGTCATAAATCATTCGAGTGTTTCGCTCTCTTTCCCACTCACGGGCCTTATGGGCAGGCCACGCCCACACGTAGTCCTGTGCATTACTGCAGTCGATGAGAAATATCGATAGTTTTATATATTTATAAATGGGTGATAGAAATAAATACACATTTTTTTTTATTTTATTACCAAATTTACTACAAAGCATATTAAATATTATAAACAAAAGAACGTATATACAAAACTAAAAATAGAAAATTAAAATTCTTCGTCTGAGTCATCACATCATCATCCACATGAATGATGAACACTTCGCATAAATGTGCTTTTCTTAAGTCGGAAATAGATAACGCATCAAATTAAATGCATAGAATCAGATATTAGTACTTAATAGTGATGGAACAACGTTAATAATAAAAAAATATTTTCTTGGTATAGAACTCACACCACGTACAATATTAGGTAAAATGACTCAACGGACCCGATTCACACCGCGCTCGCGTGAGTGGGTAGAGACATTTTGCATAGGTTGTTAATATAGATGAGAAATAGGGTAGGACCCAAGATTGAGCCCTGAGGAACGCCAAAACTCAATGAAATAGTGTCACTAATAACATCATTTATTTTAACGGATTGAGTTCTATCACACAGGTAATCCTCGAAAATTTTTAAGGCATGTCCGCGAATTCCAGTAGCTTCCAACTTCGATAAGAGGTGGGGGACGGACACAGTGTCGAATGCCTTAGAAAGATCCAAGAAGATAGCCAAGCATTTCATTTTACTATCAAATTTAGATACTACATGGTCTACCAAGGCAGCAACAGCATTTTCAGTCGACCTGCCACCTCTAAAACCATACTGGTTATTACTTAGTAATTTTTATGACTCAAGATAGTCTACCAATCGATTATTAAGGATCTTTTCTAATATTTGATATAATAATATATATAGATATAATTATAGATAATAAAATATGAAATATCTTAATAGTTTGAAAGTAATATCGTTTTTATGCTTTGGGTAGACATTACTTCCTAAATTTATTTCATAAAGTATTTTACTGCAGTACTTAAATATTCACAAAAGTATAGAATTGAGGTGTACGCGTTCTAGTTTAACATACGTTTTTTGCATATACAGATTAGAAGTCACTAAAATTATATAACTGCGTCTTAATGAGTTTCAAATGGAAAACATACCTTATGCCTTGCGAGGTAGAACATCGTTATAAATCTTGCTGTTTTTCCGAATGACAAGCACCCAAAGTCGTAGGCAAAGTTGTAGGTAAAAGACTCACCTTTACCTTACCAGATTTTGAAAAGTGTGTTAGCATGAATGGCTGTAGTTTCAACAGTTCTGCAGTATTCACCTTGTAATTAATATTAGGTCTTTACCTATGAAATTGCCGTTCTGCAGTACTGGCCATTTCAAGTCAAAATAATTTATGTTTGGCTAAGAATTCTAATTTCAAATTAATTTAATTTTAAAAACATGGATTTTTTTTTCCAAAAGTAGTCATTTGTTTATTGATTAGTGTTACATTTTCATCGCATTTCAATCTTTTTCGTCATCATGGATACGTTAAAAATTCGAGTAATTATGGAATATGAGTTGCGTCGTGGCAGCAACGCGGCACAAGCGGCACGCAACATCAACGACGTTTACGGAGCTAACACTACAAACCAACGCACCACTTGTTATTGGTTTGCTCGCTTCCGTTCTGGAAATTTCGACCTCAAAAATGAACCTCGCGGTCGTCCGAAGACTTTGGTCGACAATGACGAATTAAAGGCGATTGTGGAAGCTGATGATACACAATCTACGGCTGAATTAGCAGCAGCTTTCGAAGTTAGCGTCAAAACAATATTGGTCCATTTGCGTCAAATTGGCAAGGTAAAAAAGCTTGACAAATGGGTGCCCCACGAACTCAATGATCGCCAGCGCGAAGCACGCTTCGAGATGTGCCTTGCACTGCTCAACAGACACACAAATGAAGGAATTTTGAACCGCATTGTTACCTGCGATGAAAAATGGATTTTGTTTGATAACCGCAAGCGCTCAGCAAGTTGGTTGGATCCTGGTTCAGCACCTAAACAATGCCCTAAACGAAAACTTACCCCTAGAAAAGTGATGGTCACTGTTTGGTGGTCTAGCGCCGGTGTGATTCATCACAGCTTCTTACCAAACGGGGTGAGCATTACTTCAGATGTGTACTGTGAAGAACTGAACACAATGATGGAGAAGCTGGCACATCTCCAACCAGCATTGGTCAATCGCTCGTCTCCGCTGCTCCTGCACGACAACGCGCGACCTCATACTGCACAGCAGACGGTCTCCAAGTTGCAAGAACTGGGGTTGCAAGCTCTCCGTCATCCGCTCTACTCACCAGACCTTGCGCCTACAGACTACTACTTTTTCCAGAATTTGGATAACTTCTTGGCGGGAAAAAAATTCTATACCCGAGAGGCAGTACAAAATGCCTTTGAAGAATTTGTTGCCTCCCGTCCAGCCGATTTCTTTAAGAAGGGCATCAACAAACTACCACTGCGTTGGCAAAGATGCATTGATTGCATGGGTGATTACATCGATTAATACAAATAAAAAATGCATGAAAAAAATTCGTTTAAATTTTTTCATACAAAACGGCAATTTCATAGGTAAAGACCTATTATACAGTAAAGATGAGGACTACTGCTAAGTAGGTATCATAGGTTGCGAATTCACGATTCCATACAATTTTCTCGATACAAAAAAATCTCAAACTTACCTCTAAACCGTACAATAAATGGAGAATAATCAATGAAAAATTTCAAATTAGGTCATGAAACTTTGCAGGATAATAGAACTATGTATAATCCAGGTACCATAGGTTCGTTTTTATTTTTTAACCGTTTTATTTTTTACCTTACAAAGATGAGATCAGAAAAATCAAGCTTTATAACCATTCACACCTCGAACCGCCCGCCCTGGCGTGCCGCCCGGCCCCTGACAGGACCCCGATTCAGTACTTGTCAGTACATTATTATGTTTAGTGTACCCCGGACAGTCAGCAGCGATACCACCTTGTTGTTGCTAATATTTTTACCAAAGCTTGAACTATTCCCATTTGATTCTCACTGTTACGAGAGAAAAACTGATGAAAAATATTCCTTTTTAGAGTTCCGTACCTCAAAAGGAAAAAACGGAACCCTAATAGGATCACTCGTGTGTCTGTCTGTCTGTCTGTCCGTCTGTCACAGCCAATTTGCTCCGAATCTAATGGACCGATTAAGTTGAAATTTGACACACATATGAATTTCTGTGACCCAAACACGGACGGGTAAAGTAAATAAATAAATTTTGAATATAGCGGTCACTTTTAGGGGCAAATAAGAAAATTAAAAAAAAAAGTTATGCAAACTACACCATGTGGCATGTCAAATGAAAGAAGTTACTATGAGGATTTCAAATATATTTTTTTTATAATTTTAAAATAAATTGTTTTAAAGTTATTTAAGAAAATAGACGAAAATTGACCATTCCCCTCCTTATCTCCGAAACTACTGAGCCTAAAATTTTGAAAAAAATACGGAAAATAGATCTTTACCTGTAGATTACAGAAAAACCTATAAGAAGTCTGTGGTCTTAAAATAACATGCTAAATCTATCAATATTGTGAGTACAAACTTACATTTACAGTTGGAATGTATGGGAGAACATGTTTTTCAACTACAATGATAAGTTTGTTCTTAAGATAAATTCATTCCAACTACGGAACCCTTCATTGTGCGTGGTCCGACATGCACTTGGCCGGTTTTATGTTTGTGTTTCCTGTGCGTGTCCCGAATAAAATATTTTTCTGTTTTACTTTCATGAATATGATACACATACATACGTTGAGTTGCACGAAACCAACATTAGTTTAACGGAGACTTTAAATTCATGCCATCCCTTACATTTTGTATCAAAAAGAAAGTGACATCATCAATTTAAAGTGTCCGTTAAACTAATGTTGGTTTCGTACAACTCACCGATAGACTTCTAGTATTTGTTCGTTTGGTAATTTCCGTGTTACCTATTTCATGTCTTCCTCTCTCCTACCCTTTTGCTGTGCCCTACAGGGTCCAAAATGATCTCAATTATACAACATCAGTTTTAGTATATGCGAAATCCGAAACACTTGTCCAGTATTTTTGTGTAAAGAATGTATGTACAAAATTTCAAAACTGTATCATGAAAAATCACAAAGTTATAAGCTTGTTATGTTACCTGGTTGTCCGTACAAAAACATGATCACCACGCGGCGCCCGCTGTGCGCCCGTGCCTAATGCCGCTATGACCTGCAGTGACTTGTGTTCGTCGCGCGGTGTCCATATTGTAACCTTTTTTAAAGGTTTTTGGGGCAAAATATAACACGGTATAAAAATTATTGGAATCGATACAGTTATTTATTCTGAACATATTCAGGTTTCGCATATACTAAAAATTATGTTGTGTAGTTACCACCTAAGTACACATTATGCTAAAGCAATAAAGATATTGAGTATTGAGTATATATAGTATCGTATACTCCAATCTATCACCCCTCGACAATACTAAACGGGCTTAGATTAGATTTTCCCGTAATACATAATACGTGAAACCACGTTATCACATAGATTAGTATTTGAGAAATCAATCGGTAGGTAGTAGGTTAGTCTAGGTAGATACAATAATCGCTATTAGTGTGTTAGGTACGTCATACGAAGTAAATATAAAGGTAAATATTTACGACTTGAGATAGGAATGACGATTAACGCCCGAACCCAATAACCTACAGTCAGTAAAAGACAGATCGCTATTGATGACAGACAATATAATTCTATCTGTCGTTATGTTCCCTTCGTTCTTTCGTATTCTTTTGTTTTATCTGTCTTAGATTATTGGGACGTTAAAAACAAAGATAGATAGGTTTTTCTATCTCCAGTATGCCAAAGCTGGGGACAGATAGGTTGTTGGGTTCGACCGTAAGTGAAATTAGCCAGTTTAATTCAATTTCTTCTTATTATTTATTGGGAATTGATTTAATGTGATTGTCTATTTCAAGCTGATAGGTACGTTCTCAAAGTTTCTTTTAAAAGCTATTTACTCATTATCAGGAGATAAGTTATCCTTATCATACTAGTATTAGTTTATTACGAGAATGTTACCAGGATCTAGGACAACCGATGGCAGTACCTAATTACATAGTTGAATGTCCCAGTGGAGCATGTGGATCTGCTACTTGTTCCCGATATGTTTTTTATAAAATATTTTCTAGCACAGTTCCTACACGATTTAGATCATCTAATAAGATCATATTAGATGAAAACTCTTTTTTCATGAAATGATAATAATTGAATTATCTGTTCTCGTAATTTATCGATTTGCTCAGACTTTCGGTACCTCAGGTCGCTTGTCCAAGGGGGTGGCGAAGTAGACCGAGACGTAACGCATTGGATCAACTCAGGATGGATGAAATGGCGACAGGTTACAGGAATGACTTGCGACCCATGGATGCCCCTCAAGTTAAAGGGAAAAATTTACAAGTCCGTGATAAGACCTGTCGTACTTTATGGATCGGAATGCTGGGCAGTGAAGAAGACGGATGAAAAAAGATTGCATGCAGCGGAGATGAGAATGTTGAGATGGATGTGTGGAGTGACGACAGTGGATAAAGTAAGAAATGAGCATATAAGAGTAAGTTTGAAAGTGGCGCCAGTGACAGAAAAGTTGAAAGGAAATCGTTTGGCTTGGTATGGCCATATTATGAGAAGGGAAGAAACGCATGTGACTATGATGAATATACATGTTGATGGATGGAGAGGGAGAGGAAGGCCAAAGAAAAGATGGATGGATTATGTGAGGAATGATATGAAAGAGAAGGGAGTGAATGATACCGTGACGAACGAAAGGGGAGAATGGAAGAAGAAAACGTGTTGCGCCAACCCCAAGTAACATGGGATAAGGGCATGAAGATGATGATGTGTTCTCGTAATTTGTATATTTTCCTTTGAATAAATAGAATAGAATAGAATACTCTTTATTATGCACACCATTTAAATTACTGTTACAATTTTACAATGTAAAAAAAAAAAATAATAATAATAATATGTAATAAATATTATGATTAAAGGAAAAACCTCTAGTTATGATGATTTTTCGTTCTAGGAAGAGTGCTAATTCGGCTAGAGAAAACGAGCCAAATAAGTAACAAGTATAGAAATTGCGAACTCAGTTATTATTTTTCATTAAAAATACAGTCTAGACTAGACATTCACCCGCTTTTATAAACATTAATGCTATTAAAAACCATAGAAATCATATTCATAAAATTATCAATCAATTAAGATATTCATACGGACCCGTCAATCGGAATATGGAATATAATAATTAGCTGAAAAGTTTCGTCCGATCTGTATGAATTATACACTTGGCATTCTAATTCTGACACCGAGTGTCTGGCGGAAGGTGAGGGCGAGGGTCGCAGTGGAAGCGGATAGGGAGGGTGTTGTAGCATGGGATGATGGGACATTGTTGTGTTCGTCAGATTTGTAAATTACGTGTCATACATTTTTGTTTTTTTGTTTTTAAACATTTATAATTGTGTTTTTAGTTTAGTTAGTGATCTTCATGTGCGAGTCACAATAAATACTTTTCTCTCTGTCTTTCTTTGTAATTGTGAACAAGGAAGTTGGTGAAAGAATAGAATAGAATACTCTTTATTATGTAGGTACTTACACCATATGACGGCTGTTGTCATTTAGCCACAAGCTCCTAATCTATTAGGAGCTCGTGATGATAACAGCCGCACGGGTCGATCGAAAGTTAAGCTATGCTTGCCGCGGTTGGTTCGTGGATGGGTGACCATCTATTACATATTGAGACGTCTCCGTGTCTCGGAAAGCAAGTTGATCCGTTGGTCCCGGCTGTGCATTTGTAGATTTTTGACAGTCATTACGGGTAGTTAGAAGCCCAAAAGTCTGACAAGCAGTAACCAACCAACCAAGGGGAATCGTGCTACTTACCCAGTAACTGGGTTGTGGAGGTCAGATAGCCAGTCGCCCCATGTAAAATACTGGTATTCAGCTGCATCTAGTTAGACTGGCAGCCGACCCCAAAATAAAGTTTGGGAAATGGCTAGGCAAATTGATATAAATTACTGACATAAATAAAAAAATGTTAAAAGCTGCCTTTCCAAGTATTGTAGGTATTACTGTGCCATTCAATGTAATTTAATATTATATTATAATAATTTCTTTAGTAGATAGATTCCTTATCTCAGAAAATGGTGGGTAAAATATTTTCTATCATGAACTCAAAAAAATGCAAAAAAAAATGTTTTTAGAAATCTCGTTAGGATACCAGCGGCAACTTCGACCAAACCCTTACCCGTGACTACATTGGATTCTAATTTGACTTTATTAGATTTTAGCAGAATTTAAAATGCTAGTTCAAATTAGATGAGAAAATTGCATTATTTACCAGTGTGTGAAGTGTTCCTAATGACTTCCCCGACGGAATCTCTGTTCAACTCCGAATTAAAACTTGATTAGGGATACTTACATGTCAAATATACGTATCCGCGTTTTCAAGCCAAACTTTCTCAACAATTTATCAACAACGAATAAGGAAAACCAAAAGGTGAATTGGTGAATTATCTACTTCATATACTCGTACATTTCTATCGAGAGAATTTTATTGTGTTACCTTTTACGTAAAATTCTTTTCTCTGAACAAGAGTTTTGACAGTTCTCACTGATAATATAATAATGACTACGGCGAAACTGTTGTAGCTCGTAGAGCGTCTACGTGCGCGTAGCCCGCGTAGCGTGTAGCGGCCGTATCCGCGTGAGACGTGCAATTAAAAGTTTACAGCAGATGCAGTGATCGGTAGAGCTAGCTGTAAATGACACGTTTATGTAAACACGCTTCTAATTGGATCAAACACCTTTTTATGCAAGTACATTCTAGGAGGAACACTCGAGTCAACTAATTGCTACCTGCACGAGCACTCTTTAATTAAACACATGTAATTTATCTGCACCCTTCTTTAATTGGCAACGACAGCTTGTAAACAAAGCATTCCTTCATTTTGTTTACAAATAAAAGTTAAACATTATACTCAAACTTCAATTTATACAAAACCTCGACGTTTTCATAATAAATGAAACTTTTTGGGCGTTCATTGTGATTTCATATCCAACTTTTTAATCAGCTTATTTGAACTAGAAACAACGTCGATTTCTGACGTTCGTATAACACCAACATTAAAGTTAGAATCATTTTAGATGTATGGACTTATTCATAGAATGCTGGTTGTTTAAGTTGTCTGAGCCACATATGGATTTTACAGATACATTTTCTTATATAAATAGAGGAAAGGACATAAAAAATGTGAAGTAAACCTATTTAAACAAAAACCATTAAGTTGGAATGGTCCCCTTAAAACGGCAAGTGCAAAGAATGCATAAGGTTTAAACGGCGGGTCAAATTTTGCCTCGTCAGATATAATTAAAAGTCTTTACGATGCACGATGGGCGAAAACGACGCTGTAAAGCGGCAAGGAAAATTATATGGAAAGCGCGCGAGCGCCGAGCACGTCACTGAGTGTCGTAAAGTATAAGACGTATCAGTAGGTGCCACTGGTACGAGTACACTGAGAAGTGTCTTATGAGACTACACGTGTGCGCAAGTTGCAAGGAGTTTTTATTGTGAACCAAATAATACAGGAAAGTTACGGGACAAGGAGAAGTTAGACGATTTTCTGCCCAAATATAAGGTTACCCGTCAGACACGTTTTTTGGAGCTAGTTTATTCCAGGTTAGTTCGTTTAACGTGTGGTAACAAACCATGGAAAAACCAGTACCAGGGAAAAATCCTTGTACACGGTTAAATTATTTTTTCTTTAGAAAATTATTATTAATTATATTTATAACACGCAACTACCTACACCAAATTTTCTGTTAATTAAAGCTAATAACAGAAGGTAATAAACCAGTATGGTTTATTTATTGGTTTGATATTCAAAACAAGAGTTATAGAAGACCACGTTATCTAAAACTCGCATTATTTTATGCCAGCTATTCTACAAAAGACAGATTAAAGCCTTCAACACAAACCGCGCACACAATATTTTCGCCACGAGCATTTATTTTTCCAGAAAAACGAATGAAAAGCGCATTTTAATATCTCTATTATGAATCCGAGAGTCCTTTCACTAAGCGGTGCCATCACAGGCTGTACTGTCGATGAAATAACCCGCTATTAACCTTGTTGCTACGGCTCTTTTGAAAAAACCATCGCCGAAATTGATATCAACTCATGCTCACAAACGTAAATTGCCTCTCTATGCATATTTACGCGAACTATTAAAAATTGATCGACTGGCATTTGCATGGGACCACACTTATGGTAGGTATTTTAAATAACGATTCGCCCGTGGCCTTTGGTGGATTTAATCGATAACACTTTAATTACATACTTCTATGTATATTATCCACTTTTACGTTTTTCCAGAAGCATTTCCCCGTGTGCTGAATACCTCTACGGTTTTGAGTACTGAAATACGAATACATAAAAATGTTGGTATATTCTTTTTAATGTGTACATACTTAAGTATCGGTTTACAGCTGCCCGAGCACAATCGTTTGAGTTTTGAGACGCCCTCAATAACCCGAGTTTACTGCTAAGTTCGTATTCACACAGTTACCACGCGCGTCGTCGGATCCTTTACACGATAGTAGAGAGGCGATCGTAAAAACTTTTAATTATTTCGGTTGAAAACAGTCCGGGAGACCGCCAACATAAACCAGTATGCATTCTTTTTCTTTCGTCGGTTTGCGCGTAGCGTCTACAAGACGTTAGTGCCTTGTTTTAAAGTGTTGTAAAACAAGCGTAACTCGTGCTCACCTACGGTACCTAAGTGTATGCCCTCTTGAAAAAATAAAGTCTCTGAACACGGTTTTCACGTTTTATGCTCATAGTTGGCGGATTAAATTACCTGATTTTAGCAAAACGGGACTTTTTGAGTTTTTACTGTTGTATATAATTAAACTTTCAGGGTAAAATAACAGCAAAAAACTTACTATCTATTTACAATTAATTGATGACTTATTGATACATTGATCAATAAGGCAAAAATGCACATACTTTCGTAGTTTTTTTTCACGTATGTGAATTATTCACTTTACCAGGAAGCGTATTTCCTTTTCCGTGTTCAGTAGGCGACAGTGCCATCCCAAAACGCACACGAGTTTATAGACCTTAAAATGTCACCAAAGCATGTTCATTTGAACGCCAATAACGCACGGTTTTGATGCGCGAAATACAGTTATTGATGTAGACAAAACAGTGGTGAACTGAAACCAATACTTTTGATACGCACAGAGTATGCGTATCAAAATGGTGTTGGTTTCAGTTTTCATGTAGGTTGTGTCACCGTACCGATTGTGAAAACCGTTAGTTTATAATCTATCGGTATTACTTATTGTACTGGGTGAAATGGGTTATGTTAGGTTAGAACTAATGACCAACCGCGGCAGCGGCCGGCGAGTGCTACTTCCAAGTTGCTCGCAGCTAGACAGGCTATATAATATTAGCGCAAGGTGCTTTACGTCGCAAGCAAGTTTAATACCAGTTCACAATTTGTTGGTTTCTCAAAAGATATATAATAAACTATCGAAAAATAATGCATTTCCTGCGTTATTGGCGTATAAATGAATACTACTTTGGAGGCGGTTTAAGGTTTATAATACACCCGTGCGCGTTTCGGGATGGCATTGGCACTGTCGCCAACTGAACACGGAAAAGGAAATACGCTACCGGGAACCGTCAGTGATATGCACAATCATGGTCCACTTGAAGGTCTTGGAAGGAAGGACACTTGGAAACCAAACCTTCTAACATAGAACCGTCACTGATCAAAGCGTCCGTCGTCGCAAGCTCGCATGCCACACGCAGGAGAACGGCAATCATCCGCAAAGGGCACCCCACGATACGACACGCTGTCACCCTGTAAATAGCGGATATGACATAATTGGCTAGTCGTCAACCACCGACTCTAGTTGTCACATGCCACTTCACAGTTCAACGATTTTAATAATTAGTAATTTTAGTAATTTTCACGGAAATAATAAGCTAGGTAATTTAATTCTACATGGAATTTTTATATAGTATGGTGTAATAAATGTTTAAAAACGGGCCAAGAGCGTGTCGCACCACTCACAATAAAGGGTTCCGTAGTTGAAAATATATCCCAAAAACAAACTTAATTGGGTTTACAATACCCAAATTATTTTATGTGGTTAAATTACTAATTAACAATTTTTGGACTTTTTCCTTTACATGTGCTGTGAAACCTTGCTTCTTGCCAAATTTCATGATACTAGGTTAACGGGGTTTTGATTTACTTGCGAGTATCAAAATATGTCGCTTCTAGGGACGTTTTTTTTTTTGCGTTGACTTAGAAGCTTGATTTATTTAGAACTCCAAGGGACCATAGACCTACGTATTTGATATTAATTTCAACTTGATACCTCTACGCGTTCCGGAGAAAAAGGATCTTGACAGACTGACAGACAGACAGACGGAGAACGAAGTGAAACTATTAGGGTTCCGTTTTTCCCTTTTGAGATACGGAAGCCTAAAAATTAATCGTGTTATCGAAAAATTATAAGGGTTGATTAATCGTGATTGAAAAATCAAAGCAATCAATACCTATATTTTAAAAGGACAGACTTTTCCGAGTCTTTCATCATCAAACTAAAATAAACGTCGTATTTTCTGACCTTCCTTTCTGCTTCAACAACTCAACATCAACAACAAGACAGTCAACAGTCAATTAATCTGCCTAGCCTTTTCCCAACTATGTTGGGGTCGGCTTCCGTACCGGATGCAGCTGAATACCATTATTTTAAGACAGTCAACAGTATCAACTAATATACCTAACGTCCTATTACCTACCAGCAGCAATAATATAACAACACAAAAAAAAAAATAGAGCCGTCGCGCGAAATTATAAACTTGTTTGAAAATACATACAAAAGTGTTGAAAACTTCGCAATAGCTTTTCAGATAAGTAACTAGCTCGTGTTAATGTTTAGCTCTTTGTGATTCCGCTCAGCGCGGCTGTGTGTGACTGTGGGTCTGTGTGACGGTATGTCGAACTACTTTTCTAAGTTAATTCGTGTCTCATGCACAATCCATAAACTTTCCAGTGCTACCTCGCGAACGATGTCTGTTGCGAATGAAGAATTTTGCATGTGTATTGTCGCGTCATATAGGTACCGACATAATTAAAAACTTCTGTTGTTGTCTGTCCTGCGTTGCTTTTTATTTTATTTTTTTTAGCTTTTCTTATAATTTTGATTACTTAAACTATAAACTAGTCGAAATAAATGTAACTTTAGTATGTAGTTAAAAGGTAAACGTTAAAATAAATAGAAGACAGCAGGAAAATAACATATTCATTCATAGTACCATCAATTATCAAAATACTGTAAGGGTGGGTTACTTTGACCTAGGGCATAAATTTGGCCCAAATCGAGACCAATGTTTAAACTGCCCGAAGTGTCGCGACCTACAACCGAACGTCGTATGTCCTTCGGTAACTAATAGATGGCGATATAGACACATACTTGCGGAACTTTATGTGGATTTAATCACACTAAAAATCTGTCTCGATTTGGGCCAATGTTATGCCTAGAGTCAAAGTAGGGTTACTTTGCTCTTACTGTGCCTAACAGGAATAAGAAAGTGTCATAATACCTACATTCGCCTTCTGATTTGTCCTAATAAGTACAGCCCATTTTTTATAAAGTCCACTTTTGCTTACACGTGGAACATTTTCTAATATTGAAGCCACTGAAGTACTAAGAATAATGCTACGGACTGCAGTCTTTTTGTAAAAATATCGTCTCTTGTACACGCTCGCGCTCTGAAGTAGAGGTAGGTACTGTGGGTAGGTATATATAGTACCCCAACAGATACTTTGAGTGTGGATATTATGCGGATCGCACTATATTCTGATGAGGTTAAATTGTTTTCTTCATAAATAAAAAAAAAAACAATTTAACATTTTAACTATTTTTTTTTTCAACAGATTTTTCAATTATTGAAACGGACCCTACAGTTTAAAATAAGTGCTTAACCAGTAAAATGAAACAAAAATATAAAAAAAATGTTGTCACAAGTATTTTTGGTGTAAGTAGGTACTTTTTATTAACCGACTTCAAAAAGGAGGAGGTTCTCAATTCGACGGAACCTTTTTTTTTTTTTATGTATGTTCCCCGATTACTCGAAGATGGCTGGACAGATTTGGATTATTTTTTTTTGTTTCAAAGGGTATACTTCCCAGGTGGTCCCATGATCATCAAGTCAGGATCTGATGATGGGATCCTGGAGAAATAGAGAGAACTCTTCCAATTTTATAGGCACACTTGAAGCGATTTGGATAGTTTTTGGTAGAGTACTTTCTTGGAGTGGTCCCATTTCAATTTGGTGAAGATCTGATGAAGAACTTCTAAGATAAGCAACGGAACTCCTCAATAAATGATAGCAAATGGACTGGGATTGCTGAAATCTCATGTCTGTTTGTTGTTCACACCAGTTCATAACATAACATCACGCCAGTACGCTGTGAAGGGGTAAGCACATGTGAACCACTAAAAAGTGAAAAATAAAAACTTTTTTACAATAAAATACAACCGACTTCCAAAAACAACACTACAAAGTGAAAAATAACTTTAATTTCAGAAGTCGGTGGCAAAAACGAAAATACATTTAATCAGACACCGACTTCCGAAATTAAAGTTATTTTTCACTTTGTAGTGTTGTTTTTGGAAGTCGGTTGTATTTTTTTGTAAAAAAGTTTTTATATTTTTTCGACAACATTTTTTCAGTGGCTTGCAGTTTTCAATCTCATGCTTAACCATTTCCAAAAGTTATTAAAATAGTTAACCTAATACCCTATAGATGTTCCATTAACTATTCTTGATTGGCCCATTAATTAGCGAAACCAATCTCAGTTTTAGGTTAAAATCAATATCGCTCGGTTTAAAATTGACTGCATGGAACACGGCAGCTGTTTGGATTGAATTTTTTTTTTTAAACTTCATTGGTACCTACGTGTAAACACTGCTGAAGCAACAGACCTACGTCCAATGGTCTATCATAGGTGACACAAGCAACATTGCGGTAACTCTTCATCAAAAGTCAAGAAAGAGCTGCCGTTAACAAACCTATTTCGACGATTCCTTTAATGAATTATTTACCTATTTTCTTTAGTACATTGAATACCAACTAGGTGCATCGGATAAAAGAGGGTAGGTACGTAAAACAAGTACTGGTACATACCTACTGCATACAGAATATGCTTTTTGTTTGAACGGATGCGATAGTGGGTAATGAAATGATGCCTCCCCGATTCAGTTCGCTTATCCGGATTAAGCAGATCGCGTCTGTAACCTGCTCTGTCGTTTGAATTCTTATTAAACCCGCCTGTACCGAACTCTATTTTAGCATTTCTTATGGAAAGATAAGCAGAACAATTTGTCTTATCTGAGACTTTTTGTCTTCTTAGAAAAGTTACGGGTTAGATTTTAATTAATGGAGGGTTTAATAGTAGATTATGCACTAAGGGGATAAAGTAGTGTCTTATGTAGCGGGCGCCGTATTGAATCCCGAGCAAAACGACGGAGTTAACGCTTCTAGCGTTAACTCCCGAGCGGAGCAAGGGAGTTTTGAGTTAACTCCCGAGCAAAGGGAGTTAAGACAAGAATCCTGAGTGCAGCGTGGGATTCAAGATCGCCCAAGACGAAGGCACCTTTAATTCCGAGGAGAATACTCTACTTTTCACACCATCTACGAGACAATAAAAAGCAATAGTACTAGAATCAAAGTATTCATTAAAATTACAATTACAGTTAGTTAAACTATTTAAAACAATTAAAAGTTAAAGGTAATGTTTGATACATTAGACCAGTTGTGAAAACACAAAGTTATGTTTTTATTCGGTACATTTATTGAAGTAGAGGTAGAGTTTATTTGAGTATTACTATTATGTAAAGTTTCAGAAACTTGGGTCTGCTGAGGATCATTTTGGATCGTGAAGGTGGTGCTTGAGACAGCGGGCTAGATGAATAGTGTTTTGATGTAGAAGGTTGTGGTGACAAAGGTGTCCAAGGATTAGTTATCAACGGTGTTTTTTGTTTGATGTTGTCCCAATGCGGCAGCTTATTTTATCCTTATTTTGTATAGAACTTTCAATGTAGCCCTCTGCTACTACCCAGCCACCGTGTCTTTTAATCTGGGTCATGTTGCGCCTGAATCCGCCAATAGAATACCCGATGTTCTCCTGAAACAATGGCCCGTGTAGAGCTCGGCATTTGTCAATTTCAGGTATTTCGCAATTTCTTTCGGCATGATCTTGTTTTTTTCTATGACTTGGCTGGTGTACTTGCCATTATGATAAGCTACGAAAAATCTGTTAGTGTTTATATTAGAGGCGCGAAGAGTTTGGTACTTTAAGATAATTCTTACGTATTCTCCACGGACTACGAATGACCGTTCTTTCTTTGATTTTGTATCTGGCAAATTTACCAGCAACAAATCTGAATGTTTTTCGATATCTTCGATATTAATGTTTATGAGTTCATTTCCACGACAAGCGCCATTCACTCCAAAAATCAATGCAACTGTAACCAAAATAAGTATAGGTAGGTTAGTATTTAAGTAGGAAGGTAACTTACGTAATATATTATTTTTTATGTATTACATGTAAACAAACGACACACACACACATACAATAAACATAACACACAATGTGTGTGTGTGTTTTTACACACATGAGTGTATCAGTCAAATCTAAGAAAATTAATTATTTTTAATAACAACACCATAAACCTTGCGAAGGTTTACAATAATAATTATTATTTATCTTAGAGTCGAAACATCACATCAGTAGATCGCACACAAGCGATCGATTCATGAGCGGCTAGCTAGTCCCTACTACCTACCTATAGTAAGTCTATTTTAGTTACTCAAAATTTAATAAATAGTTAGGTACTTACTTTTGTGGCAAAGAAAGCTATGGTCAAGGGTCATTTAGAAACGTTTCCACATTTTGAGCTGTAAAAACTTTTGATTTCTTAGGGCGATGTCCTTCTGATTTCCTTTTTAAAATGCCAGTAATTTGGTGTATGTATTAATTTGTGTATTATTTTTGATTCTTATTGTTGACCTGAGCATTGAATAGATGCACCATAGGCTTACTGGACTGCTTTGTACATGATAAATGCTGGAAGTAGATTATAAGCACTGATTCAGATACAGACTTGACGTCCTTTGTAGTTTTCTATTTGTAAAAATCGTCGTAGGCTTTCATGTATGATTTCTTGGACTTTTCTGGGAGTAGATTGTTGGCAATGCTTCGGATTTAATGTACTCCGGAGTCAAATAGTCACTCGACATTTTTGTGAGAATTTGTAGTTAAATAATTTGTTGTATAATCAAAGCAACTTAAATATATAGAATAAAGCAAGCAATAAAATAAAAAAATAAAGCAATATAAAATATGTATTAAAATAAAGCAAATAAATTTTCAGTATTCGAGCCTTTTTTTAATTTGTGTTCTATTTTTCTTTTATTGATATTCTACTCGTGGTGGCCAGTTCAATTTTCGAACAATTTATTTTTTAGTGCAGATCTTAATGGTGAATGTATGAAATTAGTATGTACCACCTATCGTAAATGTTCGTATGCGATTTCTACTTTATGTTCCAAATTCAAATCACATTAATAACCAGCGGGTCATAATAAAATTCAGTAATGCCCTGCTAGACCTCAGGTCTTAAATGACTTACTTTAGGTTAGGTTTGCAATCAATCTGCCTAGCCTTTTCCCAACTATGTTGGGGTCGGCTTCCAGTCTAACCGGATGCAGCTGAATACCATTATTTTACATGGAGCGACTGCCTATCTGACCTCCACAACCCAGTAACTGGGTAATACGATACCCCTTGGTAAGACTGGTTGTCAGACTTTCGGGCTTCTGACGACCCGTAACGACTGTCAAAGATCCACGAATGACAGCCGGGACCAACGGCTTAACGTGCTTTCCGAGGCACGGAGGAGTCTCGGTATGTAAAGATGGTCACCCATCCACGGACCAACCCCGGCAAGCGTAGCTTAACCTGATGGATCGACCCGTGCGGCTGTTATTACTTAGCCACGAGCTCCTTAGGTTAGGTTTGCATGACATATAATTTGAAATTGTCGAGCAGGTGGTGTGAAAAATTGGTAATGTCTGGGTACGACGGCTATTATTACGTTACCATAAAATTCAATTATGCTGAGGGTCTCTAAGCACGTCGAAGTCGTCTAACATTGCAAATTAAAAGTTGTTTTTAAAGTTATAGGTATTATACAAGTTTCCAAGTATATCATATAAAAGTAAAGTTTAGTATTTTAGGCATCAAATTTTGATAGAGTTTTGCATAAAGAGATAAGCTCGATCAAAGGATTGCTTTCAAAGTGGTTTACCTTGCGAGCATATTTAAGTTTTCATGAAGTGAGGAAATGGAAAATAAATTGGATTTGTATAAGTTTCTTAAAAGCTACATACACGGGGAAATATTTACTTTATTCTAGCCTAGCCGGAATTATTGCAGTTCATTATAAGACTAACTCGGCGGTCTAATGGAAAACCTGGTGGTGCGTTTGTGACTAGGTACTTAGGTATATTTTTCATGTTGAATCAAAACAGTTTAAACAACATAAACGGCTAAGTTGAACGTATCGCGTTATGAACTAGGTGCAGTGTTGCGTTTGTAGACCGGCTAGCTGTAGAAAGGGAATTAATAAACTTTGAAAATAATATAAAACTAAGCATTTTAAAACATGCGTCATTTGCCTAAAAAACTCACAAATACTCTATTAAAAAAACTGACTGAAACATTATTGAACTCTAGGTAAAAAAGCAGGCTATATAATTTCATAAGTACCTATTGCTGCTTTTGATCTAAATTTCTGACCTAAACTATCCATAAACAAATAAATCACATCACTCCTACACCTAGAATATGAAACACAAAGGTTGATAATGTTTAACAAGCAGACAGTTCTGATACAAAGGGGAAACACATTAACATACAACTTCACCCGACGCCGGTGAGGAGTTGGAAACATTTTCGCACAAACTTTTCTATATGCGAAACGTTATTGAAAGCTCCTCTCGGAGATTAACACGCGGCGTGAAAATACGTTCAAGGATTACCCATCCCCTCGCCGAGTATGAAGTTGTCTTGTTATAATGTGCCGCTAACAGCCAGCAGAAAAATTAATGCACTTTCCCTCTTACCCGCGAGAACGCTACACGTGCGAGCAAAAAAACGGCTCATCTATTAAAATACCTTCGTGATGCGATTGATTGATTATTTTTGAGATGTGGAAAGTTTAAAACTGGCCAAGTGCATGTCGGACCACGCACAAAAAGGGTTTCGTAGTTGTGATGAATTTCTCCCAAGAACAAACTTAACATTGTAGTCGAAAAACATGTTCTCCCATAGTTACAATCCAACTGCAAATGTAAGTTTGTACGCACAATATTGAGAGATTTACCATATTATTTTAATACCACAGATTTTTTAACTGATTTTCCGGTAATCTATAGGTACGAGTAAGTATAGAACTATTATTTGTATTTTTTTTTTTCATTTTAGGCTCAATAGTTTCGGAGATACGGGCCCCGATGGTAAATTTTCGTCTATTTTCTTAAATAACTTTAAAATAATTTATTTTAAAATCATAACAGGTGAAACTAAATAAAAACTTGTAAACTGTAACTTCTAAAAAAATACTATTTGAGACCCTCACAGTAAGCCTTTTCATTGGATATGACGCACCGTACAGTTTGCAAAACTATTTTTTTTTAATTTCTTATTTGCCCCCCCCCCCCCCCTAAAGTGCCCCCATATTTAAAATTCATTTATTTACGTTACACATCCGTGTTTGGGTCACAGACATTCATAAGTTTACCAAAATTCAACTTAATCCGTCCATTAGATTAGGAGCAAATTGGCTGTGACAGACCGACAGCCAGATAGACAGACGCACGAGTCATCCTATAAAGGTTCCATTTTTTCAGTTTGAGGTACGGAACCCTAAAAACATCTAAATATTATGTGCCGCACAATCGATCTGGAACTTTGATATTTTATTTGAGAACATTTTCTTTCTATTAACTTAGTTAAAATAACTTCTATCTTCATACATCATGTCCTTGAATTAACGCACAAAGGGTTTGCGATTTCAGGTTTTGTACCATAGTAAAAATTGTTCATAATGATGTATGAATATCTAAATAGAAAACAATTGATTCTCCGTTAGCAAAAGTTAGAAGGAGCAAGATTTTGATCATACACAGATAAACAACGCGGTGTTATTGCATCAGCCACAAACACTACAACACAAGTACCCATGACAGACGAAGAGACGAGGACTAGACCGCCCGCGAAATCCTCCAAGATTTGGCTTTAATTAATTCGCAACAAGAGAATCCAACACAATATAAAATAGATTTACACCTCCTTCAGCAGCAGTGTTGTGAACTCATTGGCAGATATACTGTTCTTAACCACGTCAGCAAATAGCAAACATGGCAATGAACAGTGGAGTCATCCCCGCAGCTAACTAGATCTTTGAGCGCAGTTTGGACTTCGGTTTGATCGTGTTTGCTCGCTGCTCACTAGTTAGTCTGCGAATTGCGGATAGCTTCTTTGTGTTTCCGAGTCGCAACTTCGCTAACTAGCTGCCGGTGACTGATTATATTATGAACAACCCAAATTTAGGTACCAAAATTATAGTTACAAACTCGAATGCTTTTGTACACCTTTTTATTTCTTATACATATCGTAATATACAGGTCGATAATCGATGTTGGGCACAATTCTGTCAATCAAGCCAGCTACAAGACGAGTACGTTTGAGGACTTCGGGTCTGTACATTTGCACCAATGTCCGCAACAAACGGTTGTGGATCTCCCATTTACTAGGCACAAATGGCACATTCAAATATGACTTCGTGAGATGATTACCGCCACTCCTATGTGAAGTCTCGAGGAAGCTACGTAAATGTGATGATAATGTCTCCATTTCTGCCGGTGTAATTTGTTCGTGACGGAGCGAGTAGCTAGATTTAACGTTATTAGACATTTGTCTTTTTTCAGGTAGTCTTTGCAAAATCTTATCTAGTAGCATGCTTTGTTTTCGAGATTCACTTTCTGTAGTTTGTTTCAAAAGAGCATCATGCTTCACTGTCTTTTGTACGATTGCGTCGATTAAGCCTTTGATTTCGGGAGTTAAGTAATTTCTTGGCCCAAAGTGTTCTAAAGGGTAATGATCTGCTCTTTCATTTTCTTCTTCTGGTATGTTATAACGGATTTTTCGAGGTGGCAGATTTTGCATTTTATTGTTTGGTTCTCCTTTAACTACATTTTGCATGAGTATGCGCTGAGCGTCATGTGTAGATTTCATTTTAACTATTTTGTTTTTATCGTTTTCATCATTGTCGTAAGTAATATGATCAATAATAATCTCAGGGTATTCATGCAATATGCTTAACTGTTGATTCTGGTGACCGCTTTGCGTAAAAGATATATGTTTATTATCATTAGTTGTACTTAACTCGGAGACTATTTCTTTTTTTATGAAATCTTCTAATGAGAAATCATTTTCGTGTATGTCCCCTGTCCGTGCCTTGTATTCTGAATATACACTTTCTTGACCTCCATGTAGAAGTCTGGGCATAAATTGTTTATGATGTTCAACTCCTATGAAAGATTTTGTAGATATGTTACTTGCACCTGAAAACGGTTCGTCTTCTGAAGTCGGATCATGATCTTGATTTGAAACTTCAAGGCTTTGAAAAGTTTTATTTGAATGTCGACTAGCATGTAGAGTTTCACTGCTAGATTTAAAATTGATATGTGGGGTCATGTACGTCTTAAAGTAATATATGTTTGAATTATTGCTTGGTTGTGTTTCAACAACAGGAGTTAAATCTTGTATGTCAGCGTTAGGGCCAGTTTCGTTTATTTGTTTGGTCTGTAGCAACAGTTTATCCAAAATTTCATTAATATTTTCTGTGCTCATATTATGTTCTTGAGATATTATATAATGTACGGTTATCAGAACAAACATGTAGAGGACTGAAAAAAATGGCAATTTAAACAAAATCAACATCAAGGCAATACACAAATAAAATATTATGTAAACATCAGTTCACGATGACAAGTGCAGACCAAGGCCATAGACATCGAAAGGGTTAGTATTTTCCAAGAGTAGTTCAATCAACTCAGCCAATCACAGTCCACTGCTGGACATAGGCCTCTCCAAGGTTGCGCCACAGCACCCTGTCCTCCGCCTTCCGCATCCAGTCTGCTCCAGCCACTTTCTTCAGGTCATCGGTCCATCTAGCTAGGGGGCGTCCCACACTACCTACGCTTACCGATACGCGGTCTCCACTCTAGGACTCGTCTGCTCCACCGGCCAAGAGTAGTTACAGGGTGACTAATTAATAGAAGATTACAATAATGTGACCTTACACAGCGTGAGCCCCATGTTAATCGCCATTCTGCCAGATTGCCACTGAATGGAATACTGGTTTATTATTGGCTCAATTGTGCTTGATCGCTTATTAATGAACTGTTATCGTATTAATATACCTCTTTGGACTTAATTAAGGGGTTATTGATAGGCGTGAAGGTTTTCATCTAAATATTACTCAATCACGATCTACTTCGCACTTGGATATTAAACGCTGTTACAGGTAGAGCGTGCGTGCGAGCATATTAGAAAACTTAAAAAATGAAGTTTTTATTTCGATAATTTTTGCGTAGTCAAGTCTATATGACCCCCTACCTCCCCCCCCCCCCCCCCCCGGTGGGTTCCCGCATTGACATGGCGGAGGGGCTCGGTAGCCGTGGCTTGGTCACCCACAGTGAAGCGTAGCGGCAACAAGTAGGTTGCGGAGCCGCTTGGGCGACATCGCAACTGAGGCGGACTGCGATGTCGTATGGGAGGCATCGCGGCTGAGGGTTGGAGGCCGCGGCGGGAGAGGAGTGCCGGTATTGCGGTGCGCCGCTCTCCCTACCTTCCGCGGGCTTGTCGGGATCGCCACCGTCTGATGGCGGACGCAGTGGAGTCGCAGGGGAGGAGGAGTGTCGGTATGGCGTTGGCCGCTCTCCCTATCCTCTGCGGCCGAAAAGTGGTAGACGGCGGGACCACTTACGTGACCCGTCGTAGGGGGACCAAGGGTGCCCAGACATGGGGTCGTCTGGCGCTCATGTGCTGGTTTGGTCCCTGGAGTGGTCACGGCGTGCAATGTGTTCTGGTACGCGGGTGATAGGCAGTACTCCCTAGAGGAGGGTCCGGTGACGGACAGCCGGGGCGGGTTCACGGATGAGTGCTAACGCGTACCCGTGTTTCAGCCGTAAGCGGCAGAGGAGGACACCGTGGAGTTTTAACGGGTTAGAGTCCCACATAACTGCACTATCTCCCCATGGTAGTGCAGAATGCATGAGCATTTCTCAACGCAAAAAAAATAAGTATTTATGTGTAGGTACCATTTTCCAAGAATTAGAGACATTTGCTTTAAAAATGTTGTTAATTAGCTGTTAATAACTTACCAAAACGAAGAATACCTATCGAAATTTTGATCCAAACACGACACTCAATAAAAGGAGTAACGATTATGTAACTAACAGAAAACAATGGAAGTTGCTTAGTTATAAGTAAGTATTTCCATAACAACATCAATCGAGAGGTATTTCCATGAAAAAGTTAATGGAACTTTTAATTTGCACTATAACAATTTACAAGCGATTGAAACTGAAAAAAGCAATCTTAGTTATCGTTGCCTTGGACGACAGCGAGTCGGCTTCGGCATGAAGTAAACAGCTCGGTTCGTCCTGCATTTCAATCGACTCTATTTGTATTTTATTGCGGGAGACTCGAACTGAGGCCAAACACCACGGACCAAAGCTTTACGTTTTATCGAGTTATTTTATGAGATTTAAGCAATAATAGACGGTTTATTAACGGACTACTAATATTTAATTAGCATTATAGGTCCCAACAAATGTTTGGAACTGGGCACGGTTGAGAAATATGTGGATTTTAAACGTCCCACGCAGTAATAAATGTCAGTATCAGCATAGTAAGAGGTGACTCGAGAGGTAACTCGTTTGAGCATAGGTATTGGGATTAAGAGAATGGTCACGTTGGTGCAATGCAGGCATAAATATGCCAACCGTCTCTAAAGAAGGACTATGGTTTAGGTAAGTACTACACCGTAGTCCTTTAAAACAAATTGCTAAGCACATTTTTAATTTCAGGTTAGGTTTAGGCTCTGTACAGGTATTGCTAAAGTACGTAATTAGATTCGGATTTCTTAGGTAGGATTATAATTAATTATTATCGTGAAAACAAAAACTTTTAATAAGTAAGCTGGTATGTTTATTTGTAGGTAAGGCCAATCACGACAAAAAGTTTAGTAAATTTTAAAATTGTTAATAATAAATTACTGGCGTTTATATTGAAAACCACATTACATTACAATAACCTAAACAGAATATTTAGAAAAACGTGTAAATGCAACGATAAGGCAGCACATTCTTAGCTCTGCGGGATGACGGAGATATAAAAAATTCTATTAGAAATCCATTAACTTTTTCAATTTCAACAGCCGTTTAATTTAATTGCGACCGTTTCTCGCTGTATAGTTACAATAGCTTCCTAATAAGGCTATGTATTGTTATATACAACCAGATGTACAATGATATGATCGCGTGTAAGTGAATTCTTTAATAGAGTACCAACGATATTATGGCAGTTTGTCATTGAAGAATGCAACCTCTTTGGAAGATCACTGGATGAGTTGATAAATTGCTTGTCAAGTTATGATAAGTCACAACTCATAGTAAGTTAATAGAAATTAGAAGACATCAAACGTGTTCGGGAAAAATAAAGAAGTGGATGATTCATTGACGCGTTTATCATCCCTCAAAAATATTTGTTATTTAGAGACTTTGAGAAGTATGTGTGAGATAGTTCAGCATCGACAACTTACGGTTTATCATAAAAGCAAAGCTAGAACAGTGGCTGTGGTTTAATTGTATTGCATAAGGATGTCTTGCATCCATAAGCAATACGTTTGTTGCAATTGCAACAACTACTGAACAGTAGCTTAGTTGTAGCAAAAATCCAGTTTTACGAAAACCAGAAAATCCAAAGTTGTGGTTTGGATTTTCAGGATTTCGCAGAACTTTCAGGATTCCAATAATTCAAATAAAGTACCTTCGACATTAACATACAAAATAAAATTCTAGGTACGTTTAAACGCAAACAATTTTACAGGGTGATTAACAATTGTATCAAAACCTTGTTCACATTGTGCACGTTACCCGTGGCCACGTGCTCCTATGAATATTTGTCCACTGGCGACTGCTGGAATAATTGAGGTGTACATTTTCACTTTGTTCCGTTTCCATTCGATTAAAATCGTTGTACCACACTTGTACACGACCTATTCGGTGTTTACTAAACGATTTGAACGGTTCGACGGGCCGCCCAACCGACTGTGATTTTTTTCTAGTTTTTAGATTTTTTTTTTTAGTATAATGATTTTAAATAGAACTAAATTAAAGAAGAATTGTATTGCAAAATAGTTTTCAGCTGTCTTATCATTCACAAGATCTTTATGAAATTGGGGATCTTGGTCATAGTTTTCTATAAAGACGGTGTTTTTATATTGATGTCGATAATAGAAACTGGGAAACGTTACGGTTGTTCGAAGCACACATATTTAAAGTCTTAAGTTTTATAAAGGTCGGTTACAGGGTACTTTCAAATATATTGGCTACTGGGTCTCGCGAGTCGTCAGAGTACATTTTATGAGCATCTAATAAAATTTTTATCGTGTAACAGTAAAGAAGCAATCAGTCTGTTGGATATTGGCCTGCGGGGTCGGTAAACACGTGCATTTTTATGTCCGTACGCAGTTACCGCCATTCATAGATTCGCATATAGAACCACTTTTGTCGATTACCTACTTAGCTAGAATTTGTCCAAGTTGGAATCTCCTATAAGCCGTTGGAGGGGCATCCTAAGGAACCGTGAAATGTAAGCGTTTTCCGCATCACTAAAAGTTTTACATAGGCACTCAGTCGGTACAAGTTTATTCGAAGTGCTTACTCCGTTTTCTTGATATTTTTCCTTATTGACCAAAGTATGGAAGAAAAACAAGATACATTAATGTTACTTACAGGACTGTAAGTTGTTTTCCGTCAGTACTTGAAACGCCTTTCCAAGCGTTTCTTTGATTCCGCCGTGAAACATCGCAACCCCTTGGTTGTCGAGTCCGCTAGCTATGGCCCCAGTAGAATCAGTAGGATCAGCCGTCCGCGACATGCCCTCACTGAACCCGATGACCCTATCACCCTCCTCCAGGAAAGTAGTAGGGAAACTAGCACTGTCCATAAGAAACACAAACACAGATCTACATTCCGGCCTCGCCGCCGAGATCCCCCGGGTTTAAGACCATCTAACGTAAATGTAAATGTAAATTCATCTCCCTTGATCGGTTTAATCGAGCTAGCTGGTGGCGTAGCTGAGCCTGTAGCTTTAAACTCCCCTGTTAATAATAATTCCCCCAACTTGATCCAGCCTATTTCTTTGCTTTGCTGTTCTTCTAATAATAATGACAACAACACCCTAAGCCGAGGTCCGTACCCCACAGGGGATGCCCATAATGCGCAGTCGTTTAGTTTAAAAATTTTATTTAGTATGTTATGCCCCTGGCTGGAGGCTTTTGAGCTCGCTTAAAGGCACCCACTGGAAAGTCCGGCTAAGTAGTCGAGACCTCTCATGGTCACACTACGAGAAGCCAATTCCAAAAAAAATGTAAGTTGTCTACTCTCGATAACTAGGCTGCATAATGTTCTTGAAGGCGACACATTTTCAATTTTTTTAAAACTTTATGTCTTAGAAACTTTTCTAGTGTGTGACTCTTACATGGCACAAATGTCATTTAAGCTCTATATATTCTAAAAAGACACTTCAATGTGATGGACTTGTTTGACTTTTTATTTATTCAGCGATTTTCCCAATTTCAAGCGTTAAATTCTTACTGAAAGTCCAACTGAACTGATCAACCAGTGAAAGACTAACATCGCAATTCTTCCGTTTCCCAAACGAGTGCCAAAGAGCCATTTTATCCTAATAGGTAGGTTTCTTTTCCCATTATAGTTATATTTTATTAGACACAAAACCTACCAGTTTTTAAGCATTGATGCAAAAAGCAAAGTTCATCGACCCACTTTATGAAGGCATTCATCTCGTTAACACAAAACGTACAAAAATTTATTTTGATACAAAAAAATGGATGTGAAAATTATATTGTAAAACTAAAAACATTTGTGCAAATACAAATAAATATACAGTTATGGTAGTTTTTGTAGTGTCCATGGTTATGCAGGGGCGATGACGCTGCGAAGTGGACACTGGAGATCCCGAGAACACCCGCACAATCACGCACGCCCCTGGGACCGTTTGACTAGGCATTACCCACGTATACTAATATGTTTATGAGTCCGTCCGCCTCTGTACACAGAGGAGCGAGACCGATGTGCCTCCGGTAGCGTTTTAATTTTACAAATCAATGAGGTTTTAATCGTTATGTCTTAGTAGTTTGAACAGTCGAAAAAAACTAACGTAGATACCTCCAAGACAACACCGCGACAAATAAGTACCGTTATCAAAAACATAATCAAACCTTGATTCATCTAGTTCAAACTGCATTCACTGATGATATCAGCTACCTGGCGATTATGAGATCTCATAAATATTGAGAATCTACCGCAAACACACCGACAACTGTGCGGGCTAACGGTACCGTAAATGTATTCAAGTTAATATAACTTCAAACGAGTTCTAAAAACAGTAAAACAATGGCCCAACTTATAATAGTGTGTTCGATGCAATTGGCAGCTAATTTCTTGTTCCACGACCAACTAACACGCTCATTGCGTCAAAATTTTAATCGGTTCTCTTTGTCAGGAAAATTCTTTTGTGAATGCAAAAAATTAAAAGTTACGCAATCGGAACAACAACTTTGTAGCAACGCGAGGGGATCGCGTTTGTACCGGTTTGAATAAAAACAGCACAAACTTCTCAAGTAACCAGAATTATTTATAACACATGCGTAGGTACCTCGTAGGTAGGTAGGTATCTAGTATTTGCACATTCAAATCCACGACATCCTTTAACGTTTTTCTGCTGTATAAATTTTGGAACTTGACTAGATATTATTAACATTTCTAAGTTCTAAAAATGCAAAAAATACTAGTTATAATAGTCTTGTGATTTTTAGGGTTCCGTAGTCTACAAGGAACCCTTATAGTTTCGCTATGCCCGTCCGTCCGCACCTTAGCTCAGAGACTCTTAGTACTAGAAAGCTATAATTTGGCATGAATATACATATTCATCACGCCGACAAAGTGGTAAAATAAAAACATGAAAAAAAAAATTTTTAGGTTACCTGTACACGTAGTGGGGACATTTTTTTTCTCGTCTATCCCATGGTGTGGGGTGTTGATAGATGGGTCTTTCAAAAATATTGCGGGTTTGTGAAAACAATTTTTCGATTTAGGAATCCGTTTCTGAAATATCAAGCTTTAAAGTGCTAATTTTTGTTAGAGCCATAAGTGTCCCAACCCCCCTTGCCAGCTTAAACGGTTAGTTTTAGATGGGTGAAAAAAAATCACGGTAGTAGTATTATATAACCAAGTTAAAAGGAAAACTATCACAGCTAAGTAGGCTTTTCAAGTATACGAGTCAACCAACTACGGAACCCTTCATTATGCGTGGTCCGACACGCACTTGGCCGGATTTTTATTTTAATACCAACATCTGCACCTATAATTAACTAGACTTAATCAAGGTTAACTTGTATTACCTACACTTTTGTCCTATTTGCTGTAACTTTGCTTTTGTAGTATAAACTTTAAATAGGCACACTGCAAGAATTTATACATAATCATCTGCCTTGTAAGTATCAACTTTCCAACTTATAGGTACGGTAAGTACGCATTCCATCATACAAGCCAACAATAAAAAAATCTTTCCTGTTAACATTTCTATGAGTTATATGCGAAATTAACTGCACCTTCCTATACGCAAGAGTCATAAAGGTGGTTATATTATATTAAAGTCCTTGCTTAGGCGAAACATATTGCAGCACGCGAGATGTGCGGCCGCCCGAATCCTTATATAGCCACGAAGCGCGTCTGTCCGGGTGGCAATAAAACCCCTCAGTTATGTCATAATATGCATATGTGATGAACTCGCCTGAGATATGACTACACTAAACTCAGTGAATCAGTCGCACGGAACCTAACTATAATTTTAATACCTCGACACACGTAAAATGTGAATTTAACGTATTTTTATTAACATCTTGGACTCTAGACTTGAAATGATTCTGGGCCACATAAGTAATAAGAGGAGCAGGAGGAGTAGTAACATAAGAGGTGTGAAAGTACCTTCATGTCTGTTTAATATATCTACCTAATTTTGAGTTAAGAAAATGACTTACAGACAGACAGGTCTTGTGTTGTGCCGTGTTTACAAAGACTGTGGGTACATCTTCAATTGCGATGTAAGGCAGTACTTGCTTGGCAAATTGCTTAATTATCCAAATGGCGCAACAACGAGGCGATCGCGTGTGATGTGTGTTCAGGGTCACGGGTTCGATAGTAACAGTTTTCAGGTATCGTAGGTTACACCCAGTTTGTGTGAAGATAGATAACTAAGTAGCTATCAGCCTAAGAACACGTGTTTAAATATAAAATGGTGCTAAGTGACACGACGAGGTGAGCAACTGATATAAAACTGATTTTTAAAAAGAGATTACAGAATAAAAACGAGATTTCTGTAAACGCTCCTATTTTGATGAAGTCCTAAGACCTATAAAAAACTTGTACTTCATTATTATGACCGGTTCTTGTCCGACACCATTGAGACACTCATTATATTTTATCTAACTAGTTTATTTTAAGAACATTCTCACCATTTTATACGGTGAAGTATAAACTCGTGATTTGATGTTGCAAAAAATTGTATTTCCGCTAGGTACGCAATTAAAACTTGAGTTATTCTAATAATACCATGTAGGGATACAGTGCATCCCTCGCAAACTAACATTATACCGGTTTAGAATAAATTATTACGTCGCTGGCTCGGCGCTAATCACTGCCCCAATAATCGAATCAAAGACGCATCATGTGCGCGCACCGCGCTCCCCACAAACATACACAGTCATGTTGTTTTTGCCAATCGTATTAATTTCATAAATAATTAATAGGGCTTATTTGGATCGGTGAGTGGACACAGATGGAAATGCACTCGACAAATTGACTGATAACCGCAGTCCGGGAAAGGCTAAATATCTGCTAATGATAGTCCGATTGATGCTTTCAACTGCTTTGTATGGGGAAGAGCGCAAAAATTGCAATTACCAATATTGAAATCACAATTTTTCTCAGCAGGAAATGTTGACAGTAATGATTTCACTACTTAAAAATGTACAGGCCATGACTTTTTTAATGTCTGGTGAAGTAAAATAGCTCGTGAATTTTAAAAACGTCAGTTATCACTTCGATACAAGCGCTATTTGGGAAACCGTCTCGTTTCAATATGTTATTAATGAGCAGAGCGCTGTTTAATTATATCTGTGACTGTCTGCGCCTGTCTGCGCTAACAGCTGGATAGTTAGCGTCGGTGTGTACCTGGATAAAATATAATACAGGTTGGTACATCAATAATTTGTAACAGCGCGTTGTCAGACTACATAATTTGCCCGTCGTCGATGCTAATCAACTCTCATTAGGCATATTGATGTTTCAGTTTCAGTGTTACAATTGTTCGTGTTTGCGAGGTGCAATCATATAATATAATATTTTGGCGGAACCGTCTATGAACAAAGACACAGGGGTCTGTTGAGCGACGTGCGATGGACTAAATACTCGCCTATTAACTCCGCTTAAATATGTGATCGTAGCGGCTTTGTGTTGCGTGTTAACTTTACATGCTCGCGTTAATTAGATTGACGTCCGTTAGTTAGATTGAATATAGAGCTAAATTTTAATCGAATCGTTTGCGGGTGCGGTAAAATTTGTACAAACAAATTAACGCGAGGTGCGATTGGAAAATCTGAACAAACATGCAATACAAACTGAATTTGAATTTTGACGTACATTTGTATGCGGATGTACTGTTGGTCCTCTCTCTCTATTGCTAAAAATGTTGCGCTAACCTTTATCTTTACCTAGGTACCTATTTTATTCAATTTTTATTTGTGAAACATGACATTTTCACAGTACTACTTAGGTAAGTAGTATTCTCGTAAGGTGACCGCTTAATCATATTATGGTCCAAGCAATAAGTAGGTAGGTATATATACCTTCCTACTGACATAACGGACTTTACTGATTTTACGGATCCTAACAAGAACATATGCCCCTAATATGAATGGGCCAGTACGTAGACCACGGTCAGCAGTAAAACATGTTTCAGTTTCATGCTGAAAAGCAATGCATCGAATTATTTCTTCATTTAGAATTATTAGATGATACCTACCTATGTCAAAAAGTAACAGTGTTAATCAACTTTTTTACAGACTGTACTTAAACCAGAGACAAGAAATCCAATTTCATCCTCACTTGAGTCTAAAAACACCAAGCAGTAATAAGGAGCAATATATTTAATTCCACATGACATTTATACGCACACTACAGCGAGCTTGAAAGGAAACTTTTTCTGTGAAGGTACGAAATTTTAAATCACAATAGACACACGTCCGTATGATACGGTCGCATTATGTAGATGCAACGAGCTCAATATTGAATACGAGACAACCGAAAGAGTGTTTCAAAATGAGAGGTGCCTGAAAACAAACGGTTCACAAAAGAAAAAAAACTGGTCCAAACTTTGCCTTTCTGCGACAAAACGAGCGAGTTGGGGAACAAAAACTATTAATGTAGAGGCTCTCACGGCCCGCTGAGTTGTCAGTGCGTTTCGTTTGATAATTTCCGTGTACAGCGAGCTTTAATCGAATGTACCCCCCACCCCCCGTCCCCTACCCGCGAGCGCAATAATATTGTTCATCTCGATTATCGCGGGAAACGGGAAGATTGCCCGATTGGGGAGCGACACTCCCCTGTAAACAAATCAAAGCAGGAAAATACGTATTTTTACGTTTGTGGTCAATATGTCAGATGATTATTTATTAACTACTATTAATGAAACCATTCAATTAGTTAAATAGATGTTATGATTTAAATTACCAACTCACACCTTTCTATTAAATACTTGAAGGTACTTATAGAAAAACTTGCAATATTGCTTGCTCATTATGTGATTATTTATTTACTACCTGCTATTATTGAAATGATTCAATTACTTAGATAGATATTATATATACTAAATTACCAACTCACACTTTTCTATTAAATACTTGAATGTACCTATAGGAAAACTTACAATATTGCTTGTTCATTATATGATTATATATTTACTACCTGCTACTATTGAAATGATTCAATTACTTAGATAGATATTATATATACTAAATTACCAACTCATACTTTTCTATTAAATACTTGAATGTACCTATAGGAAAACTTACAATATTGCTTGTTCATTATATGATTATATATTTACTACCTGCTACTATTGAAATGATTCAATTACTTAAATAGATATTATATATACTAAATTACCAACTCACACCTTTCTATTAAATACTTGAAGGTACTTATAGAAAAACTTGCAATATTTCTTGCTCATTATATGATTATTTATTTACTACCTGCTATTATTGAAATAATTCAATTAGTTAAATAGATATAATAGATACTAAATTACCAACTCACACCTTTCTATTAAATACTTGAAAGTACTTATAGAAAAACTTGCAATTTTGCTTACTCATTATATGATTATTTATTAATACTATTATTGGAACCAATCAATTAGTTAAATAGATACTAAATTACGAATTCACACTTTCTACTAAACACTTGAACACTTCGTCAGTTCAAGTTCATCCTTAGATGTTCTTCTCTCGCGATGTCGTCTGAAAAAGAAAACTTTACTGAAAACAATACTTTCTTGAAATTATAATAATTGACATTATAGTTGACAAGCTGATACTCAGACATGTGTTAGTATTTCTTTTATACCTATATATTATACTAAGTATTATTAGTCTTTTGGTTGCGCAAACGTAAAGTGTACCTAGTCGTCAGTCTTTGCAGTTTCCAGTTGGCAAAGGCCTCCTCCAACTTTCTTCATTCTGGTCTCTCTTTGGCCACTGTGTCCCATGTTATTCCAGCACCCTAATTGCGAAACACAGTTTGTTTCGGAAATAGATTCCCAATTTAAACAAACTCCTGTCGGTTCTGGCTTCCATATTTGGAATTGTGAAATAAAAAATTTTTCAATCGAGTAGAATTTTATAGAGATGTACTAACCAATTGCCCATAATCTGTTTCGTTGAAGCGTTTTGTTTCATCATATAGGAATTATTGGTTTCCGAATTATTGTGCTATAATTTAATTTTGTTTTAGTTGCAACTGATGGTCTATTAATGCTAATAAATAAAAATGTTCAATAATTGCCGAGAAATTAAAAACCCATTTTTAAAACACTTTCTACCAAAAGCTACCATATTTGAAATACATAACAAAACGTAATTTCATCTGACATTTGGATGTTGAAAGTTAACTTTTAAACTTATCTCTGGTCTTTGTCTTTCCGCCGCGGATAAACAGACGAACTTTAAATTTGAAATACAACTACTGTACTAGAAAACGAGTAAGTAATAATCAATTTCTTACTGTAAGATAAATATAAGTGGTCCCTGCCCTGCCTAGAATACAACATCAATACAAGCCCGACTCTAGAAGTGAGTATTTACTATGTTAGTTTAAAGTTCGTGATTTTCCATGCTCGTTGATCTATTTGTTTCAGAAATGCCAGCCACTAGAAGAGTGTCCGAGCGGCAGTGGGAGCTGCTTCTAAGTGTCATGGAAAACGATGTAATCTTTGCCAAGGGATCCATGGCGAATGAGGGTCCCTTGGCAAAGATTCAAACTTTAGAAAAATGGAGGGAGTTGGCAGCTAGCCTCAACAGCGAGGGCGCGGGCTGCACCAAAACGCAGACACAATGGCGAGAAGTAAGTGTATTGAACAATACATATTTGTGAGTGTGTATGAAAAGGTGCATGTATGCACGAAAACATCATCAAGCTATAAATTTCCAGTATAAAAACCCATCATTGCACGAAAAGTGGTCAGTGGGTCGTGTTAGGGGCGGAGTTCGAAAAGTCTATACAAGGCGAGGTCCACATAAACTGGAAATTTATAGCTCAATATGTTATTGTGTGAACACTCGGACCATAAAAAAACCTAGCCAGCACTGCAAGCAATACAGTGAAGGATGTGCAAAACTACACCACGCTCTATGTATATGCGCTCACACACACATTTACACCAAACTACAATTAACCTACACCTAATTATGTGCACACATGTTTACAAAACCCGAAACGTGAGGCTTCACATTACTTGACAGCGCTATGCCTTGGTTTTTGTCTTTTTTTTTATTTAGTCTGATTGTGAACATTATATTAACATGGCAACAAGTACCTACCTATGAGTGTTGTATTAGAGTGGTATGCTTGCCCCTAGCGCATGTGGTATTTGACTGATCAAAGTGGCATACCACCCATACCAGTTAATACTAATGGGTACTGCTAATATGCTAAAGATAAACTATAATAATTTATAGAATAATTTTCTATAAAAACTATTATAATCATTTAATAGTAGGCTATTTATGATATTGCGTGTAACAAGATCATTTAACTTTGCTAGTATTGGAACCAGCAAAAATACAGCAGCAGAAAGAAAGCTGGTGAATTTCGGCAGCAGGCAACAGCAACGGGTGGGGGCCCTCTGCCCCGTAAATGCATACTGACGCCGAGGGAAGAGCGCATTCTCGCATTGTTAGGGCGTGTGAGCGTGTTCGGAGAAGCCCAACTCCGTCTCCCTTTCCCTGTTAGAAAAAACCTAATTTTTATTATAATAAATAATTATTGTAAAGAAGTAGTGCATGAAGTAGTTAGTTTAAGTACTGGCTTTTTTAGTGTTTCTGTCTATGTGTAATATTAGTCTGTAAAATGATCAACTTAAATTAAACTTCTGGTAATTTCATTTTTGTAACATGAGAGAGAGTATTTTATTATTTTTAATGAGAAGGTCTTCTGTAGATTTATATTGGTTAATAATGACAGTTTCTGTAAAGTGAGTAGTAGTAGATAGTAGAGCTCCAGACACTTAAATGTTGTAACAAGCAGAATAGTTAGGAATTCAAAAAGGTAAAGTGGATGATTGATTTGTTTTTAATGTTGCAGGGGGATAATGAGACTCCTTGGCCGGTACGCTCCACAGCGCCGGCGGTGGCGCCGGTGGCGGCGCCGGCACCTCTCTTGTTAGAGGTGTATGAGTCGGAGTCGCCATCGCTGCTGCCGCCGTTGCCGCCCTCCCCAGTCCCGCAGCAATTGTCAGTACAGTCGCCATCGGCGCTAACACTGGGTGTCATAATCGTACCTTTTTTGTGTTAGGAATACCTCTATTTCTTTGGCCGTTTAATAGTTTCTTGGGTAGATAGGTATTTAGGTACCCAGTGGAATCTAAGAAACAATTATTTAGTTAGTAATTAATATTTATAGCCTGGTTTTAACATCGAAAAAAAATGTAGTTCAGCTAATCCCTTGCCTGAAAACAAATCCCATACCCAACGGAAATCCAATTTCAACCTAACCTAAACCTTATTTTAAATCCACAGTCATGCAATGAAACAATTAAATCCAGGCAGGTCGACATCGAAATTAAGCCCTGAGGGCGTTCCGCATCCGTCGTAATAAAACACATGCAAAGTTTTTCTTTGCGCAGCGCCGAGTAGCCGCAGCCAACGGAAACGAAGCAACAGGCTTGATTAAAACACGTGTTTACAGAACGCACACGAGCCCGAACAAACGCAATAATACGAGGGAGCTACCGTCCCTCGTCGTATCTAGCATCTACCTAGCTATACTGTTTAGTTTAGACATTTGGTATGCACTGGGCACTTCATGGCCTTCAGGTGGGAAGGGAAATGGCGTGAAAGTTATATAGAATTCGACTTAGGGTTAAAAGTGGTTGGAAGCAGCTGGACAATTATTGAACGACGAAGCAATGCTGCAGCAAACGCTTCGTGCCTCAGTTTTAGTTGTCATGCATAATCTTCTACCTGGACCAAAACCTGGAAATTGGCCTAGAGTCGTAATTAAGTCACCAATACGGGCGGATAGCCTACCTACTTACCGATTTCAGTCTGCTAACCGCTGACGCGAGCGCGAACGCCGATTGGAAAAAAACCAATAAAAGGATTAAAAACTATGAACAATGTGACTCAGATATAGATAGTAATATATTACCTACATTACCTACTGTAAGCATTAGCCTATCTTATCTAATTCTAAGCATAACCACCTGGATATACTTAGAATTAGATAAGATAGGCTAATGCTTGAACTACTTTACAAGGATAAATAAATGTCTTGATTGCAATTAGACGTAATAGCAGCCAAGTAGGTACCTGCATTCCAGATACCACGCAATTTAGCTCCTTTATTAAACTCTAATACACAGTCCAATTCAATAAAACAAGCTATACCGATTTGCTACGAAACACCGACCATAAATATCTGGGTGAAATAAGAGGAACGGCGTCACCCACCATACGATGCAATATTCCTAGTTCACAGACTTGGAGTAACATATAACTCAGCGCATTTTTACGTCTGTAAATTATAGTTTTACGATCGAAAATCATTTTTATGTTTTTGGAGGAATTTAATATCACGCCAGCTATGCTCGGCACATTCGCTCTTTTATTGAGCTGTAATTTTATTGTTTTCTCAATTTTTATTAACTATCAACCACCTACTTAGGTCTCTGTTATAGGATATCAATAATATTTTTCTTCCGTGAATGGGTATTAAAACACTATGAACATTTTATTACAATAGGTTCATACCTAACTATTATAAAGTAAAGCTAGAAAACTAATTGCTTTAGAGATATAAAACTTATAAAGAAAATTGTTTCAAACCAGAAAATTACCTATTTATAAACGTTGAATGCACACTCGCATCGTTTATAAAATTCTTCAAAGGAGTTAGTTCTTAAAGCTCGGCTAATTCGCTCTACTTGTATGAAAACAAACCACGCCTGACTGAAAACTAGAAGTTTCATAACTCTTCCTATTATTTAATTAATTTGAAACATAAATATTTCCATATTAAATAATGTTAACAGGTACCGATTAGTGAGGCGATTATTAATTTAAGATTTGAGGCGAAATACTTACGCGCATCCTCAAATACTTCGGATACGTCTCGAGGCGTGAGGGTGACTCTACCAGGGTGTAATTTTAATCATCCTATTAAGGGGTCATTGTACTCATCATTATGAACAACTTTTACTAGGGACCAAACCTGAAATCGCGGAAAAAAAACAGCTGTTCAGTACATTTTGACGAGTTATGCGTACATAAATGTAGGGAACAACTGATTTTTTTTCGCGATATCAGGTTTGGTCCCATGGTAAAAGTTGTTCATAATGATGAGTTCAATGACCCCTTAAGAGGATAAAGATAAGGCGCCTTGTCGTGCAGGATAGAGTAGAGGGCACTAGACCACGCGGAGATCATTTCACCCCTCACCATGAGATGGACTGACCAAATTAAATCTAGTGGGGCGATCCCTTATACGCACGGCTACAGATCAAGCTATACATTTCCAGTAGGTATAAGCTGATCTCGTATTGGATAGGATTTCCTTACAATGAGAGGTCAGTGTAAACTGGAAATGTATAGCTTGATGTGTAGCCGTGTGTACGAGTGCAATAAAAACACCAAAAATATTTACCTAGATGGCGAGAAACCGTGAGGCGAATCACATCGGCCCCTGGACAAGACCAGGGGCCGATGTGATTCGCCTCAACTATATGAAGACCACGACCGCTCTGACAAGAGTTCTACAAAGAAGAAGAAGCTAATAGTGTAGTTTACTAATAGTGTGCTAAGATAACTCTCATAAGTAGAGTTATCAAAGCACACTCTAAAAAGCGTCAGCGTCACATAGTTCAATAGTTTCATAGACTGAGTAGAACACCGTTAAATACCAAGACAAGAAATACTGTAAAAGAACGAAAGTCTAACAGCCACACTCAGAAAGGTTCATTAAATTAGTCCTAATGAGTACTTAGCACTACTAATTAGCATTAAATCCATTAATCAACGGTAGATCCCAGAGACATAATTTAAGGGTTCATTAGCTGATGACAGTTCTAAGTGTAAGTAGGGCGAAGCATCTTAGAATCATCATATCGATTGCGTATCGATAAAGCCTTGGTGCAGCCACATTTAAAAAGTGTTGATATTAAATAACATTAAAGTTTGAAACACGTACACGTTGAATACTATTATTCATAGTAATATAAATGTCAATCAGTTGTTTTACTTTAAGTTTTTACTAAATTGCAAAGAGAAACAGCTATTTTCAATAAAATAAACGATTACGATCTTTTTTCTATGGCATCACTGCTAACTGTCAACTATCAATGTCAAATCATTTAAGTAGATGTTTTATTTACGTATTTTGTTTGTGTTTCATTCACCGGGCGAGAAAGTTTTGTTTTGTGAATTTTTTAACCGACTTCAAAAAAAGGAGGAGGTTCTCAATTCGGATGTTTATATTTTTTTTTTATGTATGTTCGGGTATAACTTCGTCATATATTATAAGATGTATCTATTCATACACGAAATCTCTTAAGGGGTCATTGTACTCATCATTATGAACAACTTTTATTATGGGAGCAACCCTGAAATCGCGAAAATAAAATCAGCTGTTCAGTAGGTAGGTACATTTATCTATATCAAAGGACAATGCAACTCTTCCATAGAAGCTTGGTCCAAATTTATGAAACATGTTGCCCAAAGTTGAAACCAATGGTAATTGATAGATCGTATCGTCAATAGTAATTTTTACTATGGCACCAAAAAAATATATCGCGGTAAAAAAAAGATACGACCATAACAAAAAAATAAAATACTGATTATAAAATCGGTTAAACTTGTTTTTGATTATGCGACAACGATTCAAAATAAACGTATAACTAATGCCTGGTTATTTTATGATGTACGGTTAATAGTTACATTAAAAAATAAATTATTAAAAAGTATTTTTCGTTTAGTGAAAAAAAATAAAAAATAATATAAAATCCTTTTTAAACACGTTATATTCCTATGAAAATAATACTAACCTACAATCGGTTAAAAATAATTTGAATTGTCTAAGACTCATTTTAAAATAAATAACTACTTGCATGTTTTAAAAATCTCTTTTGCCGAGTTATTCCAGTGATGCTAAGTGGGAACAATAGGTCGAGCTCAGGTAGTAAAATATATTTTGTCCTTGTCTCTCCTACTCAAAATACATGCTTTGAGTTATCGGCTAGAGACACTCTTTGCAGTCGTCCATCGTTTGTCGTTCGGAACGTTACTGTGCTATTTTTCTTTCGTGTGTTTACTTTACGACGTTTTTGCTATTCTCTTGGACTATCGATCGATTTCTAATACGTTGACTCTTGCTGTGTTTACTGGACTTCGATGAATGCATCATGAATCAATTACAAATCCCTACTGTGTGTATACTGTGCAATATTTCTGTGTTACGCATTCGAAGATACACTTTGAATGTGAATTTTCGTAGCTTACATGCTCAAACAGTCGAAAATATCCAAGCAGCATACCCACTTGAGGTGAGTTCAACTATTACAAATGTTACAAGCATCATGGACGCAACCATAGATGTATTTAAATGATGCATGTGTTTGTTAGTTTATTACAGTACGTTAATTAACGAAAGGCGTTCCCGTTAACCAGCAATAGTATAACGTAGTCGTAGTATACGATAGGTACTATTTTGATTTTAAACAGGACGTTTCGAATTTATTATCATTTAATTATTTTTTGAATTCAGATTTTTTTATACTTAACTTGGTACCTACTCATTTTTCTATGCTGATTTTAATCTATTAATGATATAGATTAACGAGTTTTAAGGAACGCCCTCTGTTATTTAACATACTATATCCTATAGATGTACCTACTCTTAAGCTTACGTTCTTGCGGTTAAGGGCCTTCCACCCGGCCCTTTAATCGTTTGACTGATTTAGTACGCGTAAGGCGATACTAATGGTCGTAGGATATAGAATGTAAATACCTCAGCTTTGTATCAGAGAAAAAGGAGCAGTAGTGGCCCAGTGGTGTAGGTCATAGGTTCAAACCCAGACAGGTGCTTTACTTTGTGTAAATTATTTCATCACCACTGTTCTCAGAACGGTGAAGGAAAACATCGTGAGGAAACCGGCATGTCCTAGAACCAAAAATTCGAAGATATGTGATACATCCACCAATACACAATGGGCCCGCGTGGTACATTACGGCCTACTCTCTCTCACCGCGAAGAGACCTGTGTCCCAGCAGTGGGAACATCATAGGCTGAATATTATTATGCTTGTATCAGAGAATTATTTTTAAAATCCATCGGGCACTTCACACTTCAGAAGTAGGTATACTACTTACTTCAAAAAAATCATGTAACGCTTGCAGGCTACTCGATTTCATATTATATCTTTCTGTAATACTCCGAATACTTGTATCATTACAGAACTTGTATTTTTCAGATCATGTTCAATAATCAAGAACATGTTTGCTATCGTTGTTGGACACGAGCAAGGCGTGGAAGTTTAGCGTCACACAACTCCAGAGTAGGAGGTGGTCAACAAGCACTTGATGAAGCACAAGTGGTAGATCAACTACAGCTGGGGGGACAAGATCAACACGAAGAACCTCACACACATATATTACCCGCCAATGAGCAGGAACAACGTCCGGTACAAGATGTACCCGAGGAGCAGCAAGCTCATGTGAATGATGAAGCTCATTTTAATCTAACTGGCTACTCAAGAGGGCCAAATTGAGGAAACTCTTGTATTTTCCACACTTGCGAAAATACTACTCGCCAGCGTATTGCGGAGACTATCAAAGTTAAAATGTTGATGGAATATAATTATTATATACCCCCCAGTGCACGTGTTTGCAGTGAACATTCACATACTGATTCTTGGCAAACATTATTCCAAATCGCCATTTTGAATTTAAGCCAGATTATATGTTAGATATAATTCAGTTATTGAAAGGGTATAATAAACGCTTACTAGATTTTGAAAAAATAGAGGATTTCGACGAAGCAGAACTCCATTATTGGACAGGACGTTCGCGTGACGATTTTCTAAGAATATTGGAAGAAACACCATCTCTGTTTCATAAAACTCGGAAACCAAGAACAGTTTTAGGTATTTACTTAGCCAAAATAAGAACAGGAGAAATACAGAAACCTTTTGAAACCTTTCATGATAGTCACATGTGATGGATATATTGTGGATGTTGTAGGGCCTTACTCGGCTACAAAAAATGACGCAACGATATTAAGAGAGAACCTTCAAAGAGAGAATAGTGTAATACCGTGGTATTTAAAAAGTGGGGATGTTTTCATTTTAGACAGGGGATTTAGGGACGTAGTGAGCGAGCTAGAATCTTATGAATATGAGGCTGTAATGCCAATATCAAACAACGGATATCAACATATCAACATATCAACGGACCAGCTATCAACTGAGCAAGCTAATAAATCAAGGTTGTGCACTATTTGCCGCTGGCCCGTTGAAGTAGTAAACGGCCGTTTTAAAAGAGATTACAGAATATTTAGGCAAAGCTATTTTAATAAATCAATGACACACATGTTTGACGATTTTAAGATTGCCGCGGCAGTCGTAAATGCTTTTTATATTCCTTTAATAGACAATACACATGCCGCGGAATTCTTGACTATTATAATAATAATTTAGCTAACTATGTGCAGGTTAAGAATTTAAATAGACAAAAGATAGTTTTCCAAGATATTTCAGGAGCTTTGCCTAATATTTTGCAATTCCCCATATTAACATATGACGAAATGGTTTTATTTTCAGTTGGGACGTATCAGTTAAAACTGGCTGCTAGTTACTACAGTGAGCAAGTACGCGGTGGCGACTATATAATTGAAATATATATTGACACTCCAATGTTGTATTAATAAGAGTTAGAATCAAAAGTCGCCACAGCCGTGCGAAAAAATATTTTTGCTATGTAGGTATTAGTAAATGGTGCCTTACAGGGTATAGACAGCATAAACAATTATTGTTGCAGTTGTTTAACTGGTAGAAGAACAATTGGTGTTTGTGCCCATGTTATGACTATCGTATGGTACTTTGCATGGGCCAGACACCAAGATGTGATTCATCGTCCCGCACTTTTTCTGGATAGGGTAATTATCGATAGTGATTAATAAGTTTAAGTTACTATAAATAATAATTGTATATATGAATGAAAATAAATGGAAAGATTTTCACATTTCATTTTTATTAAAAAATACCTCATTTATATTTTTTTAATGCCTTCTACAGCAGCGGGCATTAATTATTTAAATGTTAATTTTTAATCAATTCAGACGAGTAACCAGCCCTATAAAGAGTGACTCTGACTGGTAATTAGTGACCGATACTTTTACTATGCTGTTCCCTACATTTATGTTCGCATAACTCATCAAAATGTAGGGAGCAGCTGATTCATTTTAAAACATAATCGTACTCATGATAACAAACCACTTTCCCAAAGACTGAAAAATCAGCTGTTCAGTACATTTATCTACATCAAACTCGTTAAAATGTACTGAACAGCTGATTTTTTTTTCGCGATTTCAGGTTTGGTCCCACAGTAAAAGTTGTTCAAAATGATGAGTACAATGACCCCTTTTCAGGTTTAGTATATACAAAAACTAATGTTGTATATTTAGTAAATATATTATTTTTCTTCTAATGATCGTATCTTTTTTTTGCCGCGATAGATTTTTTGACTGCAATAGTAAAAGTTACTATTGGCAATAAGATCTATCAATTGCCATTGGTTTCGACTTTGGGCAACATCTTTAAAATTTTGGACCAATAAGTTGCATTGTCCTTTGTCAAAATGTAGGGAGAGAAGAGAGAAGTTGGTGGCAAAAAACATAAATACAGATCCGAAGACAACGACTTCGGAAATTAAAGTTATTTTTCACTTTGTAGTGTTTTTTTTTGGAAATCGGTTGTTTTTTTTTTTTGGAAAAGTTTTTATTTCATCTGTACCACGTCGGTCCTACTTCTCTATATCTTCTGGCATAATCCACAAACTCAATAAAGTCTGCCAAATCAGACATCATTGCTTTTAAACGTGTAGGTAATGAAGCTAATTGGTTTGTGAGGTACTGCAAGCCAATTCACTGGTAAAAATAAAAGTAGAACCCCAAACGAAAATTTAAAAATCAATCTTTAAAACGTTAAGCTGCGTTTTGCTGTACTTAACTTTAATTGTCATTAAGGGACGCTAATGAACCGTTAACTGACTCTGAGAGTGAACTTTTTTTAACTTTTACTAAGGAGCGCTTTAAGTAACCATTAGACGTCTCTGAGTGTGGCTGTTAGTAGGCAAATATTTACAGAATATTTAGCCTATTACACCTATCGGTTCCTTAACCCAAACAAAAATAACCTTAAAGAATGCGATCGATGCGAAGATTGATGAAGTCAAGTTTAGTCAAGTTCTAGAATCTAGTGGGTTCAAGTAGCTACCTACCTAAGCCACCTATATAAGTTGAAGTGCCACTACATTATTTATTTACTAGCTGCGCCCCACGGTTTCACGGGCGTAGACCGGGAAAAAAGTAGCCTATATGTTAATCCAGGGTATAAGTTATCTACATACCAAATTTCATCCAAATCGGTCCAGCCGTTTGAGCGTGAAGAAGCAACAAACATACAAACACACACAAACTTTTGCCTTTATAATATTAGTGTGATTTGTATTAGGTAGATAAAGAGTGTAATGAATCGCAAGAAAAACTTCTACAAAGTTGTTGCCTAGAATGCATAGAATCACATCACACTAATAATAGGTCTTTACCTATGAAATTGCCGTTTTGTATGAAAAAATTTAAACGAATTTTTTTCATGCATTTTTTATTTGTATTAATCGAAGTAATCACCCATGCAATCAATGCATCTTTGCCAACGCAGTGGCAGTTTATTGATGCCCTTCTTAAAGAAATCAGCTGGACGGGAGGCAACAAATTCTTCAAAGGCATTTTGTACTGCCTCTCGGGTATTGAATTTTTTTCCCGCCAAGAAGTTATCCAAATTCTGGAAAAAGTAGTAGTCTGTAGGCGCAAGGTCTGGTGAGTAGGGCGGATGACGGAGAGCTTCCAACCCCAGTTCTTGCAACTTGGAGACCGTCTGCTGTGCAGTATGAGGTCGCGCGTTGTCGTGCAGGAGCAGCGGAGACGAGCGATTGACCAATGCTGGTTGGAGATGTGCCAGCTTCTCCATCATTGTGTTCAGTTCTTCACAGTACACATCTGAAGTAATGCTCACCCCGTTTGGTAAGAAGCTGTGATGAATCACACCGGCGCTAGACCACCAAACAGTGACCATCACTTTTCTAGGGGTAAGTTTTCGTTTAGGGCATTGTTTAGGTGCTGAACCAGGATCCAACCAACTTGCTGAGGGCTTGCGGTTATCAAACAGAATCCATTTTTCATCGCAGGTAACAATGCGGTTCAAAATTCCTTCATTTGTGTGTCTGTTGAGCAGTGCAAGGCACGTCTCGACGCGTACTTCGCGCTGGCGATCATTGAGTTCGTGGGGCACCCATTTGTCAAGCTTTTTTACCTTGCCAATTTGACGCAAATGGACCAATATTGTTTTGACGCTAACTTCGAAAGCTACTGCTAATTCAGCCGTAGATTGTGTATCATCAGCTTCCACAATCGCCTTTAATTCGTCATTGTCGACCAGTCTTCGAACGACCGCGAGGTTCATTTTTCAGATCGAAATTTCCAGAACGGAAGCGAGCAAACCAATAACAAGTGGTGTGTTGGTTTGTAGTGTTAGCTCCGTAAACGTCGTTGATGTTGCGTGCCGCTTGTGCCGCGTTGCTGCCACGACGGTACTCATATTCCATAATTACTCGAATTTTTAACGTATCCATGATGACGAAAAAGATTGAAATGCGATGAAAATGTAACACTAATCAATAAACAAATGACTACTTTTGGAAAAAAAATCCATGTTTTTAAAATAAAATTAATTTGAAATTAGAATTCTTAGCCAAACAAAAATTATTTTGATTTGAAATGGCCAGTACCGCAGAACGGCAATTTCATAGGTAAAGACCTAATATTATAAAGGTGAAAGTTTGTGAGTGTGTGTGTGCGTGTGTGTGTATGTTTGTTACTTCTTCACGCTCAAACGGCTGGACCGATTTGGATGAAATTTGGTATGTAAATAGGTAGCTTATACCCTGGATTAACACATACGCTACTTTTTAATCCGAAAAAATGTAGTGCTCCCGTGGGATGAGCAAGGAATTCAAATATATTTGCTACTCTTTCAAATTCAAATGGCTCTACCGATTTTGATGAAATTTGGTGTGGAAGTAGCTGACACTCTGGATTAACACATAAGCCACTTAATATCCCGAAAAAATGTAGTGTTCCCGTGGGATGACCAAGGAATTAAAATTTACTTGCTACTCTTTCAAACTCAAACGGCTAGACAGATTCCGATGAATTTGGTGTGGAAGTAGTTTACACCCTGGATTAACTCATAAGCCACTATAAATCCCGAAAAAATTTAGTGTTCCCGTGGGATGAGCAAGGAATTCAAATATATTTGCTGCTCTTTCAAACTCAAACGATTCGATCAATTTTGATGAAATTCGGTGTGGGAGTAGCTGACACTCTGGATTAATACATAGGCCACTTTATATCCCGAAAAATTTAGCATTCCCGTGGGATGAGTAAGGAATTCAAATATATTTGTTACTCTTTCAAACTCAAACGGCTCGACCGATTTTGATGAAATTTGGTGTGGAAGTAACAGACGCCCTGTATACAAATAGCACTCATAGGCTACTTTACATCCTGAAAAAATGTAGTGCTCCCGTAGGATGAGCAATTTTTTTGTGAATACTTTTCTCACCGATTAAATAATACACGTTTTAGTGTTTCTCATAAACCGCGGGTAACACCGCGGGGCGCAGCTAGTTGTTATTAAACCTTAAACGGCAATATGCCTCCTGCGCGTCTTTTTTTATGAAACATTACACAAAAAACCTTACACATAAACATTTGTTTTCATACACGAGCTGTCTCCTGCGTATTCAAATATTTTTAAGTACCTACTTAGTTATACATTTTGTTTAGATGTCTGTCGTAATGAGTTCCGACGAGGAAGACGTGCTATCAGTTTGACAACAGATGTGCGCGGTGCGCGCGGCTGTTGAAAATGAAACACAAACCCCTCTTCCCCCGCCCAAAACAAAAACGCACAAACATTACCTACATAAAAACATTTGTGTACGTAAACACGTTACGTACACAAATGATTTTATGTAGGTAATGTTTCGAAAAAACGCGCAGGAGACACGGCTAGATGCCCCGAAATACTGGTTTTATAGGTGTCCAATAATCATGCCTTTGGTGGGAATTTAAAAGTAAATCGGTAACTTGGCAACCGGCAACAGTCACTGTTTGTAGCTTGGCAACAATAACAAAGTGTTTGTTATGTCAAGTCTTGTACAAAGGTTTTAAAAAGATTAAAAGTCTTAATTATCCATATTTATTTATTTTATTTTGTGACTCGAGAAAAGTGATTTCTTCACCATGAAGAAATTAGATGTGCACAAATTGTTAGGAATCTCGAGGAATCCTCAAAATTGGACGACTGGAGTTGTGGCGTGCCAGTGTGAATTAGGTCGAGAGAAACTGCTGACTGCCCCACCTTACAAAACCACACGATCTACTGACGAGAGCATGTCCCGGTACCCCACAGCACCATGCGCCAGAGACGCAGAGCAGCTGATATGCCCCATCAGCCACATACTAGTCACATTTAAATCGCCCCTCAACCCCAACAATGTGTTCACGAAAGTCTTCCCAGCGTCAACGCCCGTTAAGTTCATTAAACGCAAATTAGCAAAATTACTCGGTGTGCCAAATAGTAACCTTTTGCTGACTAAAAATAGAAACGTATTGAAAGAGGCAACTCTGTTATCTGAGCTCAAGGCTGATCCACTTGGCTCCCTCACTATCGATGTTTTCACGAGGGATTCACAGGAATTTTCTCTATCATCGATACCAAAGGAATCATATATGCATGAACTGTTGCATGCGGTTCTTCCAAAAAAGAAAGACATGCCTTTTATAGCAATCAAGTTCAGGGTCCCAAATCAGAATGCTACATTTACTCGCTCATATCACTGCATAATGAAAGTTCACGAGATAAAGAAAAACTTAGGTGAACTTTTTCAAACGGACCCTGACAATCTGGTATTTTTAAGAGGAGAATATACATTGAAGGATCGCATGGCACTTATGGATCTTGATTACGACAAATACGGAATAGCAGAGGTTGAATTACTAACGAAAAATAAAGCTACGTTAGATTTAGAAAAATTATACATTGAATTGCCAGCTAATGATGTTTTAAGTGTAACAGTACCGTTTGGTAGGACACTCAAACAGATTAATGTAGAAATATTCTCTAAACCAATAAAAAAGCCGTATTTAGGAGGGTACAGGAATGTCCACACAGGTATCTTGAGCAATACGTTTTTCGTAGATATGACTTTGTTTAAAACTAATTCTTCACAAGAGAGGATATATATTTTTATTTTCTTAGGTGCCGTCTACCACCATGCGTACACTCAAACACCACAGAAACCGGAGAAACTACCGCCTGAATCGAAGAACTGTAGAGACACACAGACGGGAGACGAAAGAGAAAAAATATATGTACGTATTACGTCCGTTCTCTGTCTGATTTTATTATTATAGGTACCTTACAGCTGTTGCCTGCGAATTTCTCTACGATCCAGGATAACCCCCCCCCCCCCCCCCCCCAATGCCAAGCCAGGCCAGGCCTATGTCTTTATCCAGGTCCCAGGCTACCTATCCGTCAAACTTCATCCAAACCCGTTCAGCCGTTTTATCGTGAAAGCTCAGGTAACAACAAACAAATTCAGTTTCGCATTTATATTATTAGTTAGGATTTGTGCACAACAAAAGAGAGCGAGAGAGCTCATGACTAAATACAGCCGCACGGGTCAATCTTCAAGGTTAAGCAACGCTTTCCGAGGTCGGTCCGTGGATGTATGACCATCCATAACATACAGAAACCCCTCCGTGCCTCGAAAAAGCACGTTAAGCAGTTGGTCCCGGCTGTCATTCGTAGATCTTTGACAGTCTGACAAAACAAAACAAGTTACCTAAACGTTGAGGCCCGCACGTTGGTGATGCACAGTTTTTGCAGCAACTTGCAAAGTAAATGCTTTTTCGAGTAAGTACCTACATTACCTAATATAAGCACAAAAAAATTACAAACATTAGAAATTATTTTAAAAATTACAAAATAAGATCTTATTCTGTGTCAAACTTTTCCATTTTCAATTTCAGGACACGAACTACAGTCGTGCAACGCAAATGAATAGTATGCACGCATACATTCCGAACGTGACTGATAGGATAGTGGTGCCGAAACCCTACGAGACTTATGAAGAAATGGTCATACGACTCAACCATGACCATTACGCGTCCATCATACAACGCGCCTTCAGACATTATCAGTTTCGGCAAATGATACACAGATGGTTAAAGGAATGCATGTATGTACCTAAGTAATAAATAATTTAGTTACATTCAGCATTCAGATTGATTTGAGGGAGACAATCAGGCTGACGTGACCGCTCAAATTGGATACAAGTTATAGATGGATACCGGTGCCTAAGACAACACTGTGTACAGGGTAGCAGGGACATCATGATTCTGGAAAATATCAAGGCGGGGAGGGGGGGGGGGGGGGGGGCTTGAAATTTTTCGTTGGATATAAAAAAAAAAGTTTCCTACAAAAGTCTATACCTACTGAATCCATGGTACAGTTCGATTCAAACTTAATGGCGGCTCGGAAGTTAGCTGCGAGTGCAGGTATAGTGCGATTCAAATTTAATGGAGCTAAACAAACAAAAACAAAACAAACAAAAAAAAAAACAAATCTTAAATCAGTCAATCTGCCTAGCCTTTTCCTAGCCTAGCTTTTCCTAGCCTAAACAAATGTTAAATCATAAATAATAAAAAGAAACTTAATCGAGCCAAACCATTGTCGACTTGACTGTACCTGCACAGTCAGCACTGGCAGGTAACTTGCGAGCCGCTATCGAACACAGGTTACGCGTCGATGTCCCTGCCAACTCGCAAAGGCATTTTATACAGAGTGGCAGCCTTATCTCTATGCAGTCTGTTATGGCAGCCCTGTATAAAATGTGCCTTTGCGAGTTAATAGTTGCATCGCCATCTGTTGGTAGAAATAGGTACCTACCTAATTTGATGTTGCATAACTAAATTATTATAATGTTTGTACCTACCTATAAAAAATAGGTAGATATCTATCTAATTTATGGTCTATGTTATAAGTACCTTTAACTATAAATTGCAGCTGACGAACCCGTTACAATGAGTTTTCTACCTAAAACCTACTTCAAATAAACTAATAATAGGTCTTTGCCTATGAAATTGCCGTTTTGTATGAAAAAATTTAAACGAATTTTTTTCATGCATTTTTTATTTGTATTAATCGAAGTAATCACCCATGCAATCAATGCATCTTTGCCAACGCAGTGGCAGTTTATTGATGCCCTTCTTAAAGAAATCAGCTGGACGGGAGGCAACAAATTCTTCAAAGGTATTTTGTACTGCCTCTCGGGTATTGAATTTTTTTCCCGCCAAGAAGTTATCCAAATTCTGGAAAAAGTAGTAGTCTGTAGGCGCAAGGTCTGGTGAGTAGGGCGGATGACGGAGAGCTTCCAACCCCAGTTCTTGCAACTTGGAGACCGTCTGCTGTGCAGTATGAGGTCGCGCGTTGTCGTGCAGGAGCAGCGGAGACGAGCGATTGACCAATGCTGGTTGGAGATGTGCCAGCTTCTCCATCATTGTGTTCAGTTCTTCACAGTACACATCTGAAGTAATGCTCACCCTGTTTGGTAAGAAGCTGTGATGAATCACACCGGCGCTAGACCACCAAACAGTGACCATCACTTTTCTAGGGGTAAGTTTTCGTTTAGGGCATTGTTTAGGTGCTGAACCAGGATCCAACCAACTTGCTGAGCGCTTGAGGTTATCAAACAGAATCCATTTTTCATCGCAGGTAACAATGCGGTTCAAAATTCCTTCATTTGTGTGTCTGTTGAGCAGTGCAAGGCACGTCTCGACGCGTGCTTCGCGCTGGCGATCATTGAGTTCGTGGGGCACCCATTTGTCAAGCTTTTTTACCTTGCCAATTTGACGCAAATGGACCAATATTGTTTTGACGCTAACGTCGAAAGCTGCTGCTAATTCAGCCGTAGATTGTGTATCATCAGCTTCCACAATCGCCTTTAATTCGTCATTGTCGACCAAAGTCTTCGGACGACCGCGACGTTCATTTTTCAGGTCGAAATTTCCAGGACGGAAGCGAGCAAACCAATAACAAATGGTGCGTTGGTTTGTAGTGTTAGCTCCGTAAACGTCGTTTATGTTGCGTGCCGCTTGTGCCGCGTTGCTGCCACGACGGTACTCAAATTCCATAATTACTCGAATTTTTAACGTATCCATGATGACGAAAAAGATTGAAATGCGATGAAAATGTAACACGAATCAAAAAACAAATGACTACTTTTGGAAAAAAAATCCAAGTTTTTAAAATAAAATAAATTTGAAATTAGAATTCTTAGCCAAACAAAAAATATTTTGTTTTGAAATGGCCAGTACTGCAGAACGGCAATTTCATAGGTAAAGACCTAATATCAACCTTTCTCTCCACCTATGTAGGTAAATATTATGATTAATTTTACAATGTGGGTTTTCCAATTATTATTTATTTTATTTTTTTTTGTAAAGGCAAAGAATAGCAAGAATGAAAGAGGAAGACAGACTGGAGCGAGAAGCAATGGAGAGACGTTTACGACGGGATTTAATTACTAAAACATTTCCGAAATCGCGTGAAGATTTTGATCAACTATATGCAATGGTAAGTTAACCTGTTAAGACCAAAACGATTTGTAGTCATTAGGGAAAATAAAAATAACATTTAGGTATCTACTATAAACCTACATAGTTACGTTGGTAAAAAATAACAAGTATTTTAGTGTTCAGAAAGTCCTTAGTACCCAGTCGTTATCTATAGGTATTATGTTATAAACAAACTAATCTCTTTTCTAGGTTGATCGTTGGAAACATGCTGAAATAGCCAGAATATCACAGTTACATGCAAAAGGTCCAAAAATAGCTGAATTTTCATTACTTCTTGATAAAGAAGTGGAATTACTGAGATGTATCGAAGATTATAGAGTCAAGGTGAAAGAAGATTGCAAGAAGATCAAGCAAAAACTATTCTTAGAAGAAATTTCGAAACCTGTCGCTTGGTACGGCCGCAGTGGTAAATTAATCACGATGGAAACAGTCGAAATCCAAAAAGCCAGGAAACTAAAAGAACTTTATAATTCTTTTAACCGTAGTGATCTAGATACTAAAGAGCGCCTTGAACTCTTGGTCGACATGAAGTTTGCACTTCAGGAATTTCGCCATCCTCTAGCTGAAGAAGTAATAACTCTATTGGATCAAGAATGTGATCTGCTTGTAAGAAGGTATAACACTCATCACCTCGAATTCCTGAGACGTCGAACAGCTGGCGCCGTCTTCCGGCTAATACAAACGTCTGAACTGAATTCTGGTGTAACCAAGCTTAAGGACTGTAGAGATTTCAAGAAAATGGAGCACGGTAACCTTCACTTCTGCGAATTGTGCCACCAGGTAAAACCGTACACAGACTTCCCCTTGGACACGCGGATGTCTGGTTGTTTCAACTGTAAGTCATGCTCGTGGAAGGACGTCAATGAACGTAATTGGATCGATATGACGCCTTTTAAATTTATATTAAGAGCTGTACAACGCGACGAGCGACGCCGTAAGTGTTGGGGATCTTTAGCTTTCGTTCTTCAAGAGAAAGATGTTTTCTTTATAGTCGAGAAGCTTTGGCATTCGCATTCCGCAATCAGCGAATGCGATGACATCACTGAATTGAGGCTTTGTAGATGGCACGTACACGAGGACTGGTCACCGTGGAACTGCTTCCTAGTGACTGTGCAGGAAATGAAGGCTCATTTAAAACTTGATGACCCTGAGACAGTATACGATGAAGAGCTAGTTCAAAAAATTGGGAATAAACACCAACTTGCAAGAGCCAACTTCGAGCAGTTAACGGCTGTGAATAAGCGATATACAGAGACAGGAGACTGGCAAAGCGTTCGAGCCCCGGCCGTGGCCCGCGTAGACGCCGTACAACGAATTTAATATTTTTAGAATATTTTAGTGATGGTTAATTTAGATCATGGTTATTATCTGTTTACATTGTAGTTTTTCTATTTGTATTATGTAACTATGTCTAATATAGTTTATGCGCGTAATGACTGTGAATTGACGAGCTAAAATACTTGTATTTTCCATGTGATCGCCGCGTACCTATAGCTGCCTACAGCGCCACCATTGAGAAAAATAAATCGGGAGATAAGGAACATTTTGAAATTTCAGCACCCACACATTTTTATTCTGAGGTAGAATTTTTTGTATCAAAAAAATCAACATTAAACCTCCTAGGTTCGAAGTCATAGTACCTAGTAAACTTCGACCCTAGCTTTAGTGTTGATTTTTCAGATTTATTAATTTTTCAATGGTGGCGCTGCCGGTTAGCAGCTATACTCGCCTGCCATATTGTTGTCACAGGGAGAAAGAAAAATTCAGCTCGGTTTACTTGTTTTTTTTTTTGTATGTGACAAGTTTTAAATCATGCAATTACCTACACGTATTTAGGCGGTTGTTATGTAAATTGATCTATTTATTTCACAAATATATAACTGTTTTTTTTTGTCTATTGGCGTTTTTCGGGCTGTTATTCCATAAATATCATCCACTATTAAACGAGCAATATTTGTAGGTATATAATTACATTTGTAATCACGTTCTCGCAAACGGCTCGAACGATTTCGATGAAACTTGCAATATAGGAGTTTACGGGGGCGAAAAATCGATCTAGCTAGGTGTCGATGTCTGGCAAAATTCATTTCTCCGTATTTTAACGCAAAAATATTCTGTTCGTAATGTCGCCGCCGCGCCGCCGCTATGCATACTTTTTACTCGTGAGGTTGAAAAAATTCGTTTGGTGTTTATTTTTTTTTCCAATTTAAGAATAAAATAATAAAACCTATTCGATACTTTTTTAGAACTTTTAATTTTCATTTCTATAAAAAGCTACAAAATTGTGGCGCGTAGATGTTGGCGCCACCCCTATTCGGCTTTTTTGCGTAGAAATGAAACTAAATCAATGCCGAGTATATTTCTTACACCAGGGTCCACTAAGGACCCTGGTGTAAGAAATCATACGGAATCATGATGGCGTTAATACTTCATAATAAATGAAGTATTAACGCCATCATGATTCCGTTGCGAAAAAGGGATGGTGATATAGGTCATGTATAGCTCCGTCTCTCCCTAGCACTGGAAAAATGATGGCATTAATTGTTTATAATACGGCCCCAGAAATGGTTTACAAATATTACTGCCAGTGTATGAAATATATTCGGTATTGATTTAGTTTACGCAAAAAAGGCTAATTCGCGTGGCGCCACGCGGCGATTCCGAGCAACACCGGCGCCTGAGAGATGGTGTTTGAAAAAAAGTACTGGTTAACGAGTTTTTTTACATTTCGTGATTTGATGAGAAATTAGAACTGATGACAAACATTGTTTTAAAATCCGACAAGGCTGTTTCATGCTACATATTACTAATCTGTGGGCTGTTTGGCCATCGTTCCTTTACCTCTACGGACCAACGTTTTTGGCGCCAACATAAAACTAACGTCTAACGTATTGGCTAAATGCACAAACCGTGCGAAGCCAAAAAAAAAAAAAAAAACTAACGTATTGACTAATAACCGCTCACGCGAACGTTGTTCGCGTAAGCGGATAACAGATGAGGAGGTAAAGAACAAAATATGAGTTTAAGCAGTACCTAACAAACAGTTACTGATTAGCCAAATGGTGTTTTATTTTAAGCAGCAACGTAGTTATTTAGCTTCGCTGATATAAATACCTACCCACCTACCTATCTGTCTCATTTCTAAAAAAAATAGCTTTCTCTATTTTCACCCGAGCAGAGTTCGGTCGCCCAGGTACTGATTCTGTAAATAAAGCAAAGATTCAAAGTTATCAAACGATTGAAATAAAACCACACAGCTATTTAAATTGTCTTCTTTTAATAATTACACGTAATACTTTATAACATAATTACACATTACATATACAATAATAATTTCTCAAGATTTCAAACTCTCGTGAAGTTTAAACAACATATTATTCAAAACACAGGTGACAAAAAGATTAAAATTTCATAACGAAATGCATTTTAGAGCTACGCTTAGTTGATACATACATATAGGTCAATAAATTACGTAAATATAATTTAGGCAATAAAAACCATAGCTGTACAGTAGTAAATCCCCTGGTATTTCAAAACCCCCAGTTGTAACAAAATCCAGTGAGTTAACAACTTCAGCTACATAATATTATACCCATTTAGTTATTCAACTTAAAAATGTCTTATAAATAAAGTAAAGCTGTCAGAAATGTCGTCACACGGTAACGAAGAGCAGAATTGACTCCGTAAATTCCATAGCATGTATAAAATCACCATCTTGTGTGAAGTAATGCGAACCGTGCAACTGTATGTGAATGACCGTCTTAACGAAGTTTTTACAATCTCTCAATTTTTCATTAGAGTCGGACCAAAACGCGTCAAAACACGAATGTAACAACTTAACATAAATTAGTAAGCGTCAGGACCCCTGGACCAATAGAGATATTTGATGTTTAGAAAATACCAAAATTTACTACCTTTTTGCTACTATTTGATACCAAAACAGACAAAAAAACACAGAAAGTCGTCAGAAATTCTGACGTCAGGTTGTCTGGACCATTTTTATTTTTGATAGTTCGAGACAACAAAACTAATTTATCTCTTTGTAAATATTTACTACCTTTTTAGTACCTCAACATATATTTTTTTGGCATTACAGAAAAATGTTACGCATGAAAGATTTTTTTTTGATAATGGATATTTAATTTGCCACTTATTTTTAGGATATAACTAAAAAGCTAAAATAAAAACTAAAATAGCCGTGTGTACAGTGGGCTGCATCAATTGGGTACCCCAGTTGTATTAATATTTTAATATAGCTGGGGTACCCAATTGATGCAGCCCACTGTATGTGATGTTATTTGATGAATGATAAATAATTAATATTTCTTGGCGTATATTAAACAATGAGTAGTCATGTTCTTACACCTTATAGTAACTCTACTAGTCATATCGTCGTAACATTGCCATTTTGACTCTCGTCAGCAATGCGATTTGTAATGTCCTACACCTTCGGGAGTCGCAGATGGTACAAATTCAATAACAGGACAATAGATTGTATTCTATACCTTTTAAATAGCGCTTGATACGCCTTCAATGCTAGAAAATTGGAGAGGCTTAGCTATTGGAAAAAAGGAAAAGAAATCGAAATTCATTAAAAAAAAAAAAATATTGAGAAATGGCTCCTTAACTACTTTGGCTGATAAAAATTGTATTATTTTTAACCGACTTCAAAAAGGAGGAGGTTCTCAATTCGTCGGAACCTTTTCCCCGATTACTCGAAGATGGCTGGACCGATTTGGATTTTTTTTTTGTTTTGTTCGAGAGGGTATACATCACAGTTGGTCCCATATAAAATTGATTAACTTTGCTTCGGTAGTTTTTGAGTTAGCTTCAATAATGCGTATTTTTTCCCCACTTTTATATGGATGATGTTCTAGTTTGTTTTGCAGGTAGTGGTATTTGAATTTGTGTGGGGTAGGTACACAGCTAAAAAGTGAAAAATATTTTTTTTTTTACAAAAAAATACAACCGACTTTCAAAAACAACACTACAAAGTGAAAAATAACTATAATTTCGGAAGTCGGTGGCAAAAAACGAAAATACACCGACTTCCGAAATTATAGTTATTTTTCACTTTGTAGTGTTGTTTTTGGAAGTCGGTTGTATTTTTTTGTAAGTTTTTAAATACTTGCGCGGTTGCACAAGCGATTGCCATTGGAGTTGCTGATGACTATGCATTGGGTAGGATCAGTAAGTATTCATTATCTTCATTGGTATGTAACCAATGAAGATAATGAATACTTACTGTAAATTTATTAAAATTATTGTAGCTAACGATACACAAAATGTTTACAAAGTCCATACAGAGATACTGAAAAAATATTTTCAAATCAAATTCATTGGCGATAAAATGTACGTTAATTGTGAATGCAACGTTGCATACATATTTGAAAAGATATTGTTGGATATAATATATAGTGCAAATGTCAGAGAATCTTGTACAAATTTTAACTGTCCTGTAAACAAGGTTCACAGGAAATGTGCTTTTTTGCCACTTGATTTCAACAAAGACACATTAAGTGAGTCTGCAAATTCAATGATTAACAGTGATAGCAATATGTCAAATTGTAGACATTCTAGTTGCGACGACGGTATAAGAAGCATAGATTATAATTTGAAGAATATTGTTGCCTTTGAGCCCAACCCTGAAGTACAAATTTGCATCAATAATTTACCTGAAAATATATCTTTAAAAGGTATAGAATACAATCTATTGTCTGTTATTGAATTTGGGAACCACTGTTCTTTAGCACCCGTCGCTTTTGTATAGTAGCTATTTTTTTTTTTTGGTAGAATAGATCCTTTTTAATATATTTTTAAAAACCCCAGTGCGCAAAAAAAAAATTGCCGAGAAAAAAAAAAATTAAGGTCATTTTAAAACGTCTCGTTCGGGTCAAGGTCACATAAATATTAGATTTTTTTTTCTCAAATACTAGTAGTTTGCGCAGTGTAATATTTTGCGAGTGTTTTACTCGAAGTCATCAATACGCTATAAAATTGTGAAGTTTCGGACGCGCGGGTGCTAAAGTACAGTGGAGCCTTGAATTTGTGCCATCTGCGACTCCCGAAGGTGTAGGACATTACAAATCGCATTGCCGACGAGAGTCAAAATGGCAATGTTACGACGATGTGTCTAGTAGTTACTATAAGGTGTAAGAACATGACTACTCATTGTTTAATATACGCCAAGAAATATTAATTATTTATCATTCATCAAATAACATCACATACAGTGGGCTGCATCAATTGGATACCCCAGTTGTATTCAAATTTTAATACAGCTGGGTACCCAATTGATGCAGCCCACTGTACACACGGCTATAAGAGTCCAGTAAGCTGATCTAGCATTCTATAAGGATTTCCTTACAATAAGAGGTCAGAATAAACTGAATATTTATAGCTTGATATGTAGCCTACAATTCTAGTTATTAAAATTATTTTCTATGTATATTACAGTCTATGATTTTAGTTTTTTAGTTATATCCTAAAAATAAGTGGCAAATTAAATATCCATTATAAAAAAAAAAATCTTTCATGCATAACATTTTTCTGTAATGCCAAAAAAATATATATATGTTGAGGTACTAAAAAGGTAGTAAATATTTACGAAGAGATAAATTAGTTTTGTTGTCTCGAACTATGAAAAATAAAAATGGTCCAGACAACCTGACGTCAGAATGTCTGACCACTTTGTGTTTTTTCGTTGTCAGTCGAGGTACTAAATATTTGAAGGTAGGTATCAAATAGTAGCAAAAAGGTAGTAAATTTTGGCATTTTCTAAACATCAAATATATATATTGGTCCAGGGGTCCTGACGCTTACCATAAATTAATATTAGGAATGATGTTCTGTTTTAGTTGAATTATTTTACGAAGGCGTGTTAGTTATTGCAATTTAAACCTTATCATTAATGAAATAAAGGCTTCGAGACGTCTTCGTGAAATAGTTCAACTATACCGACACAGCAAAATCCGACATGTATATTTAGTGCAGCAGAGCCAAAGTCAAATTGTGGCAAATATCAATAAATTCTTAGAAATACACGGGATGAGAATGACAACAATTCATATAAGCAATCCAAAAATCTAATTGTAGTATATTCTCAACAAACTAAATCAGAACTACGGCCCCTCCATTATACCACATCTGTTGACAAATGTAAAAAAAAATCTCGTTATAAAATTCATAGACAAAACCTACTTTGCGGTACTAGATAAAATTAAGTAATTTATGTGCCTTACTTATTAGTTCTACACTTCAATCATAAAAATATAATTTCGTCTAATGGACATCAGTCGAGTTGTGAACATTCTTGCAAACAAGTTTATGATAAGGAAATAATATTCGAACGCTGTCTAGTCCTACAACTGGTTAAAAATCCAACATCATAAATTGTCCTATATTTTTTACATCTAAGCATAGGTCATTCTCTCATTTGCGAGCGACTGTCAAAGTGTTTGTACATTATGCACCATCTCGTAAGACAGCGTCCCTTCACGTTACGTTGCACGTGCGATGACGTCATGGCACGTCACGCCACGCCGTCGCCGCTACGCATTACATCTCAACATATCCGGACATCATCAACTGTTCCTACGCTAAATTTACTCAACAGAGACCGAACTATTGGTACTAGCTAAAATGTATTTACAATAAACGATTGTGCCTCAATAGTACAATACTCTAATAATTTGTAACTCTCTCGGAGCGGTATAATACAAAAAGTGCAGACACAATATTCACATAAAAGAATACATATCTATTATACACTTACTCGACTATTTTTGCACTTTTATATTGCCAGTTCAGTGGCTTAAACTCGGAATATCTCAATTTAATTAAGACTTCATAACCCATATCTATGTCGTCAACATAACTATCATCTTAACAGTCTGTGATTTATATTTACAATATCAAAGAGAAGGAAGAAGTATCGATACAAAGAGAAGAGTACTTATAATAGCCGCGTGCAAACAAACGTCCACCACCGATAATATTGTTTTCACTTTTACAAATGGCATATTATACACTATTGCTAAGGGTGTTCACAATATACAAGGTTTACTTTGTTGTTTTGGTTCGTATTTACAAGTCTTACAACAAGGATGAACTCAAGACTCAGAATTACTAACGCTTAGTAGATATATGTTAAGACACATATGCATGCACTAACAGAACCACGTGTTATTCCCATTCTCGTCAAATGGGAAGTTCACGTTGAAATCAACGCTTCTCAACACTATCCAATACCCTACATAAACTCTATCAGCCAACAGAACAATAATAAATCTCCGTTTAACTTAAAACATCCCGCTACCCCTAAGCGACCTGCTTCATTGATCAAACCTTATGATTACACCAGAGGGCAAAACGATGCGATCTTGAGAGTTCTTCGGTATAAGCCGGGTTCAGGCTGGGTTAACAATTCGGTAGTAATTGTTGGCCCAGCCTGGACGATTTAGCCGACACCGACCGAAGGCTATCGTGCGAGATCTGGCATCGGTTAGCACGCGTCACTGGCACTCAGTGGTAATTGTCGAGCTCCAGCGACGAGGAGTGTCGGTCAGCGCCGGCGTAGCTGTGTTGGCTGTAGTTGAGGTTGCTGAGCGACATATCCTGCGGCACGTCGGCCGGCGCGGACACCGCCTCCGTCGCCTCCTTGTCGCTCGCCTCCATAAACTCGATGATCCGCTGCGTCGCTTTGACGTGAGCCACGATCGCAGCTTCCCCCTGAAATAGCATAATAAAATTTACTTATAAATTATTTTTATTTAACGACATGCATGATAATTGTTGAAAGGGAATTGTAAATATTTAACTTCACGCCCGAAGGGATATATGTTTAAGTTCATTGTAATAGGGGGCGAGCCTATGGCCATCAACCAGGCACAAATCCACCCTCGGCCTGCTGCTGTAAAATTTCTGATAGAAAAACCCAATAACACTTTGCCCAACCTGGGAATCGAACTCAGGACCTCATGCTCAGCAGTAGCGCTTGCGACCACTAGCCCAACGAGGCAGTAATATTTGATATCATCTTCATCATCATTTCAGCCGCAAGACGTCTACAACTGCTGGACATAGGCCTCCCCCGAGCACCGCCACTTCGACCGGTTCTGTGCTTCCCGCAGTGGATTAATATTTGTTATTATAATGTACAATAAGTCTGATATTCAGCTGCATCCAGTTAGACTGGAAGCCGACCTCAACCTGTTGGGAAAAGGCCAGGTAAATAGATTTTTTTTTTCTTTCTTCTGTGGCAAACCGCGAGCAGTTTTGTACTTTTAGCGGATGAGTTGGAGGTAACATTGGCGGGAAGAGCGTGACTCCAGCCAGCGATCCATTTACTCCGTTTTCGTGCTTAGGTCCACAAGATGTCTTTCCTTTTAAGTCTTTTCCGGTAACTTATTGTTTTCAGTGCTGCACTGTGATTGATATTGACAAATGAGGAAAAAAGGTGGAGGCTTGAGGCCGATGGCAGGCATCCATGCCCCATTGGCAGAGCCATGTACACACACTCGCGAAAAGAAAAATTGAAATATTCAAAATCATGTTTTTCCTTCATAGCGGCGCCACGCTCGTATGACGTAGTGTATGTACTTACGCTGGCGGTGAGCGACAGGAAGGCGTAGTACTTGTTGAGCGTGGGCAGCAGCGGCGCGTACAGGGGCACGCGCGCGCGCACGGCGAGGGCGTGGTGCGGGGCCGCGCCGGCCGCGTGGCCCAGTAGGAGCGCCATGTAGGCGCCCACCATGCTGTGCTCCATATGTGCGCCGGCACGCGCTAGCACTGCACATACAACGCACTATTTACTACACATCCTAGTACAAAAAGGAACCCGCCATTAGCAGGGTACTCTGACTGAGCGCGTAGCCCCGCAAACGCCCGAAACGATTTGCATCAGTGGAAGGCTGCCTCAACACAGAGCTAAGTACACGATATAACATAAATGCCGTCGATATAATTACGAATTCTAGAATTATGCATTTAAATAATACGGCGAAAATAAGTTTGACGAGATTTGCTAAGCAATCATTTTCAAAAACATTGGCTTATTTAGTTTTTTTTTTTTCAAAAATAACTTCAAAATTCTGGTGGTAAAAGACGAAAATATTTAGAAGAACTAGTTCAGCTGTAAAATAGTGTATTTATAAAAAAAGAGGATTTTATACTCCTCTAAATACACTGGATTTGGTTTTTATTAATTCTCATTTGCCGTGTTTTAGTCATTAATTCATTAAGTATACTCGCAGTTATGTTTCGAAATCATTGATAATTGTTTTGCCAAATTTCAATCCGTGTCCATAGGGGTAACTCTAAACAACATTGTTTGCAAAGAGTGCAAACAATAAAAAAAAAACCCGGTCAAGAACAAGTCCATAATTTCTGAAAAAGAGACATTGTTTTATTTTTCCTGTAATCTATACATAAACTCAACACATAGAATAATTTCAGATTTTTCTCTATGCAAACTTCGGAGATAAGGGGGTAAAGGGTATTTTTTTAACATTTTTTCATCAAATGTCGAAAACTATGCGGCTTAAAAAAAAAAAAAAAAGTTTGGGAATGTGTAAACAGCGCTCTTTCATATGAAACCCCACGTGCCCTAGTAGCCCCACTTCAAATTTTTAAGACCGCCTTTCACTCCCTGTTGCAAAAAAAAAGAAATATATAAATTTTTATTTCTTTCTTATTTGCAAAATAATTTGGCAAATTTCATCTAAAACTGTTCCAAATTTCAACTTGATAGCATTAGTAGTTCTTGAGATATCCAGCTGTGACAGACAGACTGAGTCACACCATGATCCTTTTTACCATTTTGGTACGGAACCCTAAAAACCGGCCAAGTGCGTGTCTGACCACGCACAGTGAAGGGTTCCATAGTTGAAAAGAATTTATCCCAAAAACAAACTCAACAATGTAGTTGAAAATATGTTTTCCCATACATTGATTTTCGTCACGGCCAATTCTCCAACTGCAAATTTAAGTTTGTAATCCCAAAAAAAGATTTTTGTGTATGATAAAATTAAAAATAACAATTTTCGGACTTTTTCCTTTGCTATTGTGCTGTGAGACCTTGCTTCTTGCCTTTCATGATTGTAGGTCAACAGGATACCCTATAGGTTTTGATTTACTTGCGAGTATCAATATATCGCATAAATGGCCGTATCTTTTTACTGCATTGACTGAACCGGCCAAGTGCATGTCGTACCACGTACAATGAAGGGTTCCGTAGTTGAGATGAATTTATCCCAAGAACAAACTTAACATTGTAGTTGAAAAACATGTTCTCCCATACATTTCAACAGCAACTGTAAGTTTATGAGCACAATATTGAGAGATTTACCATGTTTTTTTCAAGACCCCTAAAAATTTGCTGTTCCATACATTTTGACTGCGTAGATACCTATTGCACTTTTGTATAGAACAGTATAGAACAATTTTCTGTATTTTTTTTTAAATGTTATGCTCAGTATTTTCAGAGACAAGGACGGAATGGTCAATTTTCGTCTATTTTCTTAAATAACTTTAAAACCATTTTTTTTTTTTTACAAAAGTAATCTATTTGAGACTCACAGTAACATTTGATATCTCACACAGTACAGTTTACAAAACTTTTTTTTTTTAAATTTTCTCATTTTTCCCCAAAAGTGACCCAAGATTCATTTATTTACGTTACACGTCCGTGTTGGTGTCACAGAAATTGATATGTGTACCAAATTTCAACTTAATCGGTCGAAGCAATTTGCTGTGACAGACTGACAGAAACAGACATACAGACACACAAGTGATCCTCTAAGGGTTATATTTTTTCCTATTGAGGTACGGAGCCCTAAAAAAGTGTAAAAGCTTAAATAATTGCCAAGTTATAAATGTTTTAATACTAAAAAGACTTACACTTCGCAACAGTCTCATCTATGTCGTCTTGAGATTGCTTCTTCTTGTCATTATTATCGTCCGGCTCCTTTTCACCGTCCAGTAGAGCATCTGTATTTTCCTCAGCCCGTCTATAAAAGTAAAACATAGTACATGAAATTGATACTTGAATTTGTTAGAGCTCTGGCGTCGTTTCTTTTAGCTAGCAGCCTGATATAGGTCTTCCCCTATTCTTAAAACCATCGACATTCATACTCAAAACTTTCCTCACGACATTTTCCTCATTCCTCATTCATTGTCATTACCATGACAGCCGATTTCCGCACAACTTTTCAGTCACCGGTGCCACTTTCAAACTTCCTCTTATGTACTCATTTCTTATTAGCATTCTCATCTCAGCTGCATGCAATTGCTTTTCATTCATGCCTTTTCTGGCCCAACATTCTGATCCATACAAGACAGCAGGCAGGTCTAACCATTGTTTTATATATCTTCCCCTTAATGCGTGAGTCGCAGATTGTTCTCGTGACTGCCGCCATTCCATCCATCCAGTGTTCTTTTGTAATAAAATACATAGCAAAATACAAAAATTAAATTAAAGAAAATATGTTAGGATACAATGAATCTCACTTTTTAACCGACTTCAAAAAAAGTAGGACGTTTCTCAATTCGACCGTATATACAGATACTATTATTATATATTCTTCTATATATATAATTTTTTTTTATGTGTGTTCGCGGATAACTTCGTCATTTATGAGCCGATTTTGATGATTCTTTTTTTATTGGAAAGGAGATATCCCAAAGGTGGTACCATGATAAGGATCTGGAACCAGGAACCAGAATCTGTTGATGGCATCCCAGAGAAATCGAGGGGAACCTTCAAATTTCACCTATAACAATTTGGGTATTTTTTGATAGTAAGTCGTGCATTTGCTCCCGGAAAGCACCATTTGGTGAAGTGGAACTGATGAGGAAGATCACAGATGGCCATCAGAACTACTCAATAATACGTATTTCACGGGCTGCGATTCGATTAATGCTAAGCAATTAATGCTCGTCACAATACATGTGTTGAAGTGGAGCTGATGGTGACTTTATCATCAGTTCCAGTTCTCCTGGTTCCTTACTGGGAGAACTCCTCAACAATTAACGTCCTTGTATCGGGAAAAGCAATATTTTGTAAAAGGTGATGAGCAGTTGACATTAGGCTATTGTAACTTAGATAAATTACAGACTGACCCACCAAAAAGTGAAAAATGTCGGTGGCAAAAAACTAAAATACAGATCCAAAGACACTGTTGTAAAAAAGTTTTTTTTTGTTGTACTTAAATAAAGTTCAAAATACTTTTGACCAAGACACAAAGTAGGTTCCTAGGATTCTTATCCTAGGAACCTGAAACCTGAAACCGCGGGCGACAGCTTGTAGAATAAAAACAAACCGGCTAAGTGCGAGTAGGACTCGCGCCCTGAGGAGCCTCCTGAAAGCTGTGCTCGGCTACCCGAATTTCCAACTCCGGATTGAAGGACAAACTTTGGAGTAGAAATGGAACTTTTAAAAGAGCGGGGAGAGGACCGGTTTAAACGAGTTACAGACTAAATGTTACTTCAAGAAGTTAAGCCTATGAAGTTGCAATGCCAGATTGAAGAACGAAAATAGGGTAGCAATTGAAAAAAAAAAAATCCCATACATCGGTCAACATCACAGTCGATGCTCTAATTGCAATTAATGAATCGTAAAAACTTAAATGTTTATGTGATACTTACTTATAACTACAAAATCAATTCGGACTTTTTTCTTTACTTGTACTGGAAGATTATCTCGGTCTTCATTTGTGGGCCGACCAAGCAAAAAGGGTCCAGTAGTCGCGTATTGAGTTAAGACTAGATTCGGTATCTAGAATAGTCAATTGATAGTAAGGATTGTACAAATATTCAAAAACTGGCACATATTTTTTTTATCAGAAATTTGAAGTTGAAATTCTGAAAAAGCTTGATTTGAGAAAAAGCATTTTCAAAGTTTGAGTGCCGACCACTGCTACCATTTTACTAACCTTTTCTCTTATAGTTTCTGATACTTAGAAACATCGTATAAAGTCATTTAGTATTTGAAATTGTAGATAATTGAGCATTTATTAATAATCAATTATAATCGCGAAATGCAATTTTTTCACCCTACTTTACAAAACTTCTTATATCTCGGAATCGAAATGCCGAGAACTGGGCCGTTTTTGCTTGGACGCCCACATTTATTTGAGTGTCAAAGGAACAGCTCTAAGGAACGTCGTTCTAAGTATAAATAGTTGAAATGAGTAGTAGAATTTAGTTAGTGGTAGTTGAAATTGGTATCAAATACTTAGAACGACGATGGTTCCTTAGAGCTGTAAAAAAAATTAAGCTTCAAAGTCACCGCAATAAAAAATACGCCCATTAATGCTGCATATTTTGACACTCAAATAAATGTGCGCGTCCAAGCAAAAAGGACCCAGTTCTCGGCATTTAGATTCCGAGATATAGGTAAGAAGTTTTGTAAAGTAGGGTGAAAAAATTGCATTTCGCGATTATAATTGATTATTAATAAATGCTCAATTATCTACAATTTCAAATACTAAATGACTTTATACGATGTTTCTAAGTATCAGAAACTATAAGAGAAAAGGTTAGTAAAATGGTAGCAGTGGTCGGCACTCAAACTTTGAAAATGCTTTTTCTCAAATCAAACTTTTTCAGAATTTCAACTTCAAATGTCTGATAAAAAAAATATGTGCCAGTTTTTGAATATTTTTACAAATCCTTACTATCAATTGACTATTCTAGATACCGAATCTAGTCTAAACTCAATACGCGACTTCTTCTTCTTCTTGGAGGTACCAACCTCCAAGAGTTCCTTACAAATAGGATCTTGACAGACAGACAACGCATTGAGGTTATAAACGAGTTTCGTTTTTTCCATTTGAGGTGCGGAACCCTAAAAAAGGAAATCTTAATTTTAAAATCTTACCTAGCGAGGTCTTCTCTCTTATAGAACAGATCTACAATAAGGTCCAGAGCGTCGACGCTTCTTGATATGATATCGTCTTCGTTGTCAATACGAATGCGGACGCTCAGCAGCCTCTGCGTGTTTGGTTCGTTGTTCTGGACTAAGTTTATTAACAGCAACAGCACCTGGGTAAGGAAATACAACTTATTCTTGGGCACATTCTCAATCTATGATAGCTGGCCGATAGTTTTATAAATAACTAGCTGCGCCCCGCGGTGTTACCCGCGGTTTTTGAGATAAACTAAAACGTGTATTATTTAATTGGTGAGAAAAGTATTCACAAAAAAATTGCTCATCCCACGGGAACACTACATTTTTTCAGGATGTAAATGTAGCCAATGTGTGCTATTTGTATACAGGGTTTCTGCTACATCCACACCAAATATCATCAAAATCGGTATGCCGTTTGAGTTTGAAAGAGTAACAAATATATTTGTATTCCTTGCTCATCCCACGGGAACACTACATTTTTTCAGGATAAAAAGTAGCCTGTGTTAATCCAGGGTATAAGCTGTCAACATACCGAATTTCATCGAAATCGGTCCAGCCGTTTGAGCGTGAAGAAGTAACAAACATACACCCACATACACACACACACACACACATACAAACTCACAAACTTTCGCCTTTATAATATTAGTGTGATAAAAACTTTATTGATCACGAGAGCATTACAGAAATAAATAAAATAGCACTAGCCTCCACACTAGGATTCCCTGTGTCGTGGAGACTTCTTCGTCTTACAAGATTAGTACATAATGGCTACCCACTATGTACTAATCTTGTAAGACGAAGGATGCTATGTATGTACCTACGTACATACATAACATCGGTCGATAGTATTTCTGAGGCGACAATAATCGAATGTTTTTATAAATACATCTAAAAACTTATAATTAAAATGGTTGTGGAACGAAGTTGCTTATCGCACGTTATACTCTGCACACTTGGCGCAAATGGGAGCTAGACCGAAAAAAAACCATTTTGACCGCCGCATTCGCCAAGCGTGCAAAAGTGAAAGGAATTTCGTTCCAACCGAGTGTCTCACGACACCTTTTTTATTTTTATTTCAGTTTTATTTTTTTATTAAAGAAAAAATAGAAAATGATGCAATGGGTTCCAGCACATATTGGACTAAGCGGTAACGAGGAGGCTGACCGTATTTCCAAATCAGCGGTAGTGGATGGTTGTATAATTAATTATATACCAGATTATTGGGAATATACAACTAAATTTAAATCTGTATGCTTTAACTCCTGGAAACAACATTTTTTCAAAATGTCTCTAGATAAAGGCATTTGGTACAAAAGCATTCAAGGTCAGCCATCTCGTGTTCCATGGTTCGAGGATACTAAATTAGATAGAAATTATGTTAAATTGATATTAAGACTCCGTTCTGGGCACTATCCATCGGCAAAGTTTGCATTTCTTATGAAAAAGGCTGATTCTCCTAATTGCACAGTTTGCAATCAAATCGAGGACGTGCAACATTTGCTGATGGAGTGTGCTCGAAACGGAGTAGAACGCGAGTTGTTCGTGAAGGATTTTAAAATAAATAAATTAGATGTAGGCATAATCCAATCCATCTTATCTGTACCATCTTCAGAGATTATTAAAAAGTTGTGCCATTTAATTACGGTCCTCCACGAATAACTCTAATTCATTAGCGATTAATAATATCTATTATAAACTATAATACTGTTTTGTAAGCCAAATAATGTAAAAGGGTACGATGGGGCTGACATATCTTTGATAAAAGCCCCTAAACAAAATTAGATTAAAAAAAAAAAAAAAAAAAAAATAGAAAATGATAAAGTTGAGGTTAAAATATAAAAAAACTTAACAACACTCATGAATCCCTCTCACAGTACTTCTGATAAACCAATAAAGCCTTCGTCCATTCATCTACAAACAGATCGTTTATTGGATCATAATCCAAGTATTATGGTATAAAAGTATCTTCCAATAGTAGCATGGATGACGGTAATTCGTAGTTCTGACTTAGGGTCAGTGACCCCAAAGCCATTGGGGTCACTAACCCACTTTAACAGCAAAGAAACAAGCTTGCTTTAGTACAAGTTTGGTGTATACATATTATGATTAATATCTACTCGGGATTTGAAGAATAATATGCGTCCAACAAATAACACTGAGAAAGTCGATTAAATAAATCATATATCAAACCATGAAAACTGTTTCATAAGTGTGCACTCATGAAAATAGAGTTTAATTTCTTTTGTGTAATGAAGAAAACTTATACTTACACAAACACTAAATTCGAAGTTTCTGTTGTCAGGAATGAAGTTTCCTTGGTTATTCAGTATGATGAGACAAGTCTCCATCACTGATTGCTGCTCACCGATCTCTTGCGCTCCAAGAGACACTGCAACAAATATTGGAACATGAAGTAGGTAATTTAGTTTCGAGTGTAAGGCAAGTATGGATGGTAGTGCGTCTTTAGTTTATAAACGTAACAAAACTAAGGCTGCCGTCCGTAAGCTATAATGCCGTTATCTCGCATCTGGTCGATTTTCGTTTTTCGATGCCACCATAATCAGAAAAAAAATCTCTATCTTTCTGTTTAAGCAGTATTTTTCTACTATTTAAGGATCCAGAAATAAAAAAAATAAAAACGCCGTTAAGTTGCCTTGTTTGATATGTTTACTACGCTAAAACGCAGGTAAGCAACATTACTAAACTAAAATGTGACTAAAGGCTTCTAACTTACATTTTAACTAGAATTTTGTCCATCAGTTGCATAACTAAAATGCCGTTAACAGAATTTCCTACTCTATTATGAGGTTAAGGTACTTTAACGGTTTTGTAGTTCTGCTTTGTTTCAAATTACAGTATTCTAAATACAATGCTAAAAAGCCGTTAAATGTAAGTAATAGACAAAAATGTCGTTAATGTCACTTAACGGCATTTATGTGTAGTACTCAGATGTGTTTTTATTAAGAGATTTTGTTGTAAATACCCTAATAACGGCATTTTCAATATGAAATATAAATATTTTGCCTACGACGTAAATCACAAAAATGCAGTTATCCCACATTACTACACTAAAACGCGGTTATCTACCTTCGATCACTTGCCCTGCGGCCCCCCCGCGTCCTTTGATTGATGAAGCAGTGCGTCACAAAAGTTGGAAGGGGAAGGACGTGTCACGCTCCGCGCGTTCCCGCCAATTGTTACGATGGCTAACAACAACTCCAGGTAAAAACATTATTCATTTACTCTAATTATTTTTGCCTGTTTAGTAAACAATACATATGGGATGGAGATTAAGGAATTCTGTCGGTCCAAAAGGTTTTGGTCTCGTCACGCGAACAACTATTTTTTTTTGGTTTCGCATCATTTTAAATGTTATAATTATTTCTAAAGTTTTCATTTAAATGATATGAAGTATGTTACAATATTAATCTACATTAAATGCCGAAGGTAACTAACATATTTTACTGTATAAGGATCAATGCTATACATATTAGTCAAAATAGCTTCGCAAACAACCAATATTTTTTTATTAAAATTAAAAGATAAAAATTGTTACATTGAGTTAACCTGAGGAGATAGGCTCGTGATACTGCGGACTTTCTTTTTGTTTTATAGGTAGGTACTATTTATTGAAGATAGACTGTAGAGATTGTATAAGTTCTTGTCACTGTTCCTTTTATTCAAGAAAGCAGTACCTTGCGGAATAAACGCAGAAACTCATTAAATTTTCTTTGTGCTGTTAAAGATACGCCAGCGTTGCTACTTTCTCGAAACCGTAGGAACACTCCACTGGCAGATCAACGGAATCTGCACTACACAGTGTAGTTTCCAAAATTGAATGCGCGGTGGACCACAAGTGCTCATCACTGGCCGCCTTCATTGATATAGAAGGCGCCTTTGACAAAACCATGTTCAACAGCATCAACATGGCACTCGACAGACATGGCATAGATTCAACACTGAGAGGCTGGATCACCAACATGCTCAAAATGAGAGCTGTGCAAGTGACGGTGAACGATACTACAAGGGCCATCGTGGCAAAGGGCTGCCCGCAAGGTGGCGTCCTCTCTCCGCTACTATGGAACCTGGTCGTAGACAGCCTCATCAAAACCCTCAATGACAAAGGATACTTTACTGTGGGCTATGCTGACGACATAACCAAAGTAATAAATGGTACCCATGAAAATACCCTATGTAATCTCATGCGCCAAGCTTTGAAAATAGTAGAAGACTGGTGCAACAAACACCAACTATCGGTGAACCCTACAAAAACCGAGCTGATTTATTTATTTTTTTATTTAACCTTTTCGCACACAAAACGTACAAAGGCGGACTTAATGCCTTAGGCATTAGCTGATTCTCTTTACAAAAAAGAGGAAGCTGACTACATTACAACTACCGCGTTTCTTTGGACCTACCCTAAGCCTATCAACTGAAACCAAATACCTGGGCATCTTTTTGGACAAACAGCTGAATTGGACGAAACATACCAACTACATCATCACAAAAGCCAGTATATCCCTGTGGCAGTGCAAGCGACTGCTCGGCAGGAATTGGGGGATTAGCCCCAAGGTCACCTACTGGCTATACACCACAGTAATCCGGCCAATTATCACATACGGTTCACTGGTCGGGTGGCCCAGGACAGACCTGAGTACAGCCCGAAAGGATCTTGAGAAACTGCAACGGTTCGCTTGTGTAGCAATAACTGGCTGCATGAGAACTACACCCACTGCTGCTCTACAGGCAATGCTTGGACTGCCGCCACTACACCTCATTGTGCGTGAAGAGGCGGCCCTAGCCGCCTTTAGACTCAGTTTAGCGGGAACACTGAGCAAGGACTCTAGAGTTAAGCACATACGTATACAAGAGGATGCGATCAGGCGACAGCCAATGATGGCATCACCATGCGATAAAGCCCCGAAACAACACTGCTTTCAGAAGCATTATAACATAATACTCACGGAAGAACGGTGTGATTACTCAGGCCCGCAAGAGTTGAGAGTATACACCGATGGATCAAAGACCGACTCTGGAACCGGGGTCGGAGTCTTCTCATACGACCTTAACATTAACATATCCAGTCCGCTTGGAGTATTCAACACTGTCTACCAGGCGGAGTGTGTGGGCATCATACAAGCGTGTTATGCCATAGAAGCCAGGAGAGTTACGGATACCTATATACGAATACTCTCAGACAGTGCCTCAGTGCTTCAATCCCTACAGAAAAAATACTTTACCTCGAGATTAATACTAGAATGTCACGATGCACTCGAACGAGTAGCGGTAACTAACCGCAACACAGTGACACTGCAATGGATAAAAGGACATAGCGGATCGCTTGGTAACGACGCAGCAAATGAACTTGCTAGGAGAGCATCCAGCACGTCTGTCTGTGGATCTGAACCAATCGTACCCATTCCCTTCAACCAGTTACGCAGGTGGCTACAGGAGTTCACCCATACACAAGCGGAGAGTTGGTGGTCCTCGACATCAGGTTGCAGGCAGTCCAGGGAGGCCATCCCGTCCCTGGATGGTACGCTTACCAGGCGATTATTACGTCTGGACAGGAACGGGCTGCGCATGGTGACGGGGACCATCACTGGACACTGCTCATTAAACAAACACTTCCACACAATAGGAATAACGGACAGTCCTCTGTGCAGGGCCTGCATGGAGGCTGAGGAAACCGTTGCGCATGTGCTTTTTGAATGCACAGGCGTCACCCAGATTAGAACAGAAACTCTCGGAATATCCCGAACTTTCACAGACGTTCTTAACAAACCCGGAGATTTGATTAAATTCTGGAGGGAGGTGGGCTGGTTGGAATAAATCCCCGACGGCCGCCATGGCCCACGCACAATGGTCCACATGAAGGACTAAGTGCGGAAACCAAATCCTTTAACATAGAACAGATATACCAGTTTCAAAGCTAAACGCCGTTACATTTTAACGTTTTATACTTAGCGGCATGTTAGCAATGTAGTCAACCTAAAAAAAAAATGCTGGAAAAATATCCTTATGGTAAACTAGTCTTAAGAGTGACTAAGTAGCTATAGCTGCATTAATGTTTAGCATAGTGTTTGTTCTCGGAGTCGTAATGCTTAGCTATAACAACGTTAAAGTATTTTGCGGCATTATAGTTTAGTATTATAGAGATTTTTTTAAGCCTTTTAATTGTCAATAAAATTACATGAAAATCAAACACTAAAATGCCGTTAAGGTGTGCTTAGCGGCATTATAGTCGTGGTTGCTTATGCTGTAAATCGTAAAAACACTAAACTAAAACGCAAAAAACCTATTTTTGTTAAGATTAAGCCATTGTTAAGAAGTGAAAAGTATGGCTATTAGAACGTGCAAAACTAGATCTATTTTTTGACACCGGTAACTCTTGCCTATGAGTTATAATTAGGAAACGGCATCCATTTCTTATTTTTCCGCGCTTTTTTGTTCATAACTCGAAATGTGATTTTGTTGGATAACGGCATTATAGCTTGTGGACGGCAGAAGGGTAGTCCTTAGCTTGAAATTATGCAGCTGATCTTACAAAACAATGTAAATTAAATTAACCGATTTCAAAACAGGAAGAGGTTGAGAAAATTTTGAAAAGTAAAAAAATAGAGTGACGAAAATATATAATTGTATCTTATTTCAGCTACTTATCATGCAGTTTAACGTTTGCTCTTTGTTGTGAAACATTCTGAATCAGCCGTGCTATGGGATTTCTCATCGGCAAGAATTACAAACTTCCCTACAAACACTTTCCATCATCTATTTAACCCCTTCTGGGGGTGAATTTTCAAAAATCTTTTCTTAGTTCTCACTTTCGCTATTTATGAAACTCTTGCAAAATGCCATGCTTCTAGACCGAGTGGTGTAGGCTGTCAGTGTGCCTTCTATCAGTGAATGAAGTAGTAATGAAGTTTTTATAATAGCGCTAAAAGGCTATTTTAGTGCATAGCTGAAATCGGCACCAACGCCGCCATCTTGTTTTTTTAATACATTTCAAGTAGCATTCCACAAAACAATAAAATTGCACAATTATTTTCCAACAGCGTTCCTCTGTCAACGTCATTCGAGCGCCAATAGATCCTTGTAGCAATATAGGAGGATAATTCATGAGTATTCGAGCGCTAAAAGATCCTTGTAGCAATATAGGAGGATAATTCATGAGTATTCGAGTGCTAAAAGATCCTTGTAGCAATATAGGAGGATAATTCATGAGTATTCGAGCGCTAAAAGATCCTTGTAGCAATATAGGAGGATAATTCATGAGTATTCGAGCGCTAAAAGATCCTTGTAGCAATATAGGAGGATAATTCATGAGTACTCACCCGAGGTGCCAAAGTTGTGAGAGAGATTGAGCAGCACTTTGAGTGCGGGCAGCGCCGCGTCCAGCAGCGGCGCACGCAAGGCGGGCTGCGCGCGCGCTGCGCCACACCACGCGCGCAAAACGCCGCAAATGGTGCGCGCCGCGCCGCCGTGCCCGCCGCACAGGTACACTTGGTTGTCCTCGTTGGCTTGCGTCACCTGCACGCACACATATATTGGTATACTACGACTGGATCACACACCAGCAAATAAGCTGGAGGCCTTATTCATAAGACATCCACAGGATAGCCCAGTTGAGCAGCCGACGAACTCCTAGGTTAACGTGCGAGAAAAATAAAAACACAACAGGAAAAAAGTTGTGAATCCTTTTAGATGTGACACTTTCTACATTAGACCATTGCAAATGTCTGATTGTCAGTATTATGAACTCATTATTGAAACAGGTTTTTTTCTATTCCAATAACATCAGATAAAACTCACATTTTCCAAAACCCGCAGGCACCTATCCGCCTTCCTGAGCACTTCAACATCAGCGCTGGTCCAGTTAGCGACGGGCGTGTCAAGTTTGGCGGCACAGTCCTTTATAGTGCGCACGATGTGGTCAACACCTCCCAACACACGGAGCTCTTCTTTGAACCACTCGCCAGCACGTTTCGATGTCAGCGAGAGTAACGTCTCCATGGCCAAGTGACCCACCTGAAATTGAGTAGATGATGTAAATTTGTTAGACCATAACTTTGAAACATTATTTACGTTAGCCAGTGTACATGTGTCCTTTAGTTATTAAGATTGTTTCTAACATAAGTTGGCTATGCTTTTTTAAATAAATAAATAAACATGGTAAGCAAATGCTCATGTCTGGTAGAGCTCGTCTGAGCTAAAATGACGCGCCCCACTACCGCATGCCCCGTAGTGTACATATACTGGCGCGTCATTTCAGCTTACTTACGAACTCTAATATAGTTCCTTTTATGCAAACAAGATGAAGACAGATACAGTCATAAGATAAATAAAGATTTTCCTCAATTTACTAATTATTATTTCAAACAAGTCATCTGTTTCCAGATTCTGCTCAAGTTATCAAGTAATTTATCATGTCCCTGCTTAATTAATCATTGTCCTTATCACAGTAATATTATAAAGGCGAAAGTTTGTGAGTGTGTGTGTGTGTGTGTGTGTGTGTGTATGTTTGTTACTTCTTCACGCTCAAACGGCCAGACCGATTTGGATGAAATTCCCTGGACCTGGATTAACACATAGGCTACTTTTTATCCCGGAAAAATGTAGTGCTCCCGTGGGATGAGCAAGAAATTCAAATATATTTGCTACTCTTTCAAACTCAAACGCCTCGACCGATTTAGATGAAATTTGGTGTTGAAGTAGCTGACACTCTGGATAAACACATAGGCTACTTTTTATCCCGAAAAAATAGAGAAAGAAAGAAAAAGTATTTATTGTGACTAGCACAGGAAGATCACTAACTTAACAAAAAACACAATAATAAAAGTTTGAAAACAAAAAAACAAAAATAAATAATCACACTATCACATCACACTATAATCACACTAATATTATAAAGGCGAAAGTTTGTGAGTGTGTTTGTGTGTGTGTGTGTATGTTTGTTACTTCTTCACGCTCAAACGGCCAGACCGATTTGGATGAAATTCGGTATGTAGACAGCTTATAACCTGGATTAACACATAGGCTACTTTTTATCCCGGAAAAATGTAGTGATCCCGTGGGATGAGCAAGAAATTCAAATATATTTGCTACTCTTTCAAACTCAAACGCCTCGACCGATTTTGATGAAATTTGGTGTGGAAGTAGCTGACACTCTGGATAAACACAAAGGCTACTTTTTGTCCCCAAAAAATAGAGAAAGAAAGAAAAAGTATTTATTGTGACTAGCACAGGAAGATCACCAACTAAACAAAAAACACAATAATAAAAGTTTGAAAACAAAAAAACAAAAATAAATAATCACACTATCACATCACACTATAATCAAATATAAATAATGGCTTATTTTTAATTTTAATATTTAATTTAGTTGTTTTAGTTATTATCTTTTTATTACGGACGCTTTTTAACGTGCACGTCTTTCTACATTGTTCTCACATGTATATTTTCAACTTGAACGATGTAACCAATATTTTGTAAAAATATTATGATTTAAAAGAGTGTCCGTGGAGTTTCTTGCCCGTTCTTCTCCATAGGGATCTACTACGCTTTGGAATGGGCAACTAGCTTCATCTTTCTGACTGACCGACCCATTGACAATTCAAAAGTGCCTGTAATTGGTTTATTTGAAATAAATGCTTTGAGTTTGAGTTTGAGTTTGAATCACACTAATATTATAAAGGCGAAAGTTTGTGAGTGTGTGTGTGTGTGTGTGTGTATGTTTGTTACTTCTTCACGCTCAAACGGCCAGACCGATTTGGATGAAATTCGGTATGTAGACAGCTTATAACCTGGATTAACACATAGGCTACTTTTTATCCCGGAAAAATGTAGTGCTCCCGTGGGATGAGCAAGAAATTCAAATATATTTGCTACTCTTTCAAACTCAAACGCCTCGACCGATTTTGATGAAATTTGGTGTGGAAGTAGCTGACACTCTGGATAAACACAAAGGCTACTTTTTGTCCCCAAAAAATAGAGAAAGAAAGAAAAAGTATTTATTGTGACTAGCACAGGAAGATCACCAACTAAACAAAAAACACAATAATAAAAGTTTGAAAACAAAAAAACAAAAATAAATAATCACACTATCACATCACACTATAATCACACTAATATTATAAAGGCGAAAGTTTGTGAGTGAGTGTGTGTGTGTGTGTGTGTGTGTGTGTGTGTGTGTATGTTTGTTACTTCTTCACGCTCAAACGGCCAGACCGATTTGGATGAAATTCGGTATGTAGACAGCTTATAACCTGGATTAACACATAGGCTACTTTTTATACCGGAAAAATGTAGTGCTCCCGTGGGATGAGCAAGAAATTCAAATATATTTGTTACTGTTTCAAACTCAAACGGCTCGACCGATTTTGATAAAATTACGTGTGCAAGTAGCAGACATCCTGTATTCACATAGCACACATAGGCTACTTTACATCCTGAAAAAATGTAGTGTTCCCACGATGAGCAATTTTTTTGTGAATACTTTTCTCACCGATTAAATATTACACGTTTTAGTGTATCTCATAAACCCCGGGTAACACCGCGGGGCGCAGCTAGTATGACAATATGGGCACAAAGACTCGGAAAAGATGAACTATCTTAAAATAAATTTAATTTAATTTTTTTTTTTTTTTTGTGAATGCACTGTTTTTGTCAGCATTGCTTTATTTGCAATTCAGTTCATAGCAGATACAGTGAAGAAAAAAAAACTACTCACAGTAATATTTTCTAAATCCAAGTGTTGCGCTTTTCCTTGGCTCTTTATTTCAGCACATAACTCCCGAACCCTTTCTTGGGTCTTAGTTAATTGGGCCGAAGTCAATCCGCAGTCATCGAGCGCATTTCTAAAATAAAAATAATGTGATTAGTATAAGCTTCGCGACTGAACAAAATGAACGATGTAAAGTGCAATAGAGCAAAAACTACGAAGTTATTCCATGGCAGAAACAACGACATGCAAGATTGAGGCTAAGGGCCTTAACACACCTCCGCCGCGAAACCAGTTGCTCAATTCAACTGTTGTTCAATTCAACTGGTTTGCGGTGGAGGTGTGCCCTAAATGGCGAGATGGCTTGGTCAAAGATTGGACCACCACAGTAAACACAGCCGTGTTAAATATTGAGATTATTCCTATATTTTTTTCCTCATTGTTTCTTATGACCATTTGCCTAGAACGAAACGTACGCGCATCGACAGGGAAAGAACCGCACCGCATCATTTATCGTAAAGTACCGCAGTACTTTACGATAAATGATCTAATCTTTGTTCTTTGGCCTGCCGTCGTCTAGTGTCGAAGTAAAAATAAGTTTTTCGGAACCTAGAACAAATATAATAAAAAAAACTAACAATGTTTTAAATATCTTGTGAATGTTAGCGTGACGGTTGACAGGGGAGAATGGAAGAAGAAAAAACGTGTTGCGTCGACCCCAAGTAACATGGGATAAGGGCATGAAAATAATGATGATCTCAATAAATGGCGAAGTTGTATGCGTTTTAAAGTCTATGCTAGACAGACAGCAGCACTACTAGGTTCTGACGTCACAACACAGCGCCATAACAATATTAACTTTGCGCCCTTGACGACAATGATTGTTATGCGCGACAAGGATAGAAGAATAATTTCGAAATCGTGTAACTTTTCCATTTTTCCACCGATTTTTTTTTTCAAATCGTCTTTTTTAGTAATATCTTCAAAATAAATAGGTGTAATTTCATGTATATTTTTTATAGTAGTCAAATGCCCTGTAATGGTAAACAAACGGCAAAGTTATTTGAACATACTTGTGTGATGCATCAGATTCAAGTAGGTTGAGCATGAGTTCTAGCGATTCGCGATCCAGATCCATGTTGAGACGATCTTGAGACAATACGAACATCACCGTCGCTGTACACAGACCCAAGCTCTGAAAAGAAAATTCATGATAAGGTTCCGTATTTTTCATATAACTTGCGATTTTTGGCTCTGATATGTTCCATTCCGGATACTGGTGATGGACCACTTTTCAACCTTAATTCTAAGGGCATAAGGGTGAAAAGTGGTCAACCATTGTCTGTGGTAGTGCATACAGTATTGGTGATTATTACATAAGTACCCACTATATTTTTCAACATAAAAATGTTTTAATATGAAATATATTAATCATCAACAGTAATCAACTTGTGAACATGTTACATGGACCTTGCAACTTGATTTTATAATGCCATGACATAAACTTGCCAATTCATGCTACAAACACATTTCATAATAAAACAATGGATCCTTAAAAACTTTGATTAACCATAGGGTTACTGGTTTTAATTTAAAAAGTGATATTACTTTAAAATAAGTTGTCATAGTTCAAATTAGAGTTACTTAATCAGATACACACAAAAAAAAATTGTAGTCCGTGATGCTGCTGTGTATGTAATTGTAGTTATAGTGGTATTTATGCAAACATAATTATGTTTGCCAAGTACTTGTGCTTGAGATAAACTCAATTGTAAACATTTTGAATACCTTCCAAAATAGATGTGTGTTTACATAATAAGTGCCTTATATTGTTGCAGGGCATTATGTCAGTATGTTCATTATTTACACTTCTAGATAAGTAATTTTAAATTAGATTAATAATTGTTTTTTGAACAAATTCTTTAGGCATGCGGAGTTTGCCTTGAAAGTGATTGTTGCACTGTTGCATTACATTACACACTTGCATGTTAACTTTAGCATAGAAATAATAAATAAATAAACAGTGATTTATTGATGCGGAATTGTTATATTATAAAATGGACAAGTCTGTACTTGTTTAAAACTAAATCTATAAATAAATTGAAACTGGCAATACTTTAATTTTTGATTATAAAATATTTATTATCTTACATATTTTTTGAAACCTACAAAACTTTAATTTTTTACAGCTTTGTAACAAGTCAAAAACCTTCAGCAAACTGACCTGATCATCGGTAGCGTCATGTAGCGCACTGAAGAACTTTTGCACGGTGCCGTGTGCCCGCAGGTGCATGCGGAACGCGGGCGCGGTACATTTGCTCGCCAGTGTAATCGCTGACAGGCAGCGCGTAGAAATTGGATTGTTGTCCTGCACAAAACAATCCAATCGTAAGGAAGTAAGGAAAACAGGAACAGTGTATACAAACATTTACATAATTTTTGCTGAAGCTTGTTTCACTCCCAAATTACAACCTCAATGCGCACAATGTGTTTACTATTTAATAAACTTCCCAAGACTTACATCACAAAATAGGATAATATTCATTCATTAGCTACACATCACATGCACACCTATTATAGATATTATGCAATAAGTACTGAGATACAACAATGCATAAGTATTTAGTTAGTTAGTTTATAAAATTGTTGTTTAAATTACCTGTAAAGCATCTAAGAGATATTCCACATCATCATTGAATTCTTGGAACTCTCCAATTTCCTGGATCTGATGTGCCTTCTTCACATTTCTAACAACTGTGTAAAACTATAACAAGAAAAAAAAGTTTTAGAATTAACTGCTCAAACTAAATGTTATCAACTACATCAATATTATTCAAATTAGGATAGACCTAGATTTTCGTTGAAACCCTGACCTTGAAATAAAAAAAAAATAATAATGTGAAAGAACAAAAACCTCTATGCTAATATGACACATACCTCTTTGGCCTCTTTACTACACTTGACACTTGTGTAAGGTTTCACAGTTTCAACAGGATCATCCACAATTGGATCCGGGGCCCTGTACCGGGTCACTCTAGTCAGTTCTTCTGATACTTGACCCGCTTGATTTCTCACTTCTGCATTCTCGGCAGGCTCAGGCCTTGGTGTCTCATTTCCTTTCTGTAAGTACAACAATTACATGGCTTTAACAAGAAGGCTGTGTATTGTTTCATTATGTAATCAAACCATTATATTTTTACTATCTACTTGCAGTAATTTCAAGGTTTGTTGAACAATACACTAATAGTTGAAGTAGTATAGTATTTTCTTGAAATAATGTAATTGAATTAAAGAATCTTACATGGATTAAATTGACAAATCAATTTAGAAATGAAAAAATATTATGATACTAACATAATATTTTTATTAACATTTTCATAATATTACAGAATAAAACAAATTTTGCAGTCATAGATAACAATCTGACCGAGATTATGTCTCGACTTTATAAGGGACTCTATCCTAAGTTTGTTTCGTCCTTTCTTCCCAGAGTAGTCACATAGGAAACGCCAACCTCATCTAGTTTTTTAAAATATGATTGATGTGTAAAAGTGTTTGTACAAACCTAATTACAAAAATAAAATAATTTCTCAATCAATTAAATTAGATTGGAAATGTATTCGGAGAACAGGAAAATATAGGAAAGACATTGAAATAGATACTTACATCATTAGCCCATTCATGTCTGTACAGATGGCGTCTCTTTCTTGCTGGCAGCGGTGACGGATTGTCATTCACAAGTGATTTACTCTTGAATATTGATCCTTTCTTCTTAGTAATAACTAATTTAACACTAGGCTTATCATCATTCTGTATGTGATCTTCTGTATCATGTATACCTCTGGGTGATTTAAATACATCTTCTTGATGATGTTTCTGAACCTCTTCTTCAGAATTCTCATTAGGACAACTATTGTAAGCTGAATCTGAAGATTGAGTGTTGGCCTGGGAGTAAGTTGGAGTGTTATTTGTATTAAATGCTTGAGCAACTGCCTCATTAGTCTCCTCCTCTTCATTAGCTGCACTCTGTTCTGCTGTGTTCTCCTCATGAGGCATTTCCACGTCATGTTCAGGGGTTGAAGTTTTATTATGCTTATGTTTATGTTTTCTATGAACTTTGACCTTAGGAGTATCACCACTTTTATTACCACTGACGCTCCCACCAGATAATATGTCAATTAAGTCATTCTTCTCTACAGGAATTTCATTTTTCTCAATAACTTGTTCATGCTCTGGAGTGGTAATTGAAGCAGCAATATCCGCTAGTGTTTCATACTTTTTCCTAGTCTTTCTCCCCTCCTTTTTAATGTCACTTACAGTTTTAGTTCCATGTTTATTTGGATAACCAGCTGTAAGGACATCCAAATAATCATCATTTTCACTATAGTTTATATTGGGCCTGTTTCTTCGAGCTCTTCCTGTGGCACTCTCAGGGGGCTTTGGTTCTGGTGGCAGCTCATTGGGTTGAACTTCCAGCCTTGGGGATTTAATAACTGAACCCGAATCCAGTTTAGCTAGCTGGGACTCAATGTCATCTCCAGGTAACACTTTGCTCTTTGATTCCTTTTCATTTTCTTGTGATGGCGATGCAAGTGTTTTATAAAGGTCATACGCATCTGTCCCAGGCTGTGGTGAACTCAATTTCTTTAATGGTTCATCATCAGAATTTTTGTGATGACGTTTATGAGACTTGTGATCCTTTTTATCTTTCTTCTTTTCTTTTTTGCCTTCTTGAGTGAGACCAGCACACTTGATTGTAATTTTGAGACCTTCATGCTTTGGAGAACATATTGTTTCCACAGATGGGCTCTTTTTGTGATCAGATCCAACATCAGAATGAGTATCCAAAGATGAATGCCTGTCAGAACTAGGTGATGTGAAACCTTCATTTGAATCTGTACTGACAATTCTTGATGTTCCTTTAGATATCCTCAGCACTATAGGAGGTGGCTTGCGTTCCTCATTAGTTTCCTTACTTGTTGAAGGACTTGTAACATCTGCTTTTACAACAGATGGACTAGACACTAGTGGACTGGCTTTGGGTGATGATACTTTAGGTGAAGACACTACTCTTGGGTGTGCTGACTCATACCGAGTGAACTCAGGGATAGGGCTGTTACTACCATCTTCAGCATAATTAATCACTTTATCACGATTGCGAACAAGGTAACGCTTATTTGGTGGTTGACTGTTTTCAGCTGGTGCATCTTCTTTTTTTGAGGCTTTTGTGGCCACTGTGCTCTTTTTAGCTTTAGATTTTTCAGAGTTGCGGCGAGGTAATTCAGGAGATGATGAATCTCTAGTATAAGCCCTACTTCTTTTGGTTGTCTTCTTTTCCTTACTATGTGATGGATGTTCAGGTGACAGTGGTGCAGCAGGTACTGGTGGGGCATATGTGATCTGTGGAACTGGTGGGTAAACTTCTGCATTGCGAGATTTGAAGAATTTCTTGGGCTTTGGTGGTGGTTGCTCAGTTTCAACTGCTGGCACTGTCAGCGGACTGTTCTGATCTTGCACAGGCTTTTTAAGAATATTGGTTGTATATGCTGAAATATGAAAACAAATAACTTGTAAGTAAACAATTCAATGGCCTATTGCTACAGATATTGACAGATGTACCATAGATAGTAGAAGTAGGTAGTTACATTCATACAAAATGAAATAATGAATGCACTTTCACCATATTTTGGAAGTGGGTATTGATACCAACAACTAATTAATAAGAATCGTGTTTAGGGAAACAAAATAATACTTAAGTTATGGTACATGACTTCAAGGTTGTTTATAAATGACAAATGTGTCAGTGAACGTGCTTACCGTAAGGTGCACTTCTAATCGACGTGAAGCTAGTGATTCCCCATTTGCCCACGGTGCCCGCCGAACGAGCGGCAGTCGGGCAGTTACTGTTTTCTCTAAAGAGAGCACTATCCAGCGGCACGGCCACGCTACCGCCTCGGCCTCTGCCCCAGCGCGACATGCTGATAATTTCATCAAAAACGATGACACCTGCACCGACTCCTAATCAATCGTCTAGGCAAATGTCAAAACGAGAAACACATGCCGTTCCCAAATACGAGTGGTACTTTTGAGTCACTTTAAAAATTTACGGATAACACTTTTTGAACGATTACAAGACTTTCACCAAATGAAATGAAAACACAACCCATAAAGATAACACACCCGCCATTTTTACAGGAGCCCAAGTACTTTTCCCTCAGATGCACTCAAATGCGTAATCAACCGACATATTAGTTTATCACGTTTTTACTATTTCCTTTATAATTATCCGATTCTCTTTGAACGTTTGAGGTAGATCTATAATGTTGATTTAATTATGAGTTAATGACAAATAGGACACAAACTGCGATGTTGTCATCTCATAACACAAAAGACGCCATATTGGCTAAACACAAGAAGTGATTTCAACAACCAATAGAAACTCGGGAAAACGGGGAGCGAACCATAGAGTTTTTCAAATGAATCAAAATATTAGCAGAGGCGAGTTTGTTTACAGTCTAAGTTTATATTTTCAAAGATTACCAAATAAAATATTTGTAGGCTATATGTAAATAAATTATGACTTTTTACTAAATCTTGATTTTGGCACTATTTTTTTTAACAAAAACTAAAATACTGTTAGCATAGATCAATTTGAGGCGTTCTTACCATAGACAGAGTAAAAGTAACCCGCGCAAACCATTATGCCGTGGGCGTGAGCGGGAAAATTCGAAAATTTGTAAGCGCAAAGTGCAACTACACCTATGAGTCCTACCAACTTATCTGTGAACTGAAAGAGGACGGCATCGTCGATTCAGTGTTGCTAATTAATATAAGGTGCCCAAATTTGAGTAAGTTTTCAAGAAGGAAATTTCACATTAGACATAATCGTTTAATAAGAATTACAGTTTTTACAAATTAAAAACAATGATACCTATATAAAAATAATAAAATAAATAAAAAGAATTTGATAATTTACAGTTACGTAGGTATGCTAAGTTTTAATGCGAAGTTAAGTAGGTACCTACCCTGCATGAGGTACCTGGATGTCTAGCATTTAGTTATGACCGTACCTAACCCCACCACCAGATTTGACTAATTATAATTAGCAGTGGTATAACTAGTGGTAGTGTAGTGTAATAAAAAAAAAACAAATTGCTTTACAATGATTTATTGAAAACCAGGTTTACAGTAATTGTGATCTATAGATGAACCTGCATACACAAATTCATCCTGGTTATGAGGCCATACTCCGCTTATTTCCGTACCACTATCATCATTATCACTATCGCTTTCGGTTTCAGTGTCACTTACCACTTCTATAATAAAAGGTTTATCTAATTACATATCATGTTTTAAGTATTCTCCTTCTAACCTGTGAACGTGTTTACAATGCTGTGCCCACTCATGAACTGTAATAGCGTCAAAAGCTTTTCTAACTAGGCGGGGAATTTCAGCATTTTTGTGCTCAATATTTACATCAGCAACTTTTCTTTTCATTGTGCTCCATATGAGTTCAATGGGATTGAGATCACAGTGATAAGGTGGTAAATATAAGCATTTGTGTCTATTGTCTTCTAATATTTTTTCAATCTCCTATACCTACAGGTTCAGGCTTGTTTATTTGTTATTTCTAAAAGCTGAGGTTTAGTCAAATTCTCTCCATAGTCAATTTTATTTTGGGTCAACCATAATTGCATATCTTTTTTTAAGGAATTCGTATTTGGGACTTTATTCACACAAATACGGTGATAAGGAGCATTATCCATCACTATTATGGATGGCTCTCGTAAATTAGGCACAAGTTTTTCAATCACCACTTTTTGTGTTTGATTTAAACACAAGTAGTGCATTTGTAACAAATCCAGTATCTCCTCCCGCATGAACGATAATATATCTTTGCCCTTTCAATACAGGCTCCAATAATCCGTCTTCACCCTCTCCTTGCCAACATTTACCCGATGTATGCGAAGAGTGATTATAGGTCTCATCTAAATAAATTATGGGCCGGGGCTGGGGAGATTTATTATTTGTATCCACTGCATGCAAGTACTTAGCTCTCCAAGCTGATATTTCATTACGCTCCATAAGAACCTTCCGATTGGATTGAGATTTTTTTAAAACGAAATCCCACCTTGTGAAGCAGATTTCGCACTCTCTCGCTGTCCTGTTTATTTCTGTCTTAAAGACCTCTAGAAGCTTTTTAACAGTAGGGACCTCTTTTTTAGCAGAATAAAATTCATGTACTTTCCTCCGTATAACACCCATGTCAAAATCATCAACATGGACAAATCCACTTTTATGTTTTTTCTCCTTGCCTGGTGTCCAAATTTTTGTACCAGTTTCTACTGCTGCGTGCCCTTCCTTAACTATTTTTTAAATTAGTCTTTGACTCACACCTGAAATATAAGATAATAAAATAAATGTTAGTAGAAATTTGAAATCTGGCAGGTTAGTTTGCTCACTCACTTAGCAGGTTACCTATTAGATGTACTTTACCGTTACGCTAACCTGCAGCAAGAATAGAAACGAATATTTCGTGGACTTAAATAATTAGTTAAGTATCGGCTAATTTATAACAAGAAAGTTGACTACACTAACCTGTCGCTGCCGTAATCCGTTTGTATAATTATAAGTATGATTAAATGGAATAATCGGAGACCCCGCCCGAGCTTCTTCTTCAAAAAAGGTTTTAACCTCTAGAATAATGTTTCGAGCATCACTTTTAATAGCTTTCGGCATATTTAACTTTATAAATTCAGCAATATCACGACAAAATAAACAGAGAACCCGAATGTAGTAGACACTGACAATCGAATGACATTTCAACATGACGGCCGTACACTCCTACCAACTTATATGTGAAATAGCGAAAATTGGAACTACGGCCGTCATGTTGAAATGTCTTCGATTGTGCCGCCGCATGCCATTCGATTGTGTCGACGTATCGACGATGCCGTCCTCTTTCAGTTCACAGATAAGTTGGTAGGACTGTAGTTCCAATTTTCGCCATAAATGGCGAAAATTAAACTAACTTATCTGTGAAATGGCGAAAATTGGAACTTGGACATTGGACATTTCAGTCATTAGATTGTGTCGACGCATCGACGGTGCCGTCCTCTTTCAGTTCACAGATAAGTTGGTAGGACTGTAGGTAAGCCCTACTGGCAAGTCTCAACTGACGGCGCCCGTTCACGAACATGACGCGTGGATCAGCAGCACCATGCAGCTCAACCATTTTGTAGGGCACTGTTATTTTACAGTTTTAAGTTTTACTTCTTGTCCGCAGTCCCTATGACAGCCTTTTTTTTTCTTTTTGTTTTGTCGTGTTTAGATAACGATACACATCACGTCTGCGTAGTTTCGCTACCTACTTTAATTTGACCCTAAAGTTCCTGCCTTAAATGACGCTTCATAATATCTATACAGACGGTGGAATTTTTAACCTCACTTGAGGGAAAGTACTCTAAGTACTGGAGATAATAAATTTTACTCAGAGGAAACATTCCTTTATTTTTTAAATGAAACAAATCTGCATTCAAAGATTTTTGAAAATTCGCTTGCCACACTCAGGAATCGAATCAGCTAAAATCCGAAAACAACCGGCCAAGTGAGTGTCGGACCACGCACAATGAAGGGTTCCGTAGTTGATGAATTTATCTTAAGAATAAACTTAACATTGTAGTTGAAAAACATGTTCTCCCATACATTCCATCTGTAAATGTAAGTTTGTACTCACAATATTGATAGATTTACCATGTTATTTTAAGACCACAGAGTTCTTATAGGTTTTCCTGTAATCTACGGGTACAGATCTATTTTCTGTATTTCTTTCAAAATTTTAGGCTCAGTAGTTTCGGAGATAAGGCGGGGGAATGGTCAATTTTCGTCTATTTTCTTAAATAACTTTAAAACAATTTATTTTAAAATTATAAAAAAAATATATTTGAGACCCTCATAGTAAGCATTTTCATTTGACATGCCACATGGTGTAGTTTGCAAAACTTTTTTTTTAAATCTTTTTATTTGCCCCCCAAAAGTGACCTTTATATTCAAAATTCATTTATTTACTTTACCCGTCCGTGTTTGTGTCACAGAAATTCTTATGTGTACCAAATTTCAACTTAATCGGTCCATTAGATTCGGAGCAAATTGGCTGTGACAGACGGACAGACAGACACACGAGTGATCCTATAAGGGTTCCGTTTTTTGCTTTTGAGGTACGGAACCCTAAAAATAACACCCTGTACCTACTTTTATGGCATCAATCGATAAGATCAATCATTCATAAGGATCAAATCTCTCTAACAAACATGATAAGTAGGTACCTACATGATACATTTCAACAGGTTGAAATGTCATTCGATTGTGCCGACGCATGTCATTCGATTGTGTTGACGCATTGACTGTAGCGTCCTCTTTCAGTTCACAGATAAGTTGGTAGGAATGTACTTATTTTTAATCTTATATTTTAATTGTTTTTTTTTTTTTATTTAACATTTTTTTCAGATACATACGTAGCCAGGATTTTGTAATACCTTCCTTGATTTACAAGAGTATCCTTGGAGTTTTTGCCTTTTGTTCTCCATAGAGATCTATCTACCAATACTACTTCGTCTGTGCTATCTACCTACCGGGGCGGGCGCCGTCAGCCCAGCTTTTGTTGTCTATTTTATCAATGGTATTTAAAACAAAATACCTAGGTATATAATATATATAATAAATGCATTTTTGGTAATTTTTCAGGAGAGCAGTTTAAAGAAAGCTGAATGTTTAACACGTTATTACACAGAAATGTGCAGTGATAAAAAAATGTGTAGTGGTTTATTTTAGTTAACAATTAGTTCGTAGGTTGTTTTTCGATATCTGCACTTAAAACATCTGTCTTCTAGTAGACCATCGATATACTGGCCAGGCGCGAACGTACAAAAGCAGAAGAAGAAGTTGTCGCTAGTTCAACCTAGGAATACTCTTATTTTGTTTTATTTCTACGAAAACGCGCTTACCCCGCACAACAGCGAGATCAAACTGAGCCGCCTAGTTCGGTCGCGGTCTTCGATCAATAATTTATTGATCGAAGGTCGCGGTGGAGAAACGATCGCCGTCAACGGGACGACACGTTCGGTTCGAATAATCTCGTTTCTCGTTGACGTGCGTGTCTCGTCACGGTGCGGTGGACAGCGTTAAGGTAGGTTTTGTACTTTTTTCGTGATTCCTCACCTCCTTATAGTCGAAGTTTATTTAAAATAAAATGTATTTGCTGTCGATGTCACCGATAAAGGCGGAGTCGACGAGGTTTGAAAAATGGAGTGGAATGGAAATGGATGGATGAAGTGGGAAATATGACTTTGAACATGGGTGTATGAGTTGTATACTTATCCCCTTATTCATTCAATCTGCGTAGCCTTTTCCCAACTATGTTGGGGTCGGCTTCCAGTCTAACCGGATGCAGCTGAATACTGCCTATCTGACCTCCACAACCCAGTTACTGGGTAATACGATACCTCTTGGTAAGACTGGTTGTCAGACTTTCGGGCTCCCGACGACCCGTAACGACTGTCAAAGATCCACGAATGACAGCCGGGACCAACGGCTTACTTTCCGAGGCACAGAGGAGACTTGGTATATAAGGTTGGTCACCCATCCACTAACCAACCCCGGCATGCGTAGCTTAACCTGATGGATTAGCCTCGAGCTCCTCTATCCCCATATTCATAAAAAAAACTAAAACGCTTTAACGGGGGGTTATCCCAATTTTCCTGTTTTAGAATAAATTTTAAATGGTCAAATTAGTGTATTAAGGTCCTGAAAAAAATATATGCCATAGATACATCCTTGCTTTAGGGAAATTAACGGTTCATAACACGATAAGTTGTAATTGCCTAGATGGAAAAAAAAAATCCGAAACATGGTCGATTTCAAAATCATTTTCTGTTTCATTTCCTAATTTCAGCATAAAATTATATGAAAATTGCATGTACCATGAGGTAATCGTGGATTTTTGAGTTTAGTAGATTTTTATCCCAATTTTTTTGGGGTTGATGCAACTTGTTTTTTTCTCCAAACTTCTCTATTAGTCGTCATCTCGGTAGTCACTATCTTTCTAGCCATATCATCTTTCACACATATCATCCATCGTTTCTTTGGTCTTCCCTTACTCGTATAGCCATCCAGATTCTTAATCAAAACATTTCAGACGAGATTTTCTTCATTTCTCCGCATTACATGCCCATACCATGATAACCGATTTCCACACACACCGACACCGATATCAGCACGATATCTACCGGCGAAGACAGTGCGGGGTGAGAGTAGCGGGATTCTTTCACTTGAGAAAACTTTTTCGCACTGCCGACTTCGAGACGTCGATACTTAATGTAGTAAGTAGTGTGGTTGTTTATCGCGTCGCGATGGTCATCGATATTCACCAATATCTTGGGGCCGATAATAATTGTACCTATCGGTATCGAATCGGGTTGGTATAGTTATCTGATTGTGAAAACAAATTTATGACACTTTATGTAATAATCTTAGTTCACTCCACCGTACCTACACACTATAAAATGTAAACCTAAGGAAAAAAATCGATCTAGGAAAAACTAATTAAGTTGATCAACTGCAAATATTTTACACTGTGGCATGGATTTTCCGCGAATTTTTTTTTTATTTATGTATTTTCCCCGATTACTCGAAGATGGCTGGACCGATTTGGATTTTTTTTTTTTTGTTTTATTCGAGAGGGTATACATCACAGTTGGTCCCATATAAAATTGATTAACTTTGCTTGGGTAGTTTTTGAGTTAGCTTCAATAATACGTATTTTTTCCCCACTTTTATATGGATGATGTTCTAGTTTGTTTTGCAGGTAGTGGTATTACAATTTGTGTGGGGTAGGTACACAACTAAAAACTGAAAAATTAAAACTTTCTTACAAAAAAAATATGTACAACCGACTTCCAAAAACAACACTACAAAGTGAAAAATAACTTTAATTTCGGAAGTCGGTGGCAAAAAACGAAAATACATTTAACTAGACACCGACTTCCGAAATAAAAGTTATTGTTCACTTTGTAGTGTTGTTTTTGGAAGTCACTTGTTTTTTTTTTCTAAAAAAGTTTTTTAGATAAAATAGTGTTTTGTCTATTTCTTTCGAATTATGATTTGAGTTTGAAAGAAGAAGACAAAACACTAAGTATTTTAACTAAAATAAGTTTGTAAACATTTTAGTTTTTTATGAATAAGAATTAATGTAAACGTGATCACATTGATACTATGTATTACAAATTATTGAAAAATATTATACATGACTGTGACGTGTGTGGTGTGTGACGTGTGACTGTCATGTGTGTGACTGTGAGAATATTAATTTAATATAAGCACATAGGTACCTACATACATGCTATCAAAATATATCAAGAAGTACATTAAATAATGTTGCTTTAATTTCCAAAATAGTTAGGACTTACCTAAGCACCACACTTTGATGCTTGTTATACCCTCCTACATACATACCTAAACTCATGCCTTCTTCCCTTCTAAAGATAAAAATAATACTCAGAATTAAAAATAGCATCATCAATTCATCATAATTTCAGCCGAAAGACGTCCACCGCTGGGCATAGGCCTCCCCCAAGCACCGCCACTTCACAAGGTAAATAAATAGCATATAATAGAATAATTTATAAATAGTCAGAATTATACATTAAAAAGAGTATGCCTAGATGGTTTGGTCATGTTAAGAGGATGAATGCAAGGCGACTAACACAGGGTACATTATTTACAAGGCAGGGGATACGGGTCTCGGCTTAGGGCATCGCGGGGGGGGAGGACAGCAGGGGACAGGCTGGAGCGGATTATACCCGACGGTAGTGTCGGGATGTTGCTTCGATCAATAATAGCACTAGATTCCCGATAAGCGCTTCAAAAACGGCCCGAAAAATAAGAGCACAAATACTTTTGTGGTCTTATTTCACACATCGACTGTTCTGGAACAGGGAAATGCATGGAGTAGTATTGTTACTTTATATGTTATTTTTGTTTGTAGATTTCCTAGTGATAAACTTGCTTTCCTATTAACATATAAACTCAGCCAAAACCACGTCGAGCTATTTTTTGGGAACATACGGAGTCAAAGTGGACATAATAATAATCCCAACACTAGACAATTTAAAGCCAGTTTTAAAAAGCTGCCGTCTCATTTGGAACTGGGCTCCAAATTTACCGGAAATTGCAGTCGCTCCATGTAAAATACTGGTATTCAGCTGCATCCGGTTAGACTGGAAGCCGACCCCAACGTAGCTGGGAAAAGGCTAGGCAGATGGAGAGAACATACCAATTTTATCCGGATCATCATCACTAAACAAAATTAATAACTTGTCGATAGGTTACCGTTTTGAAGAAACCGAGGAGAAAAATTTAAGTTCTGCAGAAATTTTAAAAAATAAATCTATAGAACAAAATTTCGATAAATACCAGACAAACTGCACTGAACTGAGTGAAAAACTAGATCATAATCCAACTTCAGATATTGTTAAGCAAATAGTAGGTTACATTTCTCGTTTTGTAGTCAGTAGCCTTGTTAAGAAAATTAATTGCGAGGACTGTAAAATGGATCTACGGGCTAAACAAAAATTATGGTTTCATAAATTAATCGATTTAAGAGACATGGGTGGTTTATGTTATGCTTCAAACGACGTGTTCGACGTATGCATGAAAACCGAACGAGTTATACGCAATTGTCTTCGCATGAGTGGTGACAAAACAATACAAAAAAAATATTGTTAATATTTCAAGCGTCTACCTGTTGCCGTTACCAATATCCAGCAAAAACGAGCAAGAAAAAAAGTTGTATGGGAGCCCCCTTAAATATTTATTTTATTCTATTTTTTAGTATTTGTTGTTATAGCGGCAACAGAAATACATCATCTGTGAAATTTTTAACTGTCTAACTATCACGGTTCATGAGATACAGCCTGTTGACAGACGGACGGACAGCGGAGTCTTAGTATTAGGGTCCCGTTTTACCCTTTGGGTACGGAACCCTAAAAAAGTATATGATATAATACAAATATTTTTTATAACTTCAAAATCGCGTACAAAAGTAGACGCACCCATTTTTTAATACGGGTTGATTACAATGAGCCAACCCGCAGACAGTTAATAGCAATGTCTTAATAAAATAACTATCCTTCTACTTTTATAAATCGGTCAAAAATATTTGCTACCATATAAAACGAACCATGGCCTAAAAAATATGTTATTATTCTGCTACTCTACGTCTGTCAATACTTACTGTGTTCTGAGCATTGAAATGTAAATACCAAGAACTATGTCTAGTTCCAAAATAGAGTAAGCACGAAATTGTCAACAAAATGTTTTTAACCTTAGTGCTCAAGATTTAAGTTTCATTTTAGAATAAATATTTTTGTACTTATTATAAAAATTACTTTTATTTTCAAGCGACATTTTTAATTTATTGCTTTTACCTTTCTCCGATGATAGGACTTAAATATAAATATTTTGCAATCATAATTAAACTTTATGTTTGATTGTTAAGGTTTATAATGAATTGAAGTTGTTAATATTATAAAACTTTTTTCTATATTTCGTAGTAACAAATGTAAATGTTTATGTGTGTGTAAACGTGGCCACTACAGCGACTTATTTTTGTTCCTGATCCTGTATCTAGTGCTATTATTGATCGAAGGGATGTTGTATATAATTTAATTATTGGTTTGAGAAAAATTAAGAAAAAGGGGAGCCAGTCTAACGAGACAACAATTTTTACACCAAATCTAAATAAATTCACGCCTGTGTAGGTACCCCAAAGAGGAGGAGTGCGGGTTGTATTACCTACCTAAGTATACATAGTAGGTACCATCCTCAACATCAACCTTTCGCCAGATATTTTTTAGTTCCAGGTAGGGGGCAAGCCTTTTACTGAAGGATCACTTAAGATCCAGTCTCTGGGCATCTACTTAGTTTCTGGCAAAACCCACAAAAACTTCTATGCGCTTCGGCATTCGTCGTTTACCTTCGGAAAAACGAATGCACGATAAGATCCAATAATATAGAGCTGTTACAACCATGGAAGTACTTGCCTATTTTGTATAGCATTTTGAGTAGTTAGAAAAAACTTTTTTACAAAAAAATACAACCGACTTCCAAAAACAACACTACAAAGTGAAAAATAACTTTAATTTCAGAAGTCGGTGTCTAGTTAAATGTATTTTCGTTTTTTGCCACCGACTTCCGAAATTAAAGTTATTTTTCACTTTGTAGTGTTGTTTTTGGAAGTCGGTTGTATTTTTTTTGTAAAAAAGTTTTTATTTTTCCCGTTTTAGTTGTGTACCTACCCCACACAAATTCAAATACCACTACCTGCAAAACAAACTAGAACATCATCCATATAAAAGTAGGGAAAAAATACGTATTATTGAAGCTAACTCAAAAACTACCGAAGCAAAGTTAATCCATTTTATATGGGACCAACTGTGATGTATACACTCTCGAACAAAACAAAAAAAATCAAATCGGTCCAGCCATCTTCGAGTAATCGGGGAACAGACGAATTGAGAACCTCCTCCTTTTTGAAGTCGATTAAAAAGTAGTCTCACCTTTGTTCTTTAATCGGCTGAGCAAGTTTATTAAAGAAGTGAAAGACATTACAATTAAGTACTTACTTATTTATGTATTTCTTTTCTAGGAACGCTTTTTTATCGTAGGGACCTATGAGGAGCCCAAATCACCGCACTGTGTTCCAAATGACTCCTTACCAAAGCGTCATACAGCACCCTGAGCGTGGTAACGTTTGTGAATCCCTGCGACTGTCTCAGCACGAAACCCAGGTTTCTGTACGCCTTCTTGCTAATTTTAATTATATGATGATCCCGGAAAGTTAAATCCGGGGTTAGCAGTACTCCTAGATCTCGTACCTGAGATACTCGCTGCATCGGCTCTTCCATTATGACTCTTGTTACCCTAATGGTAAATGGTAATATTGATTAGTTCCTATAGGACATAAGAAGTTAAATAATATTAATATTATTAAAACAAAGAGGTTAACTAATTGTAATACGACACGGTTGGCGCAGTGGTTGAGCGATTGACTGCTGCGCAGCATGTCGCGGGTTCGATTCCCGCACGGAACAAATATTTGTACGACCTACAAGTATTTGTTCCGAGTCTGGGTGTTTTTCTATCTATAATATGTATGTATTTACAAAAAAAAAAATGTATATAAGTAGTTTATCAGCCATCTCGTTACCATAACACAAGCATTAGGTTGCTTAGCTTGGGGCTAGATGGCGTTGTGTGATATGTCCAAACATATATTTATTTATTATATTTTTAATAGGTTGGGGAAAAAGTTTCTTCGCATTTTTTAAGAAAATTCAAAACATTTTTAATATACATTATTTACATTTATCTAAAGTATGTAGGTACCATTTTGTTCGATAACTTTTTGCCATCTTGTAGGTAGGGACATGATCCCATTGCTATAGAAATTTTGGGACTTCTGATCAAAATACCGCGACAAGTGGTTTTGGCAGTCCTCTCGTGATGTTAACCTGACACTGCCTAAAGAATTATGATGAGACCGAAACAGGTGAAATCTGAAGATGCAAGGTCAGGACTATACGGCGGATGCATTAACACCTCCCAGCCAAACTCTCTTAAATTTTGCTGAGTGGCTAAAGATATGTGAGGTCTAGCGTTATCTTGATGAAAAACCACACCCCTTCTGTTGATTAATTCCAGCCGCTTTCTCTCAACTTCTTGCTTTAATCTCATCAGTTGATCGCAGTAGAGTTCAGAATCGATGGTCCTGCCTGGTGGTAACAGCTCATAATAAATAATGCCCTTCCAATCCCACCACACACACAGCATCACCTTGTTGCGAGATAACCCGGGTTTCGCCAGTCTGTGAAGCCTGACCGGCCTTTGACTACGACCTTTTTCACACGTTCTTGTCGTACGTGATCCACTTTTCATCACCAGTTATCAGCTTCTTCAAAAATGGTTTGGTTTCATTACGTCGTAATAAAGAATCACAAATGAGTACACGGTTCATTAGGTTTCTTTCAGTGAGCTCGTGAGGTACCCAAATATCGAGCTTTTTTGTGTACCCAGTTTTTTTCAAATGCGCCAAAACTGTTTTGTTGTCAATTCCCAGTTCTTCAGCTACGTCGTAACTACTGATATGCCAATCTTGCTCCACTTTTTCAAAAATGGCATCCATTTTATCCGTAATAGGGCGACTAGAGCGACGTGCATCTTTGACATCAAAATTTCCGGATTGAAAACGCTTAAACCAAATGTGTGCTACTCTCACAGACACTGCACTGAGTCCATAAACATCGCAAATTTTTTTCGCGGCTTGCGTTGCATTTTTACCTTTTTTGTAGTAAAATTTTAAAATGTATCGAATTTCTTCATTAGATTCACTCATCTTGACAGTACGAAAAACAAATAAAAATCACACATTTTCCTAATTTGAATTTGGAATTATGTTCTTTAAAATTTAAACTTTCAATGATACCAAAACCAGCCAGATACAAGTAGTATAGCCAAAGAGACATTGGTGGCGCGAGGTGCTAATTTAGTGGACTGTATTTGCGATGCGGAACAATACGATTGACAAACGCTTGGCGATAGGTAATTCGAGCTGCGGTGGGTGTAGGACAATAGAACACAACCCGAAACAAATTAGGGAGGGAAGCACAAACCTTTACTGGAGCCACGTGCTCGCGTAGACGCCGGTGCACCGGTTCACTTTTCCAGGTTCAGGGGCAGTTGAGCTTCAAGTTTACTGTCCTCACACGTTGAACACAAACACAAACAATTGATTGCAAGTTTTATTACATGCAAAAATGCAGTGATTACAAAGTTATCAATATTTTGGAGCGGAGCGGCTAGGCGCCATTGCGCGCGCGTCTTGTAGCTAATCGGAAGAGACTCGCGACGAAAGAATCATCTTTTACACTCGCGAGGTCTGTGCGGAAGGGAGATAGAAATAGGAAATAGCGGATGTCAATCAAATTTTGCATGTTGGCGCAACCATCCCCCCGGGTTTGAAGGGTTACCTTCAAAAACAATAAGCGAAACTAATCAAATAACTAAATTCTGGTGTAACCTCTAACTTCTAACCTATTCCTAAACTATATAATTATGAAGCGTTACTACAACTACTAAACTAATTTGAAACCTGCTGCTGATTAGGCAGAGGACAGAGGCGAATAACCGGACGTAAATACGAACCGGTTGCGGTTTTAACTCTTACTATTCGCGTTACTCCCTTTGAATCAGGAAAAACTTCCTCCACTACACCTAGAGGCCAGTGGGGGCGTACTCTCGGTCATTAAAACTACCACAGTACCAACGGTGACTGGATTCGATGGAGTATTCCATTTTTGACGCGACTGCAGCGTGTGCAAATAATCTGTTCTCCAACGCCTCCAAAAGGATTGAACAACACGACAAGAGCGATGATCGGCCATTTCAGGCGCGATAAAACGCGGGCGAAGCTTAAAGCAGGGCACACATTTGTGCACTCTAGCGCGAATCAAATTGCGAGCGGAAAGTATCCAATACTTCTGTCTAAGGATAGACATCAACAAGTCCGGACCTGCATGACAATTCACCTTATGATGATAACCTACAATCAAATCTAAAATATGGTCCTTGCGGGGTAAAACTACTGGATGCTTTTGCTCAAATCCTAAATCAGAATTTCTCAAACGACCACCTACTCGAATGAGACCATTCTGCAAAAAAGGTTTCAAATGTTGAAAAGCGCGACTACAAGGTTTGTTGGACTCTAAACTACTAAATTCTGATGCGAAATAAAATCTCTGCAATTCACGAAGCACGTCTGACTCAGCTTTATCCAGATCAGCGGCGGTTATATTACCGCGCGTGGGTAACAGTTTCAAAAAACGACAAACATACACCACACAATGCAAAAGTCTCGACCAAGACGAGACGCGATTAGACAACGATAAAATAATCGACTTTTCACGTGGAACTGAAACTACAAGCGAATGCTTCTTCTCCTCGGGCGGTTCTGAAACGGCAGCTGGGTTAAAAGGCTTAACCGGCCATTCCTCAAGCACGCTATGAACCCAAGGCGGAGCACAGAACCACAGCGGATGATCTAAAATTTGCGAAGGGACCAATCCACGGGACAGACAATCAGCGGGATTATCTGTGCCAGCAACGTGAAAGAGGTTTTGTGGTGGTAATTCGGACTGAATTTTAGCCACCCTATTGGCGACGAATGTGTCCCAGAGATGGAATAAACTACTCCCCCGTAAGCCTTTTCACTGGCGTCTGCGAAGCCTACAACAGTAACTATACTGTCTGACAATATACCAACATGGCGTGGAATTTTTATTTGATTGAGCAATGGAAGCTCTTTCCGAAAGCGAGCCCATAATTTACCAATATTTTCGGGCGCGGGGTCGTCCCAATCACTATTCGAAAGCCAAAGTTCCTTTATAAGCAACTTGGCATATAAAACGACGGGAGCTACAAATCCCATAACATCCCATATACGTGCTACACACGATAGGATAATGCGCTTAGTACAAATTTGCGGAGTCGAACTAACTTTAAGACTGAACATGTCAGACGCGGGTGACCAACTTAAACCTAGAACCTTGTGCGTATTATCACCATCAAATTCCTTCACCGAAGATAATTGATGTGATAGTGGAATCGAATCTAGAGCGGTTTGCGAGTTACTTGTCCACTTCACAAGATCAAACTGACCGGCTTTCATAAGACTTATTACTTGAGCGGCGGTCTCAACGGCCTCTGCCTCGCTGGCTACACTATAAACAACGTCATCCATGTATAACCCAGTCTCAATAGTGTCTTTCGCTTTCGGGAATCTTTCACCCTCATCAGCGGCTAATTGCTTGATAGTGCGGAGCGCATGGAAAGGACTCGACTTAAGCCCAAAACAAACACGATTAAACTCGTAAACTTTCAAAGGTTCTTGCGGCAAAAATCGATACAAAAAACGTTGAAATTTGCGGTCGCATTCGCGAATACCAATAGTAAGAAACATTTGCCTTATGTCGGCGGAAAGCGCGACAGCAAATAAGCGGAAATTTACAATAATGTCAAATAAGTTACCTTGAAGGTTTTGACCACAATACAAAATATCATTGAGCGATACAGAAGTGCTAGTCTTAGCACTGCCGTCCAAAACCACGCGAAGCTTAGTAGTAAGCTTGTCTTCTCTAATAACTCCGTGGTGCGGGATGATGTAAGATGGATGATCGCGAGTCTCGTCAGTCTCGGCGGTGGGCGCAGGTGAGATGTATCCTTTATCTAGGTATTCGATAACAACCTCATCATAGGCTTGCTTCAACTTCGGAGATACTTGCATCTTACGTTCTAAACAAGAAAAGCGTTTTTCAGCGGAAGCGTAGGAGTCACCGAGCGAAAAAATATCCCCCTGGAATGGGAGCGCGACAACATAACGACCATCATTATCTCGAGTAGTCGTGCGACAAAAAATCTCCTCAGCCACCTTATCATCAGGGCTTAGGATAGGCGGGACATTGACCTCTTCAATTTCCCAGAACCTGCGAATGGTAGACTCCAGCGGCGGCTCAACAGTGCAGCAGTGTGACACAGTCGAGTAACTATCTAAATGTACGGGTGCGGAACCAACAATGACAAAACCTAGAACTGTTTCTAGGGCGTGCGGTGCGGGATACGACGAATGACCTTGAACCTTACGCGATAACTGGAGGTGCGGGAGAATCGATGCGCCGATCAACATATCGACGTCTCCAGGGACACCATAAGATTCATCTGCCAACGGTAGGTCTTTAAATTTGGTCAATAAAGACGTGTCAACCGGGACAGTAGGCAATTGTTCCGTAATTTTATCTACGACAAGCGAATCCATATCAAAACAAATATCTGAATTAAAACGCGATGCAAATTTAATTTTAATCGAACCATGAATGGTTGATTTTAAACCACCGAACCCCTTAACTACTGAGCGAGCTGGCCGGTTATTAATACTAAACCCAAGGCGTTGACAACAGTTTTGAGTTAAAAAATTACTCTGCGAATCGCTATCTAACAACGCTCGAACAAGACACGGATTACCCAAACCATCAACAACAACAACATGAGCGGTCGCAAGCACCACGGTAGTACACGCGCTGCTAGCGGACATCGAACACAACGTGACGTCACTCACGGCAATCTGCGAGCGGGGAACGTCGCGCGCTGGCTGCGCTGAGTCCGCACTGACTGTCTGCGACGACGTGTCACCGCTTGATAAACTAACTGTGCTCACATTGGATGCGGCATTATTATAACCTTTCTCCATGTGAAGTAAAGTGTGGTGCTTTGAAGAGCACTTACGACAACTTTGACTACTATTACAAGACGTAACCCGATGCCCGTCACTTAGGCAGTTAAAACACAAATTGTTATCACGAACAAACTTATAACGATCATAAGGCGTAAATTTTAAGAAACCAGAACACTTGTACAATTGCGAATGTTGACTATTACACAAAGAACAAATAGATTGCACAGGTGCAGGTGCGGTATTCACATACGTATGTGTCGATTTTTGAGACTTCGAAGACGCATCCGTTCGACGGTCGAACTTAGTAACTACTTTCTTCGTAACTTCATGGTTTAACGAAGTGCGTTGTAATATTTTAATATGATCGCGAACAAAACATTCTAAATCATTGAATTTCGGCAGTTTACTACTGCGATGGTTCATTTCAAATAAACGAACGGTTTCACAATCTAATTTCTTTAATCCCAAATACAAAAATAAAAAGTCGCAGAGGTCATCGACCTTCAGGGTTTTTACTGCGCGAACAGATGATGCAAAAATATCTAAAAACTTCTCTAAATTATGTTCATTACAAACTGTAATATTTTTCAATTCGAATAACTGATCTAAATATGCGGTAGCTACTAATCTTTTGTCTTCGTATTTCGACTTTAAAGTTTCTAAAATTAATGAATAATTTTCGGCACTAAAAGTAATGCCAGCACAAACAGTTTTAGCTTTACCAGTTAATCTTTCAACAAGATAGTGTAATTTGTCATGATCTGTCAAAGAGACGTTCTTATCTATAGTGTTCTCAAAACTATCTATAAACATATTCCAATTGCGAATATCACCATTAAATTCAGGTATCTGAATGGGCGGTAATTTAGGTCGATCGCGAGAGTGATTTGCCTGGCTCTGATGGACAGACGGCTTCTCCAAGTTTCTCGCGACACGTTTGATGCGACAGAATAAATCATCAAATGACGCCAAAGCTTGGTAACTCACAGCGTATTCTGGATTCAATTCTAACTCTAAAACGTTAATATCATGAATTATGGATTCAAATTCCGTGCGCAAACTATCCAAGTTTTCTATAGAACATAAGAACGAATCTCTAATAGCTAGATCATCTGTTTTAAGTGCATTATCACAAATAGATTGCACGCGAGAAAATAGCATGTCTCTTTTAGCATATAGAAGCTTCAATTGAACTGTGTTGACCTTTGGAGGCATCGCGAACAATTATGACACATATACAATGCAGTAAACAAAATAAATAAAGTTATTTTGGCGAGTAAGCGATGGAGAACAGCGACGCGGACAATATAAAATACCTATAATATTGGGTAGGTAATGCGGTAGTAGTAAACGAACTGTGGGTAATTTTAAATCAATCCTAATGAATGTACCCACTAGGTTGTGTCACTGTTTCTGATAAACTAATACTTTTAGACTTCCGAATGAATAGGTAATACGAGCGATCTATAGCTACGTATGTACCTAGGTATTACGTACGTACCTAGCCACGTAGGTAATAGATGAACAATTTGCTGCGAAACAAACAACGAATTGCGTTAGGTATAAGACTGCGGTGCGGTGCGCTTATTCCCTATGGAATAAATACTAATGCGATATCTACAACAAATATGTACCTAATTTAAATACCTAACTATCCGGCAGTGGCGTGCACTCCATACATGCAAATAAGCTCTGCATACCCTGTAGTCCCATACATACATGCCCCTCGAAATGATAAAGAACTTTAACGCAAGAAAAATCATGGTACTATCTATATTAATCTAACTTATTCGCTATCTCACTGTTTATAACGCGATTTACGCGCCATCTATTATTTTCATTTGAAACGAATTTCTTGAAGCGAGCGGCGACAACCGCGCAGGCAGCGCTCCCGGTGAGCATAAGCAGAACAACGCCGTGCTTATTTTTCATACAACGCAACCCGTGTAGTACACAGCAATAGTGTGACTGTGTGCGTGAAAATGTATGCGTGTGTTTAAGTTCTGGAAGCACAGCTTATTTTGCAACCCGTCCAAATTGAGAAGCCGTAAAAGCACCGCTTAGTTGTTGATTACAGAGGGTTGACTTTTTAGTCGGATTGACCAAGATTAGTTCGTATTATTTTGTAATTGTAAAGTTTTTACACGCTTTTATTCAACTTGCAATGTTTGTTTGTTTTTTCGCCATATTGTTTTGATTTGATTGTTTTTCTTGGCGCAAGTGATTGACTGTATATTATTATGTAATTATTTTAATCATTTGTAAAAAATTGAAAATTATACCTGTGAGACCTGTGCTGCCGAAGTGTGTTAAATAAATTAAAATCTGCCGCTTTTCGACGTTATATTTTGAGGAAAAAGTTAAATTCATTGTAAACGGAAGGTGTGAACCCGGGTTTTATTTAACTCAAAAAAAAAAGGTAATGCCTCTCGTTATTTTCATAGAAAAGTTTTGTCATACCTAATTATTACCTACTGGCAAACATGTTGTGTATAACACAAACACATTGTATTTTATCCCTTGCTTTTTGTTTACAAATCAAGATAAAAAATAATGTTTGGACCTTTATCGGATATTCAGATTAAAATATTTTAGATATTCGTTGTGGTCGCAAACAAACATCATGCGAAGCCAATGGCGCCGTGCGGTAAGAGTCAGTGTAAGATTAGGGTTAGGGTAGGTGAGGTCGGGTAAAACAAACGGTCGGGAAAAAAACTTAGGTTAGGTTACGTTTCAGCTTGTTCAAGTTTTATTTTTATTTTAGACGTGCATACCCTGTCTGGAATCTCTGTGCACGCCACTGCTATCCGGTGAGAGGGACCAAAGAAAATGGTGGCGCGAGGTGCTAATTTAGTGGACTGTATTTGCGATGCGGAACAATACGATTGACAAACGCTTGGCGATAGGTAATTCGAGCTGCGGTGGGTGTAGGACAATAGAACATAACCCGAAACAAATTAGGGAGGGAAGCACAAACCTTTACTGGAGCCACGTGCTCGCGTAGACGCCGGTGCACCGGTTCACTTTTCCAGGTTCAGGGGCAGTTGAGCTTCAAGTTTACTGTCCTCACACGTTGAACACAAACACAAACAATTGATTGCAAGTTTTATTACATGCAAAAATGCAGTGATTACAAAGTTATCAATATTTTGGAGCGGAGCGGCTAGGCGCGCGCGTCTTGAAGCTAATCGGAAGAGACTCGCGACGAAAGAATCATCTTTTACACTCGCGAGGTCTGTGCGGAAGAGAGATAGAAATAGGAAATAGCGGATGTCAATCAAATTTTGCATGTTGGCGCAACCAGACATAATTTTAAGTTCATACATACTATAATGCGAAAAGACTTTTTCCCCAACTTAATATTTAAAACTATCTTATTATATTAAGTACTTAAGCACCCAAGGCTGATTCTGTGAAATTTTGATTTCAATAAACGTTACGTTTTCTATAAATAGCATTATTAATCATGATGTACGGAGGCACCCCACAATGTACGCAGGTACCCCAACACATGTACGAAGCTATCCCGTGAGTGGGGTACATTCGTACGGTTTCCATTTTTTTTGAAATCGTCATTGCTTGGCAATGTTTCTTTCTATGAACAAGCCGTCTAAGGTAACATTGTAGGCAAATATATAAGCAATCTAGCAATGCTTAAATTGTTTTCAAATAGCGTTTAGTTTTTCTGCTATACGGCTCGAAGTGAAAAGTGTACGAATCCCCCCCCACTTTCCCCTATATCGCAGCCAACTTAGCTTAATTAGCCGTTTAGTTAACAGCACAGCCTTTACAAGTATCCTAGTGCTCGCCGGCCGCTGCCGTGGCACCGCTGGCTTCACTCGCTCGGGTCACACGCGGTTGGTCACTGGTACTAACCTTTTTTTTTTTTTTTTTTTTTTTACACGCTGAGAAATGCTTTATGCATCCCCGCTCGTGGGGTATGTGGGACTCCTGTCAAAATGACAGTATACCCACTAAAACTCAGCAGTGTTCCCACATCGCCGTGATGGGAGGTCCATGGGAAACCGGCTCAGCCTTTACTTCCACAACCCTCCCAGCGCATGCCCGCCTAGCTGGCGGGCCCCGCATGCCCCCCCGAAGGGGGGGCTACGGGAATGACCGGGAACACCTGGCCATTCCCATCCGACACTGGTGGGGGCCTGTGCAATACAGGCAAGGATGCCCCCACACCCGTTGCCTGCTGGCCCCCACCTGGGAGGAGTCGTCTGCTCCGACCCCTCCTCCGCCTTCGGAGCGGCGCCGCGTGAGGGTCGTCCTCCCGCGCGCGCTCCGCCGCCTGCCTAATTTCGGCCACAGAGGATAGGGAGAGCGGCCAACGTCATACCGACACTCCTCTTCCCCTGCGGCTCCACCGCGTCCGCCATCAAACGGTGGCGGCCCCGTCAAGGCCGCGGAAGGTAGAAAGAGCGGCGCACCGCAATACCGGCATTCCTCTCCCGCCGCGGCCTCCAATCCTCAGCCGCGATGCCTCCCATAAGACACCGCGGCCCGCCTCAGTTGCTGTGTCGCCCATACGGCCACCGCAACCTACCCGCTGGCCACTACGTCGTCGGCTTATCGGCGGGGTGCCCTGACTTAGTTACTGCGACCATGTCGGCTCGCGTGTGGTTGGGCACAGTTCCAACCTAACCTTTATTGAATATCATTCAGGCCGCTTATTGAACGGCGCTGTTTAGTTAAAAGGGATAGAAAATTATATCACTCGCAATTAACAGTGCAAACTTAAAATTAAGAGCCGTTTGAACGTGTGTGCCCACTGTACCTAAGTAGATAAGGTGATACAGGGTTTATTTATATAAGTTGCTTAAAGTTAAGTAATGATTAGCGACTGATTAACGTTGATTCGGAATCTTGCAGAGAGCAGCACCCTAATTGCGCAACGCACTGCCAATCGGAGTTTGAATCATTTTGAAACAAATTGCTAATCCATTGCTTCATATGTTCGAAAAATTTGTCTGCTCGACAACGTAAATAACGCAACTGTCTAAACGAAATCAACTCCGATTGATAATGTGTTAAGCCATTAGGGTGCTGGATCAGTATCCAGATCCAGTTTTGTGCATTTCGAAGTCTTAACAATATCAAAAATAAAGTACCTACCTATCTATTTTGCATGATGTTCCCTAAGATCCCATATCTGTCTATCTTAGTATACCTATTCATCTGTGTAAGCACATACACATACTTATTTGAACGCGTAAACGTGGGTTGCCATCTTTTAGCGGGGTTCGTTAAATTGGCGGGGTTGTAAAAATAGCGCTACGCCATTCGTCGAGCCTCAATAAAACTGGAAGGTCCCAACGACCCTCGCTTTATCCCCACACGACCACTTTAATAGTTTTTCATTACTCAAGTAGACGACTATAAAAAAGAGAATAAAGTTTGGCAAGAAAATTGCATGGCTTGCATAATGCTCCGTGCCTATGGTGCGCCTTGAGATCGTAAATTTTATACCAAACAGAATTGGATTTGAAGATTGTTTGTCCGGAATTATTTATGGCTTTAGCAATGGGGCTATGTGAAGGTACTGCTATAAATTATCTGCAGCAAACACGAGGTAATATACTATGATTGTGTAGGAAAGAAAGAATAAGCCAATAACCACAAAAAAAAAAACAAAAACTTGAATCAGGTTTTCAATCGAAGGGTCGGTTATAAAGAAAAAAGTACTGCTATAATACGTACCTAGTTGAGATACATAACTGTCTTCATTTTCATTTATCTATCTCAACTGGGAAAAGCTCTCTGGGGCTCTAGACAAATACCTTTTATACATGTAAGTAGGCCTAAAGTAACGCCTATAGATATATTATAGTAGCTATGTGGTGGATTAGGCGTTACTTTGTGGATCTATGACGGTAGTTAAGATGTTAAGGAATAGTAGGACATTTTGACACAAGTGGAGAATGTTTGTTATTGCATTCGAGGCGGAATTAACACCTGAGCCGTAGGCGAGGTTGTTTTTGAGCCGAGAACTGCAATAACAATAAATGTCTACGTGTATCAAACGACGTTTTTCAATACACTTTTGAAGAAATAAAATAAAATAACGAAAAATATTTTTGTCGTGAATTACTTAATAGGTTGGGGAAAAAGTTTCTTCGCATTTTTTAAGAAAATTCAAAACATTTTTTAATATTTATTATTTACATTTATCTAAAGTATGTAATAGGTACCATTTTGTTCGACAACGTTTTGCCATCTTGTAGGTAGGGACATGATCCCATTGCTATAGAAATTTTGGGACTTCTGATCAAAATACCGCGACAAGTGGTTTTGGCAGTCCTCTCGTGATGTTAACCTGACACTGCCTAAAGAATTCTGAAGAGACCGAAACAGGTGGAAATCTGAAGTTGCAAGGTCAGGACTGTACAGCGGATGCATTAACATCTCCCAGCCAAACTCTCTTAATTTTTTCTGAGTGGCTAAAGACGTGTGAGGTCTAGCGTTATCATGATAAAAAACCACACCCCTTCTGTTGATTAATTCCGGCCGCTTTCTCTCAACTTCTTGCTTTAATCTCATCAGTTGTTTGCAGTAGAGTTCAGAATCCATGGTCCTGCCTGGTGGTAACAGCTCATAATGAATAATGCCCTTCCAATCCCACCACACACACAGCATCACCTTGCTGTGAGTTAACCCGGGTTTCACCACAGTCTGTGAAGCCTGACCGGCCTTTGACCACGACCTTTTTCGCATGTTCTTGTCGTACGTGATCCACTTTTCATCACTAGTTATCAGCTTCTTCAAAAATGGTTCGGTTTCATTACGTCGTAATAAAGAATCACAAATGAGTATACGGTTCATTAGGTTTCTTTCAGTGAGGTCGTGAGGTACCCAAATATCGAGCTTTTTTGTGTACCCAGTTTTTTTAAAATGGGCCAAAACTGTTTTATGGTCAATTCCCAGTTCTTCAGCTACGTCGTAACTACTGATATGCCGATCTTGCTCCACTTTTTTAAAAATGGCATCCATTTTATCCGTAATAGGGCGACCAGAGCGACGTGCATCTTTGACATCAAAATTTCCGGATTGAAAACGCTTAAACCAAATTTTTGCTACTCTTTCAGACACTGCACTGGGTCCATAAACATCGCAAATTTTTTTTCGCGGCTTGCGTTGCATTTTTACCTTTTTTGTAGTAAAATTTTAAAATGTATCGAATTTCTTCATTAGATTCACTCATCTTGACAGTACGAAAAACAAATGAAAATCAGACATTTTCCTAATTTGAATTTGGAATTATGTTCTTTAAAATTTAAACTTTCAATGATACCAAAACCAGCCAGATACAAGTAGTATAGCCAAAGAGATTTTATTTTATGTTCATACATACTAGGTATAATGCGAAAAGACTTTTTCCCCAACCTAATAATAGGTCTTTACCTATGAAATTGCCGTTTTGTATGAAAAAATTTAAACGAATTTTTTTCATACATTATTTATTTGTATTAATCGAAGTAATCACCCATGCAATCAATGCATCTTTGCCAACGCAGTGGCAGTTTATTGATGCCCTTCTTAAAGAAATCAGCTGGACGGGAGGCAACAAATTCTTCAAAGGCATTTTGTACTGCCTCTCGGGTATTGATTTTTTTTCCCGCCAAGAAGTTATCCAAATTCTGGAAAAAGTAGTAGTCTGTAGGCGCAAGGTCTGGTGAGTAGGGCGGATGACGGAGAGCTTCCAACCCCAGTTCTTGCTACTTGGAGACCGTCTGCTGTGCAGTATGAGGTCGCGCGTTGTCGTGCAGGAGCAGCGGAGACGAGCGATTGACCAATGCTGGTTGGAGATGTGCCAGCTTCTCCATCATTGTGTTCAGTTCTTCACAGTACACATCTGAAGTAATGCTCACCCCGTTTGGTAAGACCGTAAGAAGCTGTGATGAATCACACCGGCGCTAGACCACCAAACAGTGACCATCACTTTTCTAGGGGTAAGTTTTCGTTTAGGGCATTGTTTAGGTGCTGAACCAGGATCCAACCAACTTGCTGAGCGCTTGCGGTTATCAAACAGAAGCCATTTTTCATCGCAGGTAACAATGCGGTTCAAAATTCTTTCATTTGTGTGTCTGTTGAGCAGTGCAAGGCACGTCTCGACGCGTACTTCGCGCTGGCGATCATTGAGTTCGTGGGGCACCCATTTGTCAAGCTTTTTTACCTTGCCAATTTGACGCAAATGGACCAATATTGTTTTGACGCTAACGTCGAAAGCTGCTGCTAATTCAGCCGTAGATTGTGTATCATCAGCTTCCACAATCGCCTTTAATTCGTCATTGTCGACCAAAGTCTTCGGACGACCGCGAGGTTCATTTTTCAGGTCGAAATTTCCAGAAAGGAAGCGAGCAAACCAATAACAAGTGGTGCGTTGGTTTGTAGTGTTAGCTCCGTAAACGTCGTTGATGTTGCGTGCCGCTTGTGCCGCGTTGCTGCCACGACGGTACTCATATTCCATAATTACTCGAATTTTTAACGTATCCATGATGACGAAAAAGATTGAAATGCGATGAAAATGTAACACTAATCAATAAACAAATGACTACTTTTGGAAAACAAAATCCATGTTTTTAAAATAAAATTAATTTGAAATTAGAATTCTTAGCCAAACAAAAATTATTTTGATTTGAAATGGCCAGTACTGCAGAACGGCAATTTCATAGGTAATGACCTAATATTTGGAAACTATGATTTAAATTTTCTTTTTTTCCGCGCTTTGCTTTCGCCAGGTTGAAGGAGAAGCAAAGGTAAGAGAAGCAAAGCAAAGCAATCCGCTAAACAGTCTAATATGAAAAATAGAAAAAAAAAAATATTTTTGAGTTTAGAACACAAATAAATGTTAATTTGTTCATAAATGTTTTTTTTATTGTAATAATCATGGTTTTTGATATTCTATTTATAAACATTATTTAAATATTCAAAAAATATTAACGCCGTAAAGACGCATATCTCTTTGCCGAGATTAAAAAAAAAACATTCACCTCCGAATAGAGAGGACCGTCTCGCGCCAGTTTCATTTTGGCACTTGCCGATGCCAAGTGCGCGAGACGGTGTGAATAGAGGCATTGAACCAATTTGGACTAAGTATAAGTTACCTGTGGCAATTTTTACTCCCGCACACGTGTTGGAAAATGAAAAATCACACGCGTGTGAAATACATTGCATTGTGAACCTAATCGTAGTGCGATATGAACCAGTTTTCGAGGAAGTGTACTGAAAAAATGTGTAGTTTTAAATTCGCATTCAACTTGACCCAAGTCTGAATCTAATTATTGCGGAATTAAAACTACATATTTAAAGTATATTTTTATTTAACTGTACCTAAACATAACCTAAAAATAACGAAATTATATACTAACATAACTAAAACTATTAAAAAACTAAAATATGGCGTCAAAAATTCCTCCGCATCAAACTACATATTGTATATAACATTATACCTATAGCTAATTATCTAACTCATCGAAATATTGTAACACATACCGTCTACCTCGACCCTACTTTTCTTGCTGTCGGTCATGACCTGGGTCTTGGATCTATTTATTGAAAGTCCAACCTCTAGACTTGCTGTGCGCAGATCTTGCAGCATTTCTTCAAGTTCCATATCACAAATGCACAAAAATGTCTTTTTACCTAAGTACTTATGATCAGATGATCGGATGCGGAAGCGAAAATCACTCTAAGCACATACCGAACACAGGTAGTACCTACCTAAGTACCTACCTACCTAAGTAAGGATAAATAGGTACCTACTGCTACTGCTTATAATTTCTGCCACATCTTTTCTTTTTCTAATCATAAAACGTTTGTACCACTTGCAAATCCAGTAGATTTTTCTACAGAGCAATTTTCAATACTTACTTATTTAAAAACGACGCACGACGACAAAGTAGATTTAAATATTGTTGCTAGACCAAAAATTAAGTATAAAAAAAAATCCTATACAGTAAAAAAAATTCGGTAAAGCACGATTGTTATCATGATTGCATTTATTAGAAACCCAGTTTTATTGGCATCAATATAATATTATCTATGTCACAATGCAGCATTGTCACAACAACGCCAAACAAACATGATTTACGCTGTCGTAAATCTTAAATTAGCGGTTTACGTGTCTTTTACGACGTTGGACGTAAACCAAAACTAATCAGTTCACTAGATCGATGTTTTCCCATCACACCAGAGACCCTCTTGCTACTTTTATGTACTATGTAGAGTTTATGTAATTCCATGGTGGAATGAGGGTGCTTTCATCGTTAAAGTTGGAGCACCTAAACGCATTATCTGACAAAGCAAATTTTGTGAGACATAAAGCCAGATGTGGCCAAAAATAATGGGATCTTACCCTTGCGTAGGTATTTTTGGAATATAACCTATGTCATAAATCCAAAGCATAGAAGATAGGACACTGCGTTGTTGATAAAAGTAGGTAGGTATATCTGTATGTTATACCCCGTTTACATTCAGCCATTGCCATTGCCATTCGCGCTGCCGAAAATATTTCCCTAAATATTGATGTGGCAATTTTAAGGGCCAAGGAGTGTTTACATTGCCGCGTCACATGTCTTTCCAACAGTGGTGAACGTAGTAATTCGATAGCAAGTGATCGAGAAAGCAGTCCGTCAAAAAACAGCCAATTTGGGGATCGTCAGGCAAGGCAAATGGTAACGTCAACGGCAAGGGAAGCGACCTGTTTACACATTCGCGTTGCCCATTTTATTTACCATTTCCTTGTAAGTTGCCGTGGAAATGGGCTGAACATAAACGGGTATAAGTATGAGCACGTAGTATTACACCTACAAGAAAAAGCTTAATAAAATAAATAAGACACACCTCTTACATTCGAAAGTGATTGATCTCAGGCGTAGCTCTAGCCTCACAGTTTTCCAATGATAGACTTAATACCTAACGAATAAGGGGAGTCTATTGTGACTGAACTGGAACCTGGGTCTAGTTTAGAACGAATAATATTTGAAAAATACAGTAGGTACCTATCTACTTCTTTTGAGCTTTTGAACCCACATCCTCATAGCAAAGCAAAAACAAAGAAATGTAGGTATCTACGTAAGCAGTATAATTGTCTCCATCTCAATATATCTATACCAAAAAAATTACGTACAAATGCTAGTAATTCTCGTGGAACACTCTGCTTAACCTTTCATCACGGTATCTTATATTACGCGTAAGAGATACAATAGGTATTTTAACCTTAGGTACTGTTTCTACAGGCCCGAGGATTATTTGTCAAAAGACAAAAAATAATAGTATCTAATTAAGACTGATAAAACTGTGAGTCTGTGGCTTAGTCTCCGTAGCACAGACACCGTAGCCGAGAGTTCGTAGCGCAATAATTATGACTGTCTAGTGTAATCTTCGTAGCGAAGATTTCGGAGCGTAGTATTCGTAGCTTACATTTCGCAGCGTTATAAGAGGCGTAGTCTTCGTAGCACAGACTCGTCATACAACATAGTAAAATATCTACACTGATACATTATCATCAGTTGACTAAGTCGACTATCGATTGACAAAACCCTCATCACTAATCGTGGCGGTGCCTATACAAAGTGTATCGATTAAATAACGCATAAAAAGAGTCATTATACTCATCATTATGAACATGTTTTACATGGGACCAAACCTGAAATCGTGAAAAAAAATCAGCTGCTCCCTACATTTATGTTCGCATAGGTAACTCGTTAAAATGTAGGGAACAGCAGATTTTTTTCCCCTTCAAGGTCAGGCGTGATGTTATGTTGTGTGTGTAAGAAAATAAACAGTATTTAAAGTATTTTATTATGTTAAAAAAAGAAACTGTAATTCATTCATTAGTGTTTCTCGCGCAACTCTCAATTTTGCAACAATTTTGAAGGCTTCGTAAGCCTTACCAAATAATCGAGGAGCAATTTTTTTCATTAAATTTATTGATACTTTATTTCAGTCGTCAGGCATCAGTGAAAACAGTATATTCATATTCTTTATTTTAGTTGAACAGTAAACAGTATTTCTGAGTGAAAAATCGTGTATTAATAGGTAACCCTACGCACAGCGCTTGTTTTTCTGTTTACATATTTTGACCTAAATTATTATTGCTCGTTTGTTTTACTATTTAATCACTTTGCTTGTGTGCTTGCATGGCTGTGCTTACTAACTTCTAGCTGTGAACTTCATAACTAAACCACTGCACCTTGTACCTAGTGATTCTGGTCTGGAGAAGTCATCATACCGACTTAATATACATATAACCGTAAGACGAATGTTATTTCTTACTAGCTTTTGCCCGCGGCTTCGCCCACGTGAATATCGGAAAATATCCCACGGGAACGTACTACCTGGAAATCCTTCCTTATTCGTCTACATTATTTAGGAAACCTCTGTGCAAAATTTCAGCTATCAGGGTATCAAGGGTGTGGGTTGGGCGTTGATGAGACAGTCAGTCAGGACTTCTCTTTTTATTTATGTAAGTAGTTATATAGATAGACATGGATCTTTGACAGTCGTTACGGGTCGTCAGAAGCCCGAAAGTCTGACAACCAGTCTTACCAAGGGGTATCGTATTACCCAGTTACTGGGTTGTGGAGGTCAGATAGGCAGTCGCTCCATGTAAAATATTGGTATTCAGCTGCATCCGGTTAGACTGGAAGCTGACCCCAGCATAGTTGGGAAAAGGCTAGGCCGAAATTTTTGTTCCCCCATCATGTTTCTTTTTCGCCTCGTCAGTCTGCTCAATGTCCTCGGCAAAATCTATGACATACTTATTTATTAGCGCCTCAGAGATTATGCCAAAACAAAGGGCCTAATTACTAACGGGCAATTTGGTTTTCAAACACAACACTTGCGTACAACAGGTCCACCACCACAAATCGATAAACTCGGCGCCCGGTTTCGAAAGTGGAGAATCGAAGTCAATCCCGACAAAAGTCAAGCGGTTTGAAACCGCGTCTCAATCGATTTCCCCCACGGATCGATCACCATGTTTGGCAAGCCGATCGCTTGGAAGAAGCGAGCCAAATATCTAGGTGTGACCCTCGATGAGCACCTCTGAGCACATAAAGCAGTCTCGCTCTGAATGCACGTAGCAAATTGTCACATAAGTGCAAGTTACGCATCTATACAGCGTGTATTCCCCAATCATGACCTATGGTTGGACATGGGTTCAATATTTGCACACGCAAAGTCCCGAAACATCCATAGGATGCAGACCTTACAAAACCTTTTCCTCCGAACGTCTACGGGATCCCCTTGGTTTGTTCGGAATGAAATCCTCCACCTAGACCTTAAAATCCCTACTTTCCATCAATTCTTGAAACGCAATTCCAAGCGTTTCTTCGATACCCCCGCGAAACATCGCAACCCTTCTGGTTGTCGAATCCGCTAGTTATATCCCCTCTAAAATCAGAAAAGTCCGCCGTCCAAGGCATGTTCTCACCGACCCCGATGACCCCATAACACTCTTCCAGGAGAAAAGTAGGGCCACCAGTACAGTTTACAAACACAAATCTACATTCCGACCTCGCCACCGAGGTCTTTTGCGACGACGACCCCTACGTAATTCCCCCCGACTCTTGATCGGTGAAGGAGTGCCAGCTGGTGGCGTAGCTGAGCCTGTAGCAGATAATAATTATCCAGATATGATCCAGCCTGTCCCTCCTTGCTGTACTCAGCGACGCCCTAAGCCGAGGTACGTACCTACACCACCACACCCTTAGCATGCAGTCGCTTAATTCAAAAAGACAGTCAGTCAGTTTTTTTGAGAAATAAAATCAGGTTTATGGTGGTTTTTTCTAAAATTAATGCATAAATATTGTAGTTAATTGTAAAGTAAGTACACGACGACGACGACGACCAAGTGACGTGGCTCTAACATAACTTTTTTCGACAACTTTACTTAGGCATACAAAATACAGGGGGGGGGGCAGCTGCACCCCCTGCCCCCCCTGCCCCCCCCCCCCCCCCCCTGGGTATGCCCAAGATAGATTGCTCAAGACTTCCCACACAACATTCAATCTATCCGACCAGACCTACATTATTAGTCATTAGGCTTCTACACCTTGCCTTTTGAATACCAGCAAAATTAAGTACCTACCTAAGTACCTAAGTAAGTACTTATCTACAGAGTTTACACTGTATTATCAACCACTGCTGCAGTGCTACTCCTGTAACCATCACCACCACCACCACCATCACCATCACCACCTGCGGTGGTGTGTCAACCACCAGAAAAGCACCGAGATTTCTTTGGCTGAGACAATGAAGATCGAAGAGTCCTCGAGAAATAATTCTGACTTAGATGGAATCATGGAACCCGCAACCAAATTAATCAGAAACGAACCGTGCATTAGTTTGATTAAAACTATAATTTTCAAATCAATCCTTGATAATCACCCAGGATAAATACTTATACCGTACCTACCTACAACGACGTAGAAAGAGTGGCCGCACTACGAAGTCATTTTGTTTTATCTCAACTATTCTGAAATATCAGGGTGACAGGGGCATCGACGCGCAACCTGTTACCATCACGGGTTACCATGGATTGAGTAGGTACATGATTGTGGACCCCCTTTGGTTGAAATTTATCATCGGTTATTTAAAAAAAATTTACTGTTCCATACATTTTGACCACACCAGCACTTTTTTAGGAAACACTTCAAATACTACGTTACGTTATAATAATAATAATACAAAGATATGTCAAAGACAATTTAACTAATAATAATAATAATCGTTTATTTCGGAAATCAGGTTCCATTTTGTTAGTATTACAGTCTTAAAAATAATGTTAGTACGTAAAATCTTAAACTAATCGGGCATGAAAGGAGAACCACTCATCTCCTGTTGCAAAGAGAGTGCCACCCCATCCACGCCTGCAACATTGGTGAATCCCACCGTTCAGACAAGGTCTTCAGGAGAACGTTAGAGGTGCCCCGTATACGACTCAACAATGAAGCGCAGCGCGTGCGCATCACAGCGAAGAAATCCTGTGTGCGCGCTTCTGCGAACATGGCAGAAGCGCTGCACCACCGCGGCAGCCCCAGCATTCCCCTGAAGGTGTTGTTATATTGGACGCGAAGGGCACCGTACGCACGATGCGTATAATTCACCCATAGCCCGCACGTGTACAGTGTCTATATGTTATGGTTTGTACTACAAATTAACGATTTTCTTGAGCTTTTGTGCGTGGTCGCCGGGCAAGTTTTTGTGGGAAATCTATAATTTCTCTGCAAAAACTTGCCCGGCGACCACAAACTCAAGCTCAAATAGTTCAAGTTCTCAATGAGCTGCAAAATTATACGAGTAGATGAATGATCCACAACAAAATGAATGTATACCTGTGAAAAATGCCGAAATCCTCGCGATTCTTCTTGTATATTGCAGAGAAATTATCGATTTCTCGCAAACGACATTGTTTTTTACTTGTGCTGTGAGACCTTGCTTCTGGCCAGATGATTCTAGGACAACGGGAAGTAAGTACCCTCTAAAGGTTTTGATTTATTTGGGAGTATCAAAATATGTCGCATAAATGGCTGTATTTTTTTATTGCATTGACTTAGAAGCTTGACTTTTTTAATGCTCCAAGGGACTGATTTATTTACGTATTCGATATTAATTTCAACTTGATACCTATACGCATTCCTGAGAAAAAGGTTCTTGGCCGACTGACAGGCAGACGGACAATGAAGTGATCCTATGAGGGTTCCGTTTTTTTCCTTTCGAGGTACCTACGGAACACTAAAAATGCTATAATGTAGTTGGGTCAACACTATTGCCATGCTAAACAGTGTTGCCGTTAGGAACATCTAGTTTGTAGCTACTTACATCAAAGAAAAAAGTTGCTAGTTTTGTAACTAAATTACTTTCGAAATTCCGCTAAAAGTGGCTAAAGTATTTTTGGCTTACTTTATCCTATTAATATAATTTAATATATAGGGATGGGGATAAGTGGATTTAATAAAACAGAATTTAATAGTGTTTTTAAAAAAAATATTAAAATCTGGTTACAAGTTTATAGCTAAAAACATTAAAATTACAGTTTTTTAGAAAAAAAATAAAAATCAATTTGAAAGTTTACAATGTCATCTGGAAATTCTGGAATCTCTTCGTTAATTGATGATGTTATGGATGGTATTTCAGTTGGTTTGACCGTTTTTGTGACGTACTTAAATCGAAGAAAGAGAGCTGCATGGCATCGAGAGGCTGAATTCATCAAATCAAGAAATGGTATAATTCTTTGTAGGTATAGGTAGACATAAGAAAAATTCTGCTATTAAAGTCTTCTATTAGATGCGCACTTTTTATGGTGCGTATAAATAATTGAAGTAGACGGTAGCGGACGGGACACGTCTGCTATAAAAATAAAAATGCCATAAAAACGGCCACGATAAAAAGCGGGTCCACATTAAATTATATGTAGGGGAGTTTTCTTCTTACTCAGGTACCTACAGAACTTCGTGAAACATAAAATTGCACAGGCCTAATACCTACTGAAAGAAGTCTGAAAATTTCGAAGTTTTTCGAGCACCACGCAGTTAGCACAGCTCTTTCGAAGCTGCAAACTTGGTTTTTACCCGACTGTGCCAGAAGGAGGGTTATGTATGTATAATAATTGTTTGGCATGCTCTGCGGCCTGAACGGCTCGATGGATTTTAGCTTGAGAGGTGTCGTTAGATTCGTATTTACTGTGAGAGTGACACTGGGTATATCAAAATAAAAAAAAACAAAATAGCGGATTTTTGACGCCAAATTATGTCTTAAAAAAAATTTTTGTTTCGTAATCTGTCGAGTGGAGTATCAAAATAAAGGAATTTAAAAGGTGATTACAAAAATATATACAACTTATATGGTTAAAAGTAATTCGAAGTGAAAAATCGTAAGTAAATAAAACTAAACAATAAAAAAAGTAATTAAAAAAATTAAAAAATCCGACTGCGGTAAAAAACTTAAGTTAAAAAAACTGAAAGCTAAAAAAAAGCCCATTTTAAATTAAATAAATGTTGGAAGCAGGCGGGACCCATTTAATAATATAATAAAAATGGTATGGGTCCTTCCTGCTTCCAACATTTATTTAATTTAAAATGGGCTTTTTTTTAGCTTTCAGTTTTTTAACTTAAGTTTTTTACCGCAGTCGGGTTTTTTAATTTTTTTAATTACTTTTTTTTACACTACATATTATCTATTCTAACAAAATCCCAAAAAATTGTACTTATAGAGCAATTTTTTGCGACCTACGGTGGTTTAAATGTCTGGCCTAATAGACATGTTGCGAGAAATACATAACTAAACAACTGTGCGTACGCAAACGTGTCAAATTTCTGTACAATACATGTTTAAGTATTGAAAATGTTTCTAGACGTAGACAGTGAGAACGCCGACAAATTTTGAGATCTGTCCTAAAACTTAGATACTCATGTTTCGAGCATTGCGAACGTAAATTCAACAAAACAAGTTTCGAAACATATCTAAGGTAGGTACTCATATTAAATGTTTCCTGTTGCAAACGCTTAATAAAAGAGCAATCATTTAATTCTTGAAAGACCGCATAGCTTGGAGATGCGTAGTATGTGGTCGCAATCCACATCATTGTGGGAACGACGAAGAAGAAGAATTCTTAAAAATATTTCTAGCCTGTGAAACACGCTCACATTATTATTTATTATCTCTTTCTAAACTTTCAGGTCAGTAAGTAGTAGAAATTTAAAAGAAAATATAAACAAAAAATACCTATAGGTAGGTATACACCGACCACTCGTTGTAAGGAAATTCTAAACAATGCGAGATCAGCTTACACTGGATATGTATAGCTTGATCTGTAGCCGTGCGTACAAGTGTACTCATTAAAATAAGTTCGTATATTGTTTTTTGTTAACAACATGAAAGCATACGTAATTACGTATCGACCGAGATTATGTCTGGACTTTAAAAGAGACTGCTCGGCAACGTTATCTGATTTCAAGATTCGTCCAATATATTATGACGGCAAATAACTGTGATAATTTTTTGAAAGGCATCAAGTGGAAGGAACACCAAACTACTTATCTGGCGAGACAAGCAACGCCAACATAAAGGATGTTGCATTGGTTTCAAAAATATGTGTAAATGCAATATTAACGGATATGTCTTGCGTCATAAATATCTGCCTGCTCAGTTAAAATCAGAAGAATGTGATGAAATCCTCGCGCGACGGCGTAGTCACCGCCTTTTTTTTTTTTTTTTTTTTTGTGGATGGGAAATCATCAAATGACTTCTCCCGCTCTGGGCAGAGCGGGAGGGCGTGTCAGACTTTTACTGACTAAAACCCACCCATGTTCCTTCAGCTGCCCGTGCCAGGGCCACGGTATCTCTTTCGAACTACCCGCGACCCCGGCGGCGCGTAGTCACCGCCTGAGGTATGTGAGCGGTGAGACGGGAGAGGCCCCATTGACAACATTGGCAGGCTGAGTTAGCTTCACCATTTCTACCTCCCCCGTCACATACCTGAGGCGGTGGACGGCGTAGGTAGTCACCGCCTGAGATATGTGAGCGGTGAGACGGGAGAGGCCCCATTGACAACATTGGCAGGCTGAGTTAGCTTCAACATTGTCTACCTCCCCCGTCACATACCTGAGGCGGTGGACGGCGTAGTCACCGCCTGAGGTATGTGAGCAGTGAGACGGGAGAGGCCCCATTGACAACATTGGCAGGCTGAGTTAGCTTCGCCATTGTCTACCTCCCCCGTCACATATCTGAGGCGGTGACTAGCACTGGCGCGAGGATTAAGTTGATCCCCGTTGTGATCGAAAAAAATATCTGATATCACTTTGGCAGCATAAAAGCCTGACCACCTGGCGAGCGATCCGCCAATGCATTGCGCTCGGCCCCTGTGCGGTCGGCGCGGCTAGTGGTTCACACAAAATGTACGAAGGAGATCTTACCTACATGGAGGATTTTTGCAACGAATGTGCGCGAGTCATTATAATGAAGAAACAAGAAGCTACGAGTATATAACTTAGCTGTAATGTCATCTGCCTAGCCTTTTGCCAACTATGTTGGGGTTGACTTCCAGATTAACCGGATGCAACTGAATATCAGTATTTTACATAAAGCGACTGCCTATCTGACCTCCACAACCCAGTAATACGATACCCCTGGGTAAGACTGGTTGTCAGACTTTCGGCCTTCTGACGACCCGAAACGACTGTCAAAGATCCACGAATGACACCCGGGACCAACGGCTTAACGTGCTTTCCGAGGCATGGAGGAGACTCAGTATGTAAAGATGGTCACCCATCCACGGATCAACCCCAACAAGCGTAGCTTAACCTGATGGATCGACTCGTGCGGCTGTTATTACTTAGCCACGAGCTCCCTCCCTAAGCTGTAATGTAATAATATAATATATTATATAATAAATAATATTTAAAATTTTCGTAGCGGCTCTGCTACGCCAATTACACAGCTGCAGTAGTAACTAGAGAACCGTTTGGAACTAAGAAGTTAACATAGAACTTGAACTAGAGGGTGTAGGTAAAATTCGGAAATTAAATGAAGTCGCACCGCAACGCATAACAGCGACCGCAAAAATACGCCTGGCGAGTGATCCGCCAGTGCGTTGCGCTACGGCCCGCCTGGAATGTGCAATGGTTCATACAAAATGTAGGAAAGGAGGATTTTATGTGCGCGACCCTTTATAATGAAGAAAAAGAAACAAGAAGCTAAGTACTTATAAGCTATAATGTAATATAGGTACCTACTTCAAATATTCGTAGCGCCTCGTAGCACTGGCTGCGCCAGTTTCACGGCTGTAGTAGATAGCCGTTTGGGACTATAATAGAAGTTGAGCTAGATGGTGTAGGTAAGAGTACTTTACAGTTAAATTAAATAATGATAGTTATTGTATACTAACAAACGTGTCTATCGTGTGAAACGTTCTTATAAGTCGGGCTGTGTAGGTTAGGTACCTAATGGATCCGAATTGATTCTATAGATAGAGCTACGTTTCTGTATTGACACTCGTAGCAGTAAATAGGTACAGACATGTTTCGTGCGGCTTGTGATAACAGCCGCACAGTTCGATCGATCAGGTTAAGCTACGCTTGCCGCGGTTGGTCCGTGGATGGGTGATCATCTTTACATTGTATACCTACCAACCAAGACTACTTCATGCCTCGGAAAGCAGCTGTCATGGGTCCCGGATGTCATTCGTGTATCTTTGACAGTCGTTACGGGTCGTCTGAAGCCCGAAAGCCTGACAACCAGTCTTACCAACGGGTATCGTATTACCCAGTAAATGGGTTGTGGAGGTCAGATAGGCAGTCGCTCCATGCAAAACATGTAAGTACTGGTATTCAGCTGCATCCTGCTAGATTGGAAGCCAACCCTAACATATATAAGTAGGTAGTTGGGAAAAGGCTGCGAGATAAAAGAAGACCAAAATGATCACACCTTTCTACATAACGATCGATCTGACACACGGAATACAGATTTCAATAAATTAAATTCATTCTTGCAACGCAGCCATGTTCGTAAGCTGGAGCAAACCCTCGCACGTTTCGGTCATTAATTTCTCTCGAAATGCGCTCCGTGACGTGTGTGCCCGCCTTTGCAGCGATGGCCGCTGCGATCCACGCGTCTGATTCGCTGCTCGCCCCGGGCTTTCTACGCACATGCGCTTTCTAAAACACGATCCAATATGGCCGGCGAATTTCTTGTCTCCTAAGTTACAGTGCTGTCAGGACGACATCGATAGTTGGTAAATTATTCGAGTGTTCCTGTTATGATTGGTTGGAATATTGTGGAGATAGTTTGATTGAAAAATATGCAGCAACTTTTTGTTTGTTTTTATTTGCTGTAAGTATACTTAGTGACTTAGTGTAGGTAGGTACCTACGTTACGTAAGTATGATTTAGATGATGATTGAATGATGACCTTGTTTGGACCAGTGTTTTAAAATTATTAGGTAGGTATCTACTTGCTAGTGAGTTGGTGGATAATAGAACAAGGACTCAAATGGTGACTCATGCCTATGCCTTAATTATGTTAGTATTTTTGTCGTGTTGTTTGTTTTTGACCTTGATCGTCTTGAGTAGGTGGATAAAAGAACATGGACTCAAACGTTAACTCATAAGTACATCGGCATGAGTTACCGTTTGAGTCCTTGTTCTGTCCTTACATACTTATTTATATTTTTTTTCTCGTGTTTTGTGTTGTTTTCCATCACATTGAATAGATAGATACCTACCACCTGAAAGATCTTAGGTACTAGGCATCTTATTTATAATTTAGATAGGTATCTACTTATGGTTATTTAAATAAATTAATAATTAAATATGTAGGTACGATTTCGTTAATAGGTACGGGACATACCATACAGGACCTTTAAGAAAAACTTACCTGCAGCAAACAATCCAGCAGCATCAATGCAGATAAAACTAAGGAGGTAGGTACCTACCTAACTCTTTCATAAAAATCTTCACTTATTATTCACTTTTGATAGGTATTATAATAGGTAGGTACCTATCTTTTAGAAGGTAGGTACCAGAGTTTCTCTTTCAACATTATTTCACAACACTTGTTTCAGCTGGTGTTAGCAGGAAGTCAAAGGGCCACATCGTAGCACTACTCCAAAAGCTCTATTAAAAAGAGGTGCCTAGCAAGGGCACGCTGTGAAAAGACTGGTTAGCGAAAATTACTCACAAACTGCCTAAGCAGAATCGTGCAAGTAAATAAAGCATCTAAGTTGTAATAAAATCACAATTTTGTTGGATTTTTTTTTCGTCAAAACGTGTTATGTGTGTAGGGCACTTACAGGGCCGAATTTGGATATGCAAACTACACCTACAGGAAATAAAAATAACATAAAAAAGTTTTTTTTTAATGTAGGTACCTACATATTTAATCGCAAAATACACAAAATTATCAGCTTTGTTAATTGCCTAGATTAATTTAAGATAGGCCAACGCCGGTGTTGAAAAGGACTTACAGCAAATTTTGTTGCAATAGAAAATTTTCTTTGTGAAACTGAATAACAATTATTGCAATAGAACTAACCACAGAACAGATAAAGAGACCTCTTTATCTTTTCTGTGGAACTAACCTTCCAAAGATTTTTTTTTTGCAAAATATGACCACGTAGTACGAGTACAAGCAACTTTAATTATTTTACAACAGATTATTAACAATAGGTAAAATTATAAATAGGTCTACTTATATATTATTATCTAATTATTTATTATATTAAGTCTTTTAGCATTTATTTCAATATGATACAGCATTTATTGTTATTATTCATATTGTGTATCTGTATGAGCTATTTACAATATACAAGTTAACACTATTTACACTAGGTACTAAATTAAATGACTAACTAACTAACTATACAAATAAATACAAAAAGTAAGTATATAATAGTTATATTAAGAATCTCTTGGTGACTCTTGTAGTAGTTACCTGGGTTCCTATGTAAGTAACATTAGGTAGGTGTACCTACTCCACCTACTTACCTGTTGTTTTTCATATACCTAACTATTTCATATAGGTACCCTACATAAGATAAATTTACAGATCTCATGCACCAATTGACCTTCAAGCATTGGAAATGGACTTCGGTAATAAAAAAAATACAAAAACAAATATCATCATCATCTGCATAGCCTTTTCCCAACTATGTTGGGGTCGGCTTCCGGTTCTACCGGATGCAGCTGAATACCAGTATTTGACATGGAGCGACTGCCTATCTGACCTCCACAACTCAGTTACTGGGTAATAAAGATACCCCTTGGTAAGACTGGTTCTAAGACTTTCGGGCTTCTAATGGCCCGTAACGACTGTCAATAGGGGCGACCAACGGCTTAACGTGCTTTCCGAGGACCGGGGGAGTCTCGGTGTGATGTAAGGATGGTCGGAATATTTGTTTATATTTTTCAAAACATTTTATTTCAATTGTTATAGAAAATATAGACATTTCAATAAGTACCTACTACTAATCTAGGTAGTATTAGTTCTACAGCTTTGTTGTAGGTACCTACGCACGGCTACAGATCAAGCTATACATTTCTAGTAGGTATAAGCTGATCTCGCATTGTATATGATTTCCTTATAATGATAGATCCGTGTAAACTGGAAATGTATAGCTTGATGTGTAGCTGTGTGTAACCTACCTACTGACATGACTGCATAATTATTTTTATTTTTTAAACATTTATTTTAATTTCTTAAAGAATTTTTTTTTTCTTCTTTTTTCACAGAGGTCTCAGTACTACTTCTATACCTACTATATACTACAGCTTTGTTGTATGAATATGTATAAGTATTTATTTTTGTGTTAATTTCACCCTCGCGCTATTTAGAACTCAAATTAGTACAAAAGTGTTACCACACGCGCCCGAGACGCTCGAACCTAGATCTTAAAATCGTCGTAACTCCAAAAGATACTATTATTTTTTTAAATTTCGAAAAACATCCGGAGGTAGGGTAACTGTTGTTGTAATTGGCCACGCTTTAGTAACTGGCCACTCATAAAAAAGAGGTAGAAAGAAGGTAATGCAAGCAAGCTCATGAATGAAAACGACAAAAAATATACTTCTAATTCATGAGCTCGCTTCTTCTCCTTGTTTGTACCTTTTTTTTTATGAGTGGCCAGTTACTAAAGCGTGGCCCATTACTACAGCAGTTACCCTATTTACCTTTCTGAACATGTATGTAGGTAAGTATACATGCAGGTTTTTTTTTTAAATATTCATGATTAAAACTCGATATAGGGGTACCTACACAAGGTATCCAAAAACAAACAAAAAAAATCACCATTTCAAAGCCATTTTAATTTTTTTTTACAGAATTATATGACTACTTAGGTAATTCAATTTTACTTTTTTTACATTGTAGACCTCATCAATACAAACATTTTGACACCTCAATTAAGTAACTAGGTATATTGACTTAGAAATAGGTACCTAACAGAAGTATCGGAATGTCGTCCTTTTCTTGAAAATAGAATAAAATAATAAATAATACCTACCTACTAAGTACCTAAGTAGGTACCTATTTAATAAAATACCAGAGCGATCAAGTTCGTCCCTGTACTATCCTTTTGTTTACCCCTTTATCAGCTTGCCATTGATCATTTATGACCGCATTTAGTGACAACAAAGCGAACGATAATCAAGTGTATTGTCGTTTAAATTATAACCCAAATAAAGTTTACAACTCACCCTTTGAGGATAAAGACCTTTGAAACTTTGTTCAAAATCTTATGACTGGTGTAAGACGCAGGTAATATAACTAAAAGGTGGGCAAGGCAAGGACTGTATGTATAAAGCCAGAATAAAAGTTTTTGTAGGACCTATACCTATAGTGTTACTGAAAAATCATTCTTATTCTGATAGCTTTAAACTTCATAAATGTATGTGTTAGATAATGACATCGTTTGGTTTGTATCAGAGGTAGGTTCCATATTTTTTAAGAAAACTCATACATATAACTTACCTAACTTAGATAGTACCTACCTACCGACTGTGTGCAAGTGCAACCATGCCTGCTTTTATTTTGCCACATTTGAATAATAATACTTACAAGAGTTTATATGGATGTAGGCGAGACGTAAGTAGGTACGATTAGTTTGTTTTATTTATTATGCTCCTTGTTTAATAATTCACAATAGAATCACATTCAAATAGTGTTAGTTCTAATTTTCACCATATCTTGGAATCGCACGGATTTGTCATCTCTGTTGCAAAACTGACGGTTGAGTTGTTACAAGTGCAGGACTTTGTCACTAGATGTCGCTCAACAGAGCTTTCTGTGATCATTGCAAAGGATAGAAGTTCAATTAATTTCTCACAGATGGCGCCGAAAAAGCTCGAAAGTTTCACCGCGAGGTGGCATTAATAGCAATGTTGTACACTTAGATGTTGCAAGAGTCAGGTGCCTGTCCGTAGTAATAATTTTTGATCTTATTCCGGTGTATTGGTATTGCTTGCTCTTATTTTCACATAATCAGCCTATAGGCTACTACACTGTGATTCAGGCCTCTTCTATATAAAAAAAGTACTCTGTGGGCCTCTTTGGGGAGCGGGCCGAGTGCGCTGTAATCCAGCGAATTGGTCCAGTGAGGGTTGTCACATTATGTTTTCGATTTCTTGGTTTTAGGACTACGTACTTGCGTTTAGCAATATAAATAATTAAGTAGGATCAAAAAATTTTTATTTTAACAAAAAGCTTGTCTTTTTCTTTTAGCATCTTAAGAGCTATTTTGATGGTGTTTAGTAACAACTGTATTCAAAAGCAAAAAAAAATATATAATGATGCATTCAAAGCTACCTGCATGCCTTGGATCCATAACGAATCAGTGAAAATGATTTAGGTATTAAACTGGATGTCAATGACTTCTTGGTCCCTCTTTTGATAATTTGATGGTGTTTGTGGAGAGTTCCACACTTTCAAATGTAATCAGGAGGGTCAGTCAGTGCGTGACTTCGGTTCCATTGCAAGCATTAGACGAGTAAAGTATTTGACCTCCCCTAATTTAATCACTTCGGAGGGAACAGAGGTCACAGTTGAACGGACATTAGGTACAGATAAGGGTGAGGGCTATGGGATTTGGGACCCCATTATAGCAGTCCATTTGATTTAAATAAGAAATTGGATGGCATACATTATGGTTTCCTATTTACTTATTTAGATGTGCAGTGGACGTGGAAATAGTTCATATTATGGTCTGATTGGGTTCTTACTTGTAATACTTAGGTAGGTAGGTATACCTGCTTTGGTCCTTGCGTAGAACATCATTATCAGTAAATATCAGGTAGGTAGGTAAGTACCTAAAGCAAAATTTTTAGTGTCTGCCTGACAGTAGGTACTTAATTATTACTTACTTACTCCTCATGTTCAATTCCATCTGTGATTTTGATGATTAGGTGTGTATACTTATCAAATATTGTAGTTATTTAATTCATAGAAAATTTGGGCTATAGCTTTTCGGAATGCTTCTGATATTTAAAGTATGATTTTTGAAAGAAAAAAAAATTGCTTACAAAAATAATTATTACTAACTTACTTAATTAATTATTACTATAAGTTAATACTGGGTAGTAGGTACGTTTTCTTTTTTGTAAAAAAACGGGCCAATTGCGTGTCGGCCCACGTACAATGAAGGGTTCCGTAGTTGAGATGAATTTATCCCAAGAACAAACTTAGGTAACATTGTAGATGCAAAACATATTCTCCCATATATTCCAACTGTACCTAAATGTAAGTTTGCACTCACAATATTGAGAGATTCCAATCAAGTCAGCCAATAGCAGTCCACTGCTGGACATAGGCCTCTCCAAAGTTGCGCCACAACACCCTGACCTCCGCCTTCCGCACCCAGTCTGTCCCAGCCACTTTCTTCAGGTCGTCGGTCCATCTAGCTGGGAGGCGTCCCACACTACGCTTACCGATACGCGGTATTGAGAGATTTACCTTATTTTAAGACCACAGACTTCTTATAGGTTTTCCTGTAATCCACAGATAAAGAAGTATTTACTGTATTTTTTTCAAAATTTTAAGCTCAGTTGTTTCAGAGATGGAGGGCGGGGAATGGTTAATTTTCGTCTATTTTCTTAAATAACTTTAAAACAATTTATTTGAAAATTATAAAAAAATATGTTTGAGACCCTCATTGCAAGTCCTTTCATTTGATATGTCACACGGTACAGTTTGCAAAACGTTTTTTTTTTAATTTTCTTATTTGTCCCCCAAAAGTGACCCTTATATTAAAAATTCATTTATTTACTTTACCCGTCCATGTTTGGGTCTCAGAAATTCATATATGTACGAAATTTCAACTTAATTGGTGCACTATATTCGGAGCAAATTGGCTGTGACAGACGGACAGACAGACACACGAGTGATTCCGTTCCGTGAAAAAGGGTTCCGTTTTTTGCTTAAAAACAAATTACAATTTCCCGTGTGACAATAAGATTTTCGTAGTTCCTAACTCATTTGTGTTCAAGTTTTTGATATTTTATGGAACAAAACTAAAATGCGGAACCCATTTTGAAAATAGTACCAGAGAAGCAAATCTTTTACGGTGTTGATGCTTTGTGTGTAGTCACCGATCATTTGACTTGGTGTAGTGATGTGTAGAATTCAATTGGAAACATTAACAACATAATGTAGGTATAGGTCGTAGGTATTAAAAAATGTTGCCAAGTAAGTATAGTTTGTTATTATCACCAAAAGAATCCTTTGATAAGTATACATATACCCTATCCGTAACACACTAAGGGCCTGTTTCACCCCTACGATTAAGTTCCTATTAACTTACTTGGCAGATAATTTCATACGAATTCTGTTCCATTTTTGAATTTATTCGGTGAGTAGTGGCTATTCGGACATCGTGCAATAAGCCCTAAAACATCACAGGCTCTTAGTAGTAGTTCTGATAAGAATAGGTAGGTAAAAATATCATATAAAACCTAGTAGCATATATAATAGGTTGGGGAAAAAGTTTCTTCGCATTTTTTAAGAAAATTCAAAACATTTTTTTATATGCATTATTTACATTTATCTGAAGTATGTAGGTACCATTTTGTTCGATAACTTTTTGCCATCTTGTAGGTGACATGATCCCATTGCTATAGAAATTTCGGGACTTCTGATCAAAAGACCGCGACAAGTGGTTTTGGCAGTCCTCTCGTGATGTTAACCTGACACTGCCTAAAGAATTCTGAAGAGACCGAAACAGGTGGAAATCTGAAGGTGCAAGGTCAGGACTATACGGCGGATGCATTAACACCTCCCAGCCAAACTCTCTTAATTTTTGCTGAGTGGCTAAAGATGTGTGAGGTCTAGCATTATCATGATGAAAAACCACACCCCTTCTGTTGATTGATTCCGGCCGCTTTCTCTCAACTTCTTGCTTTAATCTCATCAGTTGTTCGCAGTAGAGTTCAGAATTGATGGTCCTGCCTGGTGGTAACAGCTCATAATGAATAATGCCCTTCCAATCCCACCACACACACAGAATCACCTTGTTGCGAGTTAACCCGGGTTTCGCCACAGTCTGTGAAGCCTGACCGGCCTTTGACCACGACCTTTTTCGCACGTTCATGTCGTACGTGGTCCACTTTTCATCACCAGATATCAGCTTCTTCAAAAATGGTTCGGTTTCATTACGTCGTAATAAAGAATCACAAATGAGTACACGATTCATTAGGTTTCTTTCAGTGAGCTCGTGAGGTACCCAAATATCGAGCTTTTTTGTGTACCCAGTTGTTTTCAAATGCGCCAAAACTGTTTTGTTTTCAATTCCCAGTTCTTCAGCTATGTCGTAACTACTGATATGCCGATCTTGCTCCACTTTTTCAAAAATGGCATCCATTTTATCCGTAATAGGGCGACCAGAGCGACGTGCATCTTTGACATCAAAATTTCCGGATTGAAAACGCTTAAACCAAATTTGTGCTACTCTCACAGACATTGCACTGGGTCCATAAATATCGCAAATTTTTTTCGCGGCTTGCGTTGCATTTTTACCTTTTTTGTAGTAAAATTTTAAAATGTATCGAATTTCATCATTAGATTCACTCATCTTGACAGTACGAAAAACAAATGAAAATCACACATTTTCCTAATTTGAATTTGGAATTATGTTCTTTAAAATTTAAACTTTCAATGATACCAAAACCAGCCAGATACAAATAGTATAGCCAAAGAGATTTTATTTTAAGTTCATACATACTATAATGCGAAAAGACTTTTTCCCCAACCTAATATTATTAAGTTTGATAACTCACCCTATCCTACTACCTAACAGCAATAGGTAGGTAGGTAAAGATAGTATCGCAGAAATTCTCGTCTTAACCAAAAGAAAAACAAAAGTTGATACCAAGTTCCATTTCCATTACGGGCTAACTACCAGGAGGCTATAACTCGGTAGCGGTGGAGAGGTATAATTACATAGCTGAAAGCTATCGTTAAATCCCCTCTAGTGCACGCTAATCAACGGATTAATGGGCGAGGAAATGCGGGCAGTCCTCTGCGAAGCCGAGATGTGATGCTGTGGAAACACCTACATCAATAGGTAGGTAGATCTATCTAGGTCGTTTTGATATGGTGTTCTATAAGGTATATTTTAGGGGTGATGGTCAAATTAAATGAAAACAACACGGTTTAATTTGTATGTTTAATATTAATAAAAATAGTGTGGAAAGATATAAGCTAACTTATGAAAAGGCTGACACATTGGTACCTATATTTCTAGTATCTACCTTCTGAAAAAAAAGGCAATATTACTAGTTTCTTTCACTACGAGATTTTTAAACGCTATACTAAGCATGTTTTTTTAGCATTTCCATCAAAAATTCCGCTATTAACTCTCATATTGATTGCTTCCCTCCTGCCCTAAAATTCGATTCATTTCACAGGAACTTTGCAACCCCTACTCACCCTACGGAAACAATGCCCCCACCCTTGCGTCCCCGCACTCGCAGCATCCGCCATTTTTACGACTAGAACGAGATGAAGCTATTTCTACCTGTAAGAGAGAAAAGTATAAAAGATTTGGGGTGCAAAACGAATTAGACATGAGTTGGGTTGAATGTATAACAAGGACAAAAGCGAAGGGCGATTTATCTCCGCAGTGAAATCTTAAATCTTAAAAACACTCGTTCCTTTGTTTGGCTGAATTGAATCAACTTGAGAAAAAATAATGAAGTGTTGAATTATTTTATTTTACAGGTAGCGGTTGAGTAATGTTAGTAAGTAATGTGGGTATGAGATGAGATAGGGTTGGTATTGTTAAATTATGGTAAATTTCCTTTGTGGAACAATCTTGCACCTTACTAATTAGAGAGCTATTTATTAGCACGTCAGTAATATACAAAAAGATCGTAACGAAATTCCCTTGATATTGGGCATGCCCATGAGCTAAGTAGCCTCTGGCCAAGGTAAAAGCCAGCACGTAAAAGGTCACAGGAAGTGTCAAGTTAGTCAGTTAAGTAGACTATAGACTAGTTATTAGTTGCCTTACGAGAGAGGTGACAAAATGCGACAGCCCTCTTAATACTAATAACTAGTCTATAGGTAGTCTACTTAACTGACTAACTTGACACCCTTGGCCAGAGGCTACTTAGGTAACTAATTCCAAATACTTAACGTGGTAATGCCGCCAATCTTTAGGGCACATTACCAGTCGAGAGCGATGTCGAGGAATTTTAGATTGTTGGCCACTTAGTTGACCATGTTGGGAATCGAATTTAGTTTTGCAAAGCAGTCGTCGAACCGCTAAGCTATGTGCTTTGTTGAAAGTTGACTATAGCCGTTCATAAATATATAATAATTTACTATTTACTAACATAATTCTTAAGTAGGTATACCTACTAACAAAAATATGGATAATTATGTCTGATTTAAATAAATAAATTAAATTAAATATAAATAGAAAAAATAAAATAAGACTAGAGTTTTTTTATTCTAATTCCATATGTTTGGTACATCATGAATAAAAAAAAACATTCTACTAATAAATAATGTCCTTTAAGTAAGATTACTCTTGGATTCATTTTAGGTTATAATCTTCTACCATGCATATCTTGTTTCTCTCCAGTATTATAACTTGCTTTCCATTTATTTTTTTGTTAGTTTTATAACGTTCTTAAACAATTTTTAAGTTTCCATTTATTTCGCTACCCCTATCACTGGTCCCAAATTACATATTATGCAATCTCGCTATTCTTCTTTTGGCTCGTCTGTTTACAATTTACGGTAAACTATAGAAGAACACAAATCAAATAGCGTGATAATTTATAGCTTCAGACTGACCAACCTCTGGGAATATATATGCAAAATTTTAACAAAATTTATCCGGTAGCGGTACCTATCTGCTTGATGTTGGAACATACATTCAGAAAAACATTCTTAAAACATATTTTCGGCATTAGAATCGTTCCCAAACCTCGTAGCCATTACTTTTTTTCAAAAATAACTACTTATTCAATGTACAGTTTTGACTTCACTACGATTTGAATGTAGGTAAGTAGGTATCTATAGATTTAATGCTGAATATCATCAGCTGAATATCAGGGGTTGTGGAGGTAAGACAGGCAGTCACTTAATGTTTTTATTTAATGTACAGTTTGAATATTAAATGAAATTGTAGTAAATACCTAAGTAAATAATACCTTACCTAAGCAAACATGTGAGCTACCTACTTATGTAAAATTTTCGCCTCACCAGCACAATAGAAACAAAAGAAATCATTCTATCCCAGCTTCTCCATATCCTCAAAAAAACTTTCAAATAAATCTATCATTTCAATTACCTAATGACGTGAGATTTGACTCACTGTACACAACACATTCGTTTCTATTTAGAAGGTTTCAACTTTGTATCTTACTTTTTCCAACAGTAATTTTTTGATTAAAATATAATTAAATCATACTTGAATAATCATCGATAAAAATTGAGGTTATAAAATTAACCTCAAATGTTCAAAGTTTGAGTTTTTTTTTTTAAATAATTTTATATTAAGGGGTTTTTATCCACACGGATACGTCAACCTCATTGTACCTTGTACTCTATTTACACACAACTATACACTGGTAAATATAATACTATATTTTATTACACTACTACCCACCACCACTACTATGAAAATAGAAAAGAGAATTACTGCATAAACATCTGCATCAAACCACAAATTATGAATTAAAGAGATTTAAAATTAGAATTTCGGGTTTAAGTATTCAATTAATCAAATCAAAGCACTCAATTTGTAAGTGCGGCAATACAAATTGGCATCCACAGAAAAAATTCTGATTCATTTGTTTACATTTTCGTCAGATACTTTTGGAACAGACCATTGTTCCTACACGTGTCGAATTTTCGCCCTCGCCAGTAAACTAAAGAATTCTGTTCTATCCAAGCTTCTCCACATACCTACTCAATAAAATTCCAAATAAATCTATCATTTCCAGTAATGACGTGAGATTTGAGTCGGCACAGTCCCCACTGAACGCAGTCAAGTGAAAACAGCCAGGCAGTCGAGTTGACACAAAGTTTATTGCCCTCGTTATCGAGACCGTTACTTTTCGTTATTTGATCGCATTAGAGGGTGCATGCATCCCCTTGCTGGAGGAAAATTCCGAGGTAGGTACCTACATATATAAATGTATTAAATTACTTCTACATAACTATTTAAGTAGGTACTTAGATCTAGGTAGGTTGGCCTAAGTTAGAATTGAATTGTGCCAACGCTTTCAGGATGACATTTAAAGTCGTTCCTACTGTCGATTCATTATATCTAAGATAGGTAGGTACTGTAGAGGTTTGTTGCATTGGTTAACTTTATTATGTTACAGGCTGACATTCTCTCACTCAGACATCGAATTACTTTTGAAAATATGTGACAGAGGTCAAGGAGGCATGTGATAGTTGTAAAGATATGTATTTATAATAAAAATAATATATAATAAAAATATATATAATAATAATATATAATAAATATATAATAAAAATATCTGAGTTATAAGCGAATACCTCTTTAATTTCCCTCTGTGATGTTCGACCCCTCACAGTACCAAGGTACACAGCTACCTAGTAATACCTAGGTAAGTAAACTACAGCTAAATCTTTAGCATTCTTTGTACATAATATCCTGTCAATGTGACAGTCGCTACCTAAGCGGCTATTAAGTAGGACGTATACGTGGACATACGTTGAAACCTGAAAAAATGTGCTGCATGTAGGTCAGTAATAAATTGTCTACTACTAGACTACTATAGTCAATTTTATTTTTAAAAATAAATTCAGGTAGGTACTAAAATAAAAAATTAGAACACAAATTATAGATAACAGAAATTCAAATTCACTTGTCTGACATCATTCTAAATATTTTGTAGAGCTCAATAGAACAGATTTTAATTTACCTGCTCACATAAAAACAGAGTAATAAAAACGAACCTAAAAAGTCCTTGCCAATTTTAACTCGAAATTAAACATGATATATTTCTCTACCCTCCTATAAAACGTAGAAGTAGTAGATAGGTAGTAGGTTCCCTAAACCGAAGAAAGTCGTGAAATCATGCGATAGTCATTTATTTCCGGAATAAGGCACTAAATAAGTAGGGTGGTCCCCAACGCATTTGCTTGTATTAAAATGCTTAGGCACGTTTTTAATCAATTTCCTTAGCAGATGCAGTCTTCTATTTGACATGCAGTGCAGACGTAACATTCAGTCCCACTCATAAATATTTAGTAAGGGGTGCCAAAGACCTTACCTACTATTTATTTAAATAAAAAAATGTAGCGTATTACCAATCTAATTTAAATAGTACATTTGAGTGATAAATCATTAACGTTGAATAATTTAAATTGAGTTTCAAACTCTTTTATGACTCTTCTGTTAATTATATCTAATTATAATATACAACACACATTATTTTAATTAATGATAGGTATTCGAATTACAACTCAATCGATTCGTTATAAAACTTTTTATAAAGGAAGTACATAATAAATCGATCATTAGGTTGCTTATAAGAACATAGAATAACCACATTCTTCTTACAGAAGTATAGTTTAACTATTTACATAATTATTTTGTAGACATAATATAATAAATATTGGTTAAAAAAAAAGTAGGCATTTATGCATAATAATGAATAATATATCGGGAATGTATTAATAAAAAAAAACAACTAAGCTTAACTTAACCTAGCCAGGAGGCTGGCCTATTTTTAGCCCAAAGAATCAGCATTGCCATCCAACGCTGTCGATACATAAACAGCCTATAATGTTCCCATTGCTGGGACACAGGCCTCCTCTCAGTGAGAGGGAGTGGGCTGTTATCCACCACGCGGGCCCAGTGCGGGTTGGTAGATATCACATGTCTTCGAGTTTTTGGTTCTAGGACATTCCGGTTTTCACACGATGTTTTCCTTCACCGTTTTGAGAACGCTGCCAATGCTGCCAGCCTTTTGGGAAATTTTCTCATTAACAGCGATGCGGACGAATTTGTCGATGCCCAATGAGCTCTTCACCTACTTCCCTTACTTGTACATAGTATATTTAACTTTTAGTGTTAGCTTGTATGTGGTAATTAAGATTTAGTATCTGGGCAACCGAGCTCTGCTCGGGAGAAAATAGAGAAAACGAATTTTCCCAGAATTGTCACTTAGTAACACATTATCAATCGGAATCGGTTTCATGTTGACAGTTCAAAAACATTAATTGCGTTATTTACGTTGTCGTGCTGGCAAATTTTTCGAACATATGAAGCAATGGATAATCCATTTGCTTTAAAATGATTCAGTTTCCGATTGATAGTGAGTTACGCAATTAGGGTGCCGCTAGATCGATTTTTCGCCCCAGCATACCACTAGATATATTGCAACTTTCATCGAAATCGTTTGAGCCGTTTTCGAGAACGTGATTACAAATCTTAATATATATAATTCTTCTGTACGTGTGTTTGTCACCTAACTCCTCCTAAACGGCTGGACCAATTTGCATGAAATTTTGTTTGTATATTTTAATGGGTTCCGGGATAGTTTAAAAACACAATTGGACCCGGTAGGTGGCGCTGCAGTCGGGTTCTAGGATCGTTCAGACAGGACAACGTCTGTCGGGTCGGCTAGTATAAATATATATATATATATCTCTTTACAAATATTGATAATTTAATAGTATAGGTACGAATACTGAACAGTGGGTAGGTATAGCAGCTCCTAATAAGTATGTAACTCATTTGTTTTAGGCGGCAAAATGCAAGTCACATCACGATGACGTTGACCGGAAACTGCATCTGTAATAAAAAAGACAATGTATTAGGTGAATATCAACGTCTTAGAAATTCTGTCCACAGAACCCTTAACATTATGTATAAGTACACATGGTCCTATTATATTATGCATGCATAGGGGAACTGCCCCCCACGTCGAGTGGGTCTCAGAAAGGTACCTTTACTTTAATTAATGAATGTTTAGATTAATTAATCATTAATAAAGTGACACGTGCGTTTAATTACTGGAGATTAAGCCGGGGAACTAGGTGGCTATTATCATAACTATGAACTTTGCCTATAAAACTTATGCGGGCTGTTTACTCAGTCTATTTGCCTGTGTGAGATTTATTTTATATATTGCACAAGGGGTCAAAAGTTTACCTAAGTAATTTATTTCCCTTCGAGGATACCGAAATTTCATGTGACCAACAATTTCACTAAGTTGATTTTATTTGTTTAGGTCCTTATCACCTATCTAAAACAAAAACGAGATATTGAACATTTCAGTGCTTTTCTAATAGAAACAACTTTTAAGCTTTTCAGGTTTCTAAAATTTTATGAAGGATTCAGGGGTTTTTCTACAAAATTGGTAAATTATCCCTTGGTTTTTTTTAACAAATTATATAGGAACATGATATCCAATATTGATTCGAAAGGAAAATAATATCTAAGCGACCACCAGTACATACGTAAAGAAAAGTGTAAAATTGTATTCTTTCACTAACTAATAGTAATACATTAGCCATAAATATCAAACGGATAAAGAAAACATCATACCAACGGCCAACTCTCTATTTAATCATGAGTTTAGTTTAACGACAACAGTTAGCAGAGAAGATTACCAAGCTGTAGGTATAATTACATTCAGATCTATATAAAAACATACGTTAACATGACATAATCATAAAAATAAACACCGGCTGTAAACTAAGTACATTTCAATTTAATGTTTTACATTATAAACGAATCATTAGTTGGTTATTTAAAACGTAATTAACTGTCTTTAACATTAACCGGTAACTTCTAACGTGAAAGCGACCGCAGATCTAATTTTCTAAGTAAAAGTGTTTCGAGAATAAGTTGGTGTCGGCGTACGGAGAAATGACTGGCCGCTTTACAGGCCGCGAGGAAAACGTTTTATTTTTTCACTTTTGCACGTGTAAATGCGCCTATTCTTTATTTTTACGAGCCCGTCGGCTTCTAAGTGTAGAACGTATAGGCTAGTTAGTATGTGAGTATGGTAAGTGTGGAGGTAATGTAATAGCTGTGTCGGGCCACAGGCAGCCGCCCTTTAACGGCGTCGTAATTGCGAGCTGAAATTAAGTGTTATTTTTATGGTGATTTCTCTACTACTACTAAGTTGCTTTAAGTAGGCGTAAAACGTTTTATTAATTGAAATAATCGTTGCATAATAAATTTTCATGTTTGTGAAAAGATAGTGTTTCATAATTTACTGTTTGTGGTGATCAAATGAAAAGAAAAGTTACACTGAAAAAGAAAATGAAAAGATGATTAGTTGTTAAGAGGATACATCGATGCGTGGTTTAGCTCGGTGTGTTAGTGAAATGGTGTTATGGCGGTCTAGTTTGACGCGTGAGTTAGAAGACTCACGCGCACCGGAACTAAACGCACTTCGTTTAAATGTATTCTGAGAGCTGTGGCGGAGAGTTATACACCTAATATAAGGCATTTTATGCGGAGGTTGGTAGGAAACATGTTTTCTTGTCTGGTCATCCTCTGCATGGAGTGTGCATTATTTTTGTTTTATTTTATTATTATTATTTTTAATTACCTATTTTATATCTGTGCTACTAACACTGGAATATAAGTCTTTGTAATACTAACACAATATGGATCACTGTTGTCCGAATTAAATTAAATTAAATTAAATTTTTAAATGTAGATTTATGACAAAATGCTATACTTACTTAAATCAATTTTTAGGTTAGTCAGTTCTTAACATATTTAAATACCTTCGATTTAAAGCAAATTTTACTCTACAATAAAGAACTGTTTACGTATAATCGTATAAAACATATAATAGACGGTGCTACTTTGGAATTTTTTTCTATCGGAAAAATTTCAAGTAATCATGTTTCGGTTTTAGTACGACAGTAGACAATAGTCAAATAGCACATAAATGGAAAATCAAAATGATTTAACCATATACTCGTAGGTACACATTTGGTTTTAAAGGAATAAAAAAAATTATTGATGTATCCCCTTAACTAGTAACACAAGCTTTTGCGCCTATATTTTCTTACATGATCATTACAATTTTAGTTTTTATTACTAGATGCTTACAACTATTGCTAGTATCTACTTTGCGATGCGTTACGATTTATTTTATTTATAAAGTCAAGACCACAACATCAAAAAAATTCAGAACTAGTCGGCAAAAAGCAAAACAGCTCGTATTTTACGCATGTAGATACGTACCTGACCTCATGGAAGGGGTTAGCGGATATTTATGACTTCTATACAAGTTGTGTCGGCGCGGTGCATGTGCGAACTTAGCCCAGGGCCCATAAACCAGCCAGCAATAAATTACTCGCAACTTTGTACGGTGTGCGCCGAGCCTTACCGCCCATACATAAGTGCACTGAAAAATAAATTTTATTGGCTCTGATACACGAGATTTGTAAGAGGAGAATATTAATTTAACCTCGTTTTGTACATGGAAACCCTTTTAAATCGAAGCTGAGCAAGTAGTAGGCGATTTTTTTCGTGGCAATTATTTTGATAAATGTGCTTCTTATTTTCGATCTGACGCCAATTAAGCACACTGGCAACAGTAATTTTGTGTTCTCCATTTAGCGTTAATATTTTTTTTTCTTTGTGTCGGCACGATGATATAGGTAGGTACCTAATAACAGCATTAATCATGGGTAGGCATAAGTTTAGCGAGACCGCGCAAGAGTTGACTGTGGAGTTTTATACTTTAGTTTCCTATCTCAGAAAACCGGCCAAGTGCGTGTCGGACTTCGCACATTTAGGGTTCCGTACCAAATCTGTTTTATCAATATATTGGTATTTGTTAGTAAAATATTCGTGAGTAATAGTAAATATTATCACCAAATTTCAAATTCATAGGTCAATGGGAAATTAAGAAATTTTTCGGAACAAAATTTTGTAAAAAAAGCTGAATTTGGTGGCTTCTCATTCCCTTGTTTTCCAATATTTGTTAAAACAAACATACAGTATTTATCTACTCAACAAGCTCTAAAAAACGATACTCCACTCGATGTGATAGGTCAAATTTTTTTTCGCGTATTGATTATGGAGTAAATACATTTAAAAATATTTTTTGACAATTTGTATGGCAACTCTGAAAATGTGAAGACTGTGTGCGCCTAACCGTTTGGTTGTAAAACCTGTGTGACAGACGAAGAACAGACGGACATGTGAATGACAGCAATAGGGCTCCGTTTGGTTCCTTCGGGTACGGAACCCTAAAAATTATAAATCGCAAGATCTATATTCTTTTTTTTTTTTTGTGGATGGGAAATCATCAAATGACTTCTCCCGCTCGGGGTAGAGCGGGAGGGTGTGTCAGACTGTTACTGACTAAAACTCACCCGTGTTCCTTCAGTTGCCCGTGCCAGGGCCACGGGGGTCGCGGGTAGTTCGAAAGAGATACCGTGGCCCTGGCACGGGCAACTGAAGGAACATGGGTGGGTTTTAGTCAGTAAAAGTCTGACACGCCCTCCCACTCTGCCCAGAGCGGGAGAAGTCATTTGATGATTTCCCATCCACAAAAAAAAAAAAAAAAAAAAAAAAAAAAGGGCCACGGTATCTCTTTCGAACTACCCGCGACCCCGGCGGCTTCGGCCCTATTGGATGGACCCCGTCACTGCTGACATCTCTTTGAGGTGCGCGTGTAACACAACGCGCCGTCGACCCGGGCCTGGTCCTTACCGGACGGCGAGCTGCCCATTACTCGTCGTCCGCAAGCCCGCGCCTACGGTGGCCGGGAATCGGCGATAGATTCCCGCCGCCCAGGGCGTCTCCTGCGGCGGCTAGGGGCGCGAGGGCGCGGCTGTTGCCTCTCCCGAAGATCTATATCCTCTCTTCCACTTTATCTTTACGACTTCTGAATGTCCCTAAACCCAATCTTCCACTTACTAGCCATCCAAATCTTCATTAGTAAATCTATACAGACGTGTAATACACATGTTCCGTCAATAGAAGACTCCTCTAAGATTTATTGTTAATTTGTACGTGATATATAACGGGCTAGCGATCAATTAAAGCATAGCTGCTAATCGGTCGCACTGTTGCGTTAATTCCACTAATTTTATGACTTTATATTAGTCTTGTCATAAGCGCGTGGGCACGTGGGTTGGTTGATATCACGTCTGTGGACGTCTACTAAGGTGTTAGGAGGCTTCGGTATGACTACGAACATAGGTATCTTGTATTGTAGAGTGAACTCATCCAATTTCGTGATAAAACAAAATAATGTAATAAAACTTCGATACCTACTTTAGTAAAATATTCTTTATTATTTCAATTATTAACATAAAGCAGTCTTTCTTTTACAATAATTAGGATAGTAAATTTACTTAGGACTACTATTTTAAGACTTATAGCTAATAATCGATACCTTTGTTAACTTAACGAAACAGACTATCACGAAATTAGGACTATCACTTATATGCGTGAGTTTACTGTTGTTTTTTTGTTTCAATTGTTTTAAAATCTTGTGCAAATATATATATTAGGTCTTTACCTATGAAATTGCCGTTCTGCAGTACTGGCCATTTCAAATCAAAATAATTTTTGTTTGGCTAAGAATTCTAATTTCAAATTAATTTTATTTTAAAAACATGGATTTTTTTTTTCAAAAGTAGTCATTTGTTTATTGATTAGTGTTACATTTTCATCGCATTTCAATCTTTTTCGTCATCATGGATACGTTAACAATTCGAGTAATTATGGAATATGAGTACCGTCGTGGCAGCAACGCGGCACAAGCGGCACGCAACATCAACGACGTTTACGGAGCTAACACTACAAACCAACGCACCACTTGTTATTGGTTTGCTCGCTTCCGTTCTGGAAATTTCGACCTGAAAAATGAACCTCGCGGTCGTCCGAAGACTTTGGTCGACAATGACGAATTAAAGGCGATTGTGGAAGCTGATGGTACACAATCTACGGCTGAATTAGCAGCAGCTTTCGACGTTAGCGTCAAAACAATATTGGTTCATTTGCGTCAAATTGGCAAGGTAAAAAAGCTTGACAAATGGGTGCCCCACGAACTCAATGATCGCCAGCGCGAAGTACGCGTCGAGACGTGCCTTGCACTGCTCAACAGACACACAAATGAAGGAATTTTGAACCGCATTGTTACCTGCGATGAAAAATGGATTCTGTTTGATAACCGCAAGCGCTCAGCAAGTTGGTTGGATCCTGGTTCAGCACCTAAACAATGCCCTAAACGAAAACTTACCCCTAGAAAAGTGATGGTCACTGTTTGGTGGTCTAGCGCCGGTGTGATTCATCACAGCTTCTTACCAAACGGAGTGAGCATTACTTCAGATGTGTACTGTGAAGAACTGAACACAATGATGGAGAAGCTGGCACGTCTCCAACCAGCATTGGTCAATCGCTCGTCTCCGCTGCTCCTGCACGACAACGCGCGACCTCATACTGCACAGCAGACGGTCTCCAAGTTGCAAGAACTGGGGTTGGAAGCTCTCCGTCATCCGCCCTACTCACCAGACCTTGCGCCTACAGACTACTACTTTTTCCAGAATTTGGATAACTTCTTGGCGGGAAAAAAATTCAATACCCGAGAGGCAGTACAAAATGCCTTTGAAGAATTTGTTGCCTCCCGTCCAGCTGATTTCTTTAAGAAGGGCATCAATAAACTGCCACTGCGTTGGCAAAGATGCATTGATTGCATGGATGATTACTTCGATTAATACAAATAAAAAATGCATGAAAAAAATTCGTTTAAATTTTTTCATACAAAACGGCAATTTCATAGGTAAAGACCTATTAATATACTTACCTATTGTGTTTTCCTTTGTTGGTAAAGATTATTTTCTAATGCAAGGCTACGTATCAGTCCCATTCTATAGCCATGTAAATAACATTGACAGGACAGATAATGGGTTTTGGTTCATAATCGAGTGAGGTTGTGTATACAAAAGGGTACCTACTTTATAAAATCTTACTTATCTAAATCAGAACAAACAAAACACCCAAACGCAAACGTCTACAAGAGAAGCTGAAACTATATCTATCTTTACAGCGGTACCGGAACACGGCCTACAATTCCATTCCACATCAAAGAAGAACATTATCCTTTCTTCCATTCGTCCATAAAACCTTATCTCGGAGAAAGCAATGCGGGCAAGCGACGCGCAATCTACATAGAGCTGATAATGGCAAGACCACTTAGCAAAGACCCCACAGCCTTTCTCAAAAGCTAACATTATTTGGGACGATAATGAAAACGGGGGGTCTAATTTTCCTGGTCGCGATATAAGTAATCTTGGAGGAGCGCAATGGGCGGTTTACGATCGCGGGCGGAGAAGGCTTTTATATTTATTAAGTAAGTTGGGCTTTCGGCTGTATTAATCCACCTTTATAGAGGGGCGTCTAGGCGCCTGCTGACGGTGGAAAGCAGGACTGTGTATAGGTACATATAGCAATATTTATATGTAGGTAGAAAATCACCGGTGTTAAAATTGCAACTCTTACTTGAGTCTTTGTTTCTGCAACTAAAGAAAAAAAAAGTATCGTGAAGTTTTACCTATGTTGGTACATGTATATGTAAAAGCTCACGATGAGTAAAAAAAAAAAAAACTAATAGTGTTGTTTTCATAAGTACTTATGAAAACAATCCTACTTCAATTTTTTTTATGGAACTCAAGAGTAAAATTTTCCTACAAATTAAATAAAACTAAACTGCAGGCCTTGTAGGTGGCATAGGCGGCAAAATAAAACAATTCTGCAGGAAGATCTTTAAACTATAATTGTGTTCGGTTCAGGTGCCTGCACTCCGGTTGATGTAGGCAGCCGGTACTAACGACGCACTAAAAGTGCTGTTTTGATGGTGTCAGATGTCTCATGCTGGTCATATTCTAAGTCTAATCGTAAGCATGGTTGCGGTAATATAATCCATTAGTTATCTGGAGAGGCGAACTTGCGTTTATGGCTAGCCCTGAGCCACACACGGATTGTGGCTGAGGTCGAAACAACTACTGTAACCTATTGGTAGTAAAAGTGCTTTGGAATTTTACAGTGAACATAGGATGTGCTTCAAAGAACAATTCTAAAAGGTGGGTACAGAATATTACAAAGTGTTTTTTCAGCTTACAATGACCATGAATCTTTGCTGTCTTTTCTGGGTTCAATATGATAATTCACTTTTCATATCTAGGTACCTGCTTTTCGAGAACAAAAAATAACTTTAATTTCGGAAGTCGGTGTCTAGTTAAATGTATTTTCGTTTTTTGCCACCGACTTCCGAAATTAAAGTTATTTTTCACTTTGTAGTGTTGTTTTTGGAAGTCGGTTGTATTTTTTTTTGTAAAAAAGTTTTTATTTTTCACTTTTTAGTTGTAGTAGCTACCCCACACAAATTCTAATACCACTACCTGCTAAACAAACTAGAACATCATCCATATAAAAGTGGGGAACAAAATACGTATTATTGAAGCTAACTCAAAAACTACCGAAGCAAAGTTAATCAATTTTATATGGGACCAACTGTGAATAAAACAAAAAAAAAACCAAATCGGTCTAGCCTTCTTCGAGTAATCGGACGAATTGAGAACCTCCTCCTTTTTGAAGTCGGTTAAAACAGTCTAGTAGTAGGCTATAAGAACTACAAAACAAAAAGAGCTACTTACATCAACTCCACATACATGTAGCATTACTTAGGCCACAAAAAAAAATAAGAAATTACCACCCAATCAAAATTCTTTGTTTTAAATTGCCTAATTAGTGCAAACGAAAACGTTATTCAAAAGTCGGAATGTGTGAACAAAGTTTTATTAAAAATCGCAGCTTTATGTAGGTACAAGTAGGTACTGGGTAGCTATAGGTGGCTCGTACGTGAATGTTATCATATTTTTACGGGTACGTGAAAACGTGCGCTTTTATTACGGGGAGTTTTATTACGTTTGCTAGATTAGGAGCGAGCCGGGCTTGGCTCGGGCGGAGGTCACTCGAATGGAAATAGGAAATTCCTGAGATCGGCCAGCGCGTGCTGGTATTGGCGATGCGGGAATAATGCGGACGAGGTCCAATTTCGTCACGAACGCTAATATACCTACCTACTTATGGAATATTATAGCTAGTGCTACGGTCTATGGCCTAGTTAATGTTTTTTGACTTCAGGCTTTGGGTATAAACTAGGAAGTATTTTTTTTACAATAAAATAAAACTATTCATTCTATAGGTATGCCAAAATTCGGGGTGGGACAAAGAAAAACAATCTGCGCTATGACGCGTGAAGGAATCGGCTCGTATTTATGGGGGGAAGTTATTGTTTGAAACGTCTAAGTCGTAATTCCGGGACATAAAGCAGGCAGGCTTCACTTTGGACCCTCCCTCTTCTTCCCCCCATTTTCCGCCATCCCCCCGAGCGGGATGCTGTTTTTCCCGGGCGAAATGGCCCGTTTGAAATTGTTGTTTTATGGAAGTTTTTAGTAGTTGACTTTGCCCGGGAGAAAATATATAGAACGGCAATCTTTATGTCTAGCTATGCATACTTGTAGATTTATGGATGTTATGACTATACAAGTACGTATAGGTAAGTAAGGCGTGTCAGAGGAAAACCGACTACTCGGCTACGGGTACCGACCTACCTACTTTAATAATTTTCATTATTAACATTACAATGCTAATATAGGTACAGTTATAAAACTAACTAACACACTAGGTACAGTAAGCTTCAGAGAAAAGGAACCCCCCTCTGGAGCATATTTCTGTGTGAATTGCTTCATGTTCAATTTCGTAAAAATACACAATTTTGTGTTGGTGTGTTACAATGTAATGCAAAAACAAAGTAATATATATAAAATTGAACATGAAGCAATTCACATACTCGTACAAATGTGTTGGTGTGCCCTGCCTAGATATCTCTTTTGTTGACTGTACCTACTAAACTACACGACTAACTTCCAAATAAATACAAAAACCACCTACCTACTTACCTAAAGCTATGTAGTATGCAACGAACAACAGAATTTTCAATCGATTTAATAATTAAATGGCAATCGTAGCGTTAAACGTCCTGATGTGTTAAAGATATTTTTTGATTACAAGGAGGTTGACATTATCATAATTTAGAATAATATGAAGATAAGTAAGTAGGTACCTCCAATACTGACGTTAGTTAATTAAGGTAAGTTTCCAACGTCATAATATTGTATCCATGCAAAAAACTAACTAATTATTAACAGTTCTGGTAAAACCAGGTAAAACTGACAAAAATTAAAAATTAATCCTCGGATAAAGATTTGAAAACTCAGCCCTGAGTAACCTAATTCAAAATTTTCACAGCAGACTGAGTAGCAAAAATGAAGAACGACTTTTTCTAAGAAACACAGTGGCCGCCCTGTAATACCAGCTACCTATTTATTAGCTGTCACTACCCTAAGAACGTAGGAAGAAGAAAACTACAAAAATAACAAAAACTTGAACCGAATGTATCGACCGAAGATATCTTCAAGAAATATTGAACCCACGAACCGATAAAAATTCAAAATAACGACCTGTCACAAATAATATACAATGAAATTATCTCCACCATTTTTAAAGTTGGAACGCGCGGCCGATGCTTGCTCGCGATTGGTTGGCTCTTGACAGCTGGGTGAAATACGCCGGCATGCCTGCCCCGGCGCAGCGGGTGACAACATGGTGCCACTAAAGTCCCCTAATGAAATTAAATTCCGTACGTTTTAGATTTGCTCGTAAATAATCCGAGTATCTAATCCACTGATTAATGAACACCATGGAATTTTCTTCGAGTTTTTAATCTTGTGGAGTACTCTTTTAAATTGATTAGACGTAGTTGGGTATATCGATATGGGGAACATAATTCTCAAGCTCAAGACTAATCCGTTATTTATTACATCGATAAACTTTAGCTAGGTGTTATTACTTATTTCTTAACATTTTATGTAGGTTTGCGTAAGCCTGTAACTTGGGACTAACAGCCATATTTAAAAAATAACTCCAACGTAAACGGTACCGATCTAACTTACAAACAAACATGGCACGGTAGACAATCACAGAGCATAACATCAATAAATCGAGCAGACGATCACTAGACACTTTTATGACACTAGATACAGCGTACAAATCACGACAATATATTTATTTAGACAACCCTATCGCTTGCACTCACGCGACGTGCCCTAATGTCATAGATAGTAGACATCTTAGCACTTTAAAAGCATTTTAGATAAAGCGGCGTGTTGGATAGGCCTGTGGATTTAGTTACAACAAAATTACGAGTTTACGACTAACAATATCGTCGTATACACCACCACTCATGTCGCTTTAGGGTTGGTGAAAAGGAAAATTAGATTTTCAGCAAGCATTATTTTTGGAGAAAAGATGTTGATCCTACTAATATTATAAATGTGAAAGTTTGTATGTTTGTTACTCAATCACGCAAAAAATGGCTTAACGGATTTGGATGAAATTTGGTATACAGACAGTTTATAACCTGGATTAAGACATAGGATACTTTTCATCTCGGTAGAAGGTTCCCGTGGGATAATTTCCGACATCCACGCGGGCGAAGCTGCTGGCAAAAGCTAGTTAAAAAATAAATTGCTTCTAGATTGAGGAAAGGAGTTGGTTATATGATGCATAGATATTTTCGTCTGCCTAACGTTTTCCCATTGCAACTAGCCTTGAATTCAGAAGGTACAACCGGAAGCAGCAAAATTACATTTTAAAGGACCGATTTATTTGAAATATTTATTAGTACGTACATAAACTAAAAGATTTAAATTAAAAATATGTACATGGTACCTATCTATAAAAGGAAGGGAAAGGATCATAGGGTATTAAAAAATTCGTCCGCATCGCTGTCAATAGGAAAAGTGCTAAAAAGGCTGGCAGCATTGCCACGTTATATGGCAATGCTGAAATTGTTTATTCCATAAATAGGATATCGGAATCACTGCCCACCAAAATAAGGTTACAGTGGAAAACTGCTATATTTTCGTGCTTTTAACAGCCCTTAAAGTTTGTTATAAGTAGATGTTCGTTGAATAAAGCAGAAGGGTATCAAAAATATGGAACAGTGTTGAACACAATTGTATAATCCTAAGGAAACTCTGTCGTCCTTGCCAGCCCTAAGCTCACGGGGCACTAAAGAACTGGTTTAGTGTTCTCCTGATGATTTACTGGGTGCATTCCTGGAGTGCCATCGTCCGTTGTGAGTCGCGGGTATATGACCGGTGTAAATGTACCAGATTAGCGCTCGTCCATCAACTATTGCTACTTAGTCGGTCTATATTGTGGAGGTGGTTGATGACAGACCTCTAATTTCTGTTGAGGTTTGTCTTTCTCGTCTTTCTTCGACTGAAAAATAATCAGTTTTCTTTGTATCCATAAATGTAGGTAAAGTTTATTTCTAGGATTTTCCCACAAAAAACAAAAAAAAAGGTATATTTTCTTATAAATGGGAAAATTTCTTACTTTGATACGATATGATTTTACTACGATACAAACGTAAAATTCATCTCTTAATTCGCAATTTAACATAAGCAAATATTTTTAAACAGTTAAACATATAAAGTGCTCCAATAACGTCCTGCAAAGTTTTGGCCCACCCATGTTTGAAAATAATAAAAAGCGAGCCATATCACGTGGAGTGTAAGGCATAAATTAGTGATGAAAACGATACGTTCCCCGGGCTATCATAAAATACGAGTAATTTTAATAACAAAGGCTAAAACAAAATACATTAACGACTGCCTACAGTTGGTCTCATGATGCGATGCTACACATTAAGGCGGTGATCTTAATGTGAGTGGGTAATTTATGAAGCAGCCGCATTAATTTACGCAGGGGTTCCTACGTGAGCAACCTGCCTTAGGTGCCTCCACGGGTATTCCATTTCCTTCAAACCAGTTTACTTCGTATTACCACTATATTTATTTACTGTGGTATTACCTCGAACTAACATACATAGAACCAATTTGCGTAACTATGTAGGTAAGTAACATTTGCCTATTTTATACTCACCACATCTCGTTAAATTCAGTTCGTTGGTTATATATTTTCTCAGTTTGATCGGTCTCTTATACGGCAGGTGCACAAATAATATTATTAATAGCAAACACCTTTCCATAAAGCATTCATATCTCAATCTTCGCGTCGTATCTGTCTTCATAAAACCTTATTTCAGCATGATTTCAATATTTTTCTTGCGACACATGCGTCCCGATTCCGTGGAACGCCATAGAGTTTACGATCCAATATTTTTATGCAAAGTGCGTCGCCAAATGTGCCATGTCGGTGCCGAAAAAATACACAGCCACGTCCTTTCGCACGTAAAAAAGGATGCGACAAAATAAATATACACGAAGCCACCCTTTTTGTCCATTAAACGAGCGAAGGTTTTTTTTCTGCTGCCTCCATAAAATGTGCCCCAATAAATATGTAAATCTACCGAGAAAAAACGCTGCCGAGTGCCGATGCCGCCCGGTTTTGTGAGTTTCACTTTCGTTCGTTCAAGTTAATTGGTACAATTGCATTGAAAAAGCTCCAACGTCTCGAATGCCAACGACCTTTGTCACGTCTGATCGTCTTTTATTTGCTCCACAATCTGACATCTAAAATGCAAATTAAGGTTTTGTTGCATGTCGTTTGTTGTTTATCTTCGCTGCACGTAGTCACGATGGTGGCCCTACGTATCTAGTGCCTTAGCGATAAAATCCCCGTTTATCTCCCCCAGCATTTCCTCTAACACCCCTTTCGAAACTAAGCCGTTAGCTAATACTTGAGTGACACATAAAGGCGACATTAACATCAAAATAAAGATACCATTTTCTTGCCTACTCATATGTGCCTACTGTTAAATAGGTGCTTGTATAAACAGCGTAGTGAACCTTAACTGTACCTAACCAAACGTAGTAACGTGGTTAGGTAAGCTTTTGTATTTCTGTAATATTATTGTTTGTATAGTTAACGTAAGGCTATATGTATGTAAAACAAATATGGAAGTCGTTTGACTTATCACCTGATGTTAATCTGCCTAGAAGAAAACCGGGTTGTTACCCACTACAGTAAAATACCGTATCTCACTTTTAGATGTTTCCTATAAAACCGTTATAAAACTAAAATGCAATTATATTGCACTAGAAAATTTTCTTGGAACTTTACACATAAATGATCTACCTACAGCAGAAAACCGAGTACGGTAGAGGAGCTGCATCGATCGGCCCGGGTTACCCTCGAGGGTTCCGATGTCCGCTATCTACCTTGTATACTAAAAGATACATGGCGTGTTGTTCTACGGGTTTATTTCGATGGATTTTGGAGACTGAAAATCTAATCTAATCTTAGCCTACTTATATTAACTTAACCTGGAGACAATTTGTGTAGATACAATTTACATCATGTTATACTTTTGATCTTTGGAAAATTATTTTGAAACTAACTGTAGGTATACAAAAGTATCTTCTTATTTACCTTAACGTCGTGTTTTCAGTTTGCTTGTTTTTCCGAAAAAGATTTACAGTTCACGAAGACCAAAGGAAAAAGGCAGATCGTAAAGATAATACCTGCTTAGTCATTATTTACGACTCCGTATTCTTAAATTACGTCAAAAAGCATTTTAAAAACCGCAAACGACCGATACAAGAAACATCGGAACGATACATTTTTCGTTAATGAATGGTATTGATCGGGCTCGGGGCTATAAGCGTATAATTTACGACAACATTCTCGGGTTCGCTTCGCGTGCTGCTCCGAAGGTGTGTTATTTATACCCCCCTTTTTTATTTATGCCCCCTTTTTTCGCAGCTCGTAACGGCTGGCAATAAAGGGGACGTAATTTTAATTTCATGATTGGAAAGCTCGATTGGTCGGTTATGTGGCTTAATGAGTTTATGGCAGCAATGAGTGGACTATAACGGTCGACGGATTGAACGATTTCGGGTTTAAGGTCATTCGTGATGGTGGTTGTGGGCTAAGTTTAGGGTTGAATGTTACGTCACTTCGTTTGCCAGGTGATTGATGTAACTTTTAGGGTAGGTTTTACACTAGTTTTTAGCTAAAGCAAGTTGTAGTTACGAATTGAGACATTTACTACAAGTTTACTGGTGGTTGATAGATTTGATTGGACAGAGTATTTCTCAGGAGAGTGGAGATGAGGAAATTTCGTGAACGTCTTTTATACATATTTCAATAACACTTAATAAAGTTCCATATTGTGACCCGCGTAAGCTTTTAGGTTAATGCTAACCTAATTAATTCCCAGATTCATCCCTATTTTTACTAAATATGATTTTATCTCTCTGTGAGAACAAGAAACCTAATGACAGACCAGAAAAAAGCTTCAATCATCTACAAAGCGGTCTACATTTTTATAAAACATCCCAAGCCAAACACATGTCGGTGGTTGGCTGACGTTTGAGTTCATTAATTTTTTCACCGCTGTACTTCACTAGATTAAGCGTGTCTTCATAAATAAAAGCCACTTGAACGGTGGTGTGCCCGTAAAGCTATGGTCACACGAAGCGAGTTTACAGCCGTTGCTCGCTTCCCACTTTTGTCTACCTGTAGCGAGTGTGACTCACGCGTTTTACGCGATTTTTTACATTTGGTGCTACAAGCATAAGAATGTCGTCTATCGGAGCTCGTCGCGAATGGTTATTCTCAATGAGTGTTAACACACGAGTCGTACGCTGATTCGAAGATACGCAAGCGGCTTTCAGTCGTAGAGAGTTACATGTCAGTACTAGCAAGTCTGCTTGAATGCCCGCGTGATTGCTTTCGTAGCCAGTAGGTATTCGTTTGGTGTGACCGAAGCTTAAATGAGCTTGCAACCTCACAACGGACCCTTACATTCCCACACCGTATTGGAAAAGATAAATCTTCGCCTCACCCCGCCTTCGACACCGATCCATTAAAATGGACGCTGTTGTATCATATGAGGCTATAGGTATATAAAGATCTTTTCTGCCTTTTTTTTTTGGTTGGCGAATTAATTATAGACAGATAACTCTACTTGGCTTTTTAATCTTAAGTCCGTTATTGTACACTCACAATAAAATTACAGATGCAGGATAATAGGCAATAAACTAAATAAATAAATAAAAATAAATAAATTCTTTATTTATTTCAAAAAGTGACAGCTTTGTTACAGACATAATAAAGTGCTAATATTAAAATTCTTATTTCTTTGAAAAAATAAACTGTATAATACCTTTGTTACATGCACTGATATAATAGATACTAATGTTCATGAAACCAAAACGGATTTTTATTTTATAAATAGTTACTCAAACGTAGTAGAGACAGCTACTTAGGTACATCTGACACTTAACTAAGTCTACAAAGTAAACTTCTTACTCATAATATAGTACATGCTCTTAAACTCACACTTTTATTAATAAAATGTGATAATAAAATATGAACAGAAAAACAATTTTAAAGCGAAGCAAAAAGGCAGAAACATACATGATTTATATGAAGCTTCTTTTGAGCGAGAATTATGCTCGCACTTATATTTTTTATCCCCTTTATTATGTGCAACTTTGTTACATACCTACGGAGTCACTTAACAAAAATATGGCGTATTAAATCGCATAAAGAAAACAATGTTTTCAGAAAATAGTTATAAGGACGAAAGGATAAAAGGAAAGTTGTAAGGACGTCGTAACTTTGGGACATAAAGCTTTTGAATGGAAAGAATCTATCGCGAGTGAATTGTTAATAAAGATATAGAGCAAGCGAAGTATTAAGGGATATTACTAGGGACATTAGTGAAGTTTTACGAGCCGAATCATAGCCGATGTGATGAATGCACCCGGAGATTCCGCTAACGCGTTATTTTGTTGCAATTTATCAAAATTATGTCATTTCTAGCTTTTGTGTGACGAAACTGTTAACAAATGACGCGTCAACAATTATTGTCACCTTAATAATGATGGTGTTTTAACTTAGGTATTTGCAAAATATAAAGGAACGTAAAATTTCACCTACCGATAGTCACATCTGCAAGGAAGCTAATTAGGTCATAATAATAAACCCAAGACAACCAATAAGCAAATAACAAAATAGCAAATTTTATACGATGCCTCCGTCGAAACTACTGCACGAGTAGAATGCGTAGAAATATTTCTACAATCTGTAATTTTGTCTCTTCTTCCGTCGACAAAACTCGTTCATGCTAAGTGTACTGGTCCCTAATATAAAAAAAAACCGGTCAAGAGCGAGTCGGACTCGCACACCGAAGGTTCCCTTCCGATTTCTGAAAAAGTGTGATAGTTACAGACATCGTTTTATGTTTCCTGTAATCTTTACATAAAGTTCTATCACACAGAATCATTTAATTTTTTTTTCTATGCAAACTTCGGAGATAAGGGCGGTCGAACGGTATTTTTTTTACATTTTTCACCAAAAGTCGAAAACCATGCGGCCTAAAAAAAGAAAAAAATGTTTGAGAATGTGCAAACAGCGCTCTTTCATATGATGTCCCAATGCCTTAGTCGTTCCACTTCAAACTTTTAAGACCCCTATTCAATCTATGTTGCAAAAAAACAAAAATATTTTTGTTTTCTTTCTTATTTGCAAAATAGTTGGGAAAACGTTATCTAAAACTGTTCCAAATTTCAAGTTGATAGCGTTAGTAGTTCTTGAGATATTCAGCTGTGAAAAATGGACAGACAGACTGAGTCGCACCATAAGGGTTCCTTTTTATTACCGTTTTGGTACGGAAACCTAACAATTATTGAAACGAAAAGTACCGTTATTTATCACTTTCAGTAATAAATGGCATCCATCTTAGGGGCAGTAGCCAGCAAAAGTAACATAATGTGCCTCCAAAGAACTCAAAACGCCAGCTTGAGGATTATTGTCAATGCACCATGGTTCACACGGAATGAAGAAATCCATGATTATCTCAACACTCCTACAATTTTTGAGGAAAATAGGAAACATAAAAAGCGTTATTATGTTTGCAAAATGGCAACCGTGTTTTGCTAAGATAATACTATATGTTAACGTGCTGTGCAATTGAAATCTAATCAACCAACGTGTCGTAACATACAGAGGTACCTACCTAGGTATCTATCTTGGTAATATTACCTAAGTGCAGTAACTCGATTAATTATAGCCAATTCCTAATATGGGCAATCAACATCATCATAAAATTACCATTGGTGTTTATAAATAGTAATTATCAATCTTAATTAACTTTTAACATGTTCACTGGTAACACACCTACCTAGTAGGTACCTACCTAGGTAGTTAGGGTACAAAGATTTGAAGATATTTCGTACAAGTAAGTATAGTTACATAAAACCTTTGCAACGTGGTTTCATACTATTTATGAAGGCAGGTAGATATATCAAATAGGTACATATGGATATTCTTATTTTACATAATATACATACATTTAAGAATGATTCCACGGTACCTATCTCAAGCTGGGCCATAAATGTCTCGGTCAGGATAATATTTTACGACGGCTTATGCATCGGAGCGAGAGGCGGTCTGAGTCTTATCTCACACCAAACCCCCACATGTGGAATGACAGGCCAAATTTATCGACTTAAAAATACCCACCCAGATTAAAATGAGATACGTCGACGAAAATCCGACCCTACCCAACACCACTTGATAAAATATTATTTTTAGTATACATTCTCGTATAAAAACTACCATTTATGGAGTTTTTGTAAATTATGTGTATTAGATTTTCATCGGAGAACGACATTTGGTTTCCTTTACTTTACTTTTTATGGGAGACATTAATAGCTATTGGAATACTCAAGGCTTAAGTGAAATAGAATAGAAAATAAGTTATATTTACATTCGGAGGCACATGGCAAGAATTGTGTCCATGTCAAACAGTTAGATAGACGGAAAATTCTATATGTTTTCCTATTAAGTTATTGGTTAGCTAACTGGTCTACGTCGTGTTTGACGGAAAGCGGATCTGTGAGCTGCTCTACCAACGGTTTTTCTGATGCTTTCCAATGCGAAACTAGGGTGATGTCCTACTTCGGAATCATTTATCTGCTGTCATTTCGCGTTACATCATTTGTAATACCGGAATGTAATAATAAACCACTTATCTGTTCGGTTATTTGGCACTATAACAGGTACCACAAAAATGGTTTATTTAGCCCTTTTTACAAGGAGCTGTAGTTAAATACTTATTTGGGTAAAACGGTTAACTTAAAATAACTTTAGTAAGTACATTTGTCATACGCGTATCTATTTGTATTTTTATCATCACCAGCGACTTCCGTGTAAACTTCTCATCGACATACAACACAGAGGACTCTATTTCTATAAATTTTGTGTGAAAACTGACACTGGCTACAAACCACGAATTCACGGGTAAACTGGAAACACTACGTAAATTAAATATAATGTAATGCATAATAATATACAGTTAGATAAGATCCACAAGGTTTAGCGGTGCGTGGTGCAGTGGATGTAGGCAGCTAGGTAGGAAGGATTTTAATATGAGCTTTCAATATTCAAAATAGTGAGTTCTATTTTTCAAAATTGTTTTGTTTTTACTTTTTGTACTGATCGTACTGATATACTACTCTACAGTCTATAGGAGGCTGATAAAGTGAGAATAGCGACTCAAAACTGAGAAAAATCAAGATAGATAGGAAGTCTAATAACCAGTCTTTCCAAGGGGCATAGCGAGCCAGTACGTAACTGGGTTGGCGAGGTCAGATAGGCAGTCGCTCCATGTAAACTGGTGCCAGTAGATGATTCGAGGTTGACTTACAAAGTTTCAGTGCGGTTAAAATTATAATGTGTTGTAGTATGATTGCCATTAAAGCTAGGAAAAACGATCAATTACCTACGTTATTGCATGTTAGAACGACCCAGCTAGCTACCTAACACACGACAGAATTATACTTAAAATCTACCTATTACTAGGTAGGTAGAACTAATAGTAGCTAGATTTTAAATATAATAGAATAGAATAGAATAGAATACTCTTTATTATGCACACCATAAATAAAATAAATAATAAAAATAAATAAATTAATAATATAAAAAATAATAATTCATAAAAAAATAAATATATATAAATAAAATATTAATTCATAAAGGCTGGGGATTGAGCTGCTCCAATTTTCAATTTTCTTTTTTTAAATTGTTCCTTACCTCCTGAATATTTTTTTTTTATATGTACACCAGTTGACCCGACAGACGTCCTGTTTTAGCTATAAAGATTCTAATGTAAACGAGCGAAGTTCCCAAAGGCCCAAACAGAGAACATTTTGAATTGTGTGGGAAAAATTAATTTATATTTTAATTTAATAATTGAACTGCGATTTTTTGCTGAAAAGTAAAATACCGGAATAAATTTAATGTAAAAAGTCAAAATATGAAAAAGATTAATTGGAGCCAATTAATAAGAAAAAAAATTGTTTTGAGTATGAATGTCAATGGCTATAAGCGTAAGGGAAGATCAAAGAAACGATGGATGGACTGTGTGAAGGATGATATGGCTAGAAAGGGGGTGACTACCGAGATGACAACTAATAGAGAAGTATGGAAGAAAGGGATATGTTGCGCTGACCCCAAAATAAATTGGGATAATGGGTTGTTACTTGTATCAAATCTCCACATATTTAGTACAGTAGTGTTAGTAAATTGATTCTGTAACAATAAACTGTGTAGAAGTTGGAGGAGCTTTTTCACTCGTTTTTTTTTTCGTTTTTTTTTTTACACTATTCGCACCCCATCTCTTATTACAGATATAAACCAAAAACAAAATTAAAAAATAATGTCATTCATAGAAAATAGCTGACCCAACACACGTTGCCCTGTCCAAATTACATGTATGAGAAAAATAATTTTCTTCATATTTTATTTTTTGTTGTGAATTTTCCTATGTTTGAATACTTATTATCCTATTCCTATTATCGGTCCAGCCGTTCGTGAGTTATAAATGGTGTAACTAACACGACTATGTTTTATATACATTTATATATAATATATAAAATATATATCTAAATGTATACTTATTTCTGATTTTGTTTACTGCAGTGGAATAAGTACTTTTAGGCATTATAAAACTTGCGTTTAGGTCCTGTAGTCCCCATAGAAGGGTGATGGCCGCGCTATCAAGTGTGCGTACCTACAGCCACGAGCACAATACTTACTTTACACCGTCTTCTTCTTCTTCTTCGCTTCACTCTCGACAGAGCGGTCGTGGTCACGATGAACTGTGTTCAATCGCAGGAGTAGTCGTAGCTCGCCTCACTCTCTCCATCTGGTTCTGTTAGATGAGAGTCAGTGGTAAGTTCTCACAGTAAAATAATTTCGCAGCTATCAAATAATTACAAAAATTGAATCTGTCTTTAATATGAAATTGCCATACATGGGGTAAGCCGACAAAAGAGCAAACGATTATAAACCATACATGCAATCATTCAAAATTTTTGTCAGATTATTTTACAAGCAACATAATATCGTAATAGTGTTTATTTTTTAGTTCAATCAGTATATTTTTTGTAAATAGATCATCATCTGCCTAGCCTATGTTGGGGTCGGCTTCCAGTCTAATGGATGCAGCTGAATACCAGTGTTTTAGTTAGTTTTCTTTTTTCAGTGTTTTTAGGGTTCCGTACCTCAAAAGGAAAAAAACGGAACCCTTATACGATCACTCGTGTGTCTGTCTGTCTGTCTGTCTGTTCGTCTGTCTGTCTGTCTGTCTGTCTGTCTGTCTGTCTGTCTTTCTGTCCGTCTGTCACAGCCAATTTGCTCTGAATCTAATGGACCGATTAAGTTGAAAATTGGTACACATATGACTTTCTGTGACCCAAACACGGACGGGTAAAGTAAATAAATGAATTTTGAATATAGAGGTCACTTTTGGGGGGCAAATAAGAAAATTAAAAAAAAAAGTTTTGCAAACTACACCATGTGGCATGTCAAATGAAAGGGCTTAATATGAGGGTTTCAAATATATATTGTTTTTATAATTTTAAAATAAATTGTTTTGAAGTTATTTAAGAAAATAGACGAAAATTGACCATTCCCCCCCCCCCTTATCTCCGAAACTACTGAGCCTAAAATTTTGAAAAAAATACAGAAAATAGATCTTTACCTGTAGATTACAGGAAAACCTAAAAGAAATCTGTGGTCTTAAAACAACATGGTAAATCTATCAATATTGTGAGTACAAACTTACATTTACAGTTGGAATGTATGGGAGAACATGTTTTTCAACTACAATATTAAGTTTGTTCTTAAGATAAATTCATCCCAACTACGGAACCCTTCATTGTGCGTGATCCAACACGCACTTGACCGGTTTTTTTTTTTGTATTTTTTGTAAATAGATAATTGCTTCATATTTTGCAATAAATTACCAGGGTTGTGTCATCGCGCTTCTCTTTCTTCTCTATGCAGTACAATAGTGACCGTGCTTTAGCTGTTGTAAGCCTCTTAATCTTAGAATATATAGGGTGCTAAGGTGTAAGGTGTTACACAAAAGCCTTAATCAAGTACGAGACGTGGTGAACTACAGGGCAAATGGTAGGTAATAAGCGCTGATAATTTTATTACCTATGTTCTACTGAGCATTTATAGACGTTAATTATTATTGAACCTTTAAAACTAATTAAATGACGGCAATATAATAATAATAATAATAAGACAGATTGTGCTACGATGATATTTATTTTAGTAATCGTTGTTATAAATTTTATTGATACTACGCACTACGTAATTTAAGTACCTACGAGTACTTGCAGATAGGTAGGTATTCTTCAATATTCTGCTTTTTAGTTGGGTCAAGTCCTGGGAGCCTCCACACATTATAATTTTCTAAGTAGGTACCTATTTGTAGGTATCGACGCATTAGAGCTACCCCGTCTGCCTAGCCTTTTCCTAATTATGTTGGGATCTGCTTCCAGTCCAATCGAATGCAGCTGAATACCAGTATTTTACATGGAGCGACTGTGTATACGACCTCAACAACCCAGTAACTGGGTAATACGATATCCTTTGGTAAGACTGGTTGTCAGACTTTCGGGCTATCGAAGACCCATAACGACTGTCAAAGATCCACGAATGACAGCCGGGACCAACGGCTTAACGTGCTTTCCAAGGCACGGAGGAATCTCGGTATGTAAAGATGGTTACGAATCCACGGACCAACCTCGGCGCGCATAGCTTATCCTGAAAGATCGACCCGTGCGGGTCTTATTACTTAGCCACGAGCTCTTAAAGCATTAAAGAGCTACCCATTTCTGGGAATTACTCTCTTTGTTCTGAATTTTAGAATTCACATAATGTGGAAATTAAATTTTTTTTTTGTTGTTTTTGAAATTTTAAAAAGTTTCCCAACAGCCATCTTGAGGATTAATTTTGACCAATTTTAGAGTTCCATTTCTCTCTCTATTGAGAGAGTAAACGCTTTTTCGCGTGACGATTTCTACCAGTCAGGCTCATATCAATTTTAAGAAAGGATTTCCAAACCTTGAAGAAAATCGTACATACATTGTAATCTAGATGGACACAAGTTGGGAAAGTTAACTGCCTTGTGGGAATTAGAACGTTACTGTTGGGACAATGTTACGAGGAACTTGGTAGATACTAAGATTTTAATCATTGTACTAACATTCTATGGATTTTAAATAGTCTGAATTAAAAGTTTTTTTTTGTATTATTGGTACAAGCAAATCATTGGAACAACTTCTGTTACCTATGTTGTCTCTGATATTACTGAAAAGGCAAATATGAGTAAACAGTATACAACGTTCAGGGACCTTCTCTCAGACTCCCTTGCATTGTTCTATTTGTCTTAGTCCGAGTTGAACCAATAAAACTTTTATACAAAAAAATACAACCGACTTCCAAAAACAACACTATAAAGTGAAAAATAACTTTAATTTCGAAAGTCGGTATCTGGTTAAATGTATTTTACGTTTTTGCCACCGACTTCCGAAATCAAAGAAGTTTTTCACTTCGTCGGTTGTATTTTTTTGTAAAAAAAAAAATATTTTTCACATTTTAGTTGTGGTACCTACACCACACAAATTGTAATACCACTACCTGCAAAAGAAACTAGAACATCATCCACATAAAAGTAGGGAAAAAATACATATTACTGCAGCTAACTCAAAAACTACCCAAGCAAACTTAATAAATTTTATATGGGACCAACTTTGAGGTATACCTTCTCGAATAAAACAAAATAAATTCAAATCGGACGACTTTGTAAGTTATGCGTGGTCATACATAAAAAAAAAATATATAATTATGTACGTGTTGAATTGAGAACCACCTCCTTTCTTATCGTCGGTTAAAAAAGATTGAATACATGATTATCACAATAATAGGTATCTACTTATAGTTTTGACGCGTATATTATATAGACTACCGAGTAAACTTTACATTGCGTAAAACCGTGGGACGCTACGGAGTATTCGGTCGTAGATCTATACATGACAACGCACTTAGCCAGCCACTAGTTAAGCTTGTCCTCGATTGCTATTGGACGTGACAGATTAATATATCCTACCCGAAATAGCATAAGAAAGCTACATTCGGTTACCAGACGTATCTACCTCCGCCTCTTTCTACATATGTGCAGATTTTTTTCAGGATTTTTGTGACAAATTCATCTTACTCGTTTCTTCAGTTTTTTTAGTCACTAAGGTAATACGGTGTTTTTAAAAACTATAGTTGATCTTTTGCTTCACAAACACATAACCCACTAGTTATTTATACAAATTTATTTCTAATATTGTCTTTTAAGGGACATGTACTATATAAACTTTTCTGCCTTTCTTTAATACTAGCCTTTTACATATGTACTTAGTTTGTAGCAGTTTCTTGATCAAAAAAACTGACCTAATCTAATTATTTTTAGGTCAGATTTAAATTTCACAGGCTCCAGTATCATAATTATTAAGTCTTACCTTATAAAGTTTTCAAAACAAGCAATCAGAACATTTGATAGCAGTCACTGTTGTGAAACTCGCCATTTAGTTGCAAACATTTTCCATTTTGTTCTGTGTTGTATGGCGTGGAAGGCAAACACATGGCAGCTGCGCGGCAGTTGTTTAAATGGAATTGTTGAAAGTAAACACATCTTATGATGAACTAAAACAGAAAATAAACAGGAGTTTTAATAAAAGAACAGTGGGAACGGGAAGAGATCCACGTTTCAGTTAATTTAGGAAACGCATATGAAATGCGTTCAAGATTGAAACCCTGGAATTGGACACAATTAATTATGAAGACACTGAAATAAATTAAATCACGTCCGACTTATTTTAAGTAGGTAGGTACCTACTATTTCACAAATAACTTGTTTGTAACTGCTGGCCTCAGGAATGTAGGAAAAAAACGGGCCAGAAACTGCGTTGATAACAAACAATTGACAGTAATGTCAATTGTAGCTAAAGTCTACGAAATAAGAGGAAAAATAGGAAAACTTACAACTAAACATCACTAACACGATTCAACGCACTCACAACTAAAATATTTTGTTAATTTTAACGTATAACAGTGTCTAGCCTCGGTTGTGTTTCAAATTAGACTAACAGACGGCTACGGACTCGCCGGCCGAGTTATATGAGCCACCAATAAACCAAACCGCATCTATTATTCGTATCGGAGATCAGGCCGACAGCTGACATGGAATTTTAAACAAGCTTTATGGCCCAACTTGTGCCTATCCCTTGACCTAATTCCTTACTGCTTTTGTGAACGGTAATTTTTAATTAGGCTTAATTAACTCATGTTTTTGCCGTTACCGTAAAAAAATTACCTCGTAATCATTAACAGCGTCGGGTCATGACATCTTGAGTAGGAGGTATTTATTGAAAGAGACTCTTTTAGACGCATAGTGCAAACAATTACCGTCAATTCACGTTTCACACTTTGTTATTGTATTTGTAAGCTTCACAACATCGCCGGCGCACAAAAAATGTGAACAATCAACTAATATTTAATATCAAATATCGACCCTAAAGTCTCATATACACTAAACATTAGGACGTGGTGCGTTAAGTCGGCTCAAAGTGATGTAACAGAACGTGCAAACATACTGTGTGTATCCGACTTATTAACAGATCTTCACTGCATACCAACACCGTTCTAGAACGACACAACTCCTCAATTTAAACGTGTTTAGTATTCAACCTTAAGTAGAAACAAATAAAGTAATTTTTTTATGATCGAAGTATTTTTTAAATTGCATTCAGATCATCCGGCCAGCGTTTATTGCACCCAAAGGCGATTCGTCCCGAGTTAACGTTTGACTAATTTGTGAAGCTATAGAGGCATCATAAAACGAGAGTGACAAGAATAACGGACTATCAGCTGATTGGTGTTAATACGTGTTACTGATAGTCTCGTCGAAAGGGAATTAAAAGTGTTTGATTAGAAGCTACTGTATTGACGTGTTAATAGAGTTTGATTGGGTAGAAATGTTCGGGATTGAATGTAATTGGTATAAAGAATTAGGAACCATAGTGATTTCTGATTGTTTTTTCTCTGAATTATAAGTCTTGCAGTCGAACAGTTTAAACTGGTTACCACAAAGGTACGAGTAGATGTATGAAATTTTAATAATAAGAAAGATAATAAAAGAAGTTAGAACAACATTACCTTTGTTAATACTGAACCGGATGTCTTCAGTCCAATCAACTCTGTTCAAAACACTGTTTCACTCGCTCTTATGTTCAACAGACACCATCTTGAAATAGACACAGTTATAATATCGACATGTGACGTGCAATGCACAAGAAACCGAAACATCAACTGGCCACCACCCGTCGTATTCATCTTGAACCTTGTTTTCACTTTTCGCGTACAAATAAACGCGTGTTTTATTGTTTTGTCCAGTGTTATGCAAATTGGCATCGGCAGTGGCTAAATGATAAAAGGATTTCCTAAAAACTTGAAAGTGAAAGCCAACTGCATATTGTGGACGTAGTCACGCTTCCTCCGTGCTATTGTCTACATAAATATTTACGTTACGACATGCAAAAGAAGTTTTTACTGAAACGGCTACCGAATTGTCTTTGTTATTTAAAACAACAACCCTTTTGGCAGCTTTCGGCAAGCGTTGTTTGTTGAGCGCTATTGACATGGATGTTCTGTTTGTTGCCTTTGCCGTATCGGGTGTTAAATGCAAAATAATAAGCTGTGTTGGAATTTGGAACCGAGTGTTTTAAAATAGACGTTGAGGTTTTACTTTCTTCCGAGATGAGGTTTGTGTTGTGAGATGAGTTTTCTTCAACAAAACAGTTAAATATAGTTTGAATTTTAATTATTTAATTTTTGTGGATATTAAATAAATAAATTAGGGGTATTAGTTATAAACCCGTTGCTACTTCCTTGGAAGATTTATGAGGCTAACTAATAGTACGAGTATTAGGTATTACAAGCACTTAAAGTAACGTGTAGGTCAAACTTAATTAAGAATTTGCTAGTGGAAACTTTTAGATCTAACAAGATTAGGTATGAGAATAAATAAAAATATTTTGAGGTGCTAGGATATTGAAGCGTGTTTGTAAAATTGATATCAGTCTTATTATCATAATCCTTTGTAATAAATGAATGATGACCATAAAAACTTATAAAATCGTTCAACAGACTGCAAGATTATTATTCTCAATTAATTATTTACCTCTACTTATATATGTAGTACTTGATGAGAGCAGTGGCCCAGTGGTAACGGCCCCGACTTACGGGTTGTAGGTCGTGGGTTCGAACCCAGGCAGGCGCTTTACTTTGTGTAATTATTTACATCACTAATGCTCTCAAAACGGTGAAGGAAAACATCGTGAGGAAACAAACATGTCCTAGAACCAAAAATTCAAAGACATGTGTCATCTACCAACCCGCACTGGGCTCGCGTGGTAAATTACAGCCCACTCCCTCTCGAAGAGAGGAGGCCTGTGTCCCAGCAGTGGGAACATTATAGGCTGATTATGCACATTATGCAATCTGATCAATTAGATTATGTAATCTGTCCGATAGTAGTGTCACTAACTTACCTATGGATTGAAAACAACCTGATTCGATTAACTTGTTTTCTAGTATTTTTAACCGACTTCAAAAAGGAAGAGGTTCTCAATTCGTCGGAACCTTTTTTTTTTTTTATGTAGGTATGTTCCCCGATTACTTGAAGATGGCTAGACCGATTTGAACTTTTTTTGTTTTATTCGAGAGGGTATACATCACAGTTGGTCCCATATAAAATTGAAAGTTATTTTTCACTTTGTAGTGTTGTTTTTGGAAGTCAGTTGTATTTTTTTGTAAAAAAGTTTTTTACGTCATTTATTTTTTATAAGTCCACGCTAAAATATCTGGAGGTAGAGCTGGTATTTAATCAAAAATGCTATCGCTAGATGTTAAATTAAAAATCGCATGAAGTTGTCAGATCAAGATTATCATACGCTATACATATAGGTTTTGTTGTAGAGTGCGGTAGCCAACCGGTATTAAAGTTTACGACAGGGATGCGAGACGTCATAAAACTCGAGATAAATCCAATCGGGGACCCAAGAAAAACAATCCACTTCGTTCCGAAATTACTTCAGATAGGGACCGCCTCGCAATTCTGCATTACGGTTAATATTAAAAAGTTTGACGTTACCTACTTCTTTTTGGTTAGGTAGGTACCTACCTATTTCTTTGGCCTTGTTCGTTTGAAACTAGGCGTGTTATTTTTGTGATGGAGTGGCCTAAAAAAGAATAGACCGTGGTAAAGTGCGTCGAGGAAAATTTTGCTTCTTGATTAGCGACAATCAAGAAGCAGACACGAAGACAATATCTATTGGATGAATTTTATTTGGTTTGGTGTTGTGTGTTTGCTTCATATTCATTTATTTATTTACTAGCTTTTGCCAGCGGCTTCGCCCACGTGGAGTCACAGATTATCCTACGGGAACCGTAAATTTTTTTGGGATAAAAGTAACCTATGTGCTGTTTGAGATTATAATCTAGTAACTAACATCCATCCATCCATCCGAACTTTCGCATTTTCGCATTTATAATAGTAGTAAGAAGTAAGTTTGCATTCATCCCTAAAATACCTATTACATACCTATGTTACTAAAGCTATAACTATGTACAAATTATGGACCCTAGCAACAACAACAGAATAACAGGAACTGGTTATAAGAAAGAATAAAAAAACTTTTTTACAAAATACAAAAAAAAAAACAACCGACATCCAAAAAGAAAAACACTACAAAGTGAAAAATAACTTTAATTTTGGAAGTCGGTGGCAATAAACTAGAATACAGATCCAAAGAGACCGACTTCCAAAATTGAAGTTATTTTTCACTTTGTAGTATTTTTTTTGGATGTCGCTTGTTTTTTTTTGTAAAAAATGTTTTTATTTTTCACTTTTAGTCGGTCAGTTTGTAATTTAACTAAGTTACAATAGCCTAAGGTCAACTGCTCATCACATTTTACAAAATATTGCTTTTCCCGATGCAGGGACGTTAATTGTTGAGGAGTTCTCCTAGTATGCATCAGGAGAACTGGAGTAGATGATGCACCATCACCATATGCATTGTGACGAGCATAAATTGCTTAGCAACCATATTAAAGTAATCGAATCGCAACCCGTGAAATACTTAGGCATAATTGAGTAGTTCCGATGGCCAACTGAGGTCTTCATCATTAGTTCCACGTCACCAAATGGTGCTTTCCGAGAGCAAATGCAAGAGTTACTATAAAAATTACCCAAACCGCTATAGATGTGCCTATAAAATTTGAGGGTTTCCCTCGATTTACATGGGATCCCTTTATCAGATTCTGAATTGATGACAATGGGACCACCTCGAGAGCAAACCGTTTAAAAAAAAAGAATTTTGCAAATCCGTCTATATAAGACGGAGTTTTGCCAGAACATATATTACATACACAAAAGAAAATGTAATCATATGAATTGAGAACCTCCTCCTTTTTTTAAAGTCGGGTTATAAAAATTATGCCTAACGCTTGTTCTTCCATTTACCCTTTTTTACTCTAATATTTCTTTAAATAAAAGGAATATAGCATTTATAATCTCTTTGAACTTGAAATCATTTTCTGCTATAACCTATAGGTATGTAGTTAACGCTTTTTGAAGCGAATGCTTGAGTAAGTACCTATCTACATAATATATAAGTTGTACTTGCAAGCAAAAGTAGCTAAACCGCATCTTTCCAACAAGATTGGAATCACGCAGGCTCCTACGTATCGCATACGGGTTCTGGTATCTCGTATACCTACGTACTACCTACCTACGTATAGGTACAATATAAAATCAGCTGTGCGGCTGAGGTGCGACGTCTGACCGGCAATTAGCGGCGCACTTTGCAAACAACCACACAATCCTTACTAAGATCCTAATGTACGGACAGCAAAAAAGTGGTTTATAAAAACAGTTGGCCATAAAATTATTTGCATAAAATTGGTCTGAGGAAGATGTGGCCTAACTTATTGTGGGTCATCAACCAGATCACGACAAGATGTTGACAATCACACTAATAATATAAAGGCGAAGTTTGTGAGTGTGTGTGTGTGTTTGTATGTTTGTTACTTCTTCACGCTCAAACGGCTGAACCGATTTGGATTAAATTTGGATTAAACTCTAGATTAACACATAGGCTACTTTTTGTCCCGGTATACGCGGGTGGAACCGCGGGGCGCAGCTAGTAAACGATAAACTATACCATATGGTGATGGTCTATACCATAGACAGAGAATGAACGAAGCGTTCCATATTCAGCTGTGCAGTGAATAAATAGACCGAAAAGTACGAGAGAGACAAAGCTAATTTGAAGCCAGTAGTCTCTGAGTACTCAGGTCATAATTAGCCTATGTTGTTCCCACTGCTGGGCCAAAGGCCTTCTCTCGCTGAGAGGAAGTGGGCCGAAATCCATCACACGGGCCCAGTGCATGTTCGTAGATGTCACATGTCTTCGAATTTTTGGTTCTAGGACATGCTATATACTACAGATATTCGCAAATTCGTATTGTCTCTTTCTAGAAAGTGGTCACTTTTGTGAGGCTCAGTCCAATTCTCTATATCTACGGACTATATAAAGGCTTCTCTTCGATTGTCGAAGGGCAAATTCAAACAAAAACGAAGCAATAGGAGTATGTATCTAAATTTAAAAGACTGGTTTCACAATCATTTGCAAGTCGCCAATAAGACGGTTGCTTATGTCATCCGCTTTCTTCGATTCGTCTGTATAATTATATTGTTTTTCTTCTAAATATAAACTTTTTATTATTTTCTTCTTATTTAGCATGCGTTCGTTATCATACTCCGATGTTATTTCGTGGACAATAATGTGGGTTATACGTTTTTTCGACTGTATAATAACTACTTTGTTAATGCTGTAATGTGTAACTGTTTTTTGTCCCAAATAGGTAAAATAAAATAAATAAATAAGTATCTAAATGTGGCGTTCTGTAGTTTCTGTCTAACCCCATGGAAAGAAGGCGTGGGTATGTAAGTATGTATACTCCAATGGGCATTGTTCATATTTTTAAAAATGTTGTAATTAAAAAACCATTTCGAGGAATAGCGTTACTGATCATTACGGACTAATTAATCTTGAAAAATATTTATATTTTATTGTTTTTTTTTTTTATAAAATACGATTGACCTTGTTTGCCCTTCAAATTACGTCAGCTTTGGCCGTACAGTTTTGTATCGTTGCCTCAAAAAATAAAAAGTAAATGGCAAGTATTGTCTACAATCTGTCAAGTGTCAAATTATAATATAAACATAACCTCATAAGTATAAAGTTTTTACAAATATTATTCCTGCGACTTGCCTCATAATCTCATATACTCGTAAATCTCATTACATTATATCAACACTCGACAACATTTACTATATTGGAAGAGTTATGGAATACAGGAAGCGCTTTGTTCCAACTTGCAGCAATAATAGTAATAATAATCCAAACAAAATTTTTGTTCGTATTAGAGAAGATTTGCGAGAAAAGTGGTGTCGTGATGTAGGCGTGGATATTGCAAGGTTTATACAATGTATTGTTGCGAAGATCACTTTGATGTAAGTATTTCAGAAACTTGCGCGAGTCGGCTTTAACAAAAGTATCGCTCATTGTGGTTCAGGGAAATGAACAATAATGTCGTCGCCTCGATTATTAACGTAGTCTTGCACCTTAAAAACCACTTTGCGTTTAAAAGCTACCGTTTCGGTCAAAATTTCGAAAAATAAGTTGTAAATAGGTTAGGATATGATTCGATTACGTATGACATCTATTGGCACTTTGACAGATTTGAGATGGATGACGTTGTGTTGACAGATTTAAATTTTTAATTATGTACTAGTGGGGCAACGCCACAATCTTTTGTGCCACTGATGACGTCACCTACCTTGAAAATTCAAAATATTTTAAAATTCAATAAAAAAATAACTATTGAGCCAATCATCAAAATATTCAAATTAGTTTCTCAAAATGCTCTAAATTTTCAAAAAATTAAATAAAATGTAATGGTTAAAAATTTTAAACAATCCCCATTGCAATAAGATTAGACATTTAGAAAAACCTTTTTTACAGTCCGTTCAACCGATTTTGACTTCTATTGCGTTGGTGGCATGACAAATGGCAGCTGCAGTAAACAGTTAGTATTGTAACCACTTTCTTGCCTTTAATGCCATTCTTAAGCTTACGGAATAGAAGTCAAAATCGGTTGAATGGACTGTAAAAAGGTTTGCCTAAATGTCTAATCTTATTGCAAATAGAGTATAGTATGTTATAAAAGCAAACAAGATAAAAGCGCATTGCGTTTTGTATGCTTTGACACGACTGTCCAGTTTAATTTTGAAGTTCAACCTCTTTTTATGACGTTAAGAATTTTAACCTTGTCCGGTTTGACTCGTATCAATTAGGTATATTTAATTGAGCAATTAGTAATTTCGCATACACGTGATTATTTATAACTGTCCCTTTTGATCTCAATTATTTGATTGATTGGACTTAATTAATTTTTGTAAGCCTACCTACCTCCTCCAAAATTAAACCAGCGGAGTTCTTGAACTGATACCAACTTGCCTGTCTCCTTGCGACCTTATTGTATTAGTCATCAATTGAGCCCTCTTTACTTCAAAAAATGTTCGTGACAAAAATAAAAGAAAAAGGCTATTTTTAACCGACTTCAAAAAGGGGGAGGTTATCAATTCGTCGGAACCTTTTTTTTTTTTTTTTGTATTTTTCACTTAAATCTAAACAGACTTCTAAAAATGGAGGAGGTTCTCAGTTTGTCGCAATGTTTTTTTTTATGTATTTTCTCTGATTACTCGAAGACGGCTGGACCGATTTGAAGAATTCTTTTATTGTTTGAAAGGGTGTGTTTTCCAAGTGGTTCCATTGTTATCAAGTCAGGATCTGATGATGGGATCCTGGAGAAATCGAGGGAACTCTTCAAATATTGTAGGCACACCTATAGCGATTTGGGTATATTTATAGTAACTAGTGTATTTGCTCTCGAAAAGCACCATTTAGTGAAGTGGAAATGATGATCAAGACCACAGATGGCCACCGGATCTACTCAATAAGTACTTCACGGATTGCGATTCGAGTACTTTAACATTATTTCTAAGCAATTTATGCTCGTCACAATGCATATGGTGAAGTGGAGTTACCAGGAGAACTCCTCAACATTTAACGTCCCTGTATCGGGAAAAGCACTATTTTGTAAAAGGTTGTGAGCAGTTGTCATTAGACAATTGTAACTTAAATAAATTACAAACCAACCCATTAAAAACTGAAAAATAAAAAACTTTTTTACAAAAAAAAACAACCGACTTTCAAAAAAAAAAAAAAAACTACGAAGAGAAAAATAACTTTAGTTTTTTTGGAAGTCAGTGGCAAAAAACTAAAATACAGATCCAAAGACACCGACTTCCGAAATTAAAGTTATTTTTCTTTTTGTAGTGTTTAGAAATCGGTTGTTTTTATTTGCAAAAAAAGTTTTTTAATTTATATTTTTGGCAAAAATGCCCAAAAAAAAAAATTGGCAGTCTTTTCAATACGTTTTGTTTCTCATATAATATTTAGAAGTTTAATAAAGTTTGTACGTCTATCTGTATGTCCGCGGGCTAAGTTACTTTGTGGCGGGCCGAGTCAATACGTCCAGGAATGTGGCACGCGTTCGCCTCACCGAGGCACGCATGCCTACAAATACATTCTGTTTAAATATTGCAAGGCTGCCTCGCAAGATTAGTTACAACGCCTCTGTCATAAAACCATTTATTAATGGTGAATAAGATGGGAAAATTGTGTTATGAAGTAATATAACAGAGCAATGAGAGGCTAAGGGCCTATTTCACGATGTCCGAATAGCCACTACTTACCTAATAAATTCAAAAATGGAACAGAATTTGTATGAAATTATCTGCCAAGTACGAGTAAGTTAATGGTGAAACGGGCTCTTAGCTGTTAAATTGAGCAAGGCTATGTACACCTTATAGATACGGATCTGTTAGTAAATCAATATTAAGGTTTTACATAGGCTTCCGTAGGTTCGAGCTAGGGATCAGACTCGGGTAGTTACGAGCCTCTTTCTGTCTTGTACTCAGCCAAGTTATATAGATTTGATGCTTTAACCATTTTTTTTTTTTTTTTTTTGTGGATGGGAAATCATCAAATGACTTCTCCCGCTCCGGGCAGAGCGGGAGGGTGTGTCAGACTTTTACTGACTAAAACCCACCCGTGTTCCTTCAGTTGCCCGTGCCAGGGCCACGGTATCTCTTTCGAACTACCCGCGACCCCGGCGGCTTCGGCCCTATTGGACCCCGTCACTGCTGACATCTCTTTGAGGCGCGCGTGGAACACAACGCGCCGTCGACCCGGGCCTGGTCCTTACCGGACGGCGAGCTGCCCATTACTCGTCGTCCGCAAGCCCGCGCCTACGGTGGCCGGGAATCGGCGATAGATTCCCGCCGCCCAGGGCGTCTCCTGCGGCGGCTAGGGGCGCCAGGGCGCGGCTGTTGCCTCTCCCTCTCGCGTCCCGCCTCCTCCTTTGCGAGCATTACTGCTTCGCAGAATTAGGTGACGGCCTCCCATGCACTCTCGCTCCGCACCATGGCCTGGACCAAGTTTGGACGCGAGAGATCGCCGCCGCCGATCGCCTCCGTGAGAACACGGCGGTGCTCCGCCCAAGCCGGGCAGACCTCCACTGTATGCTCCACCGTGTCCTCCGGGCGATCTACACAATGGTGACACCCGGGTACTTTAACCATTAGGTATATAGATGTTAAGTCATCACAGTAATATTATAAAGGCGAAAGTTTGTGAGTGTGTGTGTGTGTGTGTGTGTGTGTGTGAGTGTATGTTTGTTACTTCTTCACGCTCAAACGGCTGGACCGATTTGGATGAGATTTGGTATGTAGACAGCGTATACCCTGGATTAACACATGGGTTACTTTTTATCCCGAAAAAATGTAGTGCTCCCGTGGGATGAGCAAGGAATTCAAATATATTTGCTACTCTTTCAAACTCAAACGGCTCGACCGATTTTGATGAAATTTGGTGTGTAATACAGGGTTTCAGCTACTTCAGCTGACACCTTGTATTAACACATAGACTACTTTACATCCCCAAAAAATTTTGCATTCCCGTGGGATGAGCAATTATTTTGTGAATACTTATTTTTCTCACCATTAAATAATACACGTTTTAGTGTATCACATAAACCGCGGGTAACACCGCGGAGCGCAGCTAGTTACCTATAACATTTAGCTGTAATCCTAGCGTCAGTCTAATCTGTAGATTAGTATTAATTTATGAACATCTAGCTAAGTAGATAAGTAGTTATATTTAGTTTGTAGGTTTCCTATTCTCAATTATTGTTACAACATACATTCCTAGACAGCTGAGGAGCTCGTGGCTAAGTAATAACAGCCGCATGGGTCGATCCATCAGGTTAAGCTACGCTTGCCGGGGTCGGTCCGTGGATGGGTGACCATCTTTACATACCGAGACTCTTCCGTGCCTCGGAAAGCACGTTAAGCTGTTGGTCCCGGCTGTCATTCGTGGATCTTTGACAGTCGTTACGGGTCGTCAGAAGCCCGAAAGTCTGACAACCAGTCTTACCAAGGGGTATCGTATTACCCAGTTAAGGTTGTGGAGGTCAGATAGGCAGTCGCTCCATGTAAAATACAGGTATTCAGCTGCATCCGGTTAGACTGGAAGCCGACCCCAATATAGTTGGGAAAAGGCTAGGCAGATTGATTGACATTCCTAGATATTTATTAGAACATATATATGTAGAAGTAGGTAATAGGTATAACAAGATAGTGTTCTACGGCTTTATACAAGCTCGTAGAGCACATTTTTTATTTGAATTAATTATTCAAACAATAATGATTGTACATACCGTAAACAGTTTTTGCATTGTACAGGAGGCGTGTAATTATAAATAAATAATGATAATTATTTTCACGCAATAAAACTCGTTGCTCAGGATTTAATATTTGTTCCGTTCGAGTAATTTGAATACGAAGGACCTTCGTATAATAAATTATCACGCATATTTAGAGTTTCTATCATTTATGTTCCTCAGCTACTTAACTAAGTATAACTTTTTTTGAGGATGGATAAACGGATGCTTGTTACTCTTTCACACAAAAACAATTGAACAGATTTTGATAAAATTTGACATACAGATAGTTCATAACCTTAATTAACACTTGGAATACTTTTAAACCCGATATTCTTACGGGTTCGAGACTTACGCGGGCGAAACCGCGCGGCACTACTAGTACCATAACATAACAACTTAGTTGGCTAAACAGACAGACAGTACCTAATAATATGTTTTGGTATGGCACTATTTTAGTAACAGCCTGAAATAAATTGGTTTTCAGTCCTTTCACTGAAACGAAAGGGCCTCAAATAACCCCCAAAAGTGTACCGACTTCAATAATCATATAATTTAAATCGTAAAACCAACGCTAGTTTTATTAAAGGTTAATAATGTGGGTTCGTGTGGTCGCAGGTTTATTAGCGGCACTTTATAAAACAAACAGTATTGCCCGCTTACTACAAAGCCCGTAGTGGCACCGTATTATGGACCACTAAAGCAATTTTGTTACCTTGAAAAACATCTATAAAATAATTAAGCGAACAGTGGCTCCATCATTAGAGCATTATAACAAAAGTTCACAATTAAAAGCGAATAAACACCACCTAAGAAGGCTCGCCGACTACGATAACATCTTATTTTAATTTGAACCTCAATTACACATCATAAAATAGTGTATATTGTATCCAAAACAAAACAAAAAGAAGTCTCATCTTTCGGTTCCGTTTTCGCTGATCGAGGAAACAATTGAATTTATTCCACAACGTCATGTTACTTGTCACTAATTTGCTCACCTACTTCGTTATTATGTTATGAATGACATTTACAAGCACCTTGAGCGATTTTACTTTAAGTGACATGAGGTTCTTGAGAGAAAAGTCTCATAGTTTCGGCGTGCTTGTTCATAAATACCGTCGCTATGTCGTCGGTTCGATTCCGACTTTGTCGGTGTTACTTCGGCACAGCTAGGATGCAATCAGGGCCGTGAGGAAGGAACATGTCAGAGCATAATTTAACATTATATTATGTTCCTATTCTAATATAGTTAGGTGTGTTCTAAAACAACAGTTGTAGCGTAGTAAAGGGCGACTTCACTTTAGTTGTGTAGGATTTAGTTGTTTAGGTAAAGAATTTATACTTACTTAGGTAAGTTTATGGTTCATCGTCATCATCATTTCAGCCCGAAGTCATCCACTGCTGGCTATAGGCCACCCCTTTTTTCTGCCATACTTCCCTCAAACTCATACTCAAACTCAAACTCAAAGCATTTATTTCAATTAAACCAATTACAGGCACTTTTGAATTGTCAAGGGGTCGGTCAGTCAGAAAGATGAAGCTAGGCGCCCATTCCAAAGCGCAGTAGGTACCTATGGAGAAGAACGGGCAAGAAACTCCACGGATACTCTTTTAAATCAAGATATGGTTACAAAATAATGGTTACATCATTCATGTTGAAATTTTACATGTGAGAACGATGCAGAACGTTAAAAGCGTCCTAAAAAAAACAATTCAAATATTTAAATTAAATTAAAATAAGCCGTGGCGGCTAAGGTATGACCAGCCTTCACTGACAGCGCTTGTTCACGAACCTGACGCATGGATTAGCTAAATGATCCAACACGCGCCACCATCAGCGAGACATTAGAGTGAGCATGACATACTCTCAGCAGCCAGGGCACATTCAATTCAATTCCCTGTTCTGTGCCTCCCTCATCCAGGTGATTCCCGCGACATTGACGATGTATCATCAGTTTATGGTTAAAGAAATTTGTTTCTCAATGACAGATTACAAAGATTTCACTTTCTTACTTGAGAACATTTTTAAAACTTAAAACATAATTATAAGAACTTTGACTGCACACAAACTAAGCAGCTATTGTTTTTCATTATAACAAATCATTTAGGGCAAATTTTTTTAATAGCCAGATAGATACCTTTAATCTGAAGAATAAATATGACAGTTCGCAATATTTTCTAGACAAAACCTATCAAACCGCCATGTTTATTTCATAAATAAAATTTATCTGACGATTGAAAAATTTAAGTTTGGCAAATACCACAGTTTTGATTTCTTCCCTGAATTTTAGTAGGTCTTATATTTCTTGCTTAAAAACTATTGTATAGTTAAATGCGTTCATTCTTAAGGGTTTTGAGATGACAAAGTATCAAAGTTCAAAGTTTTATTTCATAAAAACTTTTAATTGTACTTAGTTAGGTACGTTTGACGTTTACGTACGACGTTTGACGTTTTCAAGTGGTTGGTTTCTTTATTGTTTATTAGTGCTTACTTAACACTTGTAGGTATGACCAGATGTGTATTAGTGTAGAAATGAATGCCTATTAGGTTTAAAATAACCGAAATAAAGACATTATTTATTATTTTATTACCTTTACGACATGTATAACTGTCATTCATCACAGTTCACAGCAGAACTTCACATGTTACCTAATGATGATTTAACCTACATGACAGGATAAAAGCATTTTTATTACCGTCATCACTAACCGAGTTTTTCATATTCGAATGACCTTTAAAATCACGTAAAAGGAAATAAAACACGAATAATTTCCCAGTTTGATTGAGTGCATGAATAAAGTCCCAGTAACCCATATCCATTAGGTATTGCTGAGGCCATTAGGTAGGTACCTACTTGAATGGTGTGACTCTCAATGTTATGCATTAGTTATACCTTTCATAAAGTTTGATGGTTTTTATACTGGCGTATGTAGAAGGTCTGATGTTTGAGTTCTCTATTTGTAAATGGCATGTAAGTATTGCTTCTTCCTCCTTACAGTTATTTAAAAAAATAAACAACCTATTTTATTTATCCACTTATTATCAGTAGGTAAAGTATGTAAGGTTTATTTAGGGTAATTACGATAATGGGATAATTCCGATTGATGATAATTTCTACCAAACGCAGCGGTATAGCGACAGCGAAAGACGGTTTGCGATAAAATGGCGTCTTATCATTATGTTGCCAATTTATGTAAAATAAAACATTTGTAAAGTAAAACCTGAAAATAAGCGTCTTATAGTTGGTAGGTAGGCAAAACATCATACACTATATAATTTGCTAATTTTCTTTCCTTCGAGGTACAGTGAATCAACCAATCAATGAAAGCTTAAAGTGCCAAGACAGAATGCTAGGAGAATTCAAGAACTAAGTAGTTAAATTCATACCATTTAACTCAAAGAATAAAAAAAAAAACAAAGCACAGAACCAAAAAAACCCTAAAACAGTTTTATGAACACACCCAAATATTTACTATTTAAGTAAATAAAAACCGAGATCAAAATCGCGGAGCTATTACAGTAGGTACGCTAAAGGTAAACTATGGCTCCCTTACATTTTATTACTTACATATAAAATTAATTTGAATAATTACGAGAGTGCTAAGTGTTTGCTGAAGCACTTATTTATATAACGGCACTGTTAACTTTGGTAAGAGAAGCAGAACTGATTTTATTGCTTTAATTTGACTGAAATACATTAAGGCTAACCATATACAGACGGCATATCTGTCTGAATGCGTAACCGGAATTCATGATTTATATTCCCGAACCCATCTCTAAAAATGAAATAAAAAAAAGAATGCATGTGTTCGAAAACGTGCATTCTTTTTTCAAAATTAGATTCAAGAATTAAGCAATAAATAGTGGTAGGTAATAGTGCATGCGATTCCTGACATTCTGAATTCAAATTATGAATTTTGGTAATGAATTCAATTCATCCCTATGTTATCTGTCGATATACGAGTAGTTTGACCCTCTTCTTGTTTTTCTTCTAATTCTAACTAGAGTCCTACATGATACCCAAGACGTAGGGTGTTCATTCCCTGTTTTTATGTCCCTGAAAGGATTTCGAAAAATCCTGTCTTAATGGTGGCTTTAGCCATAAAAGGAATGAGCTATTTCAAAGTTCTTAGCTGTATCTATGTAGGATAAATGCTGTCTTTACGATGATATGTCAATTACGTTCAACTTTTATTACTTACAGAACTCATATGCATCAATTTGATACAAAATTAAAATTCCTATCGTCAAAAGTTGTAATTGTCTCATAAAACATAAAAGCTTTCATTTTCTTTTCAGCACAAAAAATACTTTCAAAAAATATTTCACCAGCTACAGACATGTCAGCGCCTAAAACCAAACATACCTAAGTACTTCGAAAAATCATTCGTCAGCGAACTCAAAATTCCTTAAGACGAAAAAGAAAGGGGACTGAAGGGTCGATAATTTTCCCGGGTTCCGATTACCTAATGTATTAGAGGATAAGGCAAGGGATGTATCGGCGCGCGTCGAGCGGCCAAAGCGAGCGAGCGGCCGGAGCGAGCAGGCCCCGCCCGCCCAGCGTGCCACAGGCCACAACGTCGTACGCCGTCGCCGCGACCGGCCGCACCAACGGCCTCCCGCGCATAAATAGTGCACATCATTAATTTACAACACAGTAAAAGTGATGATACAAGTTTATCGACTATAAATCTGTGCAGTGCTGTGATCGCGTGTCACAGGTAAGTGATAATTGCTCAGTCGTTGCCGCACTGTTTGTGAAGCAAACACGCGCCCGTGTGAATCGCGGTCGGACAACAAACCGTCGGGAACCCTTTGGGTGTTGGGTTGTTGTTAGTCTGTGATAATTCGACACTTTTCGTTGAATGCTGGAGGACCGTTAAGAATGTCTGGTTATAAGTAAACCTCTGTTTTGTTTGATGTTTTATCTTCTAAGACGTGACGTATGAAGTCGTCACGCTGTATTAGCATTATGGATTTGCTACTGACTCTCTTATTAGAATTAAGACGAGCTTCACGGGGCAATTTGTTTAATGACACTACAATTAACTTGTGAATGGTTTTATCGAGTGATTTGGATGATTTCAAGTCAATTTTATGGATTAATATACTTCACAGCTTCTGTCTTTATATAAACCACAGGTAATGAGTTAATTATAAATTGAATAAGCTTGATTACCTTTATAATAACTACTACTTTAACCGAACTTACCTGCAAGTGAAGTTCTATACTAATCTCGAGGACGAGGTTTTCTTCCAGAAGTTACTACTTACGCCTAGAATTAATAACTTACCTTTACTACCTATTTCTATAATTGTGTCACCGTACTTAACTATGGAATAAAACATCTATCTATGTATATTCTTATAAATACCTATCATTACACACTGTTATAACTAGCTTTGATGTCATTACAGAACTACATAAATAAATCCATTTGTAGTTAATACTTTACCCTATCAAGCGTAAATAGTTTTATTGCCGTCGCTCATATTATAGACTTGGAAAAATATGGCTGTATTTAATACATTCGTGTTTAAGTTACTTAATCAACGTCTTACTATCTATGTTAAATGAACTTATTTAAGTATTTGTAAATAATCGTGATTCAGAAATAAGAAAAGATTTAACTAGCAATGAATTGAATTGAATAAAAAGTTTTCCACTTCCCGCTCTTGTTGGATCTGGCACACGGAATTTAATGTTCACAAAATTAGGAAATACGTACGTACTTGGATTCATTTCTTTTCTTCTTTATTCTTACTGTGTACAAAAAAACCTGTGTGAAAGAAGGACAAAAAAGTGATCTTATAAAGATTCCATTTTGATTTTTAAATTGGAACCTTAACAATAAAAACTTAAAACGCATAAATAAAAACGGAAATCTACTTACTTACTCATTTAAAATAAAGGATCTTGTGCTGGTAAACTCCTTCCTTTTGTTTTCTTTTAATCTTCTTGTAGCATAGAAGAATTACCTGTGAATGAATGAGTGAATGAATGAAATCCCAGCATGGTTTAAGTAGACTCAGTTACTCGAATGAACCCAAAGATTCACACTAGCCCCTGTTGCCTCATATTACATGGTGCAATAGAGATCATTGCATATCAAGGAGTAGACCGGGGGGATGATATAATATAATAATTACCTAGATAAGAAATCGTAAACCTACCAGTATCTATTTACCAAGACCTACCTAGCCCCTTGAGAACATTAAATCATTCTCATGCCATATTGCATGAAATTAATTTGCGTAGATGAAATCATAAAACGTCTGATGAAGATAATTTACTGTCTGATTAGAAGCCCTAGGTAGGTGAATTATTGTCAAGTCTTAGATAAATATTCCTTATTGAATATGTCAGCCTCGTTTAAATGTCTATTCTATTATTTATTATTGACATAATTGACCTTTGTTCTTGTTTATTGGCGGTTCTAGTGGCGCAGTGGCTGAGCTATATCTTAGATATAATATCTACACTTTACGAGTTCTAAACTCCTAAGTTTGAGTTTTGCTAGCTATGTACTTAGATAATATTCAGTCCACTGTTGCTATTTAGTTTGTCAGTGATATATGATAGCAAACTCTTCAATATACTGTGAGAACTCAAATCTTAGGACGTAGGGTAGTACAAATCAAAGAGGAGAAGGCTATTGAAATATGTGTTCCTATGATCCTCTGTTTTATCTTATAGTAAACGCGTATACCTACCGCTATCCTATCTCGAGTATGACTTTTCCTTTGAATAAAAGCTAAAAAAGATTCTATTCAAAAATAGTTCTACACCTGCTTGAGCGATAGAATGTCAGCCTGTATCTTAAACTACTGTATGAAACCTCTACAGCAGTGCTATTCTGTACAAATCTCACCGTGAAAACTTAGATGAAGTGAGCATGGAGTGAGCTGTCAATAGTGTCAATGCCTAGCATCAGGCAGAATGACAACTCGCTTCACCTAGGTTTTCACGGTGAGATTTGTACAGAATAGCACTGCAGTACTTATCTACTCACTTTAAGGATTTACTAATTGCACACACAACGGCGTGTTTCATCAAAGCTCCATCGCAAACATACCTGTATAAGACTTCAACGACTAATATAGATACTTTCATACTTAAGGGGACTACAGGACCTAAATACAAGTTTTATAATGTCTAGAAGTATATGATCTACTGCAGTAAACAAAATTAGAAAAATATATGATATTCTTCAGGATATATGCTAGTTAGATAGTGTGTTGAAAACATAATACGATTGAAATTCGAATTTGAATTGGATACGATAGAAAAAAATCACGTAGATATACCTCTAAAAATTCTTTTAACGATTAAAAACCATACTTAATATACAAACAATCATTCTGATTTTTTGTCAGATTTTTCTACAAGCAACTTAATAACTTAATAGTGTTATAATTTTCTAGTCCAAACATTAGATTTTTAAAAATAGATAATGAAAGTGAGACTTGCAGTTGAGACCATGGGTTGTTGGGGCACTGAGGCCAAGAAGCTCATTGGTGAGATAGGGCATAAGCTCCGCGAGAAAACGGGTGACTCCCGCTCCGGCTCGTTCTTGGTGCAAAGGTTAGCCATTGCCATACAACGTGGCAACGCTGCAAGTGTTATGGGCACCTTTGCGCTAGAAACAGTTAGGGGCGGGTTATTTGACGTGTTGTTATATATTTTTTTTTTCTCTGTAAGTAACTTGTTTGAAAATAAAATTAATAGATAATTGCTTCATAATTTCCAATAAAATATCAGCGTTATGTCATAGCACTTCTCTTTCTTTTCTATGCAGTCCAACAGTAACCGCGCTAGGCCGGTCCCCTTAATAGATAATAAAAATAAAAACTTTGATTTGCCTCAGGGCTATGGCCAAATATGGTGGTGGATTCGATTCTCAACAGTACCTACTGCAATAAATGCAATCAGTAATTAAAATCTTAATTGCAGTAGTTAGGTACAGGTTCTCCCTTACTACCTTGTAATTACAAATTATATTTAAGACCTGTCTACTTACAGCTTCATTTGCAGAAAGGTAACTTCTTTTCAAAAGTTTCTATGCCATTTTACGTTTACCTGTTTTTTCAGTCAGGTGTCATAATCATAACATTGCAATATTTTGATAATGATTTTTTATTTGTTATGAGATTTTTATTTACACAAAAGTTTTGAAAAAATTTAATTATACATGTACAAGTCATCATCATCGTCTACAGCCTGGCTTCACCCACTGCTGGGCATAGGCCTCTCTTTTCTTGTGCCGCTCCTGTGTCAGCCTCATCTAGGTTTTGCCCGCGATGGCAACAATGTCGTCCGCCCATATCGTCGCCGGACGACCGACATCTCGTCTTCCAGTCCTTGGACGCCACACTATCACAGCCTTACTCCACCAGTCATCACTGCGCCTTGCCAGGTGTCCTGCTCAACTCATTTGAGTTCCATATGTCGAAACCCCGAAGCCGATATCGAAAACCTTCGTACGTCTTCAGACGTTTGGATGTCGGTGTATTAGCCTGATGCCAAGCATAGCCTATACAAGTACTAAGAGAGATAAAACCGGCCAAGTGCGTGTCGGACCACGCACAATGAAGGGTTCCGTAGTTGAAAGGAATTTATCACAAAACAAACGACATTGTAATCCCAAAAAAAAAAAAAAAAATATGTGGCTAGGGCTAAGGGTCATGGGGTCCGAGTGCACTCTTGGTTTTTCAAGACATCGCTAAACGGTTGGTCGACTCCTCACGTGACCAGAGGGCTGGCCTATTTTTTGGCCAAAGAATCAGCATTGCCATAATAACGTGGCAATGCTGCCAGCCTTTTGGGCACTTTTCCTGTTGACAGCGATGCGGACGAATTTTTTGATGCCCTATGATCCTTTCCCCTCCTTTTTTATATAGGTACCATGTACATATTAATACATACAAATATTTTTAATTTTTTTTTTTTAATTTAGTGGGTGTATAATAAATTAATGACAGCCGCCAATAATGTTACAAAATGAACCTTTATAAATTGTGCACCTCAATCCTTAGCATTCGCTAGAAAATCATCTTGCGTAGATGCATAGTGCATACAACAATACACAAACAAATAATGGCCATGATATACCGTACCGTTTGAATAAGTTTATTTATCTTTATCGTACGATGTTTACGTTAGACTTCTCTCTATTGTAAAAGAGAAAGTCTACATGTATACCTACCATTTACAATCTACACTTATAACAGACTATCGATTAACTGTATTTCCTTATAAAGAAGTTGTCCGAGTTTGTTCCTTGTGTTTATCGGTGTGTAGTTACTTAATAAACGTTTAATTTGTTTCTTCATGAAAGCTCGTCATTAAAATTGCCTGTTGTGGTAGATAGCTTTAGCTACTTACGATTCAGGAACGTGTCTAGTCATTTTAACTTTTTCGCAATTTTGAAATCGAGAATCATCTGAAACTTATTAATGGACTTTTCCCCAAACAAAAACAACTTTTGGGAAAAAGGCTTGACCGAGAGATCTCCTTACTAAGAAAAAAAAGTTGATTGTGAAACAGTTTGTAAGTACCTATATATTATATGTTACAATTTTAAAATGAAAAATTCATGTACCTATTCAATGTAAAATTTAAAAGCTTTTTATGACAATACCTACTTAGGTATTGTCTTAAAAAAAGCTTTGAAATTGTTTCAACAAAATATACCTATTTTCTCCTTAGGCCTCGGCCTCGAATTTCGCGGGCAGCGGGGCGGCGGCGGCGGCGGCGCGTCTCGCATTATCCCGCCCCGCTTCCGCGCCGCTGTTTTCGAGGTCCGGTCCATTTGTTTTTATGCATAAAATCCTGCCGCTCCCGCGCCGCCGCCGCTGCCGCCCCGCTGCCCGCGAAATTCGAGGCAGAGGTCTGAGAAGCAATATTAACTATTTCATCATCGTAATAATTGTGTACATGACTCTACCTAAATATTTACAAATAAGGTTTGTATGTGCATAATATTATACTGCGTATCCAAAACTATAATAATTTTATGGAGTTGGAATAGTTGACTATTTCACCGACATTAAAATGGGCACTTATGTGTTTACAGCTTTCCTGCAATAAATATTTTCTATGCCTGAAAGTTAAAGCTTATTTTGATTCCTCTTCTCTTGCGTTGGCACGAGCTGAACAAGAATACCTACCAGTAGCTCATACTGTGATGAAGATGTGGCGGCATCTACATCGCCACATGCGAACCACGCATCACACTGACGTCACGAAAAATCCTGCATCGCGCAATCAGAGTTTACCGCGCGACTAGCATATATACAACGTCCCTACATCAATCGACGGGCAGTTGCCCACCAGACACAACATCCGTCTGGTCGGAGGATCCTCCCTTTTCTAAGGAGGATGAGTGAACTTTGCACCCTGTTCCTCATACGTCTATAAAGGTTCCTCATAAAGGTTTTCGATTTACCTAACCCAGAATTTACTTAATTAAATAACTAAGCATCTACTTAAGTTAGTATGAGACACGTAGTGATATAAATTACTTCTATATCCATCCATCACGCGCGTTTCGCTAAATGAATAACACCAGCCGTAAACTCATAATAGTATCATGTCGATTCACCCACGTGCTTGTACCCACGGAACTAACATGAAATATTGACTAAACTTTACTGGTTTGAAAATAAGGTTCAAAATAGCTTGAAAATAAATGTTTTAGTCGAAAAAATGTTAGTCTAGTAGATCGAGACGTGTAGTTTATTACACTTTATGCCGTTCGACATAAAACTAGACACCCAAGTAGTGGATTAGAGAACAAGAAATCATGGCATTGCGCAACTTTGACGTTGTAAAGCAGTTTGGAAGGCGGAGGTCAATATTTAACGTCCACTTGAGTAGCTTTTACGATTTGTTGTTATTGTTACAGTTTTACATTTGAATGGGGTTTTAAAGGGATATCATTTTAATTCTTCTTAGGGCTTTTTCATTTGTTTGATTGAGTAGGAAATTTATGAGATCTGCTCACTCGACTCGGTAGGTAGGTAGGTACTTATTTATTCCTTTAAATAGTTCTTTACTATGGTACCTAGGTTTTCATGTATGGTATTCTTTTAGTACTTAGATTAGTATTTTACTTTCCTGAAATAACACTTACTTATAGCAACCCAAACGTAAAGTTTCAGAAGATATCAGGAAAATTAAATATATTAAATTTCCTACTTTTACTTATCAGTTTCTAATAATTAACCAAGTAATTTTCATTTGAGGTGTATCTTATTAGCTACCTCTTTTTAAGTACATTTATTGGTGCCTTAATGGTATGTACATACTTATTAAGTTACCTATTATCAGACAGAACAATATTAAAATATATCAAAAGATTGTTCCTTCCTACGCGATACCGTTCGTTTTAAAACGATTTTATGGTATGTTTTATTTAATCAAGGGAAGTAATAAACTTCACTGAGGTAATTACAATCCAATAGTGAGTGTAAATTTGTGGTGCCACGATGTTATTTGAAGAAAAGAATCGCCATTTAAACTAGTGAAACGGTGGGCTCTAATCAATATCCAATCAGTGTTCAGTAGTAAAGTTAACTAACCGAGAAATTAACTGCGTCTGTAAGGGAACTGTCTAGCTATATATGCTGCCTACTTATGTAGCTCAGTGTACGTCATGCTTAGGTTATGTAATATAGGTAACTATGATGTTAGGTAGGAAAGATGGCTCTTGTGTCAGGAGCTGACGTGTTTCTGCCCATATAGATAGCACATCAATATTTTAGATATACCTTAGGCCCTTTGTATACACACGTTTTTCTTGCCGTGAAAAGCTACGGTTTATTTGCCGTGTGTATAGGCACGGCCGTCAGTGTTGTATGGAGTGGGAGCTTGTTGACAGACACTTTTTTTCTACGGCGCGGTTTATATATATGTCGAACCATAAAGAAATCGTGCTGTGTACAGGGGGCCTTACTTATAGTAGGTACACCCGTATTTTGCCATATTTAGATTGTCCGTCTAAAATAGCTATATATACCTAGGAAATTACTGGCAGTTGGTCATGACTTTTAAATTATGTATGTTTTATCACAATTTTTGGGTAATTTGATTTACAATATTATTCTTAACTGACCTTAAAAAAGGAGAAGGTTCATGTTTCATTACCTTCCTGTATCAAAATGTTCTGTATCTATCTGTGAGGTTATTGCTCAATTTAATATCGAGGAAGTGTTCCTAGATTAGTTATACCTATTTATACCCACTTACATACAAACAAGAAGCATTCTAATATATAAATGAATATTTTAATTTTTAATGTTGTAATAGTCATTTTCTTTTTTGTGTGGTTTTAATTTCAATGTATTTATTCACATCAACATACATTTGAGTATACATTTTAATAGTTAAAATATTTCGAAAAGTTTAACGTAGCGCGTGGCTTTAGGAAAAAGTCGGAAGATCCTTCAGGAATGTAAGTGCCGAATCCTGGAGGATTCTACGATGCTTTCAACTAACCTTACCTACTTCTATACCTACAAATAAGTAGGTAGGTATTTAGAAGATAAGTAAATAGCACCAACACAGCCAGTTGCTTTCACTTGCTTCTTGGAACTTTTACCTATAAGTTACATAGGTATAGCGAGGCAGAGGAGTACCAACCAATAATTTATTTTGTAAATTAGAGGATAAGGAAGGAGATTAGTCAGGAAAATAAAAAGTGTAGCATGGCCTTCAAGTGATGCGCTAAGTTAGCCCGCGAAACTTAAATTTACTTATGTTTTTTGCAATTTGCAGGTCAGTGTCACGTTGTACCTATGTTGATTAAAATATGACTCGCGCCCGTAACTAATATTTATTTACAGAATTATAATCATTAGAATCAACAATAGGTTAGAATTGACCTCAAGTCTTATGATTTCATGAAATAGTCATTCAATACGGTAATATGAACTTAGAGAGTTGTATTGATAATTTTTATTATTATGATTCTATAAATAAATATTTGATACGACCGCGAATCATAGGTATTTAGATCAACATACAACACAAATACTAACTGAACTGAACTGACTTGCAAATTGCAAAAAACGTAAGAAATTTTGAATTTCGCGGGCTACTCTGGCGCTTTCACCGTGCGTGGCGACGGGGAGCATACAGCACCTCCGCCTGCAACCCCGCGCTAACCCGACAATGGACGAATTAACGCGGGAGCGAACGTCACGCTCGCGAAACGCTCGTAATAGTTTTAAATTGTTTTTACTTGTTTGTGCTGTTTTTTATTTTCATTATTACTTAAAACAGTACCTTTTTACTGTTAACGTGCGTTCAACTCATTTACTAGAGTCAACACACATCCTGAGATTAACATTCCTACAAAAGTTTTTAAGTTTTTCTCTAATTTATTTATTTAACATTTTTATTTTATGTTAAATAAATAAATTAGAGAAAAACTTAAAAAACTTTTGTCGGCCTAGGCCGGTCAAGGCCAATTACATTAAATGTTGTAAATGGACCTCTAATCCTGCCGACAAACTGTCTTGCAGTTTGGCAGGTTTGTAAAATTTGTAAGTGTTTGGTCTAAATAAATGTTTTTTTTTAAATTTTTTTTTTATTAAGTAGTTAATTAGAAATAAAATAACAAAAAGTATACAACTACTCCACAGTTTAGTAGTATAGTAAAGTATATAACGCTCATCTTACAATACTCCAGACATACCTAGACAAGATCTTCTTCCATTCGTCCGCGAACACATCAGTCATGCCTTAGCGTCCAAGAGAGCGTTGAGCGCAGTGTGTGTGCAAGGGTCAAGAGACTGGGCTCGAGCGACGGTTCGACTCCCAGGCATGGCGAACAGTCGGTGCTTCCTGTTACGGTTATAATTTATAGGAGCAAAAAGATGGGACAGTTCGTTGTGTAGTTCATGAGCATCTGTTTTTCCGTGAAGGATGTTACACATACCTTACAATGTAAATAATTTGGTCATCTAATGAATGAAGTAGGTAGATAGAGTAGATAGTAGGTAGTAGATACAAAAACATAAACAAATGGATCCTAAGTATATACCTACAAATTGGTCATAGTTAGGTATTTAGAATCCTCCCTGCTGGTAATAAAATCTTATTATCATAGATTCCCACGAAAAGGGAAATGTTAACCAATTCTGTACCAAAGCACTAACTAAAAAAAACACAGTATGTAAGTCTACAACGTAGATTAGAAAATAATACTTAGCGTAGCGGTATACGTAGCATTGCGTAGCGTCACGTAGCTGTGTGTAGCTTTGCGTAGCGCTGCGTAGCATACCTAGCGTAGCTTCGCGTCGTAGCAACAAAGTTAAAGCAAAGCATAGAAACTGGAGCAGTAATCCTAAACATTATGAACTTTTGAGTTAATAAATCGAGCAAACGACTCTAAAGGTTTGTTGTTCCTCATAAACGGTTACAAATGGATAATAAAATTGTAAGTAGTTGACGGTTGCTCGTGACGTCGAGACTTGCACACACAAATTATAGGCTGGATAGGTTAATGGTCTGTTTATCATTAATGTTAGGCTGTTACGGGGCAGGGCGAGTGGTAGCCTTCGATTATGGTTGATTGAAGTTTGTAGTTCGACGATATTTTTGGTAAGGTAGGAGGTAGGTACCTACCTACATAGTAATTTTTCTACAATAATTATTTATTTTTAGACACCTACGTAGCGTTATACCTACCTACATAGGCAGTGATAAGTTATAATATGTATGGTTGCTGGCTGTTATACCTAGTAGACAGAAAATTAAATTGATAAAAAAAGTCTGTAGGTAGGTAGGTACACACACCCTTCATGTTGACCACACTTTTCTGATAGGTACAGCCTGTATAGTGACAGAATAATACTACTTAGTGAAAAATTAAGTTGGAATAAGTAGGTAGTAAGTAGGTAAGTAGTATCTAACACCTACTTACTTACTTCAAATTCACCTAGGTAGGTACCTACCTAATTTTAATTGGACAATTGGCAACACTGTAAAATATTTGTCAACTTATTTAATGCCGTAACATTAAGTTAAATATCGCAGAAAGATAGGTACCTAAGTGGCTTAAAACTAACCTAAGTTCATAAACTCGACTCCTTCACCATGTCGATGCCTCCACCCAGATGCTAAATGTCAAAAATGGCGGGAATTTCATAAGAACGTCACCCGACCATTTCTCATAGTCAACATTTTACTACAAAAGAGTTTTTATATTTGAGCATACCTAATTTGGCTGAGTTACATTTTAAGCTCCACCCCGAATGGAAATGTGACAGTAGCAAAGATGGCAGAGATACAAAAGGCGGGAGCGTTTCGGTTTCGGCCGGTATTCGTGGGCGGGGCATACAATAGCCCGGCCCTTTGCAAATGGCGCCGAATTCAACCAATACCGTTTGGTATGGCTCGTCCATTTTAAATATTTTTGTCTGTTGCCTGGCAACTGCGAGGGCCGGTCGGTGCTCTTCTTGTGAGATAACAAATTATAATTTGCACCTCATTTGATTTTTTACTGCGGGGATCTGATTCATTTTGAATTTGATATTTTCATGATTAGGTAGTAACTCAAGAATATTTTATAATAGTTAATTGTATAAAAAATCAACTACTTATGTTCGTGTCTACTAAAATTTTTATACTTCCTCAAAACTTAAATTAGGATCTTTAAAGTAGGTATGATATTTGTTAAACATTTCAATCGAAATTTGAAATAATGACTACCTAATAGCATATTTGTCAACTAGGTAGGTATACCTACCTGTGAGAAGGTAGGTAGAGCTGTTTATTTTACTTTTATACTTGAAGTTTACAAATAAATAAAAGAGACATCTATGACTACTTCGTTTGACATTATCAGACTGGTAGCTTTCGAAGCAAGAGAAAGCTCCCGGTAGTAACCTACCAACTGTGTAGGTACTATTTAAGCTACGTAGTTCAACGTGACAATGGTAGATGTCGCTGTCGGCATCCTCCAAACTAAGTGAGCACTTAACTCATACTGTGAACAATAGATGGCGCTCTACGAAAAGTGCAATTTCGTAGAGTAGGTAAATCGATGAGTACAAAAAAGGTACCAGTAGTAGATACCATAGTGCCGGTTTTTATAGATCATTTTATTTTTTCATCATCATAATTTTTATAGATAAGTACGTAGGTTCAAATCTCTAATCTCCCTAATAATCTCTCTCCGGTAAATAACTGGATACCGCCAGTTTTTTATTTAGCTAGGGAGACTACTTACCTCTATTAATGCCCAGTTTCTGAGGTTTTTAAACGGAGTTTATCTTTTTTTTTCTATTCGTTCAATATCGTGTTTCTAACCACTTCGATATAGAAGAATTTAGCTTAAAAGTCGAGTGAATTACTATCGAGGGCTTATCTCAGCACCTCAAAAACCGAGCCTAAGGAAGGAATTCGCTTAAATAAATAATTTTATCGAATCAATTTTAGCTACTTATTGAGAGTTGAAACCGGCATAAGAAAATTACCAGACTGAACAAATTTTTGTAGGCTGTGTGCAAGCATAGAATTATTACCTACCTATGTTCACCGTGGTTTACCAACAGTCTTTCTTCTCATGGCGCACAGCTGGATTTTGAACTCACGGCGATCTACTGTGCGTTGAAAATCCAACAGTGCGCTTATAATAGGCAATATTATTTAGGTATCGCGTAATGTTATTGAAAATGTATCATATATTATTAGGTACCTACCTAGGTACTTACTTAGTAGGCCGTTTGCGGACATATATTTATATATAAAATAATACCTAAGTATATAAAATATTCGACACTTTGGATAGGTAATAGCTTGTAGGTACCTACTAGGTATCTAAGAAGTAGAAATGTGGAGTCTGTTCAAAATGGTCACAAAATATTATGATTCTGAAACAGTTCTTCGACATTCGTTTCTCCGATGAACGGTTCGCTGACAGAACGATTCACTTTTTTGAATTTTATCGATAGAACTTTTCAGCGGCAAACGATTCGCCAACACAACTGAAGTACTTGTATCCACGCGTTTACCAAGGTATAGAATATATAGGTATTCTAAACTAGCTTCTGCCCGCGATTTTACTCACGTGGAAGTCTAGTCTAGTCCTACTATGCTTTGGAATGGGCGCCTAGCTTCATCTTTTTGACTGACCGACCCCTTGACAATTCAAAAGTGCCTGTAATTGGTTTAATTGAAATAAATGCTTTGAGTTTGAGTTTGAGTCGTAGGACACCACACAATTTTTTAAGTATAGGTAAGTATCTACTAAAATAACAACCACATTTTTATAAAACTTCTCTGTATACTTACCTAGGCACCTACCTACTTTACGTTTGTAGTTTTGGTCTCAGCAGCCAAAATATAAAGTGAGTCAGGACTGGTGTCTGTGTGAGAAGCAGCTCGTCCTGAGGTCGACACCCGTAGCCTTTAGCAATTTCACATTGTTTGCGAAGTTTTCGAATTAATGAACGCCTGCGTTCCTGCATAGGCATAATACCTGGTAATGGTAGGTACCTACTACACTGATACACTGACTTCGCATTCTTACATTTTAATTATCTCGCTACAAAATAATAGGTCCTTATTGACAGCCCATATCGTTTCATATGCCAAAGAGAGACAAACATAGCGGGACAAAGAGGGACACCCTCATGTCTTATCGGACTTCTTAGATTGACCAAACTTTGACGAACAGCTGTCACTAAAAAAAAACTTTTTTACAAAAAAATACAACCGACTTCCAAAAACAACACTACAAAGTGAAAAATAACTTTAATTTCGGAAGTCGGTGTCAGTGTCGGTGTTAAATGTATTTTCGTTTTTTGCCACCGACTTCCGAAATTAAAGTTATTTTTCACTTTGTAGTGTTGTTTTTGGAAGTCGGTTGTATTTTTTTGTAAAAAAGTTTTTATTTTTCTCTTTTTAGTTGTGTACCTACCCCACACTACCTAATTCTAATACCACTATCTGCAAAACAAACTAGAACATCATCCATATAAAAGTGAGGAAAAAATACGTATTATTGAAGCTAACTCAAAAACTACCGAAGCAAAGTTAATCAATTTTATATGGGACCAACTGTGATGTATACCCTCTTGAATAAAACAAAAAAAAATCCAAATCGGTCCAGCCATCTTCGAGTAATCGGGGAACATACATAAAAAAAAAAAAAATAAAAAAAAAAAAAAAAAGGTTCCGACGAATTGAGAACCTCCTCCTTTTTGAAGTCGGTTAATAATAGGTACCTATACCTAGGTAGGAGCGGTACCTATAACAGTAGATTGTAAACACACGGGATTCCTCATTGGTAGTCTCCATCGATATTTATTTTTATTATAGGTACCTAACCATAGATAAATGAACTAATAATCCTACCTAATATTTTCGTTTGTACGTCCTACGAATTGTCACAAAATACGTACCTAGTGTTGAAAAGAAGCAAAAAATAGGTACCTACCTATATAAACTGTTGGGAATCAAACTTAAGTTTCAAAGCAGTCGCCGAACGGCTTTATAGCTATTTGCTTTGTTACTAAAATAGCCGTTCTTATACAGGGTCAAACTAAATTACCTAGTGAAACTCCGCAGACGTAATGGGTAACGATATCTAAACATGATAAGACAAGAAAGAAATTAATTTTATGATATTTTTTTGGGTTATGAGCCGCTCGTTACCTACTTTTTACACTTACACTACCAACTCAGCTGGCCAGCTGTACTGTGCTTCTTGCAACCGAGTCTTTAAGACGAAGTTCGGTTTTGCTAGCCACATCAGAGCTCACCGGAATAAAGACTCAGATTAAAAAACATATAGGTGTCGCCATCGCCGGATACGGTGTGGACGACATGATGATGATGATGATGATGATGATGTAGTCACTTAGAATATTACTTTAAAAATCAGTTTTTTTTTTTGTGGAAACTTCACAGACGTGATGAATGTAGATATCTCAACACCGTAAAACAGATTTTATCAATTCATACTTCAAAGTACGACACTAGGTAGGTACTACCTAAACCTTTTTATTTTTATTTTGTCGTGTTTAGATATCGATAAGTACCTACTTACCCATAATGCTTGCGGAGTTTCGCTAGCTAATTTAATTTGACCCAGTATATTTCAAGATTGACTGCTTAGTTCCATATAGGTAGGTATGATAATCATATAGAAGATTAAATCTGGAACTATCTGCAACCATTCGATCCTTATTCGGCCCAGCCAGCGAAATTTTTTGCGATTTCTGACTTTTCTAGTACCTACTAGATATTTATGAAACAGGATCGATTAGTATCAAAAAAGTTAGTGTGAAAATTTACCATTTTCTTGCTGTCTTTCTTCTTCATTTTGTTCAAAATCTGTGAATGCAGATCAAAGTAAGGAAGGTCTCCTAAGACCGTTTTCTTATAGCGACAACGAATAAGGTACCTGTCCTTATTGTCCCATCGCAAAAATCCATCACCCTGTACTTATAAGTATAGTATTGACTGCTTAGCTCCATACATGTATAGCGTGATGATAATCATTAAAAAGATTAAGCGCCTGTTTCACCACCTACAATTAAGTTCCTAATAACTTACTTGGCAAATCAATTCAAACAAATTCTGTTCCATTTTTGAATATCAATGAGTAGGTATAGTGGCTATTTGGATATTGTGTGAAATAGGCCCTCAATATGTAACTATCTGCAGTATGCTAACATTTCGGCTCGACTTTTTACAATTTACGGTAAGCTACAGAAGATTACAAACATAAAGCAATATTGCTCAACATCACCCATAGCAAATAGCGTGAAAATTTATAGCCTAAGTAGGTATAGACTGACACAATAGAGAAGAGAGAGAGAGAGAGAGAGAGAGAGAGAGAGAGAGAGAGTAGAGGGAATATTTATGCAAAATTTTAGACAAACAGACAAAAATTCTAAAAACTATATTTTTATGGCATTGGAATCGTTCCCAGAGTGATAATGAAATGAAAAAATGAGAAATGAAAAAAATAATGAAAAAAAATGTTTTTTTTTCAAAAGCATTCAATGCAAGTACATTGTTGATTTCGCTACAATTTTATTATAAGAAGATGTACGTATAGTATCTACAGACCTACTGTTTTTGTATATTTTTTAACCTCCTAAAATAAGTTGTGAAGACTTGTATACAAAACTTGTAGAGAACTTGTCAAAGTGTCAAAATTTACAATAGGGCTAATAAATTAGAACTAAAGTGTAACTCACATTATAATGAGTTTCCAAATGGCTCCCTCAGGGAAGGAGTCTGAAGTAGGTATATATTTTTCTCATTGTTTTTTCTCACTGCCCCGGCCAGGACGAGGCCGTCAAATCTGAGATTGAACTAATTTATATGCCAATCTAACCAGCAGTCTTACCAAGAGATGTTATAAGTAAGTACTCGATCCTGTTATACCCAGTCACTGAGTTGTGGAGGTCAGATAGGCAGTCGCTCCATGAACTGGTATTCAGCTGCTTCCGGTTAGGCTGGAAACAGTTGAGTTATCAATCGGTTCAGTTTGACATAGACTTTACCTAAAAAAATCTGCCTAGCCTTTTCCCAACTATGTTGGGGTTGGCTTCCAGTCTAACCGGATGCAGCTGAATACCATTATTTTACATGGGGCGACTGCCTATTTGACCTCTACAACTCAGAAACTGGGTAATACGATACCCCTTGGTACGGTCCGTAACAACTGTCAAATATTCACGAATGACAGGCGGGACCAACGGCTTATAGCGTGCTTTCCGAGGCACGGAGGAGTCGGTATGTAAAGATGATCATCCATCGACGGACAACCCCGGCAAGCGTAGCTTAACCTGTGCGGCTGTTATTACTTAGTCACGAGCTTTACCTAAATACATGCTCAAATTGTTTCGCCTAGCAACAATCTAGGTGCAGTTATTACGTACCGTTTCTTGTAATTGTAATTAATTTGTAAAGCCTACAACATAGCTGTGTTGCTTTAACTAATAATTAGTTTTTAATTGCAAATTAGCTTGGGCCTTAATCGTAAGGTATGTAGGTAGGTAGGCTAGGTAAGCGTAGATCGATAGGTAAATAATCTACTTTTAACCAATGGACATAGACTAGGTACTTAATACTGGAACAATGAAAAGTCCGTAATTATCTTACTCGTATTTCTAATTAGCTGACCCGACAGACTTTGTCCTGTTCAAATATCAATAATTCATACAAAATTTCCATAGAAAATGCACTTTCAGTTTTCCCAAATTTTCCTATTTTCCCGGCAACTTTTCCGGGTTTTCTCTTCATACGAACCTTCCTCGGACTTCAATGCATATTTGAAAAAAAAAATGCCGAATTGGTTTAGCCATTCTCGAGTTTTGCGCTAAGCAACGCATTTAGCCATCCAGTTTTAACCGACTTCAAAAAGGAGGAGGTTCTAAATTCGTCGGAACTTTGTATGTTCCCCGATTACTCGAAGATCGCTGGACCGATTTGGATTTTTTTTTTGTTTTATTCGAGAGGGTATACATCACAGTTGGTCCCATATAAAATTGATTAACTTTGCTTCGGTAGTTTTTGAGTTAGCTTCAATAATACGCATTTTTTCCTCACTTTTATATGGATGATGTTCTAGTTTGTTTTGCAGGTAGTGGTAATACAATTTGTGTGGGGAACACAACTATAAAGTGAAAAATACAAACTTTTTTACAAAAAAATACATCCGACTTCCAAAAACTACACTACAAAGTGAAAAATAACTAATTTCGGAAGTCGGTGGCAAAAACGAAAATACATTTAACTAGACACCGACTTTCGAAATTAGTTATTTTTCACTTTGTAGTGTAGTTTTTGGAAGTCGGTTGTATTTTTTTGTAAAAAAGTTTGTTATTTGTTGTATTGTTTCCGCAATGTATAAGTACTTAGCTGAAACTGACTAATATAAATGAAGTGATTTCATTTTAACTCACTTTAAGGATATCTTTTTTATTGGATAGTTACGTGAGTAGATATTTTAATGATGTTATTCAAAAAATAAGACTACCTAGTTATCGTGGATTACAGATTTATTTACTTATTGACATGGCACTTCAACGACTTACTCACTAAAACATAAAATATCACATTTTAGGTATTGTGAATTCGTCACTTAGTAAGAGTAAGATAAGTGGATTAAAAGCTCACTATTAGTCACGAGAATTGGGTCCAGCGAACCTTGCTGAATGATTATTCTATTACCAATAGCAAAGTTGTTTTTGTTCAGCCCGTAAAGGGACACAAAGGAAGAATAACGAGGTTGTAGAGCAACTTATTGTAGAAACCTGGCAAGACGCAGTGATGACAGGGGGAGTAAGGCTGTGACAGAGTGGCGTCCAAGGACTGGAAGACGAGATGTCGGTCGACCGACAGCAAAATGGGTGGACGATTGTTCCCATCGCGGGCAAAACCTGGATGAGGCTGGCACAGGAGCGTGGGGATTGGCACAAGAAAAGAGAGGCCTATGCCCAGCAGTGGGTGAAGTCAGGCTGTGGACGATGATGATGATGAGAGCAACTTGTGGCTTAGTACTCAGCTGCTCAAACAGTCGATCTATGATTCTACAGTTTATGCTAACATTATCACTATTTGTAAGTAATTACAAAATTTATAATAACTTATACATATTCGTACACAATTTTCTTTTGCTTGTAAAAGCAAATTTCACACACTGACTGCTCTTAATCGCGGTTTATTGCGTTCAGTTTTATTGGTGAAATTAAGACTTACACAATAATAATGCTTTCTGAATATTACTTACCAGCACCCTAATTGCGTAAAACACTATCAATCGGAATCTGAATCATTTTGAAACAAATTGCTAATCTGTTGCCTCATGTTCGAAAAATTTCTGTCTGCTCGACAACGTACCTAAATAATGCAATGAATGTTGTTAAACTGTCAAAAGAAAACCGATTCCGATTGATAGTGTGTTACGTAATTAAGGTGTTTGATCTTACTAAGTAGGCCAAAACTAAACTTATTTAGCCAAATTTCTACCACATTGGTATCAGAACCAATAAAACATCTAGGTATGTAGGTAGGTATTATGTGCGGACAAAGCAAATAGATAGGTATCTACCTATTTGGATTCTACCTATCTACTAAAACAAACAAAAGATACATCTAAAATTCGTCATGATTATTCAAGGGCTTTGCTGCCTTAGAATAGGGGTTATTTTCGCTTGCAGATCCTTTTGCAGAGTGTCCTGATGGGGTGAGTTGGGGTGGTTTCCCCATATTGATCGGCAGCCATTTTTGTTCGCGCATGCGCTTTGCATAGTTCCGTTTTATCGCGATGGGAACACAGATGGCGCTGTTGAAATAATGCATACCGACCTACCTAGGTACTATATTTTGTAGGTATTTTTAATGAGTACTTAGGTATAACTTTAATATAGATTGAAAGATTCTGTCTTCTAACCATTTTCAGCATTTTCTTAGCTTAGCTAACCCTATCGCTCACAATTGTCTTTAGCTTTTTTCTCACCTGCTATGTTGTTACCTACATTGAATTAGGTAAGTACCTACTGGTTTAGAACAAGCGCCTGCTGTAAAAAAAACTGGCCAAGTTCGCACAATGAAGGGTTTCGCTTTAGTTAGGATGAAGTTATCCCATAAAAAACATAGCATTTTAGATCATGATCCATCGATATACATCACGGTCAATTCTCCAAATAAATGTAAATTTGTAATCGTAAAAAAATATTTTTCAATACACTTCCTCGAAAACTGGTTCATATCGCACTACGATTAGGTTCACAATGCAATATATTTCACACGCGTGCGATTTTTCATTTTCCAACGCGTGTGCGGGAATAAAAATTGCCATAGATAACCTATACTTAGTCCAAATTGGTTCAATGCCTCTATTCACACCGTCTCTATTCGGAGGTGAATGTATTTTTTTAATCTCGGCAAAGAGAATACGTCTTTACGGCGTTAATATTTTTTGAATATTTAAATAATGTTTATAAATTGAATCAAAAACCATGATTGTTACAATAAAAAAAAAACGTTTATGAACAAATTAACAATTTATGTGTTCTAAACTGAAAAATATTTTAATTTTCTATATATATATATATATTAGGCTGTTTATCGGCTTCATACATTTGCTTCTCCTTCAATCTGGCGAAAGCAAAGCGCGGAAAAAAAGTTTCCTAATAATTCATGACAAAAATATTTTTCGTTATATTATTTTATTTCTTCAAAAGTGTATTGAAAAACGTCGTTTGATACACATGGACATTTGTTATTGCAGTTCTCGGCTCAAAAACAACCTCGCCTACGGCTCTGGTGTTAATTCCGCCTCGAATGCAATAGCAAAAAGTCTCCACTTGCATCAAAATGTACTATTTTCGTGTGATAAAACTACAAGTTAACGATTTTATATCGGACGTTTTCCTTAACTTGTGCTGTGAGACCTTGCTACTTGCCAAATTTCATGATTCTAGTACAACGGGAAGTACCCTAGGTTTTGATTTACCTACTTGCGAATATCGAAAAAAGTCGCATACTTAAATGGCCGTATTTTAATATGTGTTAACTTACAACCTTGATTTTTTTAGAGCTCCAAGGAACCATAGACCTAGTTATTTGATGATATTAATTTCAACTTGATACTGACAGACAGACACACGGACAACAAAAGTGATCCTAGTGATCCTTTTTAGGGTTTAAGAATAAACCCTAAAAATGTAACAAAAACAAAAATATCTTAGTGGGTAAATACTTTATTTGACAGAATATACTTGAATGTAGAGCCAAGGTACTTAAAGCAAATTAGAAAAATGACGACAAGATTTGGCTGTTAGTTATATAGTGTGTCAATTTTTTTCTCTAATTTTATTTCAATAGGACAAAAAATTCTTTTACCTAGCTATTAAACCTCGAATAAATAAATTGGTTCGAAAAACCTACCTAACCTAACCTCAGTAGGTAGGTATAGCTGCTCATAGCTAACAATGTAGTTTTGTTTGTGGAATACTTATTAATAATGATGATACATAGTACTTAGCAAGTACTTGCATGTATACAAAAAGACTCCATTAATAAAAGTATATAGGTTTTCTAATGCCTTGAAAAGTATTGGGAAAATATATTAAGTACCTACCGGCGTGTGCGTTGCCCGCCGCCGTCGGAAAAGTGCCGTCGGCATTGCAGTGCAGAGCGATCACTAAACTGTAATTTACATAGGTATTTCGTTTTAAATTCAGTCTAGTATATAGTCAGTGATATTAGGTACTGTTTTTCGAAGTTTATTTTGTATTATAGGTTCATTCAACAACAAAATTCTTTGAAAAATAAAAATGATTTTGATTTTGTCCCTTCATGACTCGTGGTTAGTTATTTTCGGAGTAAAAATATAAGTAAAATCTAATCGAAGTAAAAACCACTGCCTTATCTACAATTGGCAAATTTACAACTACCCTATTAATCTCAACTCTGGAAATCGTATCTCGAGGCCCAAGATTCAGACGTTAGACTGTATCTAGCGGTGAGCCCCAAACTATGTTATTGTTCTCACATGTATATTTTCAACTTGAACGATGTAACCAATATTTTGTAAAAATATTATGATTTAAAAGAGTGTCCGTGGAGTTTCTTGCCCGTTCTTCTCCATAGGGATCTACTACGCTTTGGAATGGGCAACTAGCTTCATCTTTCTGACTGACCGACCCATTGACAATTCAAAAGTGCCTGTAATTGGTTTATTTGAAATAAATGCTTTGAGTTTGAGTTTGAGTTTGAGTTTATGCCACTATAGTTTGGGGCTATTGGCAAATAATACTTTGTAATCTAGCTGTTCCCATACTCATGTCTCACGCTGTGTTTAAGCTATGTTCCTGCTTACATGGATTGGAGTTTATTAACTGGTACTAGGTATTTATAACTGGCAAAATGAGAGTGTCCTACCTACACCACTTATTTTTAATTAGTACAAATACTTAAGGCTTACTAGAGAAGGTCTTGCTATTATATATGTAAAGTCTATTCATAAACAGCAAAGTTATTAGCGTTTGTTTATATCCCAAAATGTCACTCAGTTTATGGAAATATTGTACAGGCTACATAGCAGTATTCATTAATCATGGAAAAGCACTGCGCGTAGTATTTTCCAGTAGCAATTAATAGGAATGATTGATTAAATTATGAAATTTATGAATTTACCAATTATGACAAATTTTCAAGGACAATTTTGGGATTTAATTTTTTTGGATTTTTGACTACACAAATATGATCAGTAACGGGTACGGATAGAGCCCCATTTTTTTTTTACTAATTAAAAAATAGTAGTGTATAGGTGCACCTCTGCCTAACTCATCGGGGAATAGAGGTGCTGTGTTATGAAGCGTTCTATTTCTACTTAATATAGGTAGGTATATATTACCTACTAGCTTTCGCCAGCGGCTTCGTCCGTGTGGATGTCGGAAAATATCCCACGGGAACGTACTACCGGGAATTCCTTCCTTGTTCCTTGTCTACATTATAAAGGGAACCTCTGTGCAAAATTGCGGGTTAGGGGTCATTCGGCCCACTATGGAACTGGGCCCGCGGACCAGTTACCCCTTTTAAAATTTGATAGTGGTAAACTGGGCCCACATCTGATTTGCTTTCAATCAAGCGAAGGGTGACTTAAATCTAGTCGTTTCTGGCACTCGCCGGCCGCTACCGCGGCACCGCTCGCTTCGCTCACTCGGCTCGTGCGTAGAAGGTCACAGTTTTAACCTAACCTAACCTATATATTTTTTATCATATTTTGGTATTTTAACGCACAACCTCATATGGGGTTATTGTACTCATCATTATGAACAACTTTTACTGCCTATGTGACCAAACCAGAAATCTAAAAAAAATATATTATATTATATATGTAAATGCTTGTACCTACCTGTATATATATTGTATACTTAATAATATATAAGCCATTTTAAGCCACCCTTCGCTTGATTGAAAGCAAAACAGATGTGGGCCCAGTTTACCACTATCAAATTTTAAAAGGGGTAACTGCAGTGCTATTCTGTACAAATCTCACCGTGAAAACCTAGGTGAAGTGAGTTGTCATTCTGCCTGATGCTAGGGATTGACACTATATTATAGCTCACTCCACGCTCACTTCACCCAAGTTTTCACGGTGAGATTTGTACAGAATAGCACTGCTGGTCCGCGGGCCCAGTTCCATAGTGGGCCGAATGACCCCTAACCTAAAATTGCAGCGTTCTAGGTTCAAGGGTTTGGGCTAGGCGTTGATGAGTCAGTCAGTCTGTCAGTCAGGACTTCTTTTTTTATTTATACACATTGAAAATAGAAAAAAAAAATCATCTACCACAAAAATAAATGCCCACTATTCTGTGTTAAAGATAGATAATAATTAAACAAGGATCAGTATTCAAATAAAAATACTTAAACCAAATAAAACAGTTTTGCAACCCATAATGGTTTGGCTCTGTTCTTTCTTGATTTATGTTATCAAAATCTATCTATTCTACAAAATTCAAAATTTCTTCTTATTCTCCTCTACTTTGCTCGGCCTCCAATAACTTTAATACTGTGTTCAAAGCTTGATTTATAAAAAAAAAACCGGTCATTACCTACCATATAGATTATAGGTAGGTACCTACTAAAAACTTAGTGTTTTTGGTTTAAAATAAGTTACACATAAGGTGCTTCCAATATTAACATGAGGTGCCTCAACCAGGCGACCTAATGAACCTAACAAATATTACTTCCACGAAAAACTGAAAACTCTATCATGAATAAGCCCTGAAAATCTAATTTTCCAAAATCTCCGTACAAGGGTAGATGAATAGGTATTCATCCTATTATTCACAGAATCCTACGCAGTGCGCCGGTCTCAGTCCTTGAAGTAAAATATTTTCTTTATCATGAGGGTCGAGTTTATGTCCGTTATGAATAATGCGCGGGTCCTCCGTTCTCTCGCTTTGTTATGTTATGCATACCATTACCTTCGTAGATCGAACGACACACAATGTTGGGATGTGGGGGTACAATTTTGAATATTGTATTATAAGGTTTTGATATAAAAGGTACCAGGGTTTGAAAGCAGTGTTTTAGTTTACCTAGTGAATACGTTAATACATCGAAACAAAAGAATTTTTAATACTTATGCATCTTTTATTTGAATTTGGAACACAGCCCCTTTTTAACCGACTTCAAAAAAAGGAGGAGGTTCTCAATTCGGTTGTATTTTTTTTTTTTTAATGTTTATTACCTCAGAACTCCGTGACTTGTTTGTTCTCTTGTGACTGAATATAATTTTCTCAATGCGCAGTTTTGCGCAGTTATTCGTTTAAAAACGCACCATTGCTTCTGTTTCAAGAAAAGGCCCATCATCATGAAGGGCATTTCAAGAAGTGCAGCCCCCTATGCTGCACGCGTAGCATGACCACCTCTTAACCCTTTAGATGTTAATTATGTACTAATGAAGGATCAGTCAACTGCACATTTTTACGAAATTCACTTTTTTATATAATTCGACTCAGAATTCTTCGGATAAATTTTTCACAAAGTGACAAACAACAATAGGTATGTTGGAAAAAAAAAACAGTAATAATGGCGTTGGTAATGCCTTATTAACAGCTAAATGATGTAAAATAGAAGACGATAGCTTTGTTTTTCTATCACACTTTTGCGTTCAAAACGCTCTCCTATACAATCATGATTTTTTAGATAACCGTATATACTTTGCGGCCGTCGAGTAGACAGTTTTCTACTGTCTTTAGTATGGCATTATAAAATCTAATTATCATCACTACCCTACGTAGTTATCAGTTGTCAGTGTGATTTTGACAGTTTGGGATAGAAAACTTTCTTCCGAAATAGTCTACATTTTTAGGGACCTAGACAAATATCGTTAGAAACGAAAGACAAAATGACAGATTGTAGAAGGATTTCTACGGGTGCGATGTCAAAAATGGAGAAACGAAATGTCACATTGTATAAAAAGAGTTGTGTCTATTCTTCGTAGAGATAGAAGTGGTCATGAGTCTTTTCCGCAGATCTTATTGTCCAGTCTACAATAACTCATTACATCTTATATATAAAATTCTCGTGTCACAATGTTCGTTCCCGTACTCCTCCGAAACGGCTTGACCGATTCTCATGAAATTTTGTGAGCATATTGAGTAGGTCTGAAAATCGGCTAACATCTATTTTTCATACCGCTACTTTTTATCCCGGTCTACGCGGGTGAAACCGCGGGGCGCAGCTAGTATTATTATAAATTAAAGTTCGTTTTTAGTCTCTGTCTGTTTGACCATGTTGATCTTCTAAACTCAAACGCAACCGATTTTGAAGCGGTTTTCATCATCATTATTTTAGACAATTTATTCCAAAAGGTTTCTGTGTTAAACATTAAACTTGCATATAGTATAGAATCTCGATGTTTTGTCAAGTAGTAAAAACCGTGCGAAGCAGGGGCGGGTCGATGATTTCTTATAAATTAGTACCAACCTTGTTAACCAGGGTTCGTAACGTGGCTGTCTGCGCCGTCAACAAACAAAATGGAAATAAGATGATGTGTAGGAGTTCGTCGCCCCTGTTGTAAAAATATCCCCCGGTTGGAGCAGACGCATGCTCGCCTCAGATACTGTAGACGTAACCAGCAATATCTATTTTTGTTACAACAACTCTGCAGTGTTGTTGTGGCTCAACGTCTACCATTTTAGAAGACATTTGACTTGTTCTTAGAGCTTTGAGGGAAAGAATGCAGTGATGTTATTTTCTTCATAAAGTTTTCTCTTCTACTCTTCATAGGGTTAATGTTAAAATCTGCCTACTTATAACATTCTCGCTCTGCCAAAGGCATCTTGTGGCATAAAGGAGAAACGAAGACTAAACTCGTCCGCTGCTTGATAAAATGTTGTAGGAAGCTGATTTTCAGAAAAAAAGGTTATTGTCTTATCCATCCTAATTATGAAAAACCAAATGCCTATAAAACTTCACAAGGCCTACATATCTTCAGATATATAGGATGACTGGTAATTGGTGTCCGATACTTAAACACATGATTGTACTCATGATAACAAACAACTTTTACTAAGGGACCGTACCTAAAATTGCGAGAAAAAAAATCTGCTGTCTAATACATTCATGTTCGCATAACTCGTCAAAATGTAGGGAGCAGCAGATTTTTTTTTGCGATTTCAGGTTTGGTCCTAGCAAAAGTTGTTTGTTATCAGGTATTTAAGTATCGGTCACTAATTACCAGTCACCCTATATAATATACTAAAATCAACCTATGACGGGGCTATACTTATATCATGTGAAATACCTACACAAAGAAACCTTACCCAACGAAATTCTGCACATAGCCAGCTTAATACCTAAGAGAATTCAAAGACGGGTTCCCTGTTCGCGTCACGTGCTTGACGTAATAAAAGCCAGTCGAGTCACCGAAGGAACGCTATCTCAGGGAAGTGACTTTCTTTTATACTTTATTTTTACATTTATATACTTTTCTTTTACGCCCCCGCCGGGGACGAGACGTGAGGGAGACATTTTTCTTTGAAAATACAAATGTTTCGCGTAGAACGGACTATAATTTTCGTAAGATATTTCGGGACGTAAAATATAATTTATTGTTGCAGAAGTTTCTTTATTTGGACGTGTTTTTCTTTTTCTGTTATGGTAGGTAGGTTCTGTTCAAAATAAGCATGAGTGTAAGTAGTATGTAGGGTAACTGCTGCAGTGATTGGCCACGCTTTAGTAACTGGCCATTCACAAAAAAGAGGTAGGTAGAAACTAGGTAACGCAAGCAAGCTCATGAATGAAAAGGACATAAAAAAAATTTTTCGTCCTTTTCATTCATGAGCTTGCTTCTTGTCCTTGTTTCTACCTTTTTTTTACGAGTGGCCAGTTATTAAAGCGCGGCCAATTACTACAGCAGTTATCCTATTAAGAAGTTACCTATTTGTTAGCACTATATTGAGTCCAAGTGTTTGTTCAAAAAAATTAAGCCATGATGATCATGATAGAGCAGCCTTAATTATTCCTGAAAACTTTCGTTACGAGTTTTAACTGAAATTTTTCATAATAGGGATGATGCCTGGGTAAAAATAAAGAAATTCTATTTAGTCCATCAGTTACATAATAAAGAAATATTAGACAGTTTTAGAAGTTATTTTTATTAATATAAAATTACTTAGATAAAACGCATGAAAGATGCATGGAGAGTGGGGGCTCGCTACGTCACAACTATATCAAACTACGTATAAAATTAGGCAAGGAGTGACATCATGCCACATTTTAACTCATGTGTCACCGTAATCTTTCGAAAAAAAATACGTGTCCAATATCTTTTATTAACCCACATGAAGGACAAAAAAATGTTTAGTCAACATCCCTATTGCCTTTAGAACTAATCCTACTTGGATTTCAACGTTAACTTAGATCTTTTCTAGCTTATGTACTGAATATATTACATCCTATATTGTACCCACCTAACTTACCTGGCGTAACCCTTTTACTGGAACACTGCGGTGGGTCGACTGCGATAATTAAATCCTCCGCATCGCGTGACATTTATGCTGATGCCAGAGGTATCCTCCTTAATGAGCAAGGCGGTTGCTTTGACCGGCCTACCGACCCCTTTAATTAACATTTCCAAGATACTGTACAATAATAGCCAACTAAAATATGGGTGGTTGTATGTTTCAGCTCTTGTCAGCTATCTGGGTTTTAAGGGCTAATCCTCTTACGCCCAAAATGTTTAATGAATTTCAATCTCAGTCTGTGACTAACTACTTAGGTACTGCTGTTCATCAATGAGCTTCCCGCTCATTGCATTCACAAAAAAACTGTAGTGAAATCTCAACCTTCATATACGTCAAAAAAGGATGCAGTTTTAAGAAACTTACTGATTGAAAAGAGTGTGTTTGGTTTGTTAATTAAATGTCTCACACTCATGTGTGTCTCACTCAATATCAATCCACTAGTCTTTTCCAAACTATGTGTAAACACATAGTTTGGAAAAGCAATATCTCTGAATCTACATCTAATATCTAGATGATCATATTTATCTAAGAATAGCTAGCAAGTGCGCATATGGCACCAAAAACCATTTAGCGCTTTAGGTTTATTAGGTCGATTTTTTAAATATCTGTTGTCATAAGAACGTACTTTATACCAGTCTGTTACAGCATGTATCAGAAAGATGTGGTCAAATTTATGGGTGTGATACAGACCATCAAACTGAACAAATTTATCCATAAGATCAACATAGTAATCGCGAAAAAATTATCAACTATCCCATACAAAACTTCGATACCTGGTCTAATAGGTATTGAAGTTTTGTATGGGACGGTTGATATTTTTTTCGCGATTACGATGTATGAGTATAATGTGATAAGTGACCACACTTTTCTGGTACACGCTGTATAAGTAGGCAACAACTGTTAAATATATTTCGGTAATGACGGTATTTCAATGTGAAAGAAATAATTTTAGTCAGTAGTTGAAAGTCAGCAGGGAAGTTATGAAACGAACACAAAATAAAATTAAAAAAAACAATCCATATTTATTTAAAAATAATTAAAACGGACTTCGCTGAGCCTAAGTTGACTTAGGTATGTCAAACACAATCATCATTCTCCTGCATTTATCCCAATTTATTTGAGGTCAATACAGCCACTTTTTCTTAATTAACACAATAAAGTAGGTAATTATTCAATTTCTTCGACCGAGTTGTACTTAACTGCTGAGTATAAACGATTTCGCTTGTCAGAAAGGATACTTCCTTTGTACGAGGATACATAGTCATGACAATGGATTACTTCTACTGTTTGGTGGCAGAAGGCGCTGCAAAAAGTGCTACATAAGGCGCTGCAGGAAGTGCTGCATCAATTGCTGGAAGTTGCACAACAGAAGGCGCTGCAGTTGGCGTTGCAGACGGCGCTGCAAAAACGTTCTACAAGACGATGCAACGTTTACGTGGCGCTGCAGAAGGCGGTCTAGATGCCTCTCCAGAAGATATTCCAGAAGGCGCTCCGGAAGGCGGTTTGTGAGGCGCTCCAGAAGGTGTTTCAGCAAACGATACATCAGGCGGCGCTCCAGAAGTCGCACTTGGCGAAGCAGAACGCCGGCTAAAGACGGCGCGGGTAGAATCCTGGTTCTCCACAGTTTCCAGGAAGTGACTGTTCACTACCAATAGAAAATAAATAAGCACTGAAAAGATAACAATATTGTGCTTAAAGAATTATGGCAGAATTTGGTCTGGCCTTTTTGTTGGCGCCCATAGATTTCATTTAAATTAATCAAATTTAATTAATTTTCTACGATTTTTCAATTATTCACTTCTTCTCGGAAAGGCCGAAATTATTTTGTTTTTAAAAGCTTATCAAATGATGTTCGAGGTACTATTCGAAATGTTACCATTAAAATAGTGGTGTGAGTACAAATATTATGAATGCAATTTATCTGTATCAATTATTAAACGAATGTTCGATATAATCGACCTATCGATCGACCCATGTAGAGTTGGTTTTGTTTTTAACATAATTGTTGAAATGCTCTATTGTTTCGTCTTTAATCAACTGAATATCTTTGAAGACATGCTTCTACTTTTAAATCCAATTAATAATGGATCAAAATATCACAGAAACGTTTCAGTGTTGTATCGATTCTTAAGAAAACCGAATCGTAACGTGCAGCACTAGTTTTGTCTTTGACAGTGACATGTTGTCTGTGGTTGTCTGTCAAGACGCTAGAGAATCCTTCCGCGTTTTTCATCTCGGTTGTTTTGGTGTTTATATTTGGCTTTCTATTTAGTTTTACCCGACCTGGACTGTTTATGGACTGATTAATACTGCCCTGTGTGACTAGTGCGTGCCCTTAGGACTCCGATATTGCTTTTGCGTGACATTAAGCTAATCTTACTGTGCTCCGATTGTGCCCAGTGAATTGGATTTTTGTTGTAAACCCGGAACAATCATAATGACATACTATGACCTTAGTGTGGTATCTAGGATGGGCCTGACATCAAGAACATATCTCAGCACCAGCAGGTTTTCTTGATGAGATAATAATACGAGATGAGGATGAGGAATAAAATAAATATGTTTAACAAAATATGTTTTTTATTTGCCCTAACATTAGGTATTATATATTATACTAGCTTTTGCCCGCGGCTTCGCTCGCGTATAACTCGGAAATTATCCCCGGGGAACGTACTGCCGGAATAAAAATTATCCTATGCTCGTACCCAGGTCAAGGCCTATCTATCCGTTAAGGTGTGAAAAGGTAACAAATAGACAGACAGACAAATAATAAATTCAAATAATCTTTTTTATACATAAAACAGGTTTGTATGATTCCAAGGCCCGCTTGCACCAAAAACCATAAATACAGTTAGCGCTGAACATTTTTAAAACATCATTCCATCCCTGACAACTTCAAAATTAACAGAAATAGAACAATGTTTTCAATTCGTTTAGCGCTCAACGTATTTTGTGATTATTCATTTTAATATGATCACCATTAATTTTTGTGATTGACTACCACTGACCCCGTAGCCCGTAAGTGAATGACACATTCAACACACGTACAACGTGTTAACAAAGTTTTTCTTGTGACTATAAATTGTAATAACTTTGACCGAGTAGACCAATTTTAATATGACTATTACTGTATTTATAACCTTTAAATCTCTTAAAAATATCAATATTACATGTGAATTTTAAAATCATTCCCTGTTTTAACCCCTTGAAAAAACGCTGAAACGCGTAATTCTTTATGCCTAACTTAACCCAAAAAAAAAACCCAAATGCTAGGTTTCCCTTACAAACTTTTATCCCCTATATCACCCCCTCTAGGATTATTTTTAAAACAAAAAGTAGCCTATGTCTTTTCCTAGGATGCCATCTATCTTTTTGACAAATTTTATTGAACTCCGCTCAATGGTTTAGGCGTGAAAAGGTAACTTAAGACAGAGTTACTTTCGAATTGAATTTATCAAAATCCTATTTAAGCGGACGTCTTCATCATAGTAGCTCCAATCTTTAATTTCAGTTCAATCAGTCGAAAATCTAAGAAGATTTATACAAACTTTCATCCCCTATTTTATCCCCTTGGGGGTAGAATTTATCAAAATCCTTTCTTAGGGTATGCTTACGTCATAGTAGCTATATGCATGCAAAGTCCCAGCCCGATCGGTTTAAAATTTACAAAGTTTCATACAAACTTTCATCCCCTATTTTATCCCCTTGGGGGTAGAATTTATCAAAATCCTTTCTGAGTGGATGCCTACGTTATAACATCTACCTGCATGCCAAATTTCAGCCCGATCGGTTTAAAATTGACAAAGCTTCATACAAACTTTCATCCCCTATTTTATCCCCTTGGGGGTAGACATTAACAAAATCCATTCTTGGTGGATGCCTACGTCATAACATCTACCTGCATGCCAAATTTCAGCCCGATCGGTTTAAAATTGACAAAGCTTCATACAAACTTTCATCCCCTATTTTATCCCCTTGGGGGTAGCAATTAACAAAATCCATTCTTAATAGATGCCTACGTCATAACATCTACCTGCATGCCAAATTTCAGCCCGATTGGTTTAAAATTGAGAAAGTTTCATACAAACTTTCATCCCCTATTTTATCCCCTTGGGGGTAGCAATTAACAAAATCCATTCTTAATGGATGCCTACGTCATAACATCTACCTGCATGCCAAATTTCAGCCCGATTGGTTTAAAATTGAGAAAGTTTCATACAAACTTTCATCCCCTATTTGTCCCCCTTAGGGATGGAATTTCCAAAAATCCTTCCTTAGTGGATGCCTACACTGTGTAAGTTAACTATGTGCAAAATTTCAAGTCTCTAAGTCCAGCGGTTTGAGCTGTGCGTTGATATATCAGTCAGTCAGTCAATCAATCAGTCAGTCAGTCAGTCAGGACTTTGAATTTTATATATATAGATAACCCTCAGATTTAGTGTTTACAGGGCAAGTGCATATTTTTTAAATACGCACCCAGCTTTCGTAAATATAGTTACAATTGAGTACCTACACCGAGGGTTAGAATTTATTTGAGTTTTTCTCATTTTATCCATAAATACTCTTATCCTCATTTAAACCACACCACATTATCCATTTCTTTATGATTTAAATCTGCGATGCTTTATAGGTAAATTAATTGTTGTTTGACGTTCATTCTTAGCCTAAAAATTCAAACACCGAAATATTTTTTTTCTGGCTTTCCCAAATGAAAATAGTCTCATTTATAGGTTCTGGAGCTAACGCAACATATTTTTTATTACGGGACGCTTCAATTTGATCCCAGACCATTCTTAGTATGAAGACCTGCCATTGTTAACAGGTACTTAATAAATTAAAGGGTACATTCCCGTGTGCCCATTTCATCCCCTTTGGTTTCTAATTATCCGGACAAAATGACAGCAAAAAAATATCTGATCAAATATGAAATCTAAAACTGAATACCTGACAATGCCTTGAATTTATTAAATACGTAGAATACTTTTATTATAGGGGCTTCCTCATTTATTTTTATTTTGTAAAATTTGAACAAAGCCGCGGGTAATAGCTACTAGGAAAAAATAAAATAATATTCGAAATCCACTTACATACGGCACCAAAAAAGTTCGCCCCACCGAAAAGGTACGGCCAAGTACAACTGTCTTCTTCAAAGAAAGAAAAGAACATCATAAAACTCATGAGCAGGTTAAAGGCAATTAGTACCACTGTTATGTCCATGAAAATAATGAAGTATATAGGTAGAACCTGTCAACACGAAAGATATTCATTTTATTAGTTTCGATATTGACGAGTCATGTATCGTACATGCAGTGGCGTGCACTCCATACATGCAAATAAGCTCTGCATACCCTGTAGTCCCATACATACATGCCCCTCGAAATGATAAATAACTTTAAGGCAAGAAAAATCATGGTAATAACTATATTAATCTAACTTATTCGCTATCTCACTGTTTATAACGCGATTTACGCGCCATCTATTACTTTTATTTGAAACTAATTTCTGGAAGCGAGCGGCGACAACCGCGCAGGCAGCGCTCCCGGTGAGCATAAGCAGAACAACGCCTTGCTTATTTTTCATACAACGCAACCCGTGTAGTACACAGCAATAGTGTGACTGTGTGCGTGAAAATGTATGCGTGTGTTTAAGTTCTGGAAGCACAGCTTATTTTGCAACCCGTCCAAATTAAGAAGCCGTAAAAGCACCGCTTAGTTGTTGATTACAGAGGGTTGACTTTTTTAGTCGGATTGACCAAGATTAGTTCGTATTATTTTGTAATTGTAAAGTTTTTACACGCTTTTATTCAACTTGCAATGTTTGTTTGTTTTTTCGCCATATTGTTTTGATTTGATTGTTTTTCTTGGCGCAAGTGATTGACTGTATATTGTTATGTAATTATTTTAATAATTTGTAAAAAATTTAAAATTATACCTGTGATACCTGTGCTGCCGAAGTGTGAAATCTGCCGCTTTTCGACGTTATATTTTGAGGAAAAAGTTAAATTCATTGTAAACGGAAGGTGTGAACCCGGGTTTTATTTAACTCAAAAAAAAAAGGTAATGCCTCTCGTTATATTCATAGAAAAGTTTTGTGATACCTACCTAATTATTACCTACTGGCAAACATGTTGTGTATAACACAAACACATTGTATTTTATCCCTTGCTTTTTGTTTACAAATCAAGATAAAAATAATATTTGGACCTTTATCGGATATTCAGATTAAAATATTTTAGATATTCGTTGTGGTCGCAAACAAACATCATGCGAAGACAATGGCGCCGTGCGGTAAGAGTCAGTGTAAGATTAGGGTTATGGTAGGTGAGGTCGGGTAAAACAAACGGTTGGGGAAAAAAAACTTAGGTACTAGTTTTAGCTTGTTAAAGTTTTTATTTTTATTTTAGACGTGCATACCCTGTCTGAAATCTCTGTGGATGCCACTGCGTACATGGCACGCACGCATTGCATAGATAACACTTTTCCATCATCATTATCTTCATTTCAGCCGAAAGACGTCCACTACTGGACATAGGCCTCCCCCGAGCACCGCCACTTCGACCGGTTCTATGCTTTCTGCATCCAGCGGATTCCTGAGGCCTTCACAAGGTCATCGGTCCACCTTGTGGGAGGTCTTCCAATGTTACGTCTTTCGGTACGCGGCCGCCACTCCAGAACCTTTCGGCTCCATTGGCCATCTATTCTGCGAGCAATGTGACCTGCCCACTGCCACTTAAGTTTGGCAATTCTTCGGGCTATGTCGGTAACCTTGGTTCCCCTGCGGATCTCTTCATTTCCAATTCAATCAGGTAGGGAAACTCCAAGCACAGCCCTCTCCATTGCCCTTTGGGTAACTTTTAGCCTCCTAATAAGGCCCATTGTGTGCGACCACGTTTCAGTCCCGTAGGTCATCACTGGCAACACGCACTGGTCAAAGACTTTCGTCTTGAGACACTGCGATATGTGAGACGAGAAGATATTGCGAAGCTTTCCATCGCCTTACACAAATATTAAGTAGTGTAACGCGATAGTACACATTCAGCGTTCATAGTCAGCTGTACTGACTCACACAACATTCATATAGCATTAGTTACGTGGTAGTTGAAACTATGCAATAAACCATCATCTTTGGCTATCCGTGACTTATCATTTCAAGCTAACATATAAGGTGAGTGCGACCCATTTAAAAAAATTGGTAAAATTGGTTGTCAGACTTTCGGGCTTCCGACGACCTGAACGCTGTCAAAGATCCACGAATGACAGCCGGGACATTGGTCCCGGCTGTCACGTGCTTTTCGTGGTACGGAGAGGTCTCGGTATGAAAATATGGTCACCCATCCAAGTACCAATCACGGTAAGCATAGCTTAACCTGATTGATCGACCCGTGCGGCTGTTATTACTAAGCCACAAGCCCCTCCCAATATAGGTACCTGCATGGAATTTTAAAAAGACTATCATACATAATGAGTCGTAGAAACGATGCTCTCCAGAAGTGATAAACACTAAGTATTGTTATACATATTTTATAATCAGCAATTTTTAAGTAGGAATTAACAATTTGTGTGGTATATTCGTGGCACGACCAGGTATGTTTTTCTTACAATTAATCTTTAGATGGAAAATAGTTGGGAACAATTTATTACTCTTTAGATCTTGGGAATTCGAGGACCTTGCTAGAAAGAATACATCCTGCTTATTTACCTCGTAAAAAGGAATATCGCGAGAAGACCCGTTCTTAGTTTTGTTTATAATGTATGCAAATCGCGAAAGTTTAAAAAGTTTAAGAATACTTCCTACCACAAGGATAGGTACTACGAATAGCAGAACAGTTTGAGGATCAGCAGTATTGCAGAATAACCGTCGTATCTTTGCAGTCTACAGGATATGAAATTGCAAAATACTGTTATGAAATAATATAAGTTCAGGTCTATGTTAAACCATATAAAGATATAAGAAAAACGTCCTTGGTGTCCTTGGTCCTTGCTAGTGCCACTAAATACCACACAATAATTTACAAACCTTCACAACTCCGTAAAGAAAAAGACTTGTTGTACATGATGTTAAACACCAAAGTACGATAGCCGTATTAAAAACAATTTGATAGACAGTTCCGTTATAGTAGCATTTAGTGTAGTCTTTGTCTGCTGCAACTGCCAACAATGCTTGAAGCTGAAACATTGATAACTTTTGACTTGTACGGCCCGTTGCCATGACTTTCACCATATTTGTGTAATACTCTATCAATCGGAATCTGAATAATTTGGAAGCAAATTGCTAATCCTTTGCTTCATATGTTCGGAATATTTGGCTGCTCAACAACGTAAATAACGCAATTAATATTGTTGAACTGTCAAACTGAAACCGATTCAGATTGATAGTGTGTTACGCAATAGCCCCGCGGGCCAAAACTACAATGCCGTGCACATGAGACATATAAAAAAAGGCGGACAGAACTGCCGCTAAGACATAACTGTGTCCTATAATGGCGGCGACTATTTTATGTCCGAGTGACTTTAGGGTTGCACTGCTACCAAAAATTTACCCAATTATTATTATTTAATTTTAAGAAAAATACGGGTTGGCAGAAAGCTTCTTGGAAATATAGTAGGCAGAATTATAGTGTGCCGTTTGGAAAGTTTAATGGTAAGGACCAAATCTGCCTATGAAAATACAGGCCATTAAAACACATAAATGATTGAAACTATTTTAATTGTTCAGTTTAACTTTATAGAAAGAAAGAAATTTATTTATTTGCGCTAAACATGACGCAAACACATAACATTGAGCACAAAATAAAATAATAAAATCACAATTTGAGGGAAAATATGCGTCACACTCACATCCACGCAAAACCTATCTGTATCTACTGTTTAAGGGGGATGCGCTAAGGTAGCCCGTAAAATTCAAATTTTCTTGCGTTTTTTGCAATTTGCAGGTCAGTGTCAGGTTGTGTCTTCATCAAAATATGATTCGCGACACAAAAAAATATGTACCTATTTCCATAATTTTAACCATAAAAATCATCAATACATCTCTCATAAGTTCACAACTGGAAGCTGTGTTGCTTTAGAACGAAAAGCGAAAAGCTTTAGAACTAAATTGTACGTCTGCCACATAAATCATAAATACAACTACTCCACCATACAGACATGAAGAAGATGACGAGCGTTTCGACTCTTCTTTAGGATTTCTATATAATTTCAATCCAATAATTTCTCCATACTTCATTTTCTATAGAAAATCCAACCTAGTAATGAATAGCCTAAATAAATTAAATTTAATAAAACTATAAATTTCCCATATTTCGGGTAATTTGCAAACGTGAATATTGACAACACTGGCATTGTGATGAATTCTTTTGTTCTGCTGAATGGGGATTGATTTTAATATATAAAATCGGGAACTAAGTGATTGAATTATTCATTTACCTATGAAACGTTATTCCTTGAGTTTTATTCTTCCGATCACTACGGTTTTTACAACATTTCACTACACAAGACATGCTGTATTTTTGGTTTTCTTTTGCCGCGTAGACGTGTCGACTGTTTTGACGTTTCGCGCGGAATGATTGACGAATGTGTGAACGTGTGTGTGCCGGGCGAGCTGGCTGACTCCGATAGACACAGTTTTTTGCTAGCGAGAATCTGTCCGCCTTTTTTTATTATGTCTACGACCGTGCAATTTATTCGTGAAAATGCAAAAATTGGTGAAAATACTTGTGTAATTTCGGTTGGAACCTTCAGCTAAATTTTACTTTAACATCCATCGAGCTATGAAATGAAAAAAATATGGACTCCCATATTTTTTTCACATAAAGATCATATTATTAAAAGCCTCCACGTAAAGTTTTAAAGAGCGGAAATAAATGGTTTACGAGAAAAAAAAAAATCTTGCAATATGCTTGCAATATTTTGTCACTTTGACATTTTGTCTCGTCATTGAACGTTTCGTTTTACGTAAGATCAACGCACTAAAATATTGTACTTCATATTAGTGATGAAATAAATACGTTTATTTAGTTATTTATACACTTTTTATGCATATTTCATATATTTCGCTGATTTAAATGTGCTATTAAATTAACACGTTTATTAATTTACCGACTATTGCCGATATGTGAAACTTAACGTAAATCGACGCCATTTTGTGTTGTCACCGATTGTCACTGTCACTTCACATAGTCTGTGATACTGAATTCGCTAGAATGCCACTAGTGACACTCGAGCTTTGTCTCTGACCAGCCGTTTTAGGCCTTTTTGGGTAGATTAGGTTCTGAAACTATCACAGAACCAAGTTAGCCAACCCCAACTCCACGTGATATTTGTTTGCCCTACCCCGACAGTGTTTTTTTGAGGCGCGCAAGGAGTGCAGCCTCCGCCTGCTGTGGGGGAGGTGAGCATAGGTGCTTGCTCCTTGTTACGCAAGGGCAAAGAGGCTGTACTTCCCGTAGCGCTGGAGAAGATGCGATTCTCAACGTGGTTTATAAGGAACTGGGACTTGTAATTTTTTTATAGGCTGAAAGGTAGGTTAGGTTAGAACTGTGACCACAGAACGCACGAGCCGAGCGAGCGAAGCAAGCGGTAGCGTGGCGGCGGCCGGCTATTGCCAGGGTCCATTTAGGCACAAGAGAATGTAATGTTTTGAGAAGGTTTGATGAAGGCTACTGCTTTTTCCTTGAAAATCTTTTATCGAATTCTAAGGGGGGGGGGGGGTAGGGGAGGGGGTGCTGCTTTTCCCTTTATTTTATTTGTCAGCCCTCCACCTCTTCTGACCTTAAATTAAATCGATATCGGTCGATCGAATAGATTGATATAGAAAAATCATATCTCAAAAACGGGGGGCTCCGCACTTTTTCCTTCACTGGGGAATACTACCCCTCCCTCCTCCCACTCCCACCCCTTAAGTCAATGGTTTTTAAAGTAAAGTCCTACCGAATCTTCACTAGTAGGTAGTCTATGCAAAAGAAAGGAAATTGAAAATAATGTTTATGTAACTCAATACAGAATCCGTCTGGTCAACTGAAATTAAAGGCAATTAATACATGAAGAGCTTTTTCTTTAGATCCGTCTGATTTACTAAAATGTTTACTGTGCGTGGCTGTTTTGGCCTCACGATCAATCATCTCCAGCAGATTATTATTACAAGCAACTCCTTGAAACTATACAGGCTAATCACCCGTATACCTATGCTCGCATCCTGTGAGACCGTTCGTCTGTTCAAATAGATCTCTCCATGCATGTTATGCACCTCCTCACAATGTGGTTGAGAATACGTTAAGAGCTTTCACCTACGGACCAGCTAGGTAACCATCCGCGGGGTCACTTTCTCTCTTCCTTCCTAAAAGTAAAATTGTATCAGACTAAAGTAAGTAGGAACTTACTATTAAAAGTATATAGAATCCTCCTATAATTTTACAACCCGTGAGCAGACTGATACAACCAAAGAATTTCTTCACTCGAGGCAAGGTTTTGAAATAGTATAGTTTTTGCATGTCCATGTTCGTGATTTGTGTTGTTATATAGACTCATATCCTGTCACGTTGCTGAAGACCGAAATTGTTTAATTGTACAATAATTTGTGATCTTCAACTCATCATAATGGCTTTTGTGGAAGGGACACCAAGACCAACCAAGACACCACAATTTTGAATATGTTATACAGACGCGGTTTACACAACCGACTGCTAGTAGTGACAGTGACAGATACAAATGAGCATATAAGGCATGACATTAGTATTTTACCAAGTACATACTAGTTACATGTATTTTACAACGTAGGTAATATTGGAAATGAGCAAAGACGACAAAGAAGAATGTGGCTTTGCTTGCGTTAATTTAGAATTTGATAATCAATTCGGGTTGTACTCTGCTTGTAATAATATAATTCAATCATGTTTCCAAAGACACGTATGGCAGCATCTGCTATCATAACTACTTTTTTATAGTACCCACTATGGAAATAAGCAAAGACAACAAAGAAGAATGTGTCATAAACTTGGTCATGTAAAGGAAGGGTTTTCCAATAAACTAAGGCGGTCGCTTTGACCGGTCTACCGACCCCTTTAATTAACATTTCCAAGATACTGTATACAATATTAGCCAAGTAAAATATGGGTGCTTGTATGTTTCAGCTCTTTTCAGTTATCTGGCTTCTAAGCGCTAAAATCCTCTTAGGCCAAATTTTAATGAATCTCAATCTTAGTCTTTGACTAAGTAATTACTGCTTTTGATTCACCCTTTCAATGAGCTTTCTTGTAAGCTGTAGTGAAATCTCAATCTACAAAGACGTCAAAACCTGTGTGAAGCAGTCTAGAAAACTTGGGTACTGATTGGTTTGATAGTTAGATGTCTCACACTGATGTGTGTTTACATTCAATATCAAACCGCCTAGCCTTTTCCAAACTATGTGTTTACACATGTGTGTAACAGTTTTTCTTTTCAAATAACCATACCTTTTATAACAAGTAGGTACGTTTATTTTAAATCTTATAAAACCATGGTATTGTCCAGAATACGGTTAAAAGTCGATAAAATGTTAAATATAATAGTAACTACCTTACGACAAGCTTGGCTTTCTTTCCTTGTTACGGTGAAACATATTTATTTCTTAAAAGAATTAACAAATTCACTTAGAGAGAAAAACATAAATAATTTTAAACAAAATGTACCATCAAACGTAGCTTAAAATAAAATATTGCTACACATAGTTCGTAATTATCTTAAAACTAACATTATAATACCATTTTCACACATAATAGAACAAATCAGAAGTAGGTAGTTCTGCGCTGAGAACAGCAGAATTTTAAGCGATGCGGGTAGGGTGCATTTGAACAGTTGTAGCGTGTTTACTAACGCCTCCACCACAGTGCAGAGCAAAAAAACCAAGAAGCGATAAGTAAAATAAAGTAATAGTAGTTTAATTTCCTTTTTTTTTATCGAAACTAACTTTCGAGCATAGATTTATGTAGATATTGGTATAATTATAAGGATTTGTATATTTTAATAGTTATCATGTTTATTTTACTGTACTATGATTTTGGTTTTTATCGCTGATTTGTTCAAGACTGATCTCAAGGAAAGTTGAAGTATATAAGGGTGACTGGTAATTAGTCAACGATACTTAAACACATGATTATACTCATGATAACAAACAACTTTTACTATGGGACCAAACCTGAAATCGCGAAAAAAAAATGTAGGGAGCAGCTGATTTTTTTTTTCGCGATTTTAGGTTTGGTCCCATAGTAAAAGTTATTTGTTATCATGAGCACAATCATGTGTTTAAGTATCGGTCACTAATTACCAGTCTCCCTATATATATTTTATTATTTTTTCTTTGGCTTATCTCGGGACCCTGGGGTCAACAAAGGGCCAACATGTACTGAGGTGCTAGAGGAGTGGAGACGTATTCCGCGGCTCTCAGAACAATCCCAGAGCCCGGAAGATGGTCACAAGCACTTACTGGAATTCATCCTTCCTCCGAGCTCGCTTGCTCTTGCGAATCTCCACTCAAGCCGGCCAATAAAGGCAAGAATGAGGTGGGAGCTCTGTTCCTCATCAGTGTTCACTCCAGCCGGTCAATAAAGGCAAGCCAGAGGTGAGGAACAAGACTTCTCCCGAGAGATAGGGTTCGTGGGGTCGCTACTGCCCAACAGCTCGCCACATGCTGCCCTGCGGGTTTATTACTTTTTTTTTTATAAGTTTAATTATTATTTATTCTGTAGGCGAGGAAAGATCTTTTAGTATATAGTTTCTTAAAGTTTTCTTGTAAATATTAAACGATTTGATTTGTTTTATGTCCTTAGGCAGTTTACTATGAAAGTTAGCCCCTTCAAACATGATATTTTTCTTTCCATATTTAGTCCTAGGTTGGGCTAAGCAGATATCGTTAGCCTGTCTTGTTATAATTTTGTAGGTTTGTGACCTTTTAGTAAATGTTATCTGCGAGTGTATGTCTCTAGTTAGTATTTTCCTGACAAGAATACATGTCCATCACATGTGTATCATGTGTGTGTGTGTGTGTCATGTCATGTGTGTCATTCCTTATACGTTTGAAAGAGGTTCATCAGTTTTGTTTCTTTGTAAATTTTTTCAGTAGGTGTTAAGTTTTTGTATCTGAATAGTGTTTTAATTATTTTATTTTGGGCAACTTGTACCTAATACTTTTAAGTTTGTTTTGGCAGCAGTACCCCAAACCTCAATTAGATACTCTATGTGAGACTTTACCATTATTATATTTATAGTTTGTAATAGGTATATGAATATCTTTATATTTGAATAAATATTTATTCCTTAATTTTTCATCATTGCACCTGCCACTGTTTGTCTCTGCATCACCCAAAGGTTGACTGGTAGAAAATGCCCATGGCATTAAGTCCGCCTCTGTACATTTGTGTGCTTGAAGTATTAAATAAATAAATAAATAACCATGGAGTTATATATACTGTAACCTGTCCAGGCAGACAACGCACTACTGTTGTTGCGATACTCTTCTTTTTTTCAACTTCTCCTTCAGTTGGTCGATACGCCAGGTAGAATACATTGTGAAGCAAAAAAAAAAAAAACACGCAAATACTTAAAAAATAGTCCACACAATGCACATGTTTTTATCAAAGTTTTTTGACAGGTAACAAACCCACAGCGCTCTCTTGCAGCGAAGCTTCCGGGAAATAACCCCATTACATAGTAGCACTGTCTTCTTATAGCTTTGTTAAAACAGTACATACTAATTCCATGCCTTGTTATCAGACAATTATTGATCTGAGGTCTTTATGACACACGACAAATCTATTTTTCTTGATTCTTGTCTGTGATTCTTGTAATAAATACAAATAAACAGTAAATACGAGAAGATAATATTATAATGAACATTTTTTGTTGCTTGCCTGCAGTGGATAACTTTTGTTTCTGTGTCAGTCTAAGATTCGGCAGTATTATTATTGGTTTGATACATTTATTTTTAGTGGTAGGTACCAACTAATAAGTAGGTATTTACCAATAGTCCAACTCCCACACTTGCCCAGACTCTATTACACCCGTGGCCAATAAAATGACAAACATTTTGTGAGCATATAATGGCGACCCTATACAATGTATCTGAGACACCGTTTAGGACAATTAAAACCAGGAACTTTAAAAGCTAATGTTGAACCGATCTGGTTATGCTAGCATAAACCAGACTCTTGACTCTTTTACTCTTTACCAGGTTCGTGAGGTTTTAAAACCTATACCTATGACTATTCGGACCTGTGTCCAGCAGTTCAACTGTAGGCCCTTCAACTTTAAACCCTTTCTTATTTCTCACTTTCCTAAACCCACTGCCGAAAGTAGGTAGCGAAAGTTTCACATCTATGTGTAATTCAAGTGGAGTTCCTTGCCCATTCTTCTCCATACAAAACTGCCTTTTGGAAGGGCAACTAGAATCAATTCAATATTCTTGTGAATTTTGACGTTCAAAAGTGGCTTTTTTGAAGTAAATGATTTGTTTTTGATTTCAACTTTACAGGTCGAAGCTTTTATTGGCGGTGGTGGCAACGCGACATTCAGTTCATGTTACATTAAAGATAATTTGATATACATAGGTTATTTAGGAGTAATATTGGCCATATTATTATTAATTTCTATTATTTTCTTTCTATATGGTGTAGTAACGGTAAGTCTGCCTGTATTTTTTACTTTTATCATTCTTTAATTAGGTATAAATATGTATCTAAATGTCTGTAATCTGTATTGTACTAACCACCTTATTCATAAGAAACCGGCCAAGTGCGTTCGAACGACGCACAATGAAGGGTTCCGTAGTTGGGATTAATTTATCCCAAGAACAATCTTAACATTGTAGTTGAAAAACATGTTCTCCCATACATTCCAACTGCGTAAGTTTGTACTCACAAAATTAAGATATTTAGCATGTTATTTTAAGACCACAGACTTCATATAGGTTTTCCTGTAATCTACAGGTAATGAACTATTTTCTGTATTTTTGTCAAAATTTTAGGCTCAGTAGTTTCGGAGATAAGGGGAGGGCAATGGTCAATTTTCGTCTATTTTCTTAAATAACTTTAAAACAATTTATATTATAAAAAAATATGTTTGAGACTCTCATAGTAAGCCCTTTCATTTGATATGTCACACGGTATAGTTTGCAAAACTATTTTTTTTAATTTTCTTATTTGCCCCCAAAAGTGATCCCCATACCTATTCAAAATTAATTTATTTACTTTACCCGTTCGTGTTTGGGTCACAGAAGTTCATATGTGAAATTTCAATATAATCGGTCCATTAGATTCGGAGCAAATTGGCTGTGACAGACAGACACACGAGTGATCCTATAAGGGTTCCGTTTTTTCCTTTTGAGGTACGGAACCCTAAAATATTATTAAAACGCCCCATTAAAAAAGTTAAAATAAAATTAATAAACCAAAAAATAACTAGGTATAGAACTTGGACAACTGGACAGGGGTACTCAAATCTGTGTGGTTCTTTCCTCAAAATACCATTTCAGACACTAATTTAGATGGTCGTCATGTGATCTGACCAAGATTATGGCGTTTAAAATAGACCTCTGAGTTTGCTTCGGTCTTCTCCAAGTGGTCGGATAGGAAACACCGAACTCATCTAGTTTTAATACATAATTTATTTTTGACGTCTAATCATTGTCTAAAAGTTTTTCAAGTACAACCCACTTCTTCATCATCTTCCTGCTCTTATCCCATGTTACTTGTGGTCGGTGCAACACGTTTTCTTCTTCCATTCTCTCCTGTCAACCGTCACGCTATCATTTACTCTCCCTTCTATTGCATATAATTTTTCACACAATCCATTCATCAACATGTATATTCATGACTCTTAATGACTCAACATGTATAGTCACATGCGTTGTTTTGTACAAAACTATTTAAGAAATAAAGTCATTTGTAATTTGTTCACAGAAAAACCCTCTGGCAGTACTATGTTTTATGTATGTATCGCTAATGTGGCTTATCTATAATGTTGCCGTCAGCGTTATTTTGTTCTCGGAGGAGTCCAAAGGGAACTGCTCTGCTCCGTACTTTTTCGCAAGTGCAACGTTGTTTAGTTCTATAGGTATAATATGAAAGTTTATTAATACAGTTGTTAACTGCCGATTTTTTACATGCCCTGCCATTTTTTTGGGTATATTAAGCGAGAGCAGTAAAGCGAACTGGGACTCGCGGTAAAAAGTGATCTAATTCGATGATCAATGTAATGGATATCAATATGTTTGGCTGTGAAAACCGCACTTCGTAGCATTTCGTCAGCCCTAACTCTAATTTCGTAGTTGCAAGTGCTTCCACTGACAATGGGTTCAATCCTCAGGTAGCACAGCAGTAATCCAAATCTGAGTTTGTGCCCAGTCGATGGCAACATATCTACAATAAATAAACATGTAGGTAGGTAGGCTAGTATTAAAATTCTATGTTGATGTGAATTATATTTTTCTTTTCAGTGCTTTTATATTTCTTGATAGTTATATCTAGCTACTATAGAGTAATGCGCCAAAGCAAAGTATAAACATGATCCAATAGTGTTTTTCTTGTGATAAAAAAAAAAACTGTCACGGAATGGAAACCATTATGCAACGTCAATGCCCACGAATTATAAGCACTGCACGGGATCAGCATTGCCTCAATTGGAGCCGTTGGAACTCTTTCTATGAAACTCCATACTGCAACGTTAACAGCAGCTAGTGAAAAGCTGTCAACGAGCTTACGTTGGGCCGACCACCCCTTACGGCGAGCCGTCACGTCGGCTAACTAATGTTATAAATGCGAAAGTAAGTTTGTTTGTTTATTACCATTTCACGCATAAACCACTGAACCGATCCGCTCATCTTGAAATTTTGCTTATACGTTGTCAGGTGTCACCATTGTGTGGATCACCCGGAGGACACGGTGGAGCATACAGTGGAAGTTTGCCCGGATTGGGTGGAGCACCGCCGTGTTCTCGCGGAGGCGAACGGCGGCGGCGATCTCTCACGTCTGAACCTGGTCCAGGCCATGGTACGGAGCGAGAGTGCATGGGAGGCCGTCACCTCCGTTCGCGAAGCAGTATTGCTCGCGAAGGAGGAGGCGAAACGCGTGAGGGAGAGACAACTGTCGCACCCTCATGCTCCTAGTCGCCGCAGGAGACGCCCTGGGCGGCGGGAATCCGTAGCCGATTCCCGGCCACCGTGGGCGCGGGCTTGCGGACAGCGAACAATGGGTAGCTCGCCGTCCGTTAATGACCAGGCCCGGGTCAACGGCGTGTCGTGTTCCACGCGCGCCTCAAAGAGATGTTAGCAGTGATGGGGTCCGACAGGGCCGATGCCGCCGGGGTCGCGGGTTGTTCGAAAGAGATATCGTAGCCCTAGCACAGGCAACTGAAGGAACACGGGTGGGTTTTAGTCAGTAAAAGTCTGACACGCCCTCCCGCTCCGCCCAGAGCGGGAGAAGTCACTTGATGATTTCCGATCCACAAAAAAAAAGGTGTACAGAAACGGACATGGTACCTTTCATCCCGAAAAAAAGTAGTTATAATAACAGATTGTGCCACGTGTCTTTGAAAACATGATTGAATTATATTATTACAAGCAGAGTACAACCCGAATTGATTATCAAATTCTAAATGAACGCAAGCAAAGCCACATTCTTGTTTGTTGTCTTTGCTCATTTCCAATATTACCTACTTTGTAAAATACATGTAACTAGTATGTACTTGGTAAAATACTAATGCCATGCCTTATATGCTCATTTGTATCTGTCACTGTCACTACTAGCAGTCGGTAGTAGCTTGCTACATAATACTAATCTGTGGTCGGTAGTGTAAACCGCGTCTGTATAACATATTCAAAATTGTGGTGTCTTGGTTGGTCTTGGTGTCCCTTCCACAAAAGCCATTATGATGAATTGAAGATCGCAAATTATTGTACAATTAAACAATTTCGCTCTTCAGCAACGTGACAGGATATGAGTCTATATAACAACACAAATCACGAACATGGACATGCAAAAACTATACTATTTCAAAATCTTGCCTCGAGTGAAGAAATTTTTTGGTTGTATCAGTCTGCTCACGGGTTGTAAAATTATAGGAGGATTCTATATAATTTTATTAGTAAGTTCCTAATTTTACTCTTAGGAAGGAAGAGAGAAAGTGACCCCGCGGACGGTTATCGCTGGTCAGCAGGTGAAAGCTCTAACGTATTCTCAGTGAACGGACGATAGGAACACCTGACCACATTGTGAGAGGAGGTGCAAAACTGTCAGCACAGATTAAGAGCATGGAGATCCATCTGAACAGACGAACGGTCTCACAGGATGCGAGCATAGGTAGTTCTAGTTCTAGTTAGAGGGTATGGTTTCCGCACTTAGTCCTTCATGAGAACCATTGTGCGTGAGCCTAGTGGCCGTCGGGGGATTATTCCAACCAGCCCACCTCACTCCAGAAGTCGATCAGGTCTCCTAGTCTGTTTAGAACATCTGTGTTAGATTTGGGTGCTCCCAGAGTTTCTGTTCTTATCTGGGTAACGCCTGTGCATTCAAAGAGCACGTGCGTAACGGTTTCCTCAGCCTCCAGGCAAGCCCTGCACAGAGGACTGTCCGTTATTTCTATTGTGTGGAAGTGTTTATTTAGTGAGCAGTGTCCTGTGATAGTCCCCGCCACCAGGCCTAGGCCGTTCATGTCCAAGCGTAACAGACGTCTAGTTAGTCTACCATCTAAAGGTGGCATAGCCTCCCTAGACTGCCTACATCCCGGTGTCGAAGACCACCAACTCTCCGCTTGTGTATGGGTGGACTCCTGTAGCCACCTGCGCAACTGGTTGAAGGGGATGGGTACGATTTCTCCAGGTCCACAGACTGACGTGCTGGATGCTCTCCTAGCTAATTCGTCAGCTGCGTCGTTACCCAGTGATCTGCTATGTCCTTTTATCCATTGCAGTGTCACTGTATTGCGGTTAGATACCGTTATACGTTCTAATGCATTGTGATATTCTAGTGTTCGTCTCGAGGAAATGTGTTTTCTTTATAAGGAAAGATAGTAAGAAAGAAAAATATTTTATTTGGGACACGCACAGGAAATACAGTTAAAAAGGAGCATATAAAAGTAACAAAATAAACAAAGGAAGGAAAGAAGGATTGGAGTACCGAGGCGCTATCTGAGAGTATACTTATACGGGTATCCGTAACTCTCCTGGCCTCTATGGCATAAGCCGCTTGTATAATGCCCACACGCTCTGCCTGGTAGACAGAGTTGAACATACCAAGCGGGCTGGAGTTTATGTTGAGGTCGTATGAGAAGACTCCGACTCCAGTTCCGGAGTCGGTCTTTGTTCCGTTGGTGTATACTCTCAACTCTTGCGGGCCTGAGTAATCACACCGTTCTTCTGTGAGTAAATAAATAAAAATGAATACGTTTTGGTTTCTGTATTAACACGTCTTGTTATGGAAGAGCGAACTCTCCTAATACAGGCACTATTTGCCTAAAAGGAGGATCCAATCAAAAATGTTGTTTATACCTAAATTGTTTTACCAATAAACTATTTTTATTTTATTTTATTTACAGCCAGTACCTTGGGTCTAATCTCCCATTTCCTGCCGAGCAATCGCTTGTATTGCCACAGGCATATACTGGCTTTTGTGGTGATGTAGTTAGTGTGCTTTGCCCAATTCAGCTGTTTGTCCAAGAAGATGCCCAGGTATTTGGTTTCAGTCGATAGGCTTAGGGTAATTCCAAAGAAACGCGGTAGTTGTAGTGTTGTCAGCTTCCTCTTTTTTGGAAAGAGAATCAGTTCGGTTTTTGTGGGATTCACCGACAGTTGGTGTTTATTGCACCAGTCCTCTACTATTTTCAAAGCTTGGCGTATGACGTTACATAGGGTATTTTCGTGGGTGCCATTTATTATTATGGTTACGTTATCGGCATAGCCTACGGTGTAATATCCCTTGTCATTGAGGGTTTTAATGAGGCTGTCTACGACCAGGTTTCATAACAGCAGAGAAAGGACTCCCCTTGCGGGAAGCCCTTTGCCACGATGGCCCTTGTGTTGTTGTTCACTTTCACCTGCACAGCTCTCAGTTTGAGCATGTTGGTGATCCAGCCTCTCAGTGTCGAGTCTATGTCTGTCGAGGGCCATGTTGATGCTATGTCAATGAAGGCAGCCAGTGATGAGCATTTGTGGTCCACTGCGCATTCAATTTTGGCAACTACACTGTGCAGTGCAGATTCAGTTGATCTGCCAGTGTAGCATGCATGCAGTTGTTTATGAGATGGTTTTACCCGAAGAGGTCGGTCACGGATATGTCTATCACAGAGTCTCTCGAGGGTTTTCAGTAGAAATGATGTGACGCTTATAGGTCTATAAGCCTTAGGTTGTGTAGAGTCGGGTTTTCCAGGTTGGGGTATAAAAAAAAATTAAACTGAAGTATAAAATAAAAAATAAATTTTTCAATATAAGAATTCTCATAAAGTGATTAACGAGAAAATTTATGTCATTGTAAAAAAAGCGTGGGGTGCTTTGTACTACATTCTTACACTAACTCTGTAATCCGAAAGCACCCCATGCTTTTTTTACAATGATATTATTTTTTTCGTTAATCACTTTATTCTTATATTGAAAAAAATATTTTTTACTTTTTAGTTCAGTTTAATGGCATTAAAGCGTGTCTTTTAGTTTAGTTTATTTTAATTTTTTTAGAGATAAATCGTTAATCCTGATGATCCTGATCAGGATAATGGTACAATTTTTTTAAATTATTGTATTGTCATCAGGCCCTGTTATGTTTGCAAAATTTTTAATTAATCGGACCATTTCAAGTGGGTAAAAATCGAGTTCAAAGATTCCGTTACATACAAACATACATACATACAAACATACATACAGGTGAAGCTATAAAAGCGTGTTAATGACTTTCACTTCACGCCATGCAAGAGGCATGTATCTGAGCGCTATGCAGGCTCGATAGATCTCCAACAGCCATGGTGTCAAAAGATCCACCCCCCACTGCAGTAGGGCTGGGAAAATGGCATCCAGTCCTGCGGACTTATATGGCTGAAAATAGTCGATAGCCCACTTTATCCGTGTAGTGGATGCACGGCCGCATTGGCGTGGCAGTCGCTTACCGGCCGTAGGCGAGTGCGCACGTGTTATGGTTTTCGCATATCGTATATCCCTGAATGTCTGAAAGTGTGTGTTTTATTGCCGCAAGAGACATTACAATCCGGTCTTTTGTTACTAGATTGTGTGCTCTAGACCAATCTTGATCCGTTGGTGCCCTATCTAATTCAGCCTCCCACGTCCTGTACACAGTCTACAGTAGGAGTCTACAGTCTGGAAAGTGAGTCTCAAGAAGGACCTTACTGGTTTCTTGGTCGGTCATTGTGTATGAGTCATCAGGTTTTTTCAGTGCGCCAAGAGTTCGGACCTGATCGGTTGATAGGATCTTCCTTACGAGCATACTCGTAGGTATACGGGTGATTAGCATGTATAGTTTCAAGGAATTACTTGTAATAATAATCTGCCGGAGATGATTGATCTTGAGGCTAAAACAGCCACACACAGTAAACATTTTGTTAAATCAGACCGACCTAAATGGAAAACTTTTCATGTATTTATTGCCTTTCATTTCAGTTAATCAGACGGACTCCGTATTGAGTTACATAAAGAAACTTTATTTTCAATTTCCTTTTTTTTTGCGTAGACTAGTCAAGATTCTAACCGAAATTACATATTTTCACGAATAAATTACACGGCGTTGTAGTTTTGGCTCGGTCGTGGCAACGAGCCGCCCCGTTGCCACGATCCCGCAAGTCCACGATAAGTCAAAAGTTATCAATGTTTCAGCTTCAAGCATTGTTGGCAGTTGCAGCATACAAGGACTACACTAAATGCTACTGTTGCGGAATTCTCTATCAAATTGTTTTTAATACGGCTATCGTACTTTGGTGTTTAACATCGTGTATAACAAGTCTTTTTCTTTACGGAGTTGTGATGGTTTGTAAATTGTTGTGTGGTACTTTGTGGCACTACCAAGGACCAAGGACATCAATGACGTTTTTCTTTTATCTTTATATGGTTTAGAATAGATTTCATAACAGTATTTTGCATTTTCATATCCTGTAGACCTTGAAAGATACGACGGTTATGCTGCAAATACTGCTGATCCTCAAACTGGTCTGCTATTTGTAGTACCTATTCTTGTGGTAGGAAGTATTCTTACTAGCAATATATAGGTATTCCCAAGATCTAAAGAGTACAAATTTGTAAAATAGTGGTATTGGCAGCTTCCCATCAACTCAGCCTATCGCAGTCCACGCCTCTCCCAGGCTGCTTCACATGCAATGTTTTATTTGTAATTAAATTACTACGTCTTGAAATGAAAAACATCTTACTTAACTCATCGTCATTTTCGGAGCTAGTTTGTGCAAGATTTTTTGTTAGAGAAGGCGCAGATTAATTCAGTTTACAAATTTCAGTGTTGATTTTTCGAAAATTATGTAATATGGAAAATAAATATAAAATGGCAATACTAAACTAATCCAACCAACAATTTCCCTAACTTTTAGAAAAAAGTAGTCAAATAATTTATCATTAAACATATTTTTTTTTTACTTGGCCTTAATTAGATATTTTATTATGATATTTTAAAAAAAACGTAGATAATTAATTAAATTTCTTTCACATAAATCTCACTCTTAGACGTTCAAAATTATTTCAAACAAGATTTCGTTAATTCCCAACTATTTTATCCATCTAAAGATAATTGTAGGAAAAACATCCCTGGTCGTGCCACGAATATACCACACAAATTGTTAATTCCTACTTTCTAGGTAGGTATGTAAGAGCTCCTATAAATTGCTGATTAAATTACAATAGAATTTATCACTTCTGTAGAGCATCGTTTCTACGACTCATTATGTATGATAGTCTTTTTAAAGTTCCATGTACCTAGTACCTAGGTACCTATATTGGGAGGGGCTTGTTGCTAAGTAACAGCCGCACTTGTCGATCGATCAGGTTAAACTATGCTTGCCGCGGTTGTTCCTTGAATGGGTGACCATCTTTACATAACTCCCCGTGCATCGGAAAGCACGTTAAGCCGTTTGTCCCAGCTGTCATTCGTGAATCTTTGACAGCGTTCAGGTCGTTGGAAGTCCGAAAGTCTGACAACCAGTCTTAACGAGAACGACTATACTTACGAGCATATTCATTATCAACATACATACACCTTTTCATACAATAATAGCTTAAAAGTTTTATTTAAAAATAACAAATGATATCTGTGTGAGTTGCCGAATGGGTCGCAGACACCTTGGACGCGTATGTTAGCTTGAAATGATAAGTCATGGATATCCAAAGATGATGGTGTATTGCATAGTTTTAAGTACCACGTAACTAATGCTATATGAATGTTGTGTGAGTCAGTACAGCTGACTGTGAACGCTGGACGTGTACTATCGCGTTACACTACTTAATATTTGTGTAAGGCCATGGAAAGCTTCGCAATATCTTCTCGTCTCACATATTGCAGTGTCTCAAGACGAAAGTCTTTGACCAGTGCGTGTTGCCAGTGATGACCTACGGCACTGAAACGTGGTCGCTCACAATAGGCCTTATTAGAAGGCTAAAAGTCACCAAAAGGGCAATGGAAAGGGCTATGCTTGGAGTTTCCCTACGTGATCGAATCGCACAAGATCCGCAGGAGATCCAAGGTAACCGACATAGCCCGAAGAATTACCAAACTTAAGTGGCAGTGGGCAAGGCACATTGCTCGCAGAATAGATGACCGATGGGGCTGAAATGTTTTGGAGTGGCGGCCGCGTACCGGAAGACGTAACGTTGGAAGGCCTCCCACAAGGTGGACCGATGACCTTGTGAAGGCCTCAGGAATCCGCTGGATGCAGAAAGCATAGAACCGGTCGAAGTGGCGGTGCTTGGGGGAGGCCTATGTCCAGCAGTGGACGTCTTTCGGCTGAAATGAAGATGATGATGATGGAAAAGTGTTATCTATGCAATGCGTGCGTGCCATGTACGATACATGACTCGTCAATATCGAAACTAATAAAATGAATATCTTTCGTGTTGACAGGTTCTACCTATATACTTCATTTTTTTCATGAATATAACAGTGGTATTGATTGCCTTTAACCTGCTCATGAGCTTTATGATGTTCTTTTCTTCCTTTCAAGAAGACAGTTGTACTTGGCCGTACCTTTTCGGAGGGGCGAACTTTTTTGGTGCCGTATGTAAGTGGATTTCGAATATTATTTTATTTTGTTCCTAGTAGCTATTGCTCGCGGCTTTGCTCACATTAAGAAAATAAAAAATATGAGGAAGCACCTAAATTAAAAGTATTCTACGTATAAATTCAAGGCATGGTCAGTTTTCAGTTTTAGGTTCATATTTGTTCAAATAATTTTTTGCTGTCTTTTCGTCTCGATAATTGGAAAAGGGAACAAACGGGAACGTACCCTTTTATTTAATAGGTATCTATTTACTCTAAAAATAAATTTAAGCACAATATTGTTATCTTTTCAGTGCTTATTTATTTTCTATTAGTAGTGAACAGTCACTTCCTGGAAACTGTGGAGAACCAGGATTCTACCCGCGCCGTCTTTAGCCGGCGTTCTGCTTCGCCAAGTGCGACTTCTGGAGCGCCGCCTGATGTATCGTTTGCTGAAACACCTTCTGGAGCGCCTCACAAACCGCCTTCCGGAGCGCCTTCTGGAATATCTTCTGGAGAGCCATCAGTAGCGCCACGTAGAGGTTGAAACATCTTGTAGAACGCTTTCTGCAGCGCTGTCTGCAACGACACCTTTAGCGCTTTCTGTAGCGCCACTTGAAGCACCTGATGCAGCAGTCAGCACTTCCTGCGCACCTTATGTAGCGCTTTCTGCACCTCCTTCTGCTACCAAACAGTAGAAGTAATCCACTCTCATGACTATTCTCGTACACACGGCTACACATCAAGCTATACATTTCCAGTTTATACTGACCTCTTATTGTAAAGAAATCCTATACTATGCGAGATCAGCGTAGACTGGAAATCTATAGCTTGATCTGTAGCCGTGCGTATAAAGGAAGTATCTTTTCTGATAAGCGAAATCGTTTATACTCAACAGTTAAGTCAACTTGGTCGAAGAAATTGAGCATTTCCCTAATTTATTGTGTTATGACATACAGAGATGACGACTGATAGAGATGTAAGGAAGAAAAAGTGGCTGCGGTGACCTATAATAAATTGGGATAAGGGCAGGAGAATGATTATATGTGACATACCTACCTAAGTCAACTTACATAAGCTCAGTGAAGTCTGTTTTAAATATTTGATACTAGGTTTGTTTATTTTGTACTAAGTTTTAAATAAATATGGATTGTTTTATTGATGTTATTGTTTTATTTTTTGTTCGTTTCATAATTCGCTACTGACTTTCAACTACTGACAAAAACTATTTTTGTCACATTGAAATACCGTCATACAGCGTGTATCAGAAAGGTGTGGTCACTTACCTACATATCGTAATTGCGAAAAAAATATCAACCATCCCATACAAAACTTCAATAAAACTTTTTTAGGCGCGTTGAGTGACTTTTGATAGGGGGAAATCTGACGGGTTCGCGTCTCCGTGTCACCGCGACACCGCGTTTTAGTTTGCAATTCGGTCGGCAGTCGCCTTGATTGCGTTTTTTTTGTCACAAAATTCTTACAGCATCTTCACAAGTCTAAAACGCAGGCCACACTGGGAACGAAGCGAAACAAAGCTAAGTTTGTTGAACTTTCTTCCGCGTCTTTTCATACTTCGGTCCACAATTCGTAGGTACACTACCTACTAAGTGAAACGAAAACGGAAGTAAGAAAAGACGCGGGGGAAAGCTAAACGAACTTAGTTTCGTTTCGCTTCGTTCCCAATGTGGCCTGCGCTTTATAAAGAGTTAAGTAGCACTCTACACATTTGTTTGGGTCGGCATGATTTGGCATAGCCGTGTGGCAAAATCAACAGTGTGTAAGGGTAAGGGGTCATACTAAGATGACCGGTACGTGAAAATTATTTCAGGAACGTTATGGAAATCCAATAAACCTGATTTGTTTGTGTTTATTGTGCACAAATCGGAGCGTCTGTTACTGGTTGGAAAGGGGTAGATAATAGGTATGCAGAGTTCGATGAACTCTGTAGCTAGACAGTCAGTGAACTTCACGAAAAGATTCGTCCATTAGAGTATTTCAACATGTATTGCTGATTTTTTTAATTTTAGTTGTTTTATTTACATAAATGGAGTGCTGCGTATAGATAATATAATTTTACATTGAAATAAAGGAATAGTAACTGAAAAAACGGTTCAATAAATAAAATTTTTTTTGGGAAATTTACCGGTGGAAAATAATTCCAAATAATAAATAAAAATAGAAATAGATACCTATTGCAATAAGAACTAGAGTCTGCATTGTTATTAAAAATAAAATACCGATTTATTTTTAATTATTGATAATATATTCTAATTAAATTAATAAAACAACTAAGTCACCATTATTAGGCAGATTGAATAAGTAGTATATTAGTTAATAATTAGAAAGTATGGAGATTTATATGTAGGTAGACTTAACTATCGCATTAGGGCAACCTGTAATGATAGATTTAAGGTGTTGTAATAAATAAAAATTACATATCATCCCTGTATGAGTTGACGATGAGTATGAAGTAGATCCACACTGAAATAAAATTAATTAATACATTATGTTGTTGTAGAAGTTACAAAATGCTGGTGTAGTCCAAAAATATTACCAACAAATTCATAGATAGGTATGTAAGGGGGCTAAGGACCTAAATTTATAATGCCTAAAAGTATAATTATGATCCACTCAATAAGCAAAATCAGAAAAACATTATAATAATAACGAAATAATAATAATACATTTATTTCAGACCATAAGTCCATAAACAACACCCAATTATGATATTCTTTAGGTTGCTAGCTAGGTAGTGTGTTGAAAACATAATATGTACTTACAACTAATTTGATACGATAGAAAAAAATGGCGAAGATACCTCTAAAATATAATTTTAACGTTTAAAAACCATAAAGTGTTTTTTAGTTTTTTTTTTAATTCAAGTTCAAAGGCAGAGTTTTGGGATTTTACAAAATTAAAAATTAATAAAAAAAAAATTGACATAAAAAATCCCGTGGGGCCAAGAATTTTTTTTGGGCCTGAGAATATAGCACATATCCCCTCATATTCACCATTTCCATTTGGCTAACGATGCACCAAACACCCTGTATATGCAATCATTCTGATTTTTGTCAGATTATTCTACAAGCAACATATTATCGTAACAGTATTTTCATTTTTATTCCAATCAATATATTTTTGTAAACAGATAATTGCTTCATATTTTGCAATAAATTACCAGCGTTGTGTCAGCGTTGTCTCACAGAGAGGAGGCCTGTGTCCCAGCAGTGGGAACGTTATAGGCTGATTATGTATGTGTGTGTGTTATGTGTTGTGTCATCGCGCTTCTCTTTCTTTTCTATAAAGTCCGACAGTGACCGCGATTTAGGTCCTGTAGTCCCCTTAATGGATTTACGAAGTGAATTTTTCATTTTGATACTGAATTAATCACAATGTTTTGACTGTTTTGCTGAATCTGAAAGTTATAAGTATCTATCTTATAACATCATCATCAGCCTGTAGTAGTCCACTGGTGGACATAGTCCTCTCCAATGCACGCACTGTAATTCCTATCTTCTACCTATATACATAAATTATAAAGTCGTTTTTCGTCTTTGTCTTCTATGTTCTTCTTAACTTCGCAACTGATTTTGATGTGGTTTTAACCATCATTTAGATAATTTATTTCGGAAAGTATATGTGTATCTCTAATACATTTAAATTAACTTTACATATAGCATAATCAGCCTAAAATGTGCCCACTGTTGGGACACAGGCCTCCTCTCTTCGAGAGGGAGTGGGCAATAATCCACCACGCGGGCCCATTGCGAGTTGGTAGACCCACGTGTCTTCGAATTTTTGGTTCTAGGATATGCTGGTTTGCTCACGATGTTTTCCTTCACCGTTTTGAGAGCAGTAGTGATTAAATTATTTACACAAAGAAAAGCGCCTGCCGAACCCACGACCTACAACTCGTAAGTCGGGGCCACCACTGCTCTCAACCTTACATCTTTAGGTAATAAATAAATCTCGATGATGTGTGGCGGGTCGCTAGTAAATAAATGAAGAACTTACCTATGAAGTAAGTAAAGTGGGCAAAACAATCACTCGGATTGCTGCAGTTGCCATCAATCATTTGTAATACGTTCAATATTCCATGGACGAGCATCCCGAGGGCTGATAAAATGCCGAATGCCATGAAAATATCAGCTGAGAACTTGTATATGTGCTGAAAAAAGAAGGTCATATTATAACAAATAAATATTTTTTTAGGTACTTTTTTAGGTAGACTTTTGACGACATTCATTATTTTCATCATTCGTGGATCTTTGACAGACGTTACGGGTCGTCAGAAGCCCGAAAGTCTGACAACTAGTCTATTACCAATGACTGGGTTATGGGCATGGGCGGTCGTTCCATGTAAAATACTGGTATTCAGCTGCATAAGTTGGAAAAAGGCCAGACAGGAGATTTGACGACAACTTTGTGTGTGCCTATAGAAATCTAACAAAAAGTCATATTATTCAGGTACACAATTAAACTACACACATCAAAAGTGTCTAGGGATCAACATATATTTTTGCAATAACTTTTCTCCTGATTGATATTAATTAAAATTTTCTTTAAGGATTCATCAAATAAAGTGTTTTCGTTTGTCACAGTAACGATAAACCAAGTCACCTTTGCATTAATAAAGAAATTTGCCATTTTCCTAATAAAGGGATTTTTGACATTTGAACCACTAACATTAAAGTTCGAAAAAAAGACTGAAATAACAGTTTTCTTTAAAATTTTATTGGGTAACTTAAACAATTAATAATCCGTGTTTCTACCGCGAACACTAACAACACAAGAACATCGGTTTGGCATACTCAAAATGAGTTCATCCAAATCACGCTGTGGAATGGCCGCCCATGTTCGTTGCAACAACAAAAAAAGGTCTTCTTGCGACTGGATACCCTCCATATTCGGCAGAGCTCTTCTCTGTAGCATATCCCATGCATGCTCAATCGGGTTCAAGTCTGGCGACTGAGCAGGCCAGGGCAGGACATTGATGTTAGCTGCGGCGAGAGTCTGTCTTACAACTCTTGCGGTGTGCGGTCGTGCATTATCATGCATTAACTGAAATAAGGGACCGATTTGCACTTGTAGAGGAACGATGACGTCTGATACAATCGTCTCAGCATAAATTTGAGCGTTGAGGTTGCCTCTGATCCAAATCAACTCAGTTCTTCCGCCGATCCAAATACCCGCCCATACCATGATGGTTCCACCACTATAAGGATGGACTTCCTGGCAGGATTTTAATCGCTGTTGGCGTCCAGGGGTTCTCCAGTGTCGTATACGTCTTGTATCCGGTCTCATACCAAAACGAGACTCATCAGAAAAGCACACGAAACGCCATTGTTCTTCTGCCCAATTTCTGTGTTCAAGAGCCCATTGATATCGAATCCTACGATTGTGCATTGCTATAGGTGGTACCCGTAGCGGTCTTCGGGAATGAAGGTTCACTTCATGCAAGCGGTTTCTGACTGTTTGGTCGCTAATTAAGTTCCCTGAAGAGTGATGAAGCCTCACGGCTAACATCATGGCGGTTATAGTTGGAGCTCTTCGAGTTAAGATTTGAATGTATCGGTCTTGTCTCCGTGTGGTGCAGCGATACCGTCCTCCATGGCGCTCAGCCACGGTACCAGTGCTTCGGTAACGTGTCCAAAGTCGACTGATAACACTCTGACTTGTATTCAGAGCTAAAGCCACAGTACGTTGCCGGGAACCAGCTTCTATCATTCCCACGGCTCTGAGCATTTCTTCCCTGCTTAAATGACGTCGCCGCTCCATAATAACGTTGGTTTTAATCAGTAGTAGGGAAACAGTAGCACTAATAATGTCTTCAATGCGTTGTATGTTTTTATAGGGAAAATATTGGCAGCTGATTTTCATCTTTTACTCGAATTTGATTCAGAGTTCCTGATTCAAATTATGAAATGCACCAAAAAGGATCCATATAAATTTATAAAATCATAAATTTATTACAAAGCCACATCTCAATCTCAAGAAATCCGCATAAAAATGCTTGATCCCTAGACACTTTTGATGTGTGTATTTTAAAATATTGGTGTTTCTACATACTTTCTAATTTTATAAGCGAGTTTTAAAACAGTAAAACACTTTTACGTACCTACTTAATGAAAAAAAAAAGTAAAAAAAGAGAAAAACTTTTATCTAAACTTCTTACCAAGAAAAGACTCAAGAGGTAAAAAAAACTGCTACACAACGCTGCCACGTTGATGGCAAACAGAATCCACTTCATAATAATTAAACCTTCGTAAAGATAGCCACCTTCCTCTGTATACAAATTAGCGCAAGCTGGACAAAACAGGATACGCATACTGTGGGTAATTGCCAACTGAAACATGGCAAGGGACAAAAATAATAATTATAGTATAAGTAAACTTAGTAAACTTAAGGGGAAGATATATAAAACAATGGTTAGACCTGCTGTTTTGTATGGATCAGAATGTTGGGCCACAAAAGGAATGAATGAAAAGCAATTGCATGCAGCTGAGATGAGAATGCTAAGAGGGATGTGTGGTGTTACACGAATGGATAGAATAAGAAATGAGTACATAAGAGGAAGTCTGAAAGTGGCACCGGTGACTGAAAAGTTGTGCGGAAATCGGTATGAGCATGTGATGCGGAAAAGTGAGGAAAATGTCGTGAGGAAAGTTTTGAGTATGAATGTCGATGGCTATAAGAGTAGGGGAAGACCAAATAAACGATGGATGGATTGTGTGAAAGATGACATGGCTAGAAAGGGGATGACTACCGAGATGACGAATAATAGAGAAGTATGGAAAAAAAGGACATGTTGCGCCGACCCCAAATAGATTAGCATAAGGGACAGGAGAATGATGAAGTAGGTATAGCTTGTCCACTCTGAAAGGACGCGCCCGACTACCGAATTTACCGTAGTGTACGTATACAAATTTAGGTAAGACATTTTAGAGTGGACAAGCTCTATACACAAATTGTAATGATTCATTTCATAGTAGGTTCGCTTTTCAATATCTAGATCTATTCTTCTGTCTATTGAGTTATTATTAACGTTGACAGCCTTGTTCTACTCACTGCAAATAGGCCTCCTCCCGTCTGAGCCATGTTTCCCTGAACTGCGCGAGTCTCCGCGATTGTCTATTTAGCGTTCTATGTCAATTCTAGTAAACTTTACAAAACTTTTAAACGGGACAAAAGTCGCAACCATGTTTTCGATAGAATAGTAACACAAATTAAGAGGGCAAGTTGTTATTTTCAAGGAAGTAATAATATCTAAGGCATCTAAACAATTGCTGTTCTGGTCTTAATTCAGCCAACATAATCTCAAACATAACAGAATCATATAGACCCCACCGGGCAAAATTAGGTGTTCATGAAAATTCTCATACCATACTCCAAAAGACGATGAAGATACACGCCACTTTTAACTTCCTAGTACAAAAACAACATCGTTTAAACTTCGGTAACGGTAAACCCCCCATTGTAAGAGATCAGATAGGTTTATCTTTATAACTAAATATAAACATGATTTTGCTTAAAATAATCTCGATAATCTCCACAATCTCTGTCATTTGATATTAGATTGACAAGACAAGAAGACAAGTCTTTTAATAAATCATTGATTTTGTAATTAGTGACTTTAAATACTGGTCCTTTTGGTAGTAGGTATTATAACAAAGATTTTTCTTTCATGCTCACAAATTATTAAAAGAAACATTACAGAAGTTAACTAATATAACAGAGATAGTAAATAAAATATAACATTACCTATTGCTCCTCATTCAATCTGCCTAGCCTTTTCCCAACCATGTTGGGGTCGGCATCAAAGATTTTTGCTCACAAATTATTAACAGAAACATTATAGAAGTTAACTAATATAACAGAGCTAGTAAATAAAATATAACAGTACCTATTGCTCCTCATTCAATCTGCCTAGCCTTTTCCCAACCATGTTGGGGTCGGCATCAAAGATTTTTGCTCACAAATTATTAACAGAAACATTATAGAAGTTAACTAATATAACAGAGCTAGTAAATAAAATATAACAGTACCTATTGCTCCTCATTCAATCTGCCTAGCCTTTTCCCAACCATGTTGGGGTCGGCATCAAAGATTTTTGCTCACAAATTATTAACAGAAACATTATAGAAGTTAACTAATATAACAGAGCTAGTAAATAAAATATAACAGTACCTATTGCTCCTCATTCAATCTGCCTAGCCTTTTCCCAACCATGTTGGGGTCGGCATCAAAGATTTTTGCTCACAAATTATTAAAAGAAACATTACAGAAGTTAACTAATATAACAGAGATAGTAAATAAAATATAACATTACCTATTGCTCCTCATTCAATCTGCCTAGCCTTTTCCCAACCATGTTGGGGTCGGCATCAAAGATTTTTGCTCACAAATTATTAACAGAAACATTATAGAAGTTAACTAATATAACAGAGCTAGTAAATAAAATATAACAGTACCTATTGCTCCTCATTCAATCTGCCTAGCCTTTTCCCAACCATGTTGGGGTCGGCATCAAAGATTTTTGCTCACAAATTATTAACAGAAACATTATAGAAGTTAACTAATATAACAGAGCTAGTAAATAAAATATAACAGTACCTATTGCTCCTCATTCAATCTGCCTAGCCTTTTCCCAACCATGTTGGGGTCGGCATCAAAGATTTTTGCTCACAAATTATTAACAGAAACATTATAGAAGTTAACTAATGTAACAGAGATAGTAAATAAAATATAACACTACCTATTGCTCCTCAATCAATCTGCCTAGCCATTTCCCAACCATATTGGGGTCGGCATCAAAGATTTTTGCTCACAAATTATTAACAGAAACATTACAGAAGTTAACTAATATAACAAAGATAGTAAATAAAATATAACATTACCTATTGCTCCTCATTCAATCTGCCTAGCCTTTTCCCAACCATGTTGGGGTCGGCATCAAAGACTTTTGCTCACAAATTATTAACAGAAACATTATAGAAGTTAACTAATATAACAGAGATAGTAAATAAAATATAACATTACCTATTGCTCCTCAATCAATCTGCCTAGCCTTTTCCCAACCATGTTGGGGTCGGCATCAAAGATTTTTGCTCACAAATTATTAACAGAAACATTACAGAAGTTAACTAATATAACAAAGATAGTAAATAAAATATAACATTACCTATTGCTCCTCATTCAATCTGCCTAGCCTTTTCCCAACCATGTTGGGGTCGGCATCAAAGACTTTTGCTCACAAATTATTAACAGAAACATTACAGAAGTTAACTAATATAACAAAGATAGTAAATAAAATATAACATTACCTATTGCTCCTCATTCAATCTGCCTAGCCTTTTCCCAACCATGTTGGGGTCGGCATCAAAGACTTTTGCTCACAAATTATTAACAGAAACATTATAGAAGTTAACTAATATAACAGAGATAGTAAATAAAATATAACACTACCTATTGCTCCTCAATCAATCTGCCTAGCCATTTCCCAACCATATTGGGGTCGGCATCAAAGATTTTTGCTCACAAATTATTAACAGAAACATTACAGAAGTTAACTAATATAACAAAGATAGTAAATAAAATATAACATTACCTATTGCTCCTCATTCAATCTGCCTAGCCTTTTCCCAACCATGTTGGGGTCGGAATCAAAGACTTTTGCTCACAAATTATTAACAGAAACATTATAGAAGTTAACTAATATAACAGAGATAGTAAATAAAATATAACATTACCTATTGCTCCTCAATCAATCTGCCTAGCCTTTTCCCAACCATGTTGGGGTCGGCATCAAAGACTTTTGCTCACAAATTATTAACAGAAACATTATAGAAGTTAACTAATATAACAGAGATAGTAAATAAAATATAACATTACCTATTGCTCCTCAATCAATCTGCCTAGCCTTTTCCCAACCATGTTGGGGTCGGCATCAAAGACTTTTGCTCACAAATTATTAACAGAAACATTATAGAAGTTAACTAATATAACAGAGATAGTAAATAAAATATAACATTACCTATTGCTCCTCAATCAATCTGCCTAGCCTTTTCCCAACCATGTTGGGGTCGGCATCAAAGATTTTTGCTCACAAATTATTAACAGAAACATTACAGAATAACAGTACCTATTGCTCCTCATTCAAACTGCCTAGCCTTTTCCCAACCATGTTGGGGTCGGCATTTGCTAACCGGATGCAGCTGAATACCAGTGTTTTACATGGAGCAACTTTCTATCTGACCTCCACAGTCCAGTCACAGGGTAACAAGATACCTACACCATGGCATGACTGCAGGTTGTCAGACTATCGAGCAACAACTGTCAAAGATCTACAAATGAAAGCCACGGTTTCCAAGGCACGGAGTTTGCACGGAGGGGTTTCGAAATGTAATGGATGGTCACACATCCACGGACCGACCTCAGCAAGGCTTTACTTAACTTTGAAGATTAACCCGTACGGCTGTTATTATTTAGCCACGGGCTCCGTATAACAACTAGAACAGTATTGCTCCTAAGTACCTTATATCTACAATTATTAAACCAGTTAAACATAAATAATATGGTAATAAAGAACGAATTTTTGCAAGGGAGTTATTAAAGGTGTGTGTGTGATAGTGAGAACTATGCCCAAATTGCTGGAGCAAATTGCTTACTTGCTTTTTAAGCGACTTCAAAAAAGGAGGTTCTATATTCAACCCGTATGTTTATATGGATGTATGTATGTTTGTATGTCCGCGATTTTCTCAAAAACGAATGAACCCAATTTTGATGATTCTTTCACTAACGTGATCTACATACTTTCTGGAAGGTTTTAGTATATAATACATTAGTAATTATTCTTATGTATGGAGTTACCTATATGCATAAATGAAATGTATCTCCGGTATTTGTAAGCGGATTTTGATGATTCTTCTTTTCGTTCATCTTGTGTTTATGTTATTGAAGAAAATTCAACTAAAATTTAAAAAATAAATTTACTTTTAAAAAAATTAAAACCGACTTCAAATACCTAAAACGAACAAAATAACTTTCATAAAAAACTTAACAGCTTCTGAAGTCGATGGTTTCAATTATTCAATGTACTTTAGCTTGGCATCGACTTCAGAAGCTGTTATGTTTTTTATGAAAGTTATTTTGTTCGTTTTAGGTATTTGAAGTCGGTTTTTACTTTTTTATTTATAAGTAAATTTTTGTCTTGTCAAAACGTCAGTTACCCGAAAGCTGAAGCTCCATTACTAAAGGATGTATCGCATGTAAGATGCAGCTTACATGCGGTATGCCAGCAGTTACAACTTAATGACCTGTTTTACTACACATGGCTTTTAGGTCCCCGAGGAAACTAGTACGAGGTACCTACCTAGGTCCCTAGGTAGTTACTTTCTCTACGTGGTCTATTTCAGATTACGTAAGACTTTATGTAGGACTTAGCTTACATTGTATGTGAGGTGTTAATGGATATAATATGGAAAAATTAGACCTGTAACTTTTTGTGGTGCGTTTTATTGAAACTTAATACTAATCGAATACAAAGCTTACATTGTATGTGAGGTGTTAATGGATTGGGCACGCCACAATTGCGGCGATAAGTCCCCTCTTTGAGGAGTGGTTGGAGAGGCGCCACGGCGTCCTCACCTTCCGCCTGACGCAGGTCCTCACCGGACACGGTTGTTTCGGGAGGTTCCTGTTTCGGATAAGGCGGGAGGAAACGCCCGGGTGTCACCATTGTGTGGATCGCCCGGAGGACACGGTGGAGCATACAGTGGAGGTCTGCCCGGCTTGGGCGGAGCACCGCCGTGTTCTCACGGAGGCGATCGGCGGCGGCGATCTCTCGCGTCCAAACCTGGTCCAGGCCATGGTGCGGAGCGAGAGTGCATGGGAAGCCGTCACCTCCTTCTGCGAAGCAGTAATGCTCGCGAAGGAGGAAGCGGAACGCGTGAGGGAGAGGCAACAGCCGCGCCCTCGCGCCCCTAGCCGCCGTAGGAGACGCCCTGGGCGGCGGGAATCGATTGCCGATTCCCGGCCACCGTAGGCGCGGGCTTGCGGACGACGAGTAATGGGCAGCTCGCCGTCCGGTAAGGACCAGGCCCGGGTCGACGGCGCGTTGTGTTCCACGCGCGCCTCAAAGAGATGTCAGCAGTGACGGGGTCAATTGGGCCGATGCCGCCGGGGTCGCGGGTAGTTCGAAAGAGATACCGTGGCCCTGGCACGGGCAGCTGAAGGAACATGGGTGGGTTTTAGTCAGTAAAAGTCTGACACGCCCTCCCGCTCTGCCCAGAGCGGGAGAAGTCATTTGATGATTTCCCATCCACAAAAAAAAAAAAAAAAAAAAAAAAGGTGTTAATGGATATAATATGGAAAAAATAGACCTGTAACTTTTTGTGGTGCGTTTTATTGAAACTTAATACTAATCGAATACAATGTCAATTGTAGATACCTATATGTATATTGCAATATTCTGAATGTACATTTGAAAACATAAAATACTCAAAAAAGTCTTATTAATTATAATCGATCCCCAAATAGTTCCCATTTTGATTTTGTAAAAATATTATTGAACACTCTAATATAATAAATATGCCTCTTTTTGTGAGCTTCAAATAGTTCCCATTTTGTTGTCACAACAAGAAAACACCAACTGCGATGTGTACCTACGGACGGAAAAAAAATTTTTTTGAAAGAAAATTATCTGCAGTCGGTATATTAAATATCAGCCATCAATTTTGATGGATAGATTGTTAAATTATGGTTAGGCTATTATGACGAAGTCTAAACCCATAACCATTTTAATCATATTTCTGATGTTGGTGAAAAGGGCTCTATGAAGGAAGTATAAACACTGAATGTTGGCTGAGATATTCATTTTGATAAAGGCAAGAGGATGATTATGATGAGTGATGTTTAGGTCTAATACGCAGAATGTATAAAGAAGGCATTAAAGGGATTATTAAGTTTTTCAATCAGGAAATTCCGGAACACAGCCTGCAGGTGACGAGTTATCAGGATTTTCTCAGAACCTGCTATCAGTTTAGATATATTGTTTTTTAAAGGCACTTAATACATCGGAGAATTCAGCCGTAATGTATACCAAAGCAATCTAAATAAAACACGAATTGATACCTAAATATCTCAAGCTACCAGACGATAAAAGCACACATTAGGCACTTTTAAAACCAGACACTCGCTACGCCGAGGATTGCAATGATCCCGGCTGCCGTTTTCAAATTCGTGACGCACCCGCAATATAATTTATCCACAAATGGAAGGGAAGATTGCCGATCAGATATGACAACACATAAATAAATTCCTGAAATTATGTAAAACTTTTAAGATAAAACGCAAGGAGCACGTCAGGAGATGTTTGCATTTTGTACACATATATCGTGAGGAAAGTTTTGATTATAAATGTGGATGGCTATAAGAGTAGAGGAAGACCAAAGAAACGATGGATGGACTGTGTGCAAGATGACATGGCTAGAAAGACGGTGACTACCGAGGTCTAGAGAAGTATGGAAGAAAAAGACATAATACTCTGACCCCAAATAAATTGGGATAAGGGCAAGAGAATGTTGATAATGATCAAATCAAGAAACTCAAAGACTGACAAAGAAGATGATTATGGTTCAGAGTCAAGCAAGAAGTTTAGAAACAAATAATTATATTCTTTAACTAAAATTACGTAATTTAAGACTAAAAACCTTACCTAAATACGACTCAAGTTAATATCTAACTAAAACAAATAGGTGTAAACAAACACTAATTTAGCTATGGATTTCACGGTAATGCTTGGCTTAGTTTAAGCGCCGAAAACCGGGGGATTTCAGCATTATTGCTTCCCTTCGAGGTGGGGGGATGGGGGATGAGGGGACTCTTAACAAGATTACATTGGAGATAAAATGGCTGAGATAATAGCGCCCCCGTAAGCTGGCGACGAAGCCTGGCTCTAAAAACGAAATTAAAATTGGACAAAAAGTTCAAATTTCCTGAAATTAGGCACCCACTTTATTCCTTTTGTCTTTATTAAATAAGTTTTCTTCTAAGAAAGAAGTCGGCTATATTGAAGCCAAGAAAATAGGTTTTTATGGATGCAAATACCTACTTCTACGTTGAAATGTGGTACCTACTTAAATGCCTACCTAGACGTGTATAATGTCGATAAGTTTCTACTAGCTAACCTTTCTAATACCTGCCTATACGTTTAATAAAAATAATTATAATTTTAGAATTTTATTTTTAATTCAATTTACCTAATGCATTTTTCTTTGCTGTCGCTACCGCATTCCTAGATATTAGGTACCTACAGAATTTAATTAATTTCAAGAGCCGAGATAATAAAATTATTTCCCACATTAGCTCTTGTTTTTAACATCAGGTAGCGTAAAATCGTATTAAAGGTGGAATAATTTAATTAAACGCGACACTTTCTGTCCACATTTTATAATTATTTTGTGTCGGTACCTAATACCTAGAATATAAATAGGTAATAGGATATTCCTTGAATACTAACCCACTGTTTAATTAAAGCTTCCTAGATTATTGAAGTATGAGTAACGTTCTAGTTAGAGATTGCTTCACCATATAGGTATTTAGGTATAGTTATTTAGGTTAGGTAGGTACCAGCGCGAAACTTTGCGGTGAACAACTTTTCAACCTTATTACTAACGCAATAAGGTTGAAAAAGGTTAAAAAGTGGTTCACCGGAAAGTTTCGCGATGGTACAAATCAAAAATTCTCTCAAATAATAAAAGTCTCATAAATAATGCTTTGTGTTATATACTCAGTTGTCTTTCTTCGACAAACAGCCGTAAATCAACTGGGCATATAACAAAATGTAATTTTCCAAAAAAAAAACGCCTACACATTTTCCAATTTAATATAAAATCAATAAGAAGTACTACGGTTTGTATTATTTAATATACAAGTGTGATAGGTAAAGTGCGCACTCCTCACCACAGTCTAGTATTGATCGCACTCACTTGTTTCAAATTCAATTCGCAGAGTGGGAATAACAATAAAACTTGGACCGTGTACAGCATCACCTGCGCACCAATACGTGTACTGAATATACAAGGCTTTGTGATCGAATTTTAAACTGGATATACTACGTACCTATGTAAAGGTGTCTTGAAATATTTATACCGCTATACAGAAAATGTTATAAACTTTTCGTGAGACAAATTCATGATTGACGACTCGCGACCTGCTGCAAGATGAGATCAGGACTGAAAGCTCCGTTCGTTCTCAACAACATTTTGCAAAACGTACAGGGAGATAAAAATGTTATCAAGTTCTTTTTTATGATTAAAAACATCAGTTAATTACTTTTCTTTTAAAACTTTAGTCAAAAAAGTTAAGACGATATTTTCGGGCTAGATTTTCAAAATTCACAGTAGCAATATTTTATGTGTTTTAGGTTTTAATTTGTCATGCTAACATATAGCACTTACCCACAAGTTTGCTAGTAGATATTATTTCAATAACCCAGTAGGAAATAAATCCGCGGTAAATTATTGTTTTCATGTCAACGTCCTATGAAGAGCTTTCATTATTTCAACGTTAAACACCCTGCATCCGTATTGGGCATATTAATCCACTTCAGGCATCGCGTTATTCAGGCCAATTTATCAAAGTAATTCAACAGGAAACGTATTTACTTCATGAGAATTTCCCATAAAAGTTCATGCCTTCAGTAATGATATTCGAAATACTTTAAGACTTGGTTGTGCGTGCTCGTAACTATAATCCCAAAAATATGGTTCATGTGCCCGTCGACTATATTGTGTATGTACGTATATCTACCTAGCATGTGTAGATCACATGCGATAAATAACAAGATTGTTTCCACGAAGGAACACCCGCGTGCCACGTCGTTCCCGCGTGCCTCTACCGAGAAATGTCAAAATATTTCATACAAAGACTTTTGTAAATATGAGAGGCGGACCGCTCTATGACATATACCTATATCTCTATTTTTTTACAACCGAGGCTCTTATCCTCGTAGATACGCGGCAAAAACACGCCTCAGGCTCGAGTCACGAATCGCAATATGGGCCTCGTGATAAATCTTCACGAATTCCAGTTTTATTTATTAAGTTGTATGGTGTTTTTACGACGTAACGCCGCGGGGGCGCTCATTACAACACTGCCTCCGCGGAACGTGATGAAAAAACTTTTCCCGACGATATCTTCTTGCCACATTAATTACGAAACTCACGAAACTTGGAAAGTTTCCTGCCTTGGAATAGCGCCGCTCGTTTATATTTCTTTTTCCACTTTCTGTCGGAGTCGGCAACAATATATTTTTACGATTTTCTTTTTCTAGAATGAAAAGGGCCTAGTTCCCTCGTAGGGCTGATAAGAATATATCAAGTATTACAGGCAGTAAAAATACTGAAGACATCACGTAGCAAAACAGGCCTGGGAGTTTTATGTGAGCAATTTGGAGCGTTCACAAAAGAAATGCTCACGTTGACGCGAACGTGACGCAGCCGGGTGGACCCGGAGCCAAATGTGTCCTCTGGACCGTGCGCCATACGTATTATAGTTTTACTATCCTGACTTATTTACATTTGGCGTATTTTATTTCTTGTATAGGTACGTATATACTTAAGCAAGTGTAATATAGTTTTGGGTAACTAAAACTACACCAAACTTTTTGAATGTTTCAGAAAAGTGACACCCAAAATATACAGGACCTTTAGCAAAACGTGGGTACATCGTGGGTAGAACTGGAACCTTTTTAAATAAGTCTTGCATACATTAAAATTTAATACAATTTTCATCGCAATGCGGTGGTGTAAAACCTACTCAGTAACGCACGTAAACTTAAAACATGGAACTTACGAGTGTTTCAATAAAATGTACATCTGAATGACCTGCCAGGCGCGCAATCGCCGCCCAAACCGGTAATGAACCGACCCAAGAGATACCATAATCGAATATTTTCGAGGGTAATGGCTTTTATAAGAGATAATTTAAGTTCTGGAACAGGCAAGGGTTCCGTAGGCCAATAACTGCGGAGGGCGTATCTGATGTGAGTTAATTTATGTTACTATAACTCAGTTGGACAGGTTGTGTTCAATAGGTAATTTAGATGTTGGCAACATTGTCGTAATGAGAACGGGACCATGGTGGAGTTTATTAACGCGTTGAGTGATGCACTGCATCTGGATGGTAACGTGCAGGTACCTACATTAGGTTACCTAAATTAAGTTTTTGCAACTGTTAAAAATCAGTACGTTTGCGTATAACTTAACTATGTAGAGAGGTGGGTATCTAGTTCAAAGAAATATCTAAAGCTATCCTACCAAGTCAGACTTCCTGAAGTTCTTGATAGATGTTCAATGCTTTAAAAGCAATAACAACGCAGGGCTGGAAACTAAATTGTTCAATTATAATTTTATTATTGTTCTTAGCATATTTAGTTAGTACCGACAAATGTGATAGCCGACTGAATTTTCTGGGCATATAAGCACAGTAAAAACAGCTTAGTAATTTTCATACTTAACCCAAAATATAATACACAAACTTTCGTTCTGAAAAGGTATTTAACGGTTCAGAAATGATGTCATGTGAAGTCATGTCCTTCCAAAAATGGTGTTCAGTATGTAGTACCTACTAACATTTCAGGTATGTTGGTGTATACCGACGGAGAGATCGCGACATAAAAAGTACATAAAAAATGAGGATTTCTTAAAATAATACATTTAAAGTCAAGTAAGCCCGCATTTTATATCTACACCTCCATGTTATTAACAGTTAAGTAAAACATCTAAAGGGCGTTCCTCCTCCTTAATATTGATAACGAACACACAACACCTAATTATTGCTTAATCAACTTTATAACTGGATAGGGAAGGTATCAAATCGATTGTTCGTTGATGTTTCGTACGACCATTTTCAATTAAAACAGTGAGCTTTGACTTAAACGAAAAAGCTCATAATGTACACAAGATATGGCCTCGTGTGGCAGTTAGTTATGAAGTTTATAGTGGAGCCAACACGGTTCTAGTTACATGCTCATTGGGAAACGTAAAAAAGGCGGCGATTTCGAACATTATCTGTAATATTTTAGGAGATTGAATCGCTTTGGTAGAAGTAGAGAAAAAGGAAAAATTACGAAAACTGTTTGTCATGTTATTGGATAGTTATATATTTTAAGTTTTACGATACGTTCGTGGAGGTAGTGTTATGATAAACGCCACGGGTAATGTGGAACATGACCTCGGAATGTTATTAGAGATTTTTATTAAAACTACAGTCGTAAACGAGATCATACGGGAACCGCTCGGCGTTTAACGTTCTTTGTGACATTATATTAATTTGTGATGTGGTGAAAGAGTTAATGTCCGTTTAACTGAGCGTGTTTATCAGCGGGCTTTAGGTAAATAGACGGTATGTCAATCCTGTAATAATAGGTCAGGTTCCTCTTTAAATAATGTGCTAGTTTTTTAGATTAAATTGACCGTGCCAATAGATTTGATTTTAGGTCTAACAATGCCAACTGTCTTTAAACACATTTTCATCCTGTTATTCTATTCTCCTATAATCTTATAATAAATTGTATGATAAAGGCTTAAGAGATAGTTCGACTATACGAATCATAAATATCAAAAAACTAAATAATAGTTAGATAACACTCTAAAAACGCTTTTCATACTGTAATGATTTATGTAATGCACAACACAATGCGTGGATAATATTTTATGAGTGTTAAATCTATATTAAATTTGTATGTGCTAAATGTAGCGAGAGAAAATATCACTAAACGGTTTTACGATGTGACTTCGCCGCAAACACATCCCTGTTATTATGAAACTTGCACTGTCGCTGCGAAAACGATGACACCGTCTGAAAAAAAAGAGAATAATTTGATATCAAATACAAGCGTCATACCTATTATTTATTATATATTATTATTTATCTGGAAAATGCGGACAATCTATTTCCCTAAAAGCTTACGACATTAACACAAGATTTCTAACTGAGCAAGATCCCAGGGCCGCTAGACCTTACTTATTTTTTGATTAACAAAATGTATGGGATAGAGTAGTGTTAGTATGTACTTTGAATGTACGCATACCAGCTAGCTTGGACCGACGGCCAATTTTCAGGTATCAGGTTTGGTACCTGAAACAGTTACGTAAAAATATTATTCACTTTTCTTAAAGTCTGACTGCTGATTTTTACGTATGTTTTACAGAGTATTTTTAATAAATAATAATCAATACTGTCAGATACTTCCCGTCGGCGGTTTTTGCCGCCAGACGCTTTAAAGCTCGCAAAAAATGACGTCATCTTACTTATAGTTACAGTCTTAATTTTTATATTATGATACTCGGGGAACTATTTCAATACTATTTGTAAGCAGCCAGATCAATTGTAGCGGTCAAATATTCCCCAGACACAATTAATTGTGTCTGTCAAACATCCCCCAGAGCTTTAAAACGTCTGGCGGAAAAAACCGCCGACGGGAAGTACCTGGCAGTAATGATTATTAATTATTAACAATATCCTGTAAATCATACGTAAAAGTCAGCAGTCAGACTTTAAGAAAAGTGAGTAAATATTTTTACGTAACTTGGTACCTGATAGCTGAAAATTGGCCGTCGGCCCAAGCTAACAGATATGCATACGTTCAAAGTACATACTAACATTACTTTAGCCCATACATTTTGTTAATCAGAAAATAAGTAAGTTCTGGTGGCTCTGGGATCTTGGACTTAAAGTTAGGTTCTTCCTAAATAACCAGCTTTAGAAGCAAGCTATTTCACAGTTTTTTTTTAAAACATCAATACCTTTTCTCTTGCATAAAAATTCAAACACCAACTACATCTTTAAATATTTAGTGAAACTTAAAATTTTGGTCATTGTAGGTAGCGGGGAGACGCGGGGGTGTTGTAGGTGTGCTCGTAAACTGTACATTTTATGGAAATATAAGATCCTTGTCGGTAACGGTAGGTACCATGCCGCCCTACCCTCCTCTCGCCTCAGAATGTAATCTCCTGTACCTGACTACGTATCTTTACATGCTATGGATTTTATCTCACGCCTTGTGTAGGCAGAGGTTAGGAAACTTTGATGTTTATAGCCACATAAGATATTATGAAGAATGAGTTAGCTCGCGGCTTTTAGAGCTATCAAGTGATAATTATATTATTTTCTTGATCTCTGATTTGCTAACGCTGAAACACTTATTTAGGAACACTACAATAATTTAATAATATTTGTTATACTCGTTGTTATACTACTGAAATGAGGGTTTCATACCAATCAAAAGAACCCTTACGTTGTCATGACAAAGTACCGTTACGTGTAAGTAAATGTTGATGTTTACGTGTGTATATCGAATGAAGTCTTTGAAATATGGATGCTCCCTTCATAATTTATGGTATATTTACCTACTTGGTTTTGCTCGTTTTGTGACGATTTGAATAAATTTTAGCAACAACAACTGCATACAAATGGAACCTTTATCCGAGGCAATCAAATTTTGATAGCGATCGGATAGGCACGACTAGCAGTCGAAATACTCGAAATAGCGGGTATTACTTCCGAATTCTTGAACGCGGACGAGTCGAATCGATAGTCGATACCAATAAAACAGCGTCGATTCGCGAATACATAAAACGTCGGATTCGAGTCTTGTGCTCTTTATATAAAGCTAGAGAGAAGGGTTCCACTTTTATTGCAAGGAATTTGCATATAAAGTAACCATTGAAGAAAGCGATCTCCGTTTGGCTCCGTGTATTTTTTCGTATTCATTGTTACGAAGGCCGCGGTTCACATTCCATTTTATGGATCGTGATGCTTTCTTAGCGTTTAAATAAATAATGGTATCAACAGTTTTTGCTTTTGATTTATTTAAGAAAGCCTTTTATGTTTTGATCTGAGTTGGTTAATTATGTTTATATATTTTGATCGTAAACTTCAGTACTAAGATTTATATCGTACTCTGACTCTATAACTAAACTTGTATTTCTTTTCTTTGCAGGTTAATGGATTGGCTGTTGATTTGAATATGGATTAATAAAATAGGTAAATATTATACATAAGTAATTCATTAGCATTAAATCGTTACATTATCACATTGTTGGGGCCATATACATAAAATCGAAGGCGACATGTAAAGTTATGATAAAAAAAAAAGTGTTTAGTGACCACGGGGCGTTACCAGGGATTCCTAATAAAAATGATATTTAATTGAAGTCGATAACGTGTCGTGGCGAGAGGCCTAATAAACTGCCTTTATTATTATTGTGTTGCCCCGGCTCTCGATAAACATTGGGTATGTATCTATACGACTCACGTTCTGTTCAAATACTTGTTGGGATTTGGTTGTCTCACATAAGTATTCCTCTATCTTATCGCGTAGACTTTACGAAGGAAAATCTTTTACTATTTTACCGACGGCGATAACTTTCTAGCTGTATTAGCGTCTGGCTTCGAGAGTTTTAGTGACTCTACGACTGCAGCCGTTTTAATATTAAAAGATACTGAAGCAAAAATATACAGATGGAAATGGTAGTGGAAATTCAAAGTTTTTTAAATAACGAGTAAGTTGCTAACTTTCTGAATGGTCAAGACAAGTTGATGTTAATAGCAGATTTATTCAATTAATAATTCATGAAAATTTATATCTAGTCTTCTTTGGACTAGGTTCAGGGCTGTGCAGTGTCAACCGGTCGATAAATTTTCTTTAACGGCTTTGATACCTTGAAGAAACAAGTTCTAGCTTAGAATAATTTTCGCGTCACAAAGTAAAGGTAAACTCACATTGTTGCTGATGCATTTCGTCAGCATTGAGATAAAAGAAGCCCAACACAATGGCCTTTAAGTGATAGTTATGGCACTTTTTATAGGCAGTTAGATTTATTTTTACTGCACTGTTTGTTTTAATACGATTTTCGCGAGGAGAGGTCGCGACTACTGCTGTTTCATTCATTTATCGCAGACTATTCGAATCAGTTGGAGCTAATGTTTATGTTAATGATGTGAATGATCTATCTTGTGTACGTTTAATGGTCTGTATTGTTGAAAGTGAGTGCGTCTACGATTGTGTCTACTGAGTCACGTTGTGGGCGTACGATTCTAGTCACATTTGTTATTGATAAAAGTATCGCAATATTTGTTTAGATGGTAGGCTAACCAGACGTTTATTATACCTGGACAGTAACGGCCTACACCTGGTGACGGGGACCACCACTGGACACTGCTCACTAAACAAACACTTCCATAAAGTAGCAGGAATAACAGACCGTCCTCTGTGCAGGGCTAGCATGGAGGCTGAGGAAACCGTCGCGCACGTTCTCTTTGAATGCACAGGCGTCGCCCAAATTAGAACAGAAACCCTCGGAACACCCGGATATTTCATAGATGTTCTTAACAGACCAGGAGACTTGATCAAATTCTGGAGAGAGGTAGGCTGGTTGGAGTCCCGACGGCTGCCATAGCCCATGCACAATGGTCCACATGAAGGACCAAGTGCGGAAACCAAATCCTCTAACATAGAACGTCGCAATATTTTTCGGAGAACTATGAATTAGCTCATGTCTTATTGTAGTTTTATGGCTTAAACAGAGATAAATAAAGAGCGACGGTGTGGTGCCTGGCTGGCATAGAAATGATTGTGAGGAACGTCGGTGTGTTTCAGACACCGAGCGTGGGAATGCAAGTTTACTCAATTGTTTTCTTATTCTTAGAACTTCTACGTCTAGGTAAACAACTAAATATAATATGTTGCGCCTGTAAATGGCTTGAGGATGAGTGTGTTATACCGAATAGATAGGTAGGTACTTATACCTATGCGATGGGTTAAGGAATTTGCTCCAAACGAAAGTACCTAAATCACATACATAAAAATGAGAAGAGAGCCAAAAAACGAAGCAGTTTTTCTTAGAAATTGGCGAATGAATAAGTATTGCCAATAAACTGAAAATAGCGAGAAAATCATCTAAGCCTGGAAAAGGGCACTCATTACAAAGCTGTTAAATAGAACATATACCTACCTACACCTCCTGTCTACCTAGAATTATTTGCTTTATGTCACATCGAGGGATGGTCTCTCATTAGCTGACCACGCGGGCCGCTGCTCGCCCCAACGTTCCTAATAAGGAAATATAGGGCAATAAAACTGGCCAGTGGCGAGCCTTCTTAATCAAATTGTCGAAATGGCCGATGGGAGCCTCGTTGATGCCATCGACATTACCATAATTATCTACACAGTATGCTGGTTGATAGGTAGAATTGTAATTTAAAGTATTTTGAGTGCATGAGTTGTATACTTAGGTAAACCTATGCAAGAAAATGCGGCTTTTCCAGATCTTATTCTAAAATAAATATGGTTATATATTTGGAAACTAAGTATTCAAAGGGTTTAACAGGAAAGGTTCACCATTTTATTATAATCTTGAACCGTTATCTTAAAACAAAGATCTCATCAAAAATTCAGCATGTGACTCTCGGGATGTATCTAATAAATCAGTTTTACAGCATTCCCGTGTCATTTCAGTCGTCGAACGGCATAAAATGATAATTTTACTGCGCTCCCCTTCCGTCACGGGGACTTTACGACAATTGTGAAATGTATCGACAGTTCGGGTGTCACCTAGATGGCAGACCAACGTTCGAAGCGAACACCTAAACTTTAAAACCCCATTTACTCTTAGTAATAAGATCAAAATTCGCTTGGCAATGTCCATTTTCCCCGCAAACACCCAGTTAATCCATCAGCAACATATGGTACCTGTCTCCCCTCTCCCTCTCCTTCAGTTTTCCTCTTGAACTGTTATTTTAAGGCGCGGGCCATCAATCTTTCAGGTGGCTCTGCTGTTTAAATATAATGGTGATTCATAGTAAATAGGTAGGTACTTACTTATTTATAGAGCAGATATTTACTCATCGAATCCTCATTTTTATTTACATATGCAAAGCTTTTTATCTAACGGTTTGATTAAAGAAACATGTAAGTAAGTGATGCATCAAATCTTTTTCAGATTTATGCCTGTTTATAGCTTATGTCCCTCTCATCGAGAGAAGGCCTGCGTCACAGCAGTGGGAACATTATAGGATGATTATAATAGCTTATGTAAAGATAATAATGATTATAAATAATATCTGGCAAGCTGACTACTTAGCTATGTATGAAGTTTAACAAACCTTGATTATTCAACGCTATAATAGATTTACATAATTTATGAAAAGTCCCTATCTCGTCGTAGCAATGGCCTATCCGTAGAAAAGGTCGTCCCTAATTTAATTTATGCGCTCTAAACATTTTTTAAATACAAATAATACATAACAAAAACTGATATAATTTACAACTATTGATATTCTCCGGCGTGAACCCTTTTCGGCATAAACATTCATTACAACAACATGCAATAAAACCCGAACAATGGTTAATTACCATTTATTTATTGCCTCAAATTAACAACGCCGTAATGATTGAGAACCAGAGAGTTTTGTCAACAAAACCAATAATTTTGTTTGTATAAATTATGCAAATGCTTGTATATTGTAAATGTGATGGATTTCGTTTCTTTTGTGATGTTGGTTTCTCCCACAGAACAGATAAAGAGATCCTCTTTATCTTTTCTGTGGTTTCTCCAACCTATGGCTATTCGGAATTACGAAACAGTCTTTCTAATCTGACGAAGAGTCAATTGAACAGAACAGAACACAGGTATTCTCGTCATTTGTCAAATTATTCAAACAAAAATCGAGACTGTACCTGTAAGGGGCTGACATATCAGATTATTGTAATAGTGCGATGCGGGGCTCGGTGACTGAGTTAGTTAGCCTCACGCCTCACATTAGAATGTCGCTGTAGCGAATTAATTAAATAGACGTCCTAACGTGTTTTGTGAAGCAGTGACGGGGTCCAATAGGGCCGATGCCGCCGGGGTCGCGGGTAGTTCGAAAGAGATACCGTGGCCCTGGCACGGGCAACTGAAGGAACACAGGTGGGTTTTAGTCAGTAAAAGTCTGACACGCCCTCCCGCTCCGCCCAGAGCGGGAGAAGTCATTTGATGATTTTCCATCCACAAAAAAAAAAAAAATCCTGATTCCTCATTTATTTCCACTACCTGTACCCCTACAGGTAGGTCTAACTCACACAGGTGACCCCTGTGTATAGATTTGGTGGTGGTTGAAGTATTAATTAGTGACGGACAGTACAGTTAATTCAACATGAAATGGCTCACGCTGCGGGTTCCGGACAAGCTAACATTGGAAACAACGATATCACGGAGGTGGCAGCAGTTTCTCTAACGCCGAAGATCCCTACCTTCTGGGGTGATCAAACCAGGTTGTGATTCGTTTAGTTTGAGGCTGTCGTCACGAACCAAAAGAACAGACGAGAATAGATATAGCTCGCCGGTTACGAAACTCGTCAAGGACAATGTGCAGTAGGCAAATAATGACGTGTTACTTGCACCTCCGGAAGCACAAAGGTACGAAATGTTGAAGAATCGGCTAATGGCAGTATACGAAGAATCAGAGAACAAGCAATTCCAGAGACTACTATCAGAAATGGCACTGGGTGATCAGAAACCGTCGAAACTACTCTGGAAATGAAGGATTTGGCACGGATGAAATTGCCAGACGAGACACTTCGAATGATGTGGATGGGATATTTAATACCGACGTCTGTCAGAGTGGTATTAGCAGTGAGTGAGATTCGGGAGCTAGAGAAACTGGCAGAATTAGCGGACAAGATCATGGAGACGACCACGACCCATAGAAGTTGCGGAAGTAGTATTTCAAAAATCAAAGCCACAGGAGCGAGATCTATAGCAGCCAGAAATGGAAGAACTGCGATTGGAAGTAGTGCAGCTGCGAGGAAAACAGCCACGGCGTGGGCCAGGGCAAAATTAATTCCACCCATGATTAGGCTCAGGGCACAGGCAGGGGCGATCCCAAAGAGACGTTTCAGTAGTAGGTAATTCAAATTGGTTGTGTAATTATCTGAAGAAAAAAATAAGACCCGCAACCAATCATCGCTATATTTATCGCCGTCACTAAAATCAGACTAGCTCAACAATTGGTTGTGTCGTCTAAGCAAAACGTCATGTTTTATTGCTCACCGTCACCTCTTGCTATTGACCCAAGCAGTGTTTTGTAGGTACGTAATGTACCTACGTAATGTGTGGTGCGACAATCGCAGGGTTTACTACATCGTTTCACTTTTAACGCTATTAAACGAACACTATAAAATGTTGAGCGCACCAGCATGCATCATCGGCTGTGTTTAAGCACTTACTGATGTTCAGTGTAGGGTTTTTATTTGAGAGCTTTAGATTTTTCTCGGTTGCATGAAAGGTTTTATTTTCGTTTTGCTAAAAGGTTTTCCAGTTCGGAAAGAGTTAGGTACTGTGAGGTCTCGAACCTCACAGTAGGAGATTTACTGAACTACTAAATAATACGAGAGGGACTCTATTTAAATGGGGCTGAAGCCTCTGTATTTAAAGCTCAGATCAAATATCGCTCCTACTAAATTAGTTCTATGCCGAGCCCTGACCAGATTCTATATGTCATCCTATCAAGAAAACGAGGATCGTTTTCTTGACAGAAGATATTCCATATTTGAATGATTGAATGTCAGCCAGTATTATATTAACGAGGCTTGATCAAAGCATTATTCCTTTACAGTACCTACCTACCTACTTAGGAATTCATAATGCCTTTTAAGTTGCTTCAATTTACCTAGTACTATACAGACTGAGTGCTACTCTGAGAAGATTGATTAAATTATTTGTGAAAATGTAGCTATTTTTTTTTTTTAATTTTATTTAGGTACACTTCAAGAAAAACATGTGTCAGCCCAGTTTTAGATTTTAGTAAACATGGGCGAAATGAGACAAAACGGATATTAAATAAATAAATCTTTATTTATATATAAACAGATTGTAGTATGTAGGTACATGTAACATCTTTTACAAAGTGGTTGGTGGTGGTGGTGGTGGTGGTGGGTGGTATTTTGGAGACATACCTACCTATTTGAAGCCAGTAAAGCAACAAGCCAGACTGATTAATTGTTTCTTAGAACCATCTTCCTTCAAAGAGATAATTGCTCTTTATAATTACTTCCCACTTTAGAACCCCCAACTATAAATAACGAACAGCACCACTCATCCCTCTCAAAACCAACATTTCCTTTCAACCTCTTTGTACCAAAACTCTCGAAGCACAATTAATCCTCCAAGTTCCGACAAAGATAGTTAACAAGAGCAGAGAGGCCCTAATGACAAGGATTAAGACGTAAAGATAGGGTGAGATACGTCATTACGGCCCCCAGCCTCATGCATCTACGTCATTACCGCCCCTAGTCTCATGCATCTATGGATGTCGGCTCTCATTAGGGAGATACGCCCCGAGAGTGAGTTAATGATGTTTCCCTAATGGATGCCAGATAGGTAGGACATTCTGCATAAGTACAGGATAGGTGCTCTTGAAAAGGTTTTTGTGGGATAGGTAATTATGTCGTGTTTTCTGTTAAAGATAGTATGATTTGTATATTTGTGGGAAACTTAATAAGTAAGGCCTAATTAACTAGCGAGGGCTGGTTCGAGATGGCGTGGGAAAAGAGTTCATGGAAGAACTTGCGGGAGGCAGTGGCACAGTATGAACTGAGTAAAAAAAAAAAAATAAATAAATAAATCTTTATTTTATTTCTCTCATCACAAAGGTACACTTAGTTTTATTTTATAAATAGAGACAAGAATAATAAGTTTGTTACAAAACCTAAAATATGATCCTTTGTGAGAGACTGGCGTCCATACTAGGATACCCTGTGTGACAGATCACCAGGCTCTCACCCCGAATTTAATCTATTAACAATAGTAAATTATTAAAAAAAAAATTGTATAGTTTGCGTGTGTGTAGTGTGTGTGTGTTGCGTGTGTAATGTGTAAGGAGAGGTAGAATGATGGTGTGAGTGTGTGTATGTGAATGGTGTTGGTTACAGTCAAGAACCCGAAAAACATGAAACATTACGAAGGAACCATAAGTAGCTGCTCCGTGGCGTCATAGTCCAATTTTTGTAACCAGATAGAGAGGGTTTTTTTGCAACTCTGCTTGGGTAGGGCATAAATTGACAAAATTCCGTTAATTTTCTTATATAAATAATTTCCAAGAAAACCAAAATGTCGACGGGAGAAAGCAGTATGGAACTGAGTTGTGGGACAGACAGCGTGTTTACGTCGCTTACCTTCAAATAAAGTAGGATTATAGGTAAGATGAGAGTGTTTGCGCAAGATCAAAACAACAAATAACTACCTACTGTTTTTTTTTACGATATAATATTTATAACTAATATGATGAATATGTATTTTTTTCTCTACCAAAACAGACAAACTAAACTGCTATACCTAATGCTAAGTAGGTACCTATGTAGGTAAGTACTACCTAGGTACTCTACTCTTCTTATTCTGATAACCTTGTCAAAATAACAACCTTTACTTACCTACATTATTATTTTGTTGGTAGATTTTTTATTTAGGTAATAGGTAGGTACCGTACCTAAATTTTATTATCTTCGTGGAAACAAAACCTTTTCACAGTAATTTGTATAGGTAGGTAAGTACTCGTAAGTGGGGTATATCAAAAAACATTTTATAGTAACGAATCTCGATTTCACATGTTTATATTCTGAGTAAAAATGTGAGCAGAATTCAGTATTTTAGTATAATTTTTGGTAACAATGCGTTGTGAAGATTTATCTCTAATTATGTTCATTAAACTAAAAGTGTACTACAAATAACAATGTAATTACCGCCTTCAGTAACCTAAATGTCGGACCACCTCGAAGTAAAATCCAAACAATAGTGAGAAATGAGCATCATTATCACTATGCAGTTACCAACATTACGCTACGAAGCTACGATGGGTATACTTATGGGACTTATACGGTTGGTAGTACGGGTGTACTACCAACCGTATAAGTCACGCACACAGACGCGGCTGGCCGGTCTGTAGCGAGTATGGATTAGCGCGGGCTGCCGCGCGAGCGAACGTCACAAAATGGCGGCCGTAAAAACAAGTGAAGAGTGAGTTACGGTCGAACGCGGGTCGAGGGGGGCGCGGCTCGAGGGGGGAACACCCGACCAATGGCGCTTCGCTGAGCGAGCAACGCAATTCACCCGCCAACTCCGCTCTTTCTTTTATGGTCGACGTTGTTTTTCTCTAGCGCGCTTTTTCCTGATTTTTTTTTGCGGGAAATTGTTTTGTTTGCTTTGCACCGAACGCTACAATGTACCTATATGAAGTGTTTTTCCCTTGTTACGTATTAAAATATACGGCCTTTTCTTTAATGTTTCGTCCGTTACACGTTTTGCTAAAAGGATCAGAAGAAAATTCCATGAGAGTTCGTCTCAGAGAAATTATTAAGTACTTACTCTGACAAGTCAAATGCCCAGAATATCCAGGTGTACTCCGGATTTTCAATTTCTTCGAGTTTTTAAACTAAAATGACATTATTATGTTGATTTCAGAATATAAGTCATACCTATTTAATAGCTACAAGTATATTAAACACATTGACATCTACTTCTATGTTCAACTTTAAAATAAAATTTATCCCAGTACGAATAACTATTATCAATTGAGAAGTTGTGATAAGTATCTAGGTAGGCATGTCTCTGCAACTGTTTGCGACGGAAAGTTCAAGTTCCTATCCCTGCCTAAGAGAGTATTTTTTCTGAAATAATTTTCTTTATTAATCCCCGAGCCTCAAGCCTTGTTTAATAAAAAACAATACACAAAACAAATTGTTAAACCTACCTTTTTCATTTTGATAAATTAAATTGTTCATGTCCACCAGTTATTTAAAATAAAATGAACAGCCCCACCAATTTAAATATTCAACACAAAACTCTCAGCGTCCCAAGACACAACAAAATATAATCTACGTCCCAAAAATAAAATGAGACATCTCCGCTTAATCCTCGAGGCAATAAAAAGTAAAAAGTTATTAGTTGGAGCGGAGAACTCATCGGGAAAGTTGCAGTGTAATAATTTAGTCAAGACAGGCCGCGTCTTAACGTCGTGTAATATCCTACACTGACATATTTATTGTTTTCGAAGGGCGGGGGTTTCCTCGAAGGGGAACACCGTATACCAAATACCGTACCTTGCTTGCCTTGCAGGGGATGCAACAAAACACAAAGCAAGATCAAATATTTTGATCCTCGCCACAAGATAAATATCTCCAACAAAAAATGAGCAAGCTAAAAAATTAAAAACCTTTGTAACAATCAAATAAATTCTATACAAGGCTGACGGTTTTAAGAAATAGCGGAATTTCTACCTGTTTGTAGATTGAGATGTACGATATTTGTGGATTTTAAAATATTTTTAGGTAGGTACTATTAATTATTTCATAGATTTTTTACGACTGTAGATAACAATCGCGATTCGCAAGATTTGTATTTTCAAGTTAACCTTATGTTACTTATCTACATGTTTCCGGCGAACACCATGTCTCATATTACAAACTAGACGTTGCCCGCGGCTTCGCCCGCGTGGATTGCGGAAATTATCCCACGAGAACCTACTACCGAGATTATAAGTATTCTATGTGTTAATCCAGGTTATAAACTACCTGTGTGACAAATTTCATCCAAATCCGTTTAGCCGTTTTTGCGTGATTGAGTAACAAACTTCCAAACACCTTCACGAACTTTCACATTTATAATATTAGTAGGATTGTAGTTGCATACACCTCCTTACTTAACTGCAGTATTTATTTATTATGGTGATTATTACTATTTAAGTAAAAATCCATAATAATAATAAATTATTACTATTTCACTAATTATGTACCTATGTCTTTATCCGTTCAATTCAATGGAAATAAAAACAATAGTAAAATATTTTAAACATTATTTAAAACAGAATCATACGTTTTTTCAGTGGAATTTAAATAATACGACGACAATTTTATTAATGTCTCTGCTTGCAAGTTTCAAGAAAAATAAACTGCGTAGGTAGGTACACCTTACACCTATCAAGTTTTGATCAACATTCAATTATTTACGTATCTACAAGACGTATCTACTGAAGTACAGATGTGTAAAAAAGATATACCACCACCTGCCTTTAATATTCGTGTCAATTAGTGCAAGAGTACACATTAAATACATACATATGTAGGTACATACGTTACAACCAACGTTATGTTAAAAGGTGTCGGTGAACATACACGAATGTATGTTTAAGGGAGTGTTTATACAGTCGTGTGTCAGCTGCAAAGTAAAATTAAAAAGCGAACGAAGGAGTTGCATTAGGGTCGTCAGTAACCGGTTTTATGGGTTGTTTTTACATTTCTAATTAGTAATACTTTGATTTCAATATTTTAGATAAGTAATTTCAGATTTTTGTGTGAGTTACGAAATTTAAATGTTGCTACGAGATTGCTACGAAATTCGTAGCACTTTGTTTGACAGGTCTATTCACTAATATGACACTTTTCTTGGTGTTTATATTGGTAATTCTTAGGTATTAACATATTTAAACAAATTAAGTGCTTATAGAAGAAGTAAGTTAAAAACAAATTAAACAATAATTTATAATAATGTGATGCTACGTCTCCAAGTCTACGAAGCTACGAACTCTTGTAGTAAACGGTTTTTCAGTCAGTTTGACACACACACCACGGTTTCTTATGAAGGCTGTTCTTATAGCTTATAATATCTAAATATCGTTAAAGTAAACTAATGTATCTGGCAACCCTGCTGGTTGAGCGGTGGCGTGGGGCGTCGGGTTCATTGACCGGCCGCCCGCGCCGCTCTGAAATATCGCCTTGCAATATCTTGCTCGGCTTAATCCGAGCACCGCGCCGCAAGAATGACCTAACCTTTATAAACGTTTATAATAAGCTAGAACATTTCTAAATGTTAATATTAAAGTTATAGCATAATGAAAATGAATAGACAACGTTTGTTTGTGTAATTAAACTTGCTCGTAGCGCCTTGTGAAAATGCTAATGTAAATTCCTCTTTTTTCCTGCTTTTGTTGATAATTTCAGCAATTCTATTAGAGTCTTTTGAACGTTTTGTGTTGCTGTTATTTAATAAAAAAATCCTGAAAAATCTGTTAACACTTAAAAAGAGGTAAGTTTTATTGAGTCATCTGTGATTCATACTGATTTAGGTATGTGCATACCTACACGTGCAAAATATGGTATAACTTCCTTGTTGGGTTTGGGAGGTTGTAATGTAAGTAAACAACATCATAGGTCCTTAAAGTGATGACGTATTTCCAATTTCTAATGATTAATCGATTATTGGTCAGAAGTTAGGTACCTACACTTGTAGGTAGGTAGTACATTTTCAGTAAATAACTACATAAGTATCCACAAGTAACTTATAGGAAACAGTTCATTGTTAAGTACATACAGAGCAATTACAAATAAAGTTCCAGAAGGACCAGAATCAAGATCAAAAAACAAATTTGAAAATTCTGGTCGATTACCCATTTTGAAGTTTAGGAACTGCGGTTTGGCCGATCAATATCTGCACACCTAACTTGTAAATTATTATTTAGGTAGGCACACCTGCAGATTTAAAAATGAGATAATTTACATTTATTTATTTATTTTATTCTTTTAAAATCGTCGTAATATTTATGCCTACGTAAGGTTACCGGTTATCAGATGGGGAAAAACGACCCATGTGGCAATGAGAACCGCACCTAAATCCAACTTGTTTTAAATTTTTTATTTCAAGTATGTAAGTATCTATTTAGGTGGTAATTAATTCTACAAAAGTACCGTGGTGGGCTATGAGGCCTATTTGACCTCATTTTTTTATGATTTGCTGGTCTAATATTTTACTTTAAAAATGTTTTATCGTGTTGACAGCTTAGCAAGTACTGCACCCTAATTACGTAACACACTATCAATTGGAATCGGTTTCATTTTGACAGTTCAACAACATTAGTTGGGTTAGTTACGGTGTTGAGAAGGCAAATTTTTCTTCCTAAATATTCAGTGTCACAATATATTTTTTCACAAAAAAATATTTTGACAATACAACCATTAAAATAATCTTAAATAGTTTCGTTTTTATTATTACTGCTTTTTACAAAATAATTGTGACATAGCTAATATTTAAAAGTGTGACGGAGGCGTTGTCGGTAGAAAATAAGAACGACCCACCTATGTACGGAGAAAACGACTTGGAAAATGCGTAGGTACTCACTTATAATACAACAAAAAACCTAAAAAGTTAGATGGAAAATTATGTTGAATCCTCATAGTTATTTCATAAGTGAGCTAAACATTTTTGTAGGTAATACTGAGTCAACGCTGGCAAGGTTAAATAATAAACGAAAATGATTAGTGTCAAAGTCAGTGCTTCTATGTAGCTTTTAATTAGAAAGTGCTAATGACATTAATGTTGAAACTTGCCTACAAAGAAAACGTTCAAAAACGTTCGCATTCGATTCTTCTTTTCAATCTGTCATAAACACCTCGATCATCATCACCCATTTTTAACAAGTTTTTACCTTGATTGTCGCTGAGATGAGATTTCAATTAGATTTTAAACGTTTTTTACGTAGAACCAAACTCAACTAACCGACACAAAATAATCAATTTTAAGAGTCTTTAACAAAATTGTTTATGGAGCCGTGTGATCACTTCTCATGTCTATTGTCCTATATGTTGTAAACCATCTTTATACATCGCCACTAGATTCTGAATTGTAATGTCTATCGTAACCTCGTTTGTAAATTGATCTGTTTTAATTTGATTTCAAAATGGATTCACAATGTTTGAGAATGACATTCGAATTGCAGCTCCAAAGATTGTAATATTATTAACGTTTGTTATCTTTTTGCTTTTCATGTTCGAACAACTTCGTTTGATTAATATTCTACCAACCGACCATGAGTCTGTAACTCTGCTGGCAAGTCATTGGAATTTTAGTGAAGGTTACCAACTCACATATGTATATCTTTACGAGTAGATTGTAAGAATAATAAAGTAGTCACGTCATCGGGTCCAGGCACAAAGTAGGTTGCGGGAATTGCTACGAGCACGTTCGAATTAAGACGTTTTGCAAACCACAAGAAATGCTGGACCGGACTCGGTCGTTCGTTATTTACATAGCTACTAGCCTATAAATAAATACCGGCCCTCTCACACACACGTGCACAAAATGACGTTGTTTTAACTTTATTTTATTTTTAAACGCGCGAGCGGTGGAGCGCGCGCCGGCTGTAATTTCGCGGTGGTCGCGGCGCGCAGGCGTTTACGCACGCCGGACCAAGATGGCGGCCGACTCGTTCTAAAGTTTAATTTTTAAATTTCGAATACGGTGTTATAATATTATATCGATAAGCGAACAAACTATTTTCCAAGGGAAGTCATCGTTGTTGCGACTCGTGCGCCGTCTGCCCTCTTATCGCTCGTTTTGCTCGGACATTGATTTTCACAGAGTGCTACATGAGTATACTTGCATGTTTATAACTTCATTACACAGTTATGACTCAGAGTCATTATGTGCCAGAAGAATTAGGAGATTTATGGATTGCTAGTGAGTAATTTTTATGATTATTATGTTACAATTTTTTAAATCAACCCGTTTGAATTTAGATTCATGACTTTGATGTTTAAATTTTGAAATGTTTTCCGCAAATCACAATCTTCAAATTATATTTTACTTTTCTAAAAATATATATAAACCTGTGGATTCGTATGTAACGTGCTGTTATTAATTTTATAAAAATAGAACGCTTATGAGGAAAAAAATTGCTAAGTATTAATACAAAGATTATCAATATAAAGTAGTAGTAAGTACATGAATTTGTGTGAGGTAAGTATGTACCACAATTAAAAAATAATTAACTTTTTTACCGGCTTCAAAAACAATAATAATTTTGTGATATTTTTTTTTACTATGATCATAGGTGATCACAATCCAAAATGGCGGCCGTAACCAGAGGTGGATCTCAGTAAATGGGTTGCTTTTCACACGGGTAACTGTAGGAATATAGGAGCTCTTTCGAGGGCCAAGCAACCCTACACCGTTTACAGAAAAGCATTTTCCATTTTTCATTTTTCTCATAAAAACAAGTTTTTAAGATATTTATGTGGGATCTGCAACAACGGATGCACAGATATAGTAGAAATTACAATCTATATAAATAAAAAGAGAAGTCCTTACTGACTGACTGACTGACTCATCAACGCCCAGCCCAAACCCTTGTACCTAGAAACTTGACATTTTGCATAGAGGTTCCCTTTATAATGTAGACAAGGAATAAGGAAGGATGTCCCGGTAGTACGTTCCCGTGGGATATTATCCAACTCCCACGCGGGCGAAGCCACGGGCAAAAGCTAGTAATATTATATTGAAAATTTCATAGCTTTTTGCCTATTTTTTACTAACAATTTTCAACTGCGCTCTTAAAGCGTGACCTCCTTCACCATGATAACGCGTCAGCATCTTCTGCTAAACGTGCAGTAGAATTATTGTGTACCTACCTACGGTAAGTGCACAGATAATGAGCCTCAACCAGGCGCCTTGATTTTTATTTATTATTAAAAATCAAAGTGACACTTTTTACATTATAAACCCTCAAGATGCAATGACTGATGCATTCAAAAGGGCTGCCCCCAAACCCCAACCCCAGAACCCCAATCCCAGGTAACCCCAGAACTACAGAAACCCAACACCCCAGAACCCCAACCCCCAATCCCAGGTTGCGCTTCCCATCAGCCAAGATCGTCTTCCTTTTCAATGGAGGAGTGGTACCTACACCTCCTCTAAGCGACACATTATTGGTTTCCGACAAGCACGTGAACGAAGTCGCGGGCACAGCTAGTACTTAGTATTTTTGCACTATGGCCATTTATGTACAGATAATGCAGTATGCTCAAGAATATTTTAAAAGGCTCTTGGTCTTTTTGGCACAACTTCAGGCCTGAAATACAAACCTATTAACAGCAACAGAATTCTTAAAAAAATGCCATAAAAAGAAACTGCTGAACATTGCCTGTCCCAGGTTCATATTATACGTCTATGTTAAGTAGGAGCATATGTTAAGTCGGCTCAACATATGCTCCTACTTAACATACAGCGTACGACCATAGAGTACATACCTACCTACGCGTTGTGACTAAGCTGAAAACAATATCGCTTTATCCGCGCCCGCGCAGCCGACCTCGTGTGTTTGCGGCCGCCTTTCATCTCTTATTTATAGTTTCGAGTCGGGTTTTCTGGTATTGTGATCGTCTTCCTAGTTATCGCCTATATCCTGAGAGTGGGTGTTAGCAATTGTAGATAGCGGTGATACATTGATTTATGTGTTTTTGTGGGACGTCACCTTTGCTTTTTGTTGGATTACGATTGTGTTTAAGTGTAGGTACCTAAAATTATATATCTACTAGGTTCACCTTCTACCAGTTAAGAAAATCTGTTACTAACGACTCTATGATGATTCAAATAGTAGACGTACTTACATGAAAGTAAATGGATTTTTCATTGACTCTGCCATCTGTTCGAGTGACAGTAGGTAGTATTCCTAAAATACGGAGGATCCTTGAAAGTAAATATTGAAGTTAATATAGAAGTATAATATAGAAACGCATCGTGACCGTCGCGTTGCTATCAAGTAACATATTAATTGCCACGACCAAGGCTCGTGAGTTACGGACGCAACCGTCGTGAAGCACGTTTGGATGGTAGGTAGGTAGACCTGGTAGCCATGAAAATATCTAGGTAGGTACCTACATATTTCTATGATGTGTTTGCCCTGATTTCGCAATACCTACTTTTGTAAAGCAATACATAAACCATACGAAGAAAATTCAATTTTTATGATAAAGCAATATTTACATTTAAATCCTTGTTTTCAGTTTCGGTTTTAAGAGGACTGTTGCACTTTGTCACGTCTCTAGCTCACACGGAACCAAATTAAGAATGTTAAAAATGCTTTTTTGAAAAATGTGATCAATTAGCACACTAATAAATAATATTAATTTAAAAGGTTTTTATTAAAAACACATTTTTATTGTGGAATTTATGTATCTCATCTCAAAAACAGATCATAATACTTACTGAACAGAGTTTCTTAGATAACACAATAGAAATGTGTTTTTAATAATTACAAATTAACGATTTTCGAATTTTTTCCTTTATTTGTGCTATGACACCTTACTTCTTGCCAAATTTCATGTCAACGGTAAGTACCTACCCTATAAGTTTTGATTTACTTGCGAGTATTAAAGATATCGAATAAATGGCAGTAATTTTTTACTTAGAAGCTTAATATTTTTAGAGCTTCAAGGCACCATAAACCTACGTATTTGATAATAATTTCAACTTGATACCTTCACGCGTTCCTGAGAAAAAGGGTCTTGACGGACTGACAGACAGACGGACAACGAAGTGATCCTATAAGGGTTCTGTTTTTTTTTCCTTTTGAGGTACGGAACCCTAAAAAACAACAAGAATTAAAATTAATGTTCAGAAAACTTCAAGAGAAAATCGAAGGCAAACAATGAACTCAAACATGAGTAGAATAAAATATAATAAAATCCTTAATGACACAAAACAGCATTTTTGTTCCTCTAAGTACTATGTGCCTAAGCTATCTAAGTGAACAATATTCTTTTGGAAAAATCAGTTCTTAAGAGGCCTGTTGCATTTTGTCACCTCTCCCGCTCACACGGGACCGAATTTTTAAGAATGATGAATGAAAAGATGCATTTTTGAAAAATGTAATAAATTGGCGAACTAATAAATAATAATAATTTAATAGGTAATTTTATCACATAGTAAAACAACCGGCTAAATGCGTTTCAGACTTCGCACATTTAGGGTGCCGTACCAAATCTGATTTATCATTAAATTGGTATTTGTTAGTAAAATACCTACGTAATATTAAACATTCACTACATTGGGAAGTTAAAAAAATCTTCGGAACAAAATTTTGTAAAACCCCATATAAACATTTAGAAATATTTATTGATATTTGTATTTTGTATGACTTTGGGTCAACAAAATGCTGATACTGGGAAAATTTGACAGACGGACACGTGAGTGACAGCAATAGGGCTCCGTTTGGAGCCTTCGGGTACGGACCCTAAAAATATTATTTCGGGATTACAAACTTAAATTTGCAGTTGGAGAATTGACCGTGACGTAGGTACCTATATCAATGTCTGAGAGAACATGTTTTTCAACTACATTGTTAAGTTTGTTTTTGGGATAAATTCTTTTCAACTACGGAACCCTTTATTGTGCGTGGTCCATCACGCACTTAGCTGGTTTTTCTTCTATAGTAGGTGCCTTCTCAGTTTATAAGTTTGTATGACTGTACCCCACATTTGCACATCCTACGTGCCTTTAACTTCGGTCTAAATTGGTCGTATGTGTGCTGGAACCTACGTGCTCCTTCGTATGGTAAAATTTTTATCGCAAGCCCGTTATCGTGCCGATCATAAATCTGTTTTCGAATCGTGAGTCGCCATTGCTGGCGTAGCGTTGCAAGCCCGTATTGAAAGCTGACATAGAAAATTGGACCGTTTCATGTGAGCAATAAAGTATAATTTAGTATCGCCGGCGACCTTTATTTAGCGCATTTGGGATTCCATAAGGTTTATTGTCGCATTGTACGTAAGTATTTGCCAATGCACGTAAAATGCTAGGCGAGGCTCTCAAAACGCCAGACTTATTTACGGTCCAAGAGCGTTGTCGTCCATTGCGCCCGTATTCCTAACTTGAAAAGATAATGACCATCCCTGAATTATATCTCTGTATATTTTAGAGATGCCACGGAAAATATACGTTGGAGGAAAAAGTGGCTTTAAATTAAATTGGAAAAATCGGTAGCGCTTATCCTGCAAAGTGGGTTTAATGGATTTTTATCGAAAAAGAAACCAGAGAATCGATCAGAGACACAAGTAGGTATCTTGGCACTTAACTTATATTTATAGAAATAACTTAGTCGCATTGCTAAAGTTTATTAGAATTGTGTGCGAACATGTTCAGCCCGATTCTTATACTGACTTACAAAGCTAAAATCGATTAACCTACAATCTATTGTACGGCCTCGTGTGAAGAGATTGGATTCGAATCTAACTTTAAAAGAAGCAAAAATGGCACTAGATTCTCGTATTGCCACTTGCCGTGCATTTGAATTCAACTGAAGGCCAATTCTTGTACCTAAAAAAGATCAAATTCCAGTCGCAATATCATGCCAGCGACAATCAAATGTCAAAAATGTAGGTGAACGCTATACAATTTTTGGCAAATTGAGACTTAAATGAGGTTGCGAACGTTGTTAAAAATACAGAAATTGCCTCTAGTCTCAGTAGTTCGGTTGTTCAGCAAGTAGTTCGGTTGTTCGGAACCGGTATTTTGTAGTAAAAATTACTGGAAACTTTAAACGATTAGAGGCACAGAGAGTAAGCCTGCGTTCCAGCAGTGGCAGGCTGATTATGTATGTTATGATGCCATAAAGTTATTCGGTGAGCTGTCTATAATTCGATAGCACCAACAGACAGGTACAATTACTTCTAAGTTCTACGAAATAACTGTACTTAGCGGAAACGGTGTCCATTATACAGAGGTGTATTTTTACTATAGGTGGTACCTACATAGAGATTTATAGGTACGAGTATCCGCCGAGGTATTAATTGTAAGGGGTTTATTGGCACAGTCAATAACCATTTATAGCTTTCTCAGCGAGAGTCAATTACGTTGGATTAACTCCACGATGAGTTTGTAGGTGTGAAATAACCTCGCAGCTACGTAGCCACCCACGTATAGTTTCCATCGTTTTTTGCCGGTAAAACCGAACTTGGCCGACTTAAATGTGACTTTTTCAATAAAGGAGTGACGGAATTAGTGCGTCAATCTATAATAATTTAGGTGGGAATATAAGTCAATTTCTATTGGTCGATATTCACATTTCATTCGGTTTATTTCGGTTTTTCCGAAGTTAAACGGTACCATTGAACGTAGTCAGACTATAACCACGAAGGTACACCCCGTCAGCCCCAGTTGTACAAGTGTTTGTTTAGTAGAATGGTTACAGTAATTAAACAACGTAATTGGATTGATAGCGAGCGTACCTACGTGTTACAACACAATGTGTCCCGTAATGAAATGTAATCAAGCGTTAAATTAAAATCTTTTGGTTTATCAAAGGTTTGTTCGGAGGTTCGGTTTTGTAATGTGATTTGTTGTAATTTTGATACGACTGCTGGTCTGCCTATTTTACTTCTTTTACCGTCTTGGAAAAAATAGGGTATATTAGGTGAACGGAGTAGAAGCGTATGGCATACCTAGTTTTTTTTTTTTAATAGCTTAGTCAGAAAAAAATATGTAAGTATCAATAAATACTACAAATTCGATGTAAACTTTTCATTTTAGAACAATAAAAACATAAATTTTGAAAAAAAATAATAAATCCTTTAAAAATATCGAAATTCAAATCATATGCCACCTGCATTATGATTTGAATTTTGTTTTTCTTTTAATTAAAAAAAAAAAAAAAAAAACTAGATATGCCATAGGCTTCTACTCCGTTCACCGAATATACCCTATTTTTTCAAGACGGTAAAAAAAGTCATCCAGTATAATGTATTTTAATATTTGGGTTGTACATTGATCATTCTATGATCTATGCATGACACTACTTAAGTATAATATAAATGCAAAATACACTTTTTTTGTAACTAGCTTTTGCCCGCGGCTTCCCCCGCGTGGATGTCGGAAATTATCCCACGGGAATCTACTACCAGGATAAAACGTATCCTATGTGTTAATCCTGGTTATAAACTATCTGTGTGTCAAATTTCATCCAAATCCGTTCAGCCGTTTTTGCGCGATTGAGTAACAAACATCCAAACATCTAAACATACAAACTTTCACATTTATAATATTTGTAGGATTAGTAGGATTGTATGAAGAAGCTATCAGAATGATGTAACATCAAGTTATTTCTATTTGACCTCCGCGACCGCATCAGCCTTCATGCTATTTATAAGTATCTTGTCCTTCTTTAATAATGATAACCGCATCCGTACTTGGAAATTGAAAACTTATGAACTGTCCATAAGCAATTGAATGGAAATAAATGTTTATAACAAAATACATATTTTTTTATTGATAATGTATTTTGTAATCTTTTATGAGGACACATAATTTTCGTATTTAATTTATTTCTAATTTGTTTTGTAATTTATTTGCCTTAGAAACTATTGCATATCCGAAATGGGCTGTTGAGTCTAAAACTTTATGTCTAAAATAAAAACGGATGTACACAGATAAACAGTAAATATATCTTTATCTCTAAGTTTCCTGAGTGAAGGAGATCAAATCACAGCTGTAAAGATGACTAGGAGCAGACCAAGTCGTTTTCCAAATTTTTTGTTCAGCCAAGATACTTGATCTTCAACCACAATCCAAAAACCCGAGGTCATTTATTATTACAGTAACTGAAAATAGGTAGATATCACATTACAGAAGGAGTCCAAATTCCTTTAAGAACCGCGTCGTTAATCCATCAAAAGTTTCAGCTATGGTTTACGATGGCCAAAACCGACGGTCTATAAAAAAATTGTGCCCGCACACCCAAACTCCCGAAAACCCGAAAAGTTTGATTTATTACGAGATCTAGCAATTAGATGGTGCGGGCCACTGAGGGATTGATTTATGATGATTCATAGTAATCATGAGCCTGTGATCCGTCCAGTAATTCTATTTTATGACAATTCCCCTGATGAATGGCTGCGTGCGGTTACTGACGCTATCTTAAATTGAGACGCTCGTTCGGTGTTGCGGTGACAATTCTAGGCTTGAGAATTCTTGGCTTTGTAAGAAATGAAACTGTGGAGTCCTTTTGCGATTTTTATGGTCTAGTTGAGAGGAAAATTACGTTGGTGTTGGTCACTAGTAGAAATAAATCTTAGAAACTGACTATGTCTGTGTGGAAAGCAATAATTAAATTTTCCGGAAAAATACATTTGGTGAAAAGAAATTAAATCGCTTTAATTAGACAGTAAGTAAAAGAAATCTAAAAAGTCGTTGAATCATGACAGCTCATTGTTTTTTTAGCTCGTATTTATTGGTGAATGAAACTGTAATTTTATTTGATTACTTCTACTCTTTATCTTCAGTGCGGAGATCTCTCTGATTGCATTTTCGTCATCGATTTAAGTCTCATTGTAGTTACAGACTAGGAAGGTTCAGTTGAATCACTGGACCTCTCTAGTTTTAGAGATAAAATTAAATCTTTAGCTATGTATGTACTTACCTTTATTTTTTTAGGAATCTTTCAATCAAATTATATTTGCCTATATAGAGGGGAGTGTGGTAGCTGTTCAGATCTAGAGTGCCATCTATAAAAAAAAAAAAAATAAGTGTCTGCTTGTAATGTCAAAATAACAGCTTTCTACTAAAATACATGTGAAACTATAGGAATATACGGTAGATACTATACAACAAAAGAATATTTTTTTAAATTTTTGTCATACTCTCTTTCTGTCTGTCTGTTTGTTCCGGCTAATCTCCGAAACGGCTGGACCATTTTGACGGGACTTTCACTGGCAGATATGTGCCTGATGTTATAAGAAGTAACTTAGAATTAGTGTCCCGCGCAAAAAAAAATAAACCTATTAAATTGTGAACAAAACCCGATTCAAATAGGGAAATATTAACATCCACGCGGGCAAAGCCGCGGACAATAGCTAGTACATAATAAGTTTACTTCATATCATCTATCCAACAGCGACTGTCTAACGTCCGAACCCCTATCTATCACCAGATTTGGCATACTAGCGCTAGAAAAACCTATCTATCTATGATTTTGACGTCCCAATAACCTAAGACAGATAAAACAAAAGAATACGAACGAACGAAAGGAACTTAAGGACAGATAGAATTATATATTGTCTATCATCAGCAGCGATCTGTCTTTTCTTTCTTTCTTTCGATCTGTCTTTTACTGCTAGTAGGTTCTTGGGTTCGGCCGTAGACGAGTGTAATACCTAGTCATTACCCGATGGTGTTTTGTTAATGTAGATAGCTAAGTATACCTAAGTATGAACTCACTACGTTTCACTTGGCTTCGGCACAGTATGATAATAATACAGTACTTTATCTTCATAGAAAACGGCCGAAACGACGCGCTTCGTAATCTCAGTCAGTCTCAGTTACGTTAGTTCGAGTGCGCGGCAGTTATGCACGGGCGGACACGTATTTGTCCACCGAGCGGCCGTAGTTAATTCATTCAAAGTCACTGCCCAGATAAAATACTGTATCATTATTCTACTGTAGCTTCGGTGTTCCCACTTTATTTACCCTTTATGTCGTGTTCAAGGCTGCTTCGTATTCAGGGTTAATCTATGTACCTACTGCCGAAATCTATAAATCAAGAATCACTATCATATTTGCAGTTGATATACCTAGCCCAACAAATTTAAATGAAGTGTAATTTAAGGAGTTTTAAAACATTTTATCAAGTTTTAAAAGAGGGGCTTGTAATAACAGCCGCAAGGGTCGATCGATCAGGCTTGCCGCGGTTGGTCCGTGGATGAATAACAACGTGATAGTATTATCATATATTAATTATGTGTGTATGTTGTAATTATGTATGTTATGTATGTATCCTACTTTTTAAGATGTTAAAAGTATCGTACAATCCATTGCTAAGCGGCGAATTAAAAACTCCCTTTTCCGTATGTCTGTCTGTCTTCATGTTTATGCGAGGGTCTAGCGAAGTAAGTGATGCCAGATATCTCACATACCAAAACCCCTCCGTGCCTCGGAAAGTACGTTAAGCCGTTGGTCCCGGCTGTCATTCGTGGATCTTTGACAGTCGTTACGGGTCGTCAGAAGCCCGAAAGTCTGACAACCAGTCTTACCAAGGGGTATCACATTACTCAGTAACTGGGCTGTGGAGGTCAGATAGGCAGTTGCTCCATGTAAAATACAGCTGCATTCGGTTAGACTGGAAGCCCACCCCAACATAGTTAGAAAAGGCTAGGCAGATGACGATGATCTAGTTTTTAAAGTAAAATAAGGTGTTTCTTTTGAAAAAACGTTTTTGGGATATGTAATCACTTTTATAGTACTGTTGGTGCTACGATAGTCTTAACATTGTAAATATATTGATAGGTGCTTTGATGTTGAATAAAAAACTCATACATTAATATTATCTACGTATGTTGATGTTTATTTATTTCATTGACTACCAAACCAGCTTTCCCTTACTTACGCGCCTAATAAAAATAAAATAAGTAGGTACTTATACAAACATTTTCTCACGGGCGGCTTACGAGTTTCTAAACACACCTACCTACCCACTTCGGCACCACTAGCTTGACACAACCAAAAAGCTATAAATAGGGCACTAAACTTAACACTTACACATAAAGAGATCGGAGATACATACAGGTTTGATACCGCGTCGCCGCCTGTCGACGCTTCGCCGTTACCGATAAACAAATCGTCGACTTCACTCAACCAGCCCTCTATCGTGACAGTAAAAACTTAACTATCTGGTAACACGAACACACCTGAATATAAATCACTAGCACCGGTAACGGACTTATCGAAACATGTACGACACGATCGCTCTTCATGAAAACTTATAACGTCACAACATCACAGTACCAACTGAAACGCTATCTAAATTATTATAAATCACGCACTGAACCAATTCCTACGAATGTCAAGCTCTAACTATAGGTTATTAAATACGTTTACGAACCAAAAACGAAAGTACAGTTTACCACAAAAGCCAAAATATTTCTCCAGAAAGAGTTATTTCAATATTATGCAAATTTCACCCTTTGGAGTTTAACGACTGGAGGGAAAGATAATACAGTCGATAATTTGGGTATTTTTTGCTGATTTCGGACTCGTTTTGTCTCGTTTTTCGAGACCTCATATAAAGGCGCAAGTAATTTGCCTAATGCGTATCTATAATTTATGTAAAGGTTACGCAAGACCGCCCTTTGTTAGGCTATAGTTACACTTTCGGTTTCAGCGTACTGATTTGCATAACAGGGTACGCGCACAATACTCGGACACCCTTTCTTGTACAATACTTTTTAGTTTCACTTTTAACGTTGTATTGTTGACATTTTGTGCGAGTAATAAATAAATCAGGCGCAAATTTATAAGGTCCGGCGCATGTGCACAGGACTACAATGTTGCCTTATGTCGGGTGAGTCCTTGTGAACCTGACTCGTTTATGTAACGGCTCGGTGATAAAGGCACTGCTATGCGTCAATGTTCGCTTTACTCGTGAGAACATTTTGTTCGGTGAGATTAACTTGAAATATTTCAGCCGGCAGACTTCAGTTAGAGTGCGTAAACGCTGAACCAAAGCTAGACTCAAGACTTGTGATTTCAACGTTTGTTTATGTGAAGCTAATTTGTTTTTAATTAAACAATAAACATAAACTTTGAATAAGTGGTCATTGATGGTAAAATGGTTGAAATAAATGCCAATAACACACGTCATTATGGCGTGTAATATCGTTTTACAACTTTAAGGCAATAAATAAATTGACTGCCGTTTGTACATTTTATTACGATTTAAAAGTCGATGACTGTTTGAGACGAATAATTGATTTATGCTGGGTTATTAATGTTAATTTGATATTATCGTGTTAAGTAACGCTTGTAAATGTTTATTTGCTAGTTTTTTTACTACATAATGAAATTATGGGGTTTGATTATGGAATGATGGTCCTAGTTTGAAGTTTTGGGAAGAATTTGTTGATGTTCACAGATAGAATACCTTCATACTAATGACTTATGCGCGGTTTCTGAGGTTTATAAACATTGGTATGGTATCGTGTTCCTGAATAATTCGATACGGAAGAATTTAGCTTAAAAGTCGAGTGAATTACTATCGACGGTTTATCTGAGGACCTCAAAAACCACAACAAGCATATAAGGAAGGAATCCGCTTAAGTAGATAATTTTGTCGAATCAATAGCTATTGAGAGTTTAAACTCAGTTTAAGAATTCTTCAGAAACGGGGCATTAATCAGTCACGATTATTATTTCAAAAGTCTAATTAATTGATTGTGTAGATACTGCAAAATGCATTTGTTAAACAAAGATAATTTGGAAACATGTTCCCAAATTGTCAAAAAACATGATTACCTATATAAGCGACACTTAAGTAGGTACCTACCTCAAAACTAATTTTAGAGCTATAAAAAATGAAAATCCATATATAAATACGACTTATCAACTTTACTACGTCTCACTCCGGGTTTAATCCCGGATGACAGGGAGATGCAACCACCACAAACTAAGCCCAATATTTATTACTGAAGATTATTTTTACCGTCCTCATAGCAATCATAATTAGTGGCCAAGAAGAAACGGTAGGCGCTCAACTATATCACACATATGTTAATGACCAGACTTTTCTACAAATGTTTTAGTCTTTTAACCGTTTAACACGTGTTAATAACTAATAAAACGCTTTAATGGAACATAAAAAGTTGAGATTTATAACGTATAGCCAGTATGCCTTATGATTTGCTTGACGCGTGCCTGTTTACAACGTAATTTAATTCAACGTTAAAGTTTCATTGGCTTTCACTATGACTAGTTACGTTTGCAGCAGCAGTGAAATCTAATAATCTGTGTTATTATTGCGATAAATATTACAGTTATTACCAATTACGTGTCTTCGAGGTCGTTCAGTGTTTGTTTGTTTGGGTTTTCTAGATCTTATTTTGAGTGTTTGATCGTCTTTCTAAGTACTTTAATTATGATAAGCTAAATATTTCTCATTTTGGTTATGTGACCATGTTAACTGTACCTATAGGTACCTACTGTGAGGGCTCGAACCTCACAGTAGGAGATTTACTGAACTACTAAATAATACGAGAGGGACTCCAGTTATATGGGGCTGATGCCCTCTGTATTTTAAGCTTCAGATCAAATATAAATCACACTCCTTAACTAAATTGGTTCTACGCGGAGCCCTCACCAGAATCTATCTGTCTTCCTATCAAGAAAACGAGAATCGTTTTCTTGATAGAAGACATTCCATATTTGAATGATTGAATGTCAGCCAGTATAATATTGTCAAGGCTTGATCAAAGCATCAAACCTCCACAGTACCTACCTAATAGACTGTGGATATTATATCATTTACTTACCTGCTAAGTTTTAAGCTCCCATCCGGGCACAAGTTACCGTGACATACTTGGAAAACCTTAAATAGACTTCGTACCCAAGTAGGCCGCAGCAAGAACAACCTCCACTAGTGGCGTTTATGGACGGCTCTTCGGTGTTCATGCGGCATCTCTCCACAGACCATTGCTCACCTCCCATCTTGCACCGCATGCCTGATGTTACCTGCACACGTGAGGACCTAACGGCTGCGTCAGCGACGGGTTCACGTTGCTGAATTTTGGGAAAAAAAAGAATGAATAGTTTTTTTCGAGTTATTTTTTTTTTGCCATGGACACGCTAAGAATGCAGAATGCAGGTCTTGTATTCATTTTTATCACTCTCACACATCCCTATGATTTGGTACATAGAAGAATTTTTCTTCATTATTTACTACTGAAAAGTCGTCGCACTGAAAAACATGATTTTTTTCCTGTTAAGCCGTTTCTCTATTACCTACAGACTTATCTTATTGCTAATTCATCATTAAATATACAGTTTCTTTTTTACTCAAATTCAAACCGTTTACATAGCATAACATAACATAACGCCTGTAATCTCCGAAGGGTTAAGCAGAGATGAACCTATATCATCCAACACCCACATTTCGCCAGTTATGTTCGAGTCCCATGAAATAGGGGCGAGCCTATGGCCGTCAACCGTTAACAAATCCAGACTGCAGGCTGCTACTGAACCCGCCGGTTGAACGCGTCCCAGAGGGTCATGGCCATCCGGCTAGTCCGGGGATACCACACGGTTTCCAGTGAGGCGGCGAGCTTCCTTGCCAGATTGCCGCCGTGGGATCTGGAGGCAAAAGTCCTCGCGCACGTGTGGGAGTGGCGCGAGGAGGCGAAACGCCGGGCCGAAACTCCGCTGCCGCGAGAAATCACGGTACAGCGGACAGAGCTCCGGCGGGATCTCATGGCGACATGGAGAGTGCGATTGTCGCAACCCAGCTCTGGGCACGCCACAATTGCGGCGATAAGTCCCCTCTTTGAGGAGTGGTTAGAAAGGCGCCATGGCGTCTTCACCTTCCGCCTGACGCAGGTCTTCACCGGTCACGGTTGTTTCGGAAGGTTCCTGTTCCGGATAAGGCGGGAGGAAACGCCTGAGTTTCACCATTGTGTGGATCGCCCGGAGGACTTAGTGGAGCATACAGTGGAGGTCTGCCCGGCTTGGGCGGAGCACCGCCGTGTTCTCGCGGAGGCGATCGGCGGCGGCGATCTCTCGCGTCCGAACCTGCTCCAGGCCATGGTATGGAGCGAGAGTGCATGGGAGGCCTTCACCTCCATCTGCGAAGCAGTAATGCTCGCGAAGGACGAGGCGGAACGCGTGAGGGAGAGGCAACAGCCGCGCCCTCGCGCCCCTAGCCGCCGCAGGAGACGCCCTGGGTGGCGGGAATCTATCGCCGATTCCCAGCCACCGTAGGCGCGGGCTTGCGGACGACGAGTAATGGGTAGCTCGCCGTCCGGTAAGGACCAGGCCCGGGTCAACGGCGCGTTGTGTTCCACGCGCGCCTCAAAGAGATGTCAGCAGTGACGGGGTCCAATAGGGCCGATGCCGCCGGGGTCGCGGGTAGTTCGAAAGTGGTACCGTGGCCCTGGCACGGGCAACTGTAGGAACACGGGTGGGTTTTAATCAGTAAAAGTCTGACACGCCCTCTCGCTCCGCCCAGAGCGGGAGAAGTCATTTGATGATTTCCCATCGACAATAAAAAAAAAAGAACGGCTGCTACTGAGAAATTCTAGATAGAAAAACTTAATAACACTTTGCTCAACCTGCGAATCGAACTCAGGACCTCATACTCAACAGTAGCGCTTGTGACCACTAGGCCAACTGCTACAACCATTTAGGTATTTCAATTAAACCAAGCACTTTTAAATTGTCAAGGAGTCGGTCAGTTAGTCAGAAAGTTGACCCATTTCAAAACCTAGATCAGTACAGAGAACGGGTAAGAAACTCCAAGCCTCAAACATAAACCTCAAGAACATAATTTAATTAACGCTTTTTTTTAAATAAAACCATACCCCTTAAAAACCATAACCCAACCTACGTACCTGAACATGTTTAACCACTTAAATATATTCATAGTGGATAGGCTGTATTTTGAAACCCAATCAGAATATCCCCAAACATTTGGATAGTGGGCAGTATAATATCGATAAATTGTTCACCTCTACCATAATATTCCAATCTCGTACGGTGTAGGAGGATGCGATACGGGGTAAGGACCTTTCATACAAATCGAAAATCGTTCAGGTGCGGTGACGTAGGTAGTTTGGATTGTGTCATCGATGAGTTTTTTTGCTGGACACAGGTATAGAGACCTATACCTACTGAAAGGTTTTATATAAGAGGAATTGTAAATGAAGTAAGACAAAATGAACATAATGGACACTGTAGTTCCTAATTCTTTTAAGCAAACTCTCTGTCAGACTGTTTTATCTTTTCAATTTTTTTTCATAAGACACTACGCGTTGTATGCTCCTCTGATTCGGTATTAAGAAAAACAGTAAGTTTTCAATATTATTCACGTTAATAAATAAGTTAACAAGGTTTGAATTAGGATTATTAATCCTATATATAAAGGATTACTTAAAAATAATATTAAAAAAATTATTATAATTAATAATAATGAAAAAAATAATTTAATTAAAAATACCTTAGAAAGTTCACAGAACGTTTTATTTCACAAGTTAATTTCCTGTAACAAGATACCTAAAAACCTACGCACACTTTGGTTAGTTGAACTGTTGCGACTACAGTTCGTCGCACCGTCGGCCCACGTTCGTGTGAAGGGACACTAGCGGCGTGGGAGCGGCATCTGGAGCGGGTGATCTGGCAATGCTCGTAAACGAGCCGAATTAGTGCCCCCAGCCCGCTCTGCCTAGCTGGAGAAACAAAAACCAGATTTAAATATAGAATCCGTATAGTTATATCCGATCCTCTCTTGTTTCATACCTGCTATGATTGTGTGATTGTCATGTTCGTTTTGTGCATGTGTGATCAACTGTAGCTTCGTTAATTATTACACAAAATTTTATCTTAGGTTGCAAGTTCATTGCTTCTGACTCTTGGTACGTGTGTCTGTATTATTTTTTATCGTCAGTTTTCCTTCAGAATTTTCTCGTAGCAGATTCTGTCGTAAGTCTTAATCAGGTTTTTAATACATGAAACTTCTAACTATATAGCTAAAGCAACTAAGTACCTATTATATTATTTACTACTGTAAATAAATATAAGTACAATGTTAGTCACAACATAAATATATAAACATTGTTTGTTTACTAAAAACACTTCTAGCAAATTCTCACACACAATACAATAAAATGTTGATTGAAAAACCAAGCGATGCAACACAAAAAACAAACGAAGTGTTTCGAACCATCCTTACTGTTACGATTTTATTGCTAGATGTAAGATTCTGATTACAGTTGCTAGCTGTTACAAAATAATGTCATATACCAATACTCAAGAGGATAATTAATTTCATGATTATTATGTACCCACGCAGGAACAATTTCAACTTTTCCCATCAAATAAAATACTAAATTAAAACATAGATCACCCCTATTCCTCTGTCACAGTTTGATTTTTTAATGGCGATGTCGCTCATTTTAGGGTTAAGTCCAAATTGTATGGGGAAGGGTGGTGGGACCCAGTGCGGGTTATTATTGAACTTAAATGTGGGGGAAAATATTTTGAGTTGGGTATTGTCAGAGAAAATTTAGTAGGTAACTTAACTTAACTTAAAGAGTCCTGTACTTACTTGTCGTTGAAGTTCATATTGGAAAAGGAAAAGCTCTTCTTTTAAAAACTTCAAATGACATATTTACCTTTTTACCTGGTCAAAACACACTCTTGCACATGGGCATATCTCTGGCTTAGAAACGGCTAGATCTCTCTAAGAACTGATCTACAGTCAAACTTTCTCTGTGATGACATAAATGAATGGAAGGTAAGTATCAGGGATATAAGCAGTATCCTGAAGGCCAATTCTTGTACCCAGAAACGTTCAAATTCAAGTTGCAATCTCATGCCAGCGACAATCAATAGCGTTACGCTATACAATTTTTGACAGATTGAGACTGAGATGAGATTGCGAATGTTGTTAAAAATATAGGAAAATTGCCCCCTGCTTTCTTAAGGCGAGTAGTGATTATGATTTTTTCTCAATTTTCTCAATGGTCACGCTAGTTGGCAGCACTACTCGCCTTAAGGTGTTTGCGCTGTGGTAGGCCGCAAAATTGAAATTATTGCGTTTCTTGCAATTTGCAGTCTCCAAGTTAGATTTCCTCCGGATTTCGGAAATCAGACGAATTAGAGGGATGTATTGATGATTTTTATGGTTAAAATTATGTAAATACATATTTCTTATTGTCGCGAATTATATTTTGATCAAGATACAATTTTACAATGACCTTCAAATTGCAAAAAACGCAAGAAAATTTGAACTTCGTGGGCTACCTTAGCGCATCCCCCTTAAATATAAGACGGGATGTAAGTTTATGTGGAATGAATAATGCATGAAACAAATTTAAATCTCAAAAGAAGCATCACAGACCATTTCCCCGGAACTAAGAGTTAGCCAAAATTATATCTATCTCACAGTTAGCGGGGACATCATAGGGGAATGCCGGTCTTTTTTATTATTTATGTAGTATTTTACAATTTTTTTAAATATGAAGGGTGGATCCCCTCGCTAAAGGGTGGGCCGGTCTGAATGAATTTATAGTCCTTTGTAGATAAACATATCAATTTGTTAGTGTTTTGTTAGTGGCATAAATATGTGATACAATTGTTAGCCCGTACATAGTCAGTCGACTTGATGACTCCGATGGACGCACTCGGGATGAAGAGTGACTTTATATATGCTGGTGTTCCCATTTTAAATGAACTTTGATTAGTGAAAAGTGTGGTTGAAACTGTGTGAAATTAGACTTTTAAATAGATATTTTGGTAACGTCTAGAAGACTGTTGAGTATTCACAATGACAGCGAGGTAAGTGATCCAATTTAAGTTCCTACTTTTTCTTGTTGTTAAAAGCCTCAACCCTTCCCTTAAACTCTAATTACGTCTCCAGTTTGACGTAGGCCTAAGTAAATAAACGCTGGTTTACAACAGCGTTGTTTACCGCATGCATCTCTTCCGCGTTCAACAGTATCCGCCAACCACTTCCTCGCTCCGGTAAAAAAATCGGAATCCAAACACTAACTTGGTAATAACCGAGCGACTTTACCCGTGAATCGATTGAAAAGCAAGCGAATAAAATCGATTTTCCCCCAAATTGAATAGTCGTAAAACGTAGGTAGCAGCAGTTTTAATGTCCAGATTGTTTACAAGGCGGCGTCACGAGTGTAAACGCTTGTCGATAATTGATGATTTGATTTACAACATCACCAAACAACCGGTGTTTGGGTGATCGCGATACGTTACCCGCGCCTTTGAATGGAACGATACCTATTACGTATCTAATAGCCGTAATATAGGTAGGTACGTTTTTGTGTACGTATTTATGGTTGGGAGAAAATACATTGGCTGTAAACTTACGGTAGAGTGTGGATACTGTAGGTATTGTCAGATCAGAGCTTGTGATACACATACATAATTACCTACTACCTCGAAAGAAGACTAGACCAGAAATCCTATTTTTTCTCCAACATCGGAACTGAAAGTCTCGAAAATAAGTATCCAAATCTAATCGGTCTACAAGCTCTACATTTCCGCAAGGATTTGAGCAGACCTTTCAACTTAATTTGTGATTGGTTTTCCTGAATTACGTTTCGGGCAACTTCATCTATTCGTCGTCGAATAGAATAGAATTTTTTATTTTTCACAAGGGCTAAAATTTCATCTGTCAAACTAAACGCCATTAGATACCATCAGTCATTAACGACATAACGCCTGTAATTTTAATAGGTTTCGATTAAAGTTTTTCCGAATTATGGAGGGATTCTCAAGACACTGACGTTCCTACCCAAGTCTCATTTACCTTGCTATACGTACTAAAAATCTTTGAAGCTGTTTTCTGCTGAGTTCACGGAATAAACGTACGTCGGTGCGTTATTCCACCCATTAGTTTTATAGCTGCGAGCGGCTACAGGAAAATAAATTCGGTCACGTAAGAAAATTGACATTATCCGTAAGATTTTCCTTGTTCTAACATAACACACGTAGGTACCTCCTATGTATTAGGTACCTAGGTATTTAGCAGAAAATTGACATCTTATAATAAATGGTAGTATGAGGAATTCCATTTTCTCTCAAACTCCATTAGTGAAAGAATTTTATTTTATTTTATTTTATTTTTTATTTTATTTGATAGGAATAACAAACAGCAGTATATTACACAGTAGGCATACAATATATAACTTGCAATAAAAGTAACAAATACACTACTCAAGACGTTATCCACAGATTACCATACAGAATAGCTAGCTGTTAGCAGAGCAAGTTAAAAAACAATCATTTTATACAATTTGACAATCATTTTATACGTGAGCAACGTCTGACCAATCAATTGCCGGGCTGCGTAGATCGCATGGCTCACAAGCGGGTGTAGATTACATTAAGCAGGCAGGCACGCCCGAGGCCCTCGAATACAATGCGTCAGCCAACAATGAAATATTAACGAATATTCGCACTCAACCATTAAAAAACCGTAATCAAGCGATTCAAAGTTCAACGGCCATAGCCGGTCTCTCGTAAACGGTAAGCGGCACCTATAAATTTTATACGATAAACAAAGAAACAATCGCGCTGTTGTAATGTCAAACTTTTGCGGTAGGTTATGGAGCATTGTGAGTCCTTCCGTGTGGTTTTATGCATTTTTTATAGTGTCGCCTTACACGGCCACGATTGGAGCAAATTAAGGCGGCGCCTATTCGTCGCTAGCGGCTTGCACGGCCGCAACGGCCGCGCGACCGCCGACCGACCGCTTGCGACCAGCGAGCGACGCGCGACACCACACCATAGCGCACAACGTTTCGTCACGAGTGCGCAATAAACTTTTATCGCTTGTTCTTTCAAGTATTATTTGACAGTGTTGATGCGTTAAATTGCGATTAATAGATGATTAGCCATTCGGGCGTGCGTTTATAGCGGTCTCGTAATAAATTCACTTTATTGCGTATCAATCACGCGATAGTCGTCGCGGTGGACGCGACTCCACTGAGTTTCGCCTCCAGCGGTCTTTGCAGTCGCCCGTAGTAAATATTTTTTTTATTGGAGGCTATAATTCTTACTGTAACTGGTAGCTTTTCTCTGCAAATGCTCTATGCTAAATAGGTTCTCGATAGATAGTAAAACCTCTTAAACGGATACATGCGTGCGTAACGAGCAAGTAGAAAATATATAGAAAGTTTGTATTAGATTCATTCTTGTATTGGTTGAAAGTTGTCTATCCCATCATCAATTTAATAGTAAGTATAAAAACTAAAACCCGACTACTAAAAATCACGCTATAAAAAGTATGAAACAAGAAAATATTCTCATCTGAAATTAGTAAAAGACAGACAAATATAAAAATTCGGAGTCACCCGTAATCTGTTTGATTCAAGCCCTAACATGACGTGTGACTCCGGATTTTTAATTTGTCTGTCTTTTTATAATTTCAGATGAGAATATTTTCTTGTTTCATACTTTTTAGAGCGTGATTTTTCAGTAGTCGGGTTTTAGTTTTTAAACTTACTTTTTGTTTAAATTATTTTGAGGTTATAATTTCGTGATAAAGTATTTGCAGAGCCACTTTACATTTATAAAGAAGAATAATTATTATAAAATTATACGTATTTTGGGTAGGTTTGGCGAAAACATATGTTTTGCTTACATCTGAGGCGTGATTTTAGAAATTATTCCCAATTATCGGGTGCATGCAAGCAAAGCCGCGAGCAATAGCTAACTATATATATATATTTGAAATGCGCTAATTAAGCCCTTTCATTTGATACCCCACACGGCATAATGAAATTATTTTTTTTAGTTCATGATTTTATGTGCTCTAGAGGGCGCCATATTCAATTTTATGGGACGTCATATAGCCTATAACCAGCGGACGGTTAAGACGCTTCTAACGATACCTCATATGTTAAATTATAATTAGAAGTTTAGAAGTTATGAGGGAATAGATGAACAAACATACATACATACCGGTCAAAATTATAACCCTCCTTTTTGCTTCCCGTACTCGGATAATGAAAGCTTAGGTATAGCTTTTCACCAATAATTAGGTAAGTATAATTTAGATTTTAGATAAATAGGTAGGTATGTAGGTAAGTTCGAACCTATTTTAAGCAATTAAATTTTAATTTTTTTACATGGTGTGGAAATGCTGTTTTACGTTACAGACGTTTTCACTGCTTATAAAAAAGAAAATATATATATATATATTAAGTATGTAAAATATTTTTGTCTGTTATTTGACAAAACATAATTATTAACTTATCCATCCATTTTAACTCTTTATTAAAAAAAAATATGTTCAGAAAATGAAGAAAACTGCTAAATATAAAGTCGATATTATTAACCGAGGCTAAAACTTGCGTTTAATCGCACGCGGCATATGAAAGCTGTAACACACAACACACGCGCTATGTTCAGACACCTAACAAAGTACAGTCGCCAGCAAAAGAGACAGCGAGATCACGGCACCTTTAGTTTAGAGTGTCATAAATTCACCGCCATTAATATTTGCTTAACTTACCATAAAGTGAAGTGGCGAACCGCTCCGGGCTAGCCAGTAAAACGTGCACTTAGTAAAGATTATCTCAGAGGTATGTGGCTGTAAATAATCGATGTTATTGCACTATACCTACGTACTGAGTTAATTTATGAGTGGCCGTTGTGTAGCGCTTTAAGGAACCAACTGCTGTGCAACTAAGAAAGGTTTTGTGTCCGCCACTGTTTACTATAAATAAGAGTGATTGGGTATATAAATTAGTTTGAGCTGTTAAAGAAATATGTAGCGGAAGTTGATTGCTGTGTTTTATTGGCTATTATTTATTTATTCATGTAAAGATAGAGAAGTTAGCAATGTGAAAGAAATTAAAAAAGCTCTAAACGCTACCTACCTATCTGTTATCCCACGACTTAGATACCTATACACTTAAAATAGGACTAAAACTTTTTCTAGTAGGTGATTTTTACAACAAACTTTTTTTTACAGATCTCAGCAAAATGGTATGAAGCAAAAAAAGGTCGCGTAAATATCTGCAAGACGTTGCCTAAAAGGTAAGAATTTCTACTAATTTAATAGCAGTAATACTGTTGTTGTTTATTTTTTAATACCTAGATAATTACTCTGTAAACACTTTTGTTTGCGATTGACACTGCTTTTGTACCGTATTGTGGCGTTGTCTTAAAATATATATAGGTATTGTAGTGTTTAAAAATAATAAATGTTCTTTACACCACTTTAAAATAACGTAGATATATTTTTTTAAACTTTATTCGAATTACCTACATCTTGTTAAAAAAATACAAAGAAAAAAGAAACAAAAAGAATCACATAGGTACCGAATTACCAAAGTAACATAGATTAAAAAAATTGTAAGATTTAAGAGCAAAATAGTATTAAATAATTTTTTTTAAGGGGTTTTAATAAGCATAGAAATTCGACGAGATAAAATTTTAGCCGCGTATCTAGCCTTGAACAGACTTATCAAAAACAACCTAGCCTGTAGGAATTGCAACTCTTCAAGTTCGACCGTTTTATCAAGCAAATCGTTATCTTTATCGCGAATATAGCTAAAAATTTATACTCGATCAAAGAGTACCTATACCAAAATTGCATTTAACTGTGAAATTTGTTACTTAAACAAGAGAATTAGACATAAGAATAGTTAAATTAGGATTTAATAAAACATAATTACTTAGATCCTGGAGTAGAACCAAGGTATGGTGACTGAAATCAACCAATTTTCAGCAATATTTGAGATGTGGGGAGAAGGTAGACGTATCCCTTTGGAATTTTTCTGACTCGAATGGTTCAGACCGTATGGGTGGAGTCAAAGAACTGGCTTGGTAACATCCTAAATAAAAAATTGAGGATAAGGTACCAAGTAATAACCAAGCTTTATCTATAGTTACAGTCAGCAGCAAAGTCGATTAACACTTGCAGTTTTTTTAATCTTAATTATTAAGCGAAATATTTAATTGGAATCGGAACAGAAGTAGGTACTTAAAATTTTAAGAACATTAACTCTTAACAGTTAAACGAAAAAAAAGCAGTTTAGCGAATCATTTTGTGTTTAATTTCGATGATGTCAAAAAGTAGCAGTGTTAACCTACTTCTGTTGCTGACCGTACCTACTTATTATAAAATAAAGTCGCATTTCGTTTCTGTCTGTGTGGCCGCATTGTTCTTCTAAACTTTTGATGCGGTTTTCACTATAATTTAGAGAATTTATTCTGGAAGGTTTATAATACATTAATATTTAACTTATAAATATTGAAACCTTCATGTTTTGTCAATTCTTAAAAACTGTGCGAAGTAGGGCCGGTAGGTAGGTACTGTATACAAGAATTAGAAAAAATACATAGGTACCAAAACACGCTAGGAATGGACCTATTTTATTTTTTTCATTCGGCGAATCTTCATACCTAAAATCGAAAAATCTATGGGAAAGAAGAACCACGATTATGACCAACACAAGATGAGTTCCCAAAAGAATATATGTACTTATAGGTTTAGGTTTAAAGATATTTATTCTCAAAAAAGACACAAGTCACTTACATGAGAACAATGCTTAAAATAAATAATAAATAAAAAGTTCGTCACAGACGTCACGGTAACATTATGAGACACCTATCCAATGCATTTAGCTTTTAGAAAGGGTGTTGTTTGTGATTAAATATTCAGCTAAGTAATTGAGTTTTGAATGACTTGAATGAGTGGAAGCTTTTTATACATGAGGGTATTTTGTTGTATAACTGTGCTCCTTCAAAAGTTAACATCTTTTTGCCAAACTTGGTTCTCATCTTCGGCAAAATCAGAAAACTAGCGGCGGTTGCTACGTTGGGTTACTTGTTTTACTTTAGTAAACGATAAATTAGTCGAAACTTATACGAAACTTCAATACGAACCATTATCACGAGTATAGAATGGCTAGGTACCTATAGGTACCATATTTAAAAAGGCAGCTTCACCACATTATTATGCCAAGAACATTAACTGGTTTACTTTACGAAAAAATATGGGCAAAAAATATCACGTCTTTCTGATTACAACGAAAATTCACATTGAAAAGATCTGACTAAACAAAAAAATTAAAAAGCCAAAAGCCAAATTTAAAATCAAGAGAAAAAACCGGCCAAGTGCGTGTTGGACCACGCACAACGAAGGATTCCGTAGTTGAAAAGAATTTATCACAAAAACAAAGTTAACATTGTATCCCAAAAAAAAAGATTATGTGATAAAATTACAAATTAAAAATTTTCGTACTTTTCCCTTTACTTGTGCTGTGAGACCTTGCTTCTTGTCAAATTTCATTATTCTGGGTCGACGGGAAGTGCCCTGTAAGTTTTGATTTACTTGCATGCAAGTATCTAAATATATTGCATAAATGTCCGTATTTTTTTATTGCGTTGACTTAGAAGCTTGATTTTTTTAGAACTCCAAGGGACCATAGACCTACCTACGTACCTACCTGTTTGGTATTAATTTTAACTTGATACATCCACGCGTTTCTGAGAAAAAGGGTCTTGACAGACTGACAGACAGGCAGACTGACAGATAGGTAGACAAACAGACAGACACACAACGAAGCGATCCTATCCTTATAGGATCGCTTCGTTGTGTGTCTGTCTGTAAATGTACATCCACCCTTAACAGATGTCACGTAAGGCCGCAATACTGTTAAAGGTGCGACGGTACATGTAGCTATGCGATAAGTTACGGGAACCTACTAAGACCTACAAGCCTAACGGTACCTACGACCCTAAGCCCTATAAGCCCTACAGCCCTAACCTACCATATACCTAATATGTGATAAATAAATATATAAATAAATTCAGGACGTCTGCACCACGCGACCTAAGGTAACAGACGGACAGTAGACAGGAATCCAGGGTGCGGGAAGGGTACACTCACTGCCAGTCCCGCAGACTCACGAGACTGATCAGAGATGGCTAAAGGTGTCTTGGCCACAGTGAGGGGTAATGAGACAAGAATATAAAATTCTAATCTGATTTATTTGCATAAAGATTCCGCTTGTATACTATTTTTACCTAACACACACTATTGCACAAAATCTTTGTGTTTCATGCGTGTTAGATGCAACGAAATCACTTATTTTTATCTGGGCCGCGTGCTGAGTCAATGTCCAAAGGTAGCATTGAACATTCTGGCGACTCTCAGGAACAGGACCCTATTTGGTACAGCTCGATGGTCTCGTATGGTCTGGCCTGGCCTTGTTCAGACCGTTGCAACTGAGTGGGCACGCGGTGTGGTATGCCATACTGCTGCTGTGTCCGTTGCGTGTGTGATATGTTGCTGATTATTGTTGGTTGCTGCACAGTTAGCGCAGTGTTTTGTCTTCTTGCTGCAGTGATGGCTCGAAGTTTATTCAACACCTGTGGACCAAAATAAATTAAAATACATGCTAAAGTAATGATAACAAGTGAGGTACTGATGCTAGTTATGTATGTATGCGATTCTAATTGTTTCCAAATTGTGTTATCTAGCTGAGTTTGTAAGTTTGTTTCAGATGTGACTAAATGATCGAAAAGTCCTTTTGACCTGTCTAACACTAATTCTTCTTCGGATATATTTTTAATGTTTGTTGGTGAAATCTGAGTATTAAGGGAGAAGTTTGTTGATTTAGAATAAGAAGCTAGCACTGTCATAGTGGTTGTTCTTTTCGCAGCAAGTATGTTATTAGGTGTTTTAATAACGCAATTTTCAGAGATATGTAGAACTCCGACATCTCGAATCTTAATTTCTTTTCTTTGACCGTCACACACAATTGATATGGCAATCGATTTTGTCGTAATGAAAAGCCAAGTGTTTTGCATGAATAGTTGCTTCCATACAACATCTGTCGATATCTTGTAGGTTTTTGACGTGCATTGGGTTTGGGGGTAGTTCTCGGTTGTAAAGAGTTGTTCAACTATGCAATTTTTATTTAATTGCATGTTTTTGACAGCTACAGGATAGCAGATGAACTCTGTATTACTATGAAGACAGTCTTTAAATTCTTCTTGACTTAGTTCAAAGTACCGCTCGTTGTTGTAATCAAAACCCATGTATGTTTGCTGAATAGTCAAGCACTCGAATGATCCATCTGGTTTCCTCTCTGGAATAGGCGTAACATGTATCAGAGTATACTTTGTTATATCGTGTATTGGGAAGTAAGCGTATACTCTTATATGCGTAGTATTTGCATTCATCTCGGTCTGTATTATTTGTCCCTGAATGATTTTTAAGTTTAATGGCAGCTTTTGATTAGCCATTTTTATTATGTGGCTGATATGTCTTGGTGTTAATATACTGTATATAGTTGCTTTTTGTGTATTTATTTCTAGTAACCCTGTATAGTAGTCCATTATTTCATTTATAAAATTGTTTGCTAACTCGTAAGCTTGCATCACTTGTATTTTAATATGATTTTTGTTAATAGTTTTATACCAAGCATTGTGGTTATTCATGAACGATATTGTTTCATGTAGTTTTGTTTGGAACTTTTCTAACTTTTTCTGGATTTGCTCTTCCGTTTGGTTTACACCTGTGATAGTTGATATCATTATCTTTGTTTGTTGATTGGCAGCGTCTATGAGTTTCTGCTGATTGTTATTTAATGTGTCGATGTCTCTGTATACTTCGTCATTAACTCCAAACACTGATGTTAACAGTTGGCCCAAGATACCTCGTTTCTTCCTGTTGCTTTTATGTCTGTTAGGTATTCCTTTGTTGTCTCAAACTTTGCTTTTTCTTCGTTTAAATGGTGATAAAATTCATTGCAGTGCGTCTCATACATGATGTTTTGAGTGTCCTTGCAAAGTTGTTGAAATTGTGATGTTATTTCTTCAATCTGTTTTTGGTCTAGTTCCAAATTTCCTCTCTCGTACACTGTTTCAATTCTAAACGTTCCTCGATTAATGGTTGTGGTTCCAATTTTTTCCACAAATAGTCCTGGCTTTATACTTTTTAGTGTGTATGTGGACGTACTCGACACGGTGCCAATTAATAGTATAATTGTTGTATGTAAACCCGTTATCCAGTTTTTCGGTGGTTGTATACCTTTTTTATTCTTTGTGGTGGTTGAAATGTTACATTGCATAGACGTTTGTCCGTCTTTGCTCGTTGTACTAATTTGTTTGTTTTCATTCACAGGAAGTGGGATCAACGTATGAATTGATCTTTTCTGACAAGCGCCTGTTGATTTTTGAAGAGTTACCACTCTAACTACGCCATCATCTCCCGGGTGTACTTCTGTGATTTTTGCCAACGACCATTTGCTTGGTTTTATATTGTCATCTTTTATTAGCACTACAGTTCCAATTTTAGCATTTTCTTGTATTTGCTTCCATTTGTATCTTTGCTGAAGCTGATGTAGATAATCTTTTGTCCAACTGTTCCAAAAATCTTTTTTCATCTTTTGAATCTGTTTCCATCTGTTTACTAGGTCAGTATTAATGTTTTCCATCGGATCTGGTATTCCTACTGCTTCTCGGCCAATAAGGAAATGGCTTGGAGTTAGTATTGTGTTGTCATTAATATCTTCGCTTTGCGCACACAATGGTCTTGAACAAGGCCAGCACACGCACGGACACAGCAGCAGTATGGCATACCACACCGCGTGCCCACTCAGTTGCAACGGTCTGAACAAGGCCAGGCCAGACCATACGAGACCATCGAGCTGTACCAAATAGGGTCCTGTTCCTGAGAGTCGCCAGAATGTTCAATGCTACCTTTGGACATTGACTCAGCACGCGGCCCAGATAAAAATAAGTGATTTCGTTGCATCTAACACGCATGAAACACAAAGATTTTGTGCAATAGTGTGTGTTAGGTAAAAATAGTATATAAGCGGAATCTTTATGCAAATAAATCAGATTAGAATTTTATATTCTTGTCTCATTACCCCTCACTGTGGCCAAGACACCTTTAGCCATCTCTGATCAGTCTCGTGAGTCTGCGGGACTGGCAGTGAGTGTACCCTTCCCGCACCCTGGATTCCTGTCTACTGTCCGTCTGTTACCTTAGGTCGCGTGGTGCAGACGTCCTGAATTTATTTATATATTTATTTATCACATATTAGGTATATGGTAGGTTAGGGCTGTAGGGCTTATAGGGCTTAGGGTCGTAGGTACCGTTAGGCTTGTAGGTCTTAGTAGGTTCCCGTAACTTATCGCATAGCTACATGTACCGTCGCACCTTTAACAGTATTGCGGCCTTACGTGACATCTGTTAAGGGTGGATGTACATTTTGGACACAACAGACACACATTTTGGAAACAGACAGACACACAACGAAGCGATCCTATCCTTATAGGATCGCTTCGTTGTGTGTCTGTCTGTTTGTCTACCTATCTGTCAGTCTGCCTGTCTGTCAGTCTGTCAAGACCCTTTTTCTCAGAAACGCGTGGATGTATCAAGTTAAAATCCGTTTTTTCTTTTTGAGGTACGGAACCCTAAAAATTGTGAAAAAAAAACGACTAATACTTACTTATAAAGTTTTGAACGAGTTTATAAATATTACAATTCTACAGTATATTATAATTATTAAATACTTAATATAGCACCTAGGTGCAAGTAGAATAATTAATATTTATTTAAACTAAAGAAGTAGGACAAGTTAAAAGCTCAATGCATCATATTTCACATAAAATATAAAGTACCGAGAAGACCAAAAAATGTAACCAAACATAACATTCCAATCAACTTTAAAAAAATAAAAATAAAATCAGATACCAGAATTCAAGAAAAAATATAAATCCAATCTCGTAAACCTCATTTTTTAGTTTCCGCCATCTTCGAAGTATCTCAAAAATGTCCGCCGGTCGTAGACCGTCCTACCGCGCATCGAACGGTATCGCCATACTTCTTTCTTTTTAATTTTTCATTCCCCTTCTCAAATCGAAAGAACTCACGCTGCGATCACCCAGCACTCCCGTTGCTGTGGGAAAGAGATAGAACGACCCGTTTTTTTCTCATCACTCTTTCGACGTATCTCGGGTGAGGAAAAGAGACAACAAATAAAGTAAAATGGCGTCGATAGCAAGGCATGGTAATGGCCCTGCAGCTGAAATTCTTAAGCACACACACAAAGAATGTTCGTGTGTGAATTTGATAGTATTGCCGATTGGGAGGGCCCAAGATCAGATGTCTTCAACCTTTCTTGAGAGTGCTTCTTGTAAGATTTTTTTTGTTTATATTAAGTAATACTAAGCTCCCCGTCAATCATCAATTTTTTTTCACTGATATGTGATTTAATAATTAACTTATTAATTATAGAAACCACCAATCTTGACCTAATGATACCTATCTAGGTACTAAAAATTTCTGACAAAAGTGATGTCTGACTCTGTTAATTAGAGGAAATGTGCACTAAATAGATTAAAATTACTATTTTGGAACAAATTTAATTTTGTTTGATTTTTTATTTTGATTTTGATTTTAATATTGATTTTAATTTTGATTTTAAGTTTTAATTTTAACTTTTATTGTGATTTTAATACTAACATAGTTTGTAAGTTCTAATACTAACCAGATACAATATGGATGATTTCCGAAATAAAATATTGAATTGAAAAGACATGAAAACCCTTCATTAATTATTGTGTGTAAAAAAATGAAATTGTTTTATTTTCAAAACACATTTTTTTTCCAAAAGACTGAAATCATAATAAAATATTAGAATGTTTGTGACCTCTACTCCAGATAGAATAGATTCATCTGATTTCAGAGAGATGGCGCTGTTCACAAAATGAGAGAGAGCAAGAAATGTAGAGTCATGTAGAGCCTTATAAAGCTTTGAATTTATTGTCTACAGTGATGAATTCATTATTACGTTACATAAAACATTAATGAGCATGATAAATATGATTTACTGTGATAAAGAAAAACAATAAGGAGATATTGCAATAGGAATTGCTAGAAAGAATACCTAAATAAATACTAAACTTTTGCTGGTGTTGATATGCATATTGTTTAAAAAATCCTTATTAAAAATACGAAATAATATTATCTGTAGTAGGTAATGGCCGGGTGGTACCACAAAGAAAACACCCAACAACTAGGTATCAGTAGGTAACTTCTGCAGTAGGTAGGTAGGTACTTAGGTATGTACTAAGCTAAAGGTAAACGTACCAACCAACACCAAGGATATTAGTTACAGAAAATATGAACAATTTCATTAATAGTATTACAGAAATATGAATAAGCTTTTTGTATCTTACCTACTCTTAATAGGGATCTAGCTTCTATCTAATTATTATAAAATAGAAAAAAGTTTATAGCAATCTTACGAAAGTCTTTTTATTCGGATAGAAAGCATTAAGTCATTTTTTTTAAAATCTACAATACAATCTACATTATAAAAAAAAGTTATTTTCATAGATGTCTCATGTCACCTACATTAAAATTAGCTCCATGTCTACATACAATTATTTCATAAAAAGCCTATTAAGTATAGTATTCTGATGTGTCCGTGTAGAGCCCATCATAACTGCATGACACTATGCTTTCAAAGCTTGTAAAAGTTCCATACTGTTTTACTAGATGGCGCTAAACTCATTAAAAATAGTAGAGCTTTCTGTCATTTATTTTCAGCCTCAAAGAAACAAATAGAGATGGTTTTTTATATTTTATGGAATTATATTTTAAATCATAATTATATAATGTTAATCAACACTAGTATATTTATAACCTTTAAATATTTAAAGAGAAACATCTCAGTTCAGACTCTACAACTCTACATTTGGAAAAGGTTTAAGCGTAACAGAGTAAAATGTCTAGTTATTATTTCCAAACGTATAATATTTTTATTATTAGATATTTTCTAACATTTATTTTAATATGTATAAGCATCACTTAAGGGAACTTGCGGCTAAGTTATAACAGCCGCACGGGTCTATCGATCAGGTTAAGCTACGCTTGCCGCGGTTGGTCCATGGATGGGTGACCATCCTTACATACGAAGACCCTTCGTGCCTCGGAAAGCACGTTAAGCCGTTGGTCCCGGCTGTCATTCGTGGATCTTTGACAGTCATTACGGGTCGTCAGAAGCCCGAAAGCCTGACAACCAGCGGTATTACCAAGGGGTATCGTATGACCCAGTAGCTGGGTTGTGGAGGTTAGATAGAGAGAGGTAGTCGCTCCATACTGGTATTCAGGCTGCATCCGGTTTGACTGGAAACCGACCCCAACATAGTTGGGAAAAGATAGATGAAGATGACGTAAGCACAACTTAATTATTTCTTAATTTTTTTTCCTTGTCTAATTTCAATGGACGAGGAGAAATTCTACAAAAAAATAAACAATGTCTTGTTTCTTCGGGATCCTATTAAAATTTAGATAAAAAAAAACTGTTTATGTTTGGACACACTTGCATCTACATAAACACAATGCAAGCGCGGGCGCATGTACGCTTCCTAGAAAGGCAAGTTGGCACAATTTTCTATTAAAATTCAAATTAGTTTTTTTCGCAAGCAAAGAGAAAGCTTAGTTATACCAGCCAGTATAGCTCCAGATTTTAGACGATAAAGTGGTGTTGTGTACGAAAAATGTGGAAATCGTGTTTTGTTTTAGTTCTAAAAATTAATTTTGATGTAAACACAGGGTGTATACTCGCGCGCGTTGTTTGGCGTCGCGCCAGACAAATCTCGTCAGGCAAACACAGATGGCGACGGAGAAACGCAACTAGGTACGTTGTTTGTCAGAATTCTTCTTTTAACTAATTAAAAACTGTCTCTGGATTAGATTACATGACGGAAATTAAATTATAAAATCATTAATACTGCCAATCTAACTTTTAACTCTACTTTGAATCAATAAGCGGTTTGATCAAAGAGTTTATGTGATTTCATAGAGAAGATTGTAATTTTCTAACCTTATTTTTTTGTTTTGTTCAATAAATATGTCTGTTAGTCAGATTCAGAAGCCGCCATTATAGAAATGTCCAATCGAAACTTGTTGTACCAGGTATGTTACACAAATTAAATTATAAATCTAAGAGACCGATACTAAATTCCACGTGGTGTGTGGTTTCTTTTAAATAATATTTTGTTTCGAAAAGCCCCGACTGGTCAACATTTTAATGATCTTAGGATGCAACTTAATTTACTGCACATAATTATCTGAAAAGATTATGCACGGATTATTTTAATGTGAAATGCCGATATTCTTTCTTATTATGATAAGTTCTCTATTATCGATTACAAGTAAAACATTTTATACTTCGCAGAACATAAAATTGGATGGATATTTAAAACGGTATCATTGGAACACTAGTTCGGTATGAGGTATCTGTGGCCGGTTATACCACCTTTCAAGAATGCGTTGAGAGTGGTTCGTATTCCGTTTTAACATGCAAATCTACTTTGTATCTAGGTACTAGTGTATAAAGTTATGTTAACAATAAAGTGGTCATGTCTGCTCTTATCTTTGACATTGTTCTGAATAGCAACATAGGTAATAAATAAACCTATGGGTAATTTATTTAAATATTATGTAAGTACCTGTTTGAAAAGGAATTTTGTACGGCTAACTATGATATTTTGAATAAAATTGGTTTGTAGATATTTTTTCAAAATTGGTTGTTATCTTAGTGACCTCTGGAAATCAACCTCGTCTTGTTACGAATTTGACACTTGTGTGTTTGTAGTCAACTTCAGTAAGTAGGTAAATGAATTCTATTTATCAATAATAAAGTTTAGTTTTTGTTTTTTCTCTTTCACACTCATCTTACTGCATACTCATGTAAAATAAACCGGTTCCATTCGGTTAATTTAACCTATCTTCAAAATAGACCAGACCCCAATTTAGTCAAATTAGATACCCTTCCCAGTTTTGCCCTTGGTCCAACCTTATCTACCTGGAACTCCCTACTCAAGGAGCGGCCCCTTATTTTATCAATAACGATAAGGCTATTTTGACTTCAATCTTATACTGTTATCTTCATTATTTTCTGATAATAGAATTGATATTATATCTTTACACATCAGCGGTGTCGGTGGCATACCATCAGTATTTTCTATTGTGTCCAAATAAGCATAGAAATAGGTTCACTACTTTTTATATTAACTGTAATCTGAAACTTATTTTATTTCATGTTTTTCTTCTTATGTTTTTGTTACTACTTATGTTGTCCTGCGCAGTTGTTACAAACTACTGAGGGGGACTGGTCAATTCTTTACTGATAGACAGATAATCCATGCGTTGATGCCCGTACTTATGACGATACATTTTTCAAATAATAAAAATCATCTACCCTATTAATTAGAAGCTACGCTACAGAAATCCGTTCCTCTCGTTAGTAAAATTTTATTTTACATCGCTGGAACAATTACTTACGTAGCACCTACCTACCTTAAAATATTTTAACAAGTGTGGTTAATTAAAAAGAACGAGCTACGGACAGTCGGTAGTTCACGACGCGGGTGTTCCAGTACGGCTGGTAAGTTATGTGTCCGTTTGTCCGCGAGCTAACGAACGCCATCTTTATAGCCTCGTTACCGCTAATAAGTCTCGGCTATCGTTCACCAGTTTACTATATGATTCTCTTGTGTACTCCGCCTTATCTTTTTGTAGATACCTAATTGATAGGTACAATTTCGTGAAGGGAAATTATCTGGCAATTAGTGTAGAAAGTACGTATTTGCCACTGGTTTCCATATAATCCTAATAAAATTAGATATGATAAGCAGGTAGTCACTAAAACGTGATAACATTTTCTAATAACTTTTCAGGAGTTTTCTTTTAACATTTGACAATATAAACGCCAAGATCGTTTGCAATAATATCCAATCCAATGAACACACTTTTGACTAAGATACCTTTTTAAAAGAATCGCTAACGTGGATAATGCCTTAACAGAAAAAGTTAAGTAGAAATAGAAAAGTCTCAACGCGTAGTCTACGAAGCAATCTGGGAAAATGCCATGTAGGTAGCGTCTTAGAATAATTTTGCGGTGAACATGTTTTGAAAACACAATCAATTTAATAAAATATTTTCGGCCAGATTTTTACGACTTCTACAAGAGGGGTGTAAGTGAAAACATGTTCGGAAGCGGGGATATCCTTGCAATAACAATAACTCATACAGTTTCGCGCGCCCCCCGCTAGATGGCGCGCCACGGACACAAGTAATCCATTTATTCTCGGGGCGAGCTTTATGTAGCGAACTCTTAAGAGCCAGTGCTATATTGTTTTATGTTATTATTTATAAATATCGGCGGTGCGTGTGCCGACTGGCTCACAGGGAATTATGAGAAAAAGTTCCCTCGCTCCCACTAATGCACCTCTACTTATCTTAATTATACATAATCGGGCAATTTACTTTCGTGGAATTTTTTTAAAATACTTGGCAGATAAGTTACATTGTAACTTTTGGAAGTGGTCATATAAAATAACGAGTTGCCCAATCAAAGTTGGTAGTGTGATAACATTAGATAGGTATGTACACTCGCCGTAGGAAAATTAGCATAAAATTATAGTAAACTCTATCGAGGCGTTAATGTTACAAGACGTATCTGTTACTTATGGCATTAGTTAATCTTATAATTAACGGATATGTATATGATTATTATGGCTATAAGATGCAGTACCTTATTGCTCATGTAGGTACCTACCTACCTACCTACACATAGTTAGGCCTACACCCACTGGAGCGTCCTATCATAAAGCTGTCTCAAATATTCTATAGGTATTCTCATCAGTAAATAAATATTAGTTTCTGTAACATTCAGAGTCGTACATTCATTTCAGTTCACATATTACGCTTTGGTGGACGGCTGTCTTGAGTAATAATTGTTTCTTCAGCGTTGGTAACGGAGTGACATTCCGTCCGGGAACAAGAACTCGCCTGTAAGATATCCGGGGAATGTGAGGAGCAATTACCCTCCTACAGGGGGAGGGGGGAGGAATCTTAGAAGTTTCCGACCCTGTGGAATTTTGCGGATGAAACGCTTTAATTGGAATCTCTCGAGAATATTTTGTAATTGCTGGCTGCTAAGAGCCAAGGAATTTGTTTTGCAGTTTGAAATTCAAATTAAGATCTTGGTTTGTCTTTGTTTTGATTCTGTATGGGGACATATCTAATGGTGGTATTATGGTGGTGCGTTCGGGTATCGGCAAGTAAGTACCACATGGTAAAAAAAATATTTTCTTACACCTAAGTAATATCAAGTTAGTGTAATCTACTTACGTAAAATTGCTAATAAAATTTTCATATTTGGAACAGGTTTAATTTTACTAAAGCTACCGAAGACCCCAATCAAAATAACAAATGATAAAACAAAAACCTGTAGTAAAACATTGCAATTTAGCCACACTTACAAACTTATCAGTTTGACAGCTCCCTTATTCTTAAAACATAAAAAGCTTTCTTATCTCAAAGATTTAAAAAGTTTTTAATAACCCCTGGAAACAATCCCACAGGCCCTTTTGCCCTGAGTTAGAGGTTACATTAACCAAAGTCATTCAAGCGCTACCTGTAGGTACCTAAGTATGTGTAGTCATTTCCCCTCGAATAGAAGAGCGTTAGAACGAATGAAAGAGTTTAGTCGATACTATCTGGGTAACAAAGAAAGTTTTTATTGGCAAAGTTGCCATTTCGACAGGATTTGATCCGTCTCAGCTTTTCCAATTTAAGAAAAGTACCAGTAAAAGCTAGCACAAAGGTATTTAGATAGATTAGTTTTGTTTAAGTAAAGCTTAGTTGTTTTTGATACAGGATTTATTGGACGTTGACTGTATTTTGATACGCACCAAGCTAGGTGCTTGTAAAGTGGCTTATCAGGTACATCATCATCATTTTAGCCGAAAGACGTCCACTGCTTTACATAAGCCTCCCCCAAGCACCGCCACTTCGTTGGGTTCTGAGCTTCTCGCATCAGCGGATTCTTACGGCCTTTGCAAGGTCATCGGTCCACCTTGTAGGACCGATGACCGAGGACCTTGTAGGAGGCCTTCCAACGTTACGTCGTCCGGTACGCGGTCGCCACTCCAACCTTTAGAACCTTTCGGCCCCAATGGCCGTCTGTTCTGCGATCAATGTGCCCTGCCCACTGACACTTAAGTTTGGCAGTTTTTCGGGCTATATCGGTTACCTGCGGATCTCTCCATTTCTGATTCAATCACCTAGGGAAACTCCAAGTAGGTATAGCCCTCTTCATTGCCCTTTGGGTAACTTTTAGCCTTCTAATAAGGCCCATTGTGAGCGACCACGTTTCAGTGCCGTAGGTCATCACTGGCAACACGCACTGGTCAAAGACTTTCGTCTTGAGACACTGCGATATGTGAGACGAGAAGATATCAGGTTATCAGGTTAAAACCTATATCTTTTCAGTTTTGAAAGTTAAGTTTTGATTAGTTAAGTACTCTACTTATTACGAGTATTTTACTGTGTTCTATTTATGATTTTCTATCTTTTCTGTAGGTAGGTACCCGAAAAACGACGACCTCTCAACCTGAAAAACAACCTAAAATATTATTGTGATTAATAGATACCTACTCACATTCCTGTCCCATCTGTAAAATAGTAAATCTACTCTCAATATAGCATCAACAGACCGCCTTTATATTTGAATTTAAATTGGTACATTTTTATAATAATGTCTTTGGAGCGACGCCGCTCGGCGAAGCCCCTCCGGGTTTCTTTCTTCTCTTTTTATAATGTAATTTTCTTAAATCACCTCCTCTGCCCTCCCTCTATCTACTTTACGTATCTATTATCACAACGAAATTATGTTCAGAGGAAAAAAATGATGTTTTATTTGTTCTTAGATAAAGTAAGACGGTCCAGTTAATTACTGTTTTTTCTAACACGCTTTTTAAATAAAGTAACATTTATATACAACCTGTTTTGAGTGAATTATATTTTTACTGACTTGTTCAGGATATCTTAGAAATAAAAAAATAAAATAGTCGTTGTATTTATTCTAGTGTGGCTTATCAGTGTAATATTCCAAGTCCTACCTATTAAGCTCTTGAATATGAACGCACCTGCCAGTAAACATGTAAGGAAAAATAATTTATATCAGATTAATCCACAATACAACATTAAACGCTAACAATTACTAAAACACATTGTTCACAATTAAATGCTAAACGCACTTATGCAGTGATAATAAAGATTGTTATCATGTTGTAACTTTGATGTGCAATTTGTATGTTTTATGGCGTCAAAGATAGCCAGATAAAGCCATTAATACATTGTCAAATGGTGTCATAAAGTAATTAAGACTATTTATGTATAAATCGTCAGGTTAATGTGGACACATTTTTTTAATAAATAAATCGTCAACGCGGGTCGCGCAGCGCAAGCGCATCGTTTCTAGTTCGTTCACCCCGAACATCTGTTCTCATATTTCAGTCAGTCTTTATCAACATACGTACTTGACCGTAAATTTCCAGGGGTTGTTATCTTCGAATTGTATAATATTTTGTTTGTAAATTATAGTTCAGTGTGTTTATTTGAAAATCCATAAAGTTTTATTGTGTGCTTGGTACCTAGGTCAGTTACAAAGGCTATCTCACAAAACGTCGTAAAACACGCTAATACTGATGTTAAACGTTAAATAGTAATTTATTATCTATTTGCACGATTTTTATTATTATTTTGAGTGAAGTAATTTAAATTACCCAGATTTAAGTATCTCGTAGACCTACACCTTGTATTAGGCACTTATAAGCAATTGGGTACAAAAATCCGAGGCATTTTAAATCAGATAGATCATTTAAAATAGTAATAATAGTTGTTTGAAGCAGAAGTTTTTTATCAGCTTAATATAATAATTTATCTGAGTTCTTGACAACCATTCACAGCATCGTCACAATACGGAATGGGCTTACGCTATAGGCAGCTACCTGCCCGCCATATTGGATTTCAGGGCAGAACGTTCTGTGATTGGTTCACGCGCCAAGATGGCGGCATTTGTATTTCAACGTGATAGGTAGGTACTTTGTATGAACCCGTTCTAAGATTTCGATTTTGAAGATCTATTGATTTTTTTTTAGGTAGATGGGTAAATCTATTAGTAGATTTAACCGACTGGTGTTATTTTTAACTTTATTTTATAAATTTCATTTTAAGAAAAAAATAATGGGTAGGTATGTTGTTAAAAAAATTATTACCTATGCACTGCAACGTTATAACAGTTAGGTATTGACTCAGAAAAAAAGTAAAGAGTCCAAAAGATTTCTGAAACGTAAACTGTAGGAATGTAGGCTTACCCAGTTAGTTAGTTATAACTGACATCTCGCAGTTGACCACTGAGGGTCGAGACTGCTTAACCGAGCGTTTCCTGTGGGTGCTTTAAGCGAACGTAAAGCCTCCGGCCAGGCTTAAAAACTAGGGTAAAATATTAGACGACTAAGCGTCGCTAATACCTAATAGAGCAGGTAAGTACCTGTCAGAAAATACTTATGTTGGCAGTTGGTGGCGCACAATAATATTATTTTCGCCTTTGGCAAAGTTGGCATGAAATAAATTATCAACCAAAACATCCTTTGTTGAAGGAAACAGAATGAATTGTAGGTTATGTTAAAAAATAGACTTTGGAACGAACATTCTGTTTTCGACGCGAGTTGGTCTGTGGCACGGCTCCGTCGCTTATTTTCATCCAGAGAGAATTCAAGAGATTTACGACCGGCTTCGACGCTCGTCGATTCAGCACATTCGCTCTCAGAGACCATAACTGACAATCTTCTGTCTCGTATTTTTAATGAATTAAGTTGATTTTTTCAGTTTTAAATTTTGAAAAGATTTCTCGGCCTACATTAACCTCGATTTTTGTTTTTTTAATCTCAGAAATGAGTCTGTATTGTTGACAGCAATTCGGAGATTTTTACTGCAGGTTTGTCATGTCCCGGCTGAATAAATAAATCTTAAATGTAGCAACCAAAACATGACGCCTCTGACATATCTGTAGGTACATTTACAGCATGTAACTATAGTTGTGTATCCAACCTAGAAGTTATTTGAATAGTTTCAGCTCTGCGGTAACTGGTTAACTCGTCTGAGAGAGGTTTACTGAGGCAGCATTGCTTTTGTCTTGTATTCTGTAAAATCTGCTACTTGACTCCCGCATTCAATTTACAACTCTTTGTTTTTGGTGATAAAATTCAAATTACAATAGAATATGGGGTCGTTTAAGCCGTTTGAGGTTGCGAAGGGTATCGTTCGTTTGGAGTGAGTTGTTTAGTTGAACCGAGATAACGTTTCCGGACCGTAGTCAGCTACGGCAGCGGTGTTCTCATGACTGCGCGCTCAATACTATGAATGTTGAACGGAGGTAAATCCAGCAATTTAAGTTATACTCTTTGCAAAGATTTACAGAGATCCCATTTTAACCTAAAAGTATCTTCCAGCTACTTATGATGAAAATGGACATAAAAAGCATAGAATGTAGGGTCAGTTGCGATACCTGTAGCACATAAGTACCTGGTAGAGATTCAACGTTTTTCATAATATTAAAATCATAAATTATTCCAACACCGTCAACCCCTAATTATCTATTACTTACCTTAATTAAAATAAGTAAATGAACTGGAAAAATAATGAAAAACAAAGAAAATGTTGCTCTCATTAAAAAGATAATAAAAGGCGAGCGTAGCTATTCGGAGTTTTGGCCAGAATATAAACAAAACGGACACATGGCTGTTGTTGTATTCACATACAATATTAAGCTAGGGCTTTATTAAGAGCACGACCGGGCTTAGCCCACAGACCGGGACGCCCTTACCGGGTTATTTAATAAATACCGACCGAAACAATTGAGGAAACTCGTTGGGAAAACTGAGGATTCTGACCGCTTAATAGGCGGAGAGTGGGAAAAAGTTTTGTACTGCCCATCTGTTGTGTTTTCTCATTTATTCGTTCGTATATTTAGGCTGATTTCGAGAAACTAATAGGGGAAAGAACTACATATCTGTATAGGTATATAAAAATCATGTTGCTGAGATATCTTGATCTTATCTGCAAGCTTCACGGAACTCGCTTTCCATAAGAAACGTAAGTTCGATTTGGCGAAATTCCGTTCAGACTACCTACCAATCAAAATATTCACAATACAACGGAAACAGAAAACGTAACACAGAAAATCTGAATATAAAGTGCTCACACTTCCGTTTTGATAAAACGTTCAGCGCGCAGTAACAAAATAATATTTTTAGCGTAAAAACAGAATTTTACCATAGCGACTGTTCTGGGCTGTTCGCAGGAAATTATCGGCAGTCACGAAAAAAAAAATAGACAAAAGAAATTGTGATCGGTCGTTGTTTTCGGCCCAATTTTACCAAACAACCCATTCATATTCATACCGGGTACCCTTTGTGCCGCGTTACGCAACTCAGCTTTGCTACCTACCTACCCAGCTTTCTTTTGTTAATTTATCTTCCTCAAACTTTATTGAAAGGCGCCTTTGTCAGCAACAATAAAATTATCTGACGATCTACATGATAATGCGACTTTTTCTGAAATGCAAATGTTTGAATTTGAACTTAGAATGTTCTTTTCACTTAGAAGGCTCTCCTTATGCATTTTATCTTAACATCAGATTTTTATGTCTTCTGACGTCAGGTCGGCCACGCGTGAGTAATCAGGTTATTATTTCAACGATTTATGGCAATGAACCTTTATGTAACTTCTTATCCAAACCTGTTTAATAATATGGTCACGAACTGCAAACTTATATAGGTACTATCACAGTAAAAACTCGAGCGACTTAATTTAATTTGCATACTTAATTGTGAACGTTCTTTAAATATTTTATGAAAAATATTAAGTTGAGGGGTTTTTTAAGTAAAAAAAGAGATCCACTTTACTTATCATACTTAACGAGATGATAAAGGCTTCGCTGAGTCGAGCCTGGGCTGATTTACATACGAATGATTATAACTTGGTCGCGCAGGCTCTCGCCCTTAAACCGGTCCCACAGACCTACTATAATAATACATACGTAGGTAGGTACTTATGTTCGCTATTTAGGTACTACGTGATTGAAACACGTAGCAAGTAACTAAATATTAGTTTTTTCTATCTATCCTATCTCACCTATCTCAAATATTTTGCGGGTTATAAATACTTTTATGCTGTGAAAGACATTGATATTAAAATACGAGTAGATATAGGTATCAACTACTTGTGATTGACTTAAATAGATTGTAATAAATATCAATAGATAATATTGGAATTGATTACCTACTTTTGTCTGTTCTGTCCTTCCATGCCAGTAATAAATTAAGTTCTATATTAAAATAAATTAAAACTGTAGGTTTTGTTGATTTGTATGCCTTTATAGCCGTTTTTCTCTAGGACAGTATATATCCAATAGGTACCTAAGTATAGGTTGGTACCCGATTTCAAACAATAGAAAGGGAATAATCGCACTACCTTTAAAGAACATTTTATTTTATTTAAGCTTTTCCTATAGGTACAATGTGTAGGTACGGTTGTCTAATGAATTCTGATTGGAGCTTCTTATTGTAATTTTATTCAGAACCCTCGCTCGAACTTACACAACATATACACACAATAATACACAGCATATTTTGCATTTCTTTGAATTACAATAAAGTAGACACAAAGAGAGGAGGATGAACTCGAGAATGGCTTTCAAACGCCCTCGAATAGGGGGGAACCGTCCAGATGCATAATTATGACAATTTATATTTGAATTTTATGCGAAAATTCATACCATTCTGTAAAAGCAAACTTAGTGAAGATTCGTAGGCAAATCTCAGAGCTTAATTCTGAAAAATAATGTTTGAAATTGTCTAAAATATTGTAACTTTTTCAAGTAGATTCAGTAAGTAGCACTTGGCTGTTTTGATCTGTTTATGCCTTGAAACTGCTGGATAATTGATCCAGTAGTTTCCATCAACTTTTAAAACTGCAATTATCAAAGAAAGTTTTGCAGTTAATTATTAGTACCTGCCTTTAATTACATGCCTACGTGTGAGATTTTTCTTTTAATTTATAATTGTCTTCCAAATACCTGCATACCATTGATACCTATAACATAAACGCCAAGTAAAATCGTTCGTATAGTTATAAATCACACGTTTTTCAAACGTGTTGAGCTTACTAAATGCAAAGCATTTGTAATCCATATGGAGTAGGTACCTACCTACTCCATATGCTGGCATGCCGTGGTGAGATCAAGATAACTCGCGTGTTATGTCCGATACCCAACATAGATGAGAGAGGATATTATTACCTGTGTGTGGAGACTTTGGTTATGAAAATGTGTTCTCGATGGAATGTTGGCAACAGAAAATAAACTGAAAACTTCCTAAATAAGTGTAAATCATTACTAAAATAACATACCTTTTACAAGGTACGAGTATAACTTAATTAACGCAAGATCTCTTAAGGGGTCATTATATCTACTCATCATTATGAATAACTTTTATTATGGGGAAAAATCAAACAACGCGAAAAAAAATCACAGCAGATTTTTTTAAATGTTGAAATGATGAGTACAATGGCCCCTTAAGAGGTTGTGCGTTATTTAAGTTAAATCTTGTACAGAAACAACTTGCTTAGACGTAATCCTGAAGCAGAGCTTAGAACATTTCAATCTACCTAGATTTTTCGTTGAATTCTAAACGGAAAAATAAGTACTTTTGTAATAGACAGTTTTGTGTGTCCAGAATATGGAGTCGATTCGACTGATCAGTCGCAAAGAATATAAATTCCATTATTATCCATCACAATATTTTAATCATAAAGCTGGTGTTGTAGCTATGGGTATGTATTGTCTCCAAAATTTTGTCACCAGCATAAAAGTTCCTATTTCTGAAGAATCATATCGTCAAGGCCCACAAACTCCATGAATCCCAATGTCCCGGAAAATATAACAAGGCGATTTATATTCTGGGGTGGTTCGGGCCTCGTTTTTCTATCACAGAAATCTGGGCCGATATGTGTTCCGTATTATACGAAGGTAACCCTCCGCCATTCAAGTTATTTGTACCATCTGGAAAGGAATTTATTGGACCGAAACGTTCCTATAGTAAGTGTAGTTCTTTATTTTGAGTTGAAACGGTTTTATTTTCGTCTACTAATATATACTAATACAGGAATACTTGCCCTTAATATTTTACTTATACATAATTAAAAGGTTCAAAGAAGTTCCAGAAGCAACAAAAAAAAAGTTTTGAAAAGTTCGTTCTACGCGACAAAATATTATCTAAGTACGCCGACAGTTTTAATTTCTTTCTTAGCCAAATTGATAATTCAATCACGCGTTACGGTTGCATCCTGCCAACTGCAGGCCACGAATGTCAACTAAGGGAGGGGTGGCTACGAAATAATATCTATTATGGTAGCGGAGCCGCCCCGAAACAAAAGGTTGGCGTAAGGGACGCGTTATTTTTATACGAAACGACTCCAGAATAACAAAACGACGGCTTTTCTTCGTAAAAATATCTTAATAAAAGCCGGAATTAGGCGATTACATTCTGATCATGTGCCATCTCGCTTCCTCCGTTTGCCTCCAAACTATTGTTTTTGTTGAATTTGATTTATGTTTACTTTAGGAAAGATTTATTGTTATTTAAAAGGATACATTTATGTTTTATTACTTGTATATTATCCTATATAGTGTGGTTTGATTAATTAGTTTGTGTATAAGGTCAACGGTGTCGGTAGTTAGGCAGTATGCGCTCTTAGTTCAAAGCACTCGGCGATGAATGCAAGTGATAGCACAACCAACAAAAGCATTATGTTATAATTCAAATGTAACTTAATAAAATTTATTCAGACCGCCGCCAAATAAATTCTCGTTCCTTTCAAACATTTTTATATTTCCTTACATTTGTGCATTCACTTCAAACTTAATTAGACTTTATAGAGCGTTCCTTCCCAATTTCGTTTTACTCTCGTCTGACGCACGCTGAGACTTATTCATTGGAGTGATGGCGTGGGAGGGGTGTGCGGAGGGCAGGGGAAGGGGGGAGGGCTTGGCCCGAAATAGCAAATAAATGAGACGAAAATGTAAATGTTGCGCTTCAAAGATGAAAAGCGCGCCGCTGGCTCGTTCTTGTTAAGCTCATCGCAAATGTACCAAAATTAGGAGCTTGGCTGAAATAATTTTCAGGCCAGATGTAACAAACACCGCCGTTGTGAAACAGGCTGTAAATGAAAATACAAAATACTTTATGTCTACTAATTATAGGGAATACAGTTTGCTCTAATGTTTTGTTGTTATAATTTTCTCGGCACACGTGTTCCTGTCACTGTAATAATATGTAGACTGTTTGATATTGTTCAGCATAAATTCTGTTACCTACAGCGAAGCAAAACTGGACCACCAACACGAATCAAAAATAAAACGAACAGGACTCCTGCAAAATTGTCTCTTTTAAAAAGAGAACGCAAACTGTTTATACTTAAAAAAGTAATTCAATGTTACCTTTAACGAAGCTTAATAAAGCCGTTTACTCACAATGTCTCAATCGAGTACAATGGGCCGGAGTTCACCATATTGTTTTCCCAAATAAGTCGGTTTAATAAAAGTCCGCATAAGTCTTCGACATATGTCCGGGTAGGATTATATTGAATCATTGCTGTACTACCCTCGTGTGTTCTCTGCTTTATCTCTGTTATTGCTATAAGTAATTGAATTCGTACATTTTTATGTATAGCTACATAGTAGACGTTTGTATGGTTTTTATGTTATTTCTTTAGGGATACCTACATGTAGGTATGGTTTGATATGAAAGACGTGTGCCCTTGGATTGTGCTCAAAATTATCCGCACGTAGTGGTTTTGAGACGTTGATCTCTATATTTCTTAGGTTAAAGGCTTTATAACGCTCAGTTATGTTGAAAATTATTGTGTTTTCATAAAATTTTCCTGATGAAATCCAGTTTTTCATATTTTCTCTAACTATTACGTATATCTAGGTATCAATTCCATACCTATTTGCACTTAGTGTACCTAATCAAATTAATTTATGTTAATTATCACCAAGCTGCTAATTAACTTCACACATATTAATGGACTGCCGACTAGTAAGAAGGAGTTAAATGAGTTTATATTTGTCACCTGCTAACAGTGAATACCTACGTAGTACTTTGATGGATGTAACATCAAAAACTCGTTCATAAACACGATTCATAGTAATATAGGTACATACTTATAAAGTTATGTAGGTACCTATTTACGGCGGTGTACATCTAGAAAAATCCTTAGGTACCGAAAAACGTGACAAAAGTATATACCGTCGCAAAATAACATGTACTCATGTCTTTCTAACTGTTATTATGTTCTAAATGACCCTTTGACCATAGCGCGGCACTGAACCTGTATTGTAGGTACCAAGGTACTTACTATAAGGTACCAAGCCGTGGTACCAAGTCACGTTGCGTAGCGACCTCGCCATAAAGCGAGACTTATAGCTTTTGAAACAAAGAGGCGCATTCATCAACCAGCCTCCTCTAAATTATGATAAGACCATAAATGATGCACTCACATGTGCAAGGAGGTAGGTCACATATCCGCATTTATTTATTTATTATATTTATGGTTAATATTATAATATCATTGGTAATTATAACCGAGTGAAGCAGTTATAAACAATCAGTATTTTATAGTATAAACAACCTTTAATCGTAAATTATTTGTCTAATTATTTAATGGCAAATAATATTAATTCTGCAATGGTTTCGTCATTGAGATACATTACTGAGTGCAGTTTATACAAAGCTCGGAAAGGTAGGCAATAATAGCGTGACAAACTCTGGCGTGACAAAAGTCACTCCATCTAAGTTTTTTTTTCCTTTCCTACATAATTAGACTTCGACATGGAATCGAAGTGACTTAAAAGTATAAGATATAATTATATAGTTGGCTTAAATTATGCCTACGCCTACGTGCTACGCTGTAACTGTGAGGGCGAGAATTGTAACTATTTGGCTTGGCCAGATAAATCGTTTAGTACCTAAGTGATATTTATGTGTGGTGTAATGTAACCTGAATATGTATTATGTATTTCGTCCAACTTACGTCCTTTATAATTTGAATTCAATCAATAGACTCCTTTGTTTTTCGTCTACACCTAATATAGCCTAATATAAAGCAACTAATATAAAGAAGTAATTTTTTTTGTTTGTATGTTGGTGGTAATCTTCGGAATTAAAAATCCAAAATTCATTCACTAATGGGAAGCTATAATATTGCCGAGTGTCATAGGATATATTTTATTTAATAAATTTCATGTACGAAGCCGCGGGCAGAAGCTCAACAGGTTTAAAATTAATGTTTTTTTAAACAATAATAATTAATTGTTTCAAGTTTCTCCTTGCTTCTTTGACATCATCTAGCAATGAAACCCACTTCCAATATACCTATCAATTAAATTCAACCAGCACACAAAATGAAATGTCAACTTGCGACAAAACTCACATAGTCATACAAGCCAAGCTTGTTTCATTACGTACTCACATTAGTACATAATGTAGCCAGTAAAGTATACAAGTAGGTACTTATGTGTGCGGTATCTGTGAGTGCATCGTTGCATCCGCGACTCGACGTAACGACTGCCTGCCGACAGAAAGATGCCTGATACTGCAATTCTTAGAAATCGGTGCAATGCACTCCACTTTTTTGCATGGCATTTGTTTTAGTATTTTGTTTTGCGGGGTATATGCTTGCAGTTGTATAGAGATGTTTGTGAGAATCTATACATATTGAGTTATTTTAAATTGGCTAGCTTAATTCTGCAGTCACGATGGGTACCTATCAATATCTAAACACGGTAACATAAAAAAAAAAACCGGCCAAGTGCGTGACGCACCACGCACAATAAAGGGTTCCGTAGTTGGGATGAATTTATCTTAAGAACAAACTTAACATTGTAGTTGAAAAACATGTTCTGCCATACATTCCAACTGTAAATGTAATTTTGTACTCACAATATTGATAGATTTACCATGTTATTTTAAGACCACAGACTTCTTATAGGTTTTCCTGTAATCTACAGGTAAAGATCTATTTTCTGTATTTTGTTCAAAATTTTAGGCTCAGTAGTTTCGGAGATAAGGGGGGGAATGATCAATTTTCGTCTATATTCTTAAATAACTTTAAAACAATTTATTTTAAATTTTTTAAAAAAAATATATTTGAGACCCTCATAGTAAGCCTTTTCATTTGACATGCCACATGGTGTAGTTTGCAAAACTTTTTTTTTTTAATTTTCTTATTTGCCCCCAAAAGTGACCTCTATATTCAAAATTCATTTATTTACTTTACCCGTCCGTGTTTGGGTCACAGAAATTCATATGTGTACCAAATTTCAACTTAATCGGTCCATTAGATTCGGAGCAAATTGGCTGTGACAGACGGACAGACAGACAGACAGACAGACAGACAGACAGACAGACCGACAGACACACGAGTGATCCTATAAGGGTTCCGTTTTTTCCTTTTGACGTACGGAACCCTAAAAATTGATGATTTTTTTGGGTGGTCGTCATTGACCGCAGTTATTAGGTATACACTTCAAATGTCAGTTAAAAATCTGTTTTTTTGGTATAAGCTTCACGTACTTGGTAGGTATCGATATTTCAACACAATAAAACTGTTTTTCACAACTCATACAACTAACAGTACTACCTAACAGCAGTCATTGACCTCCAAAAAAAAAACACATCAAATCTTTTCATTTTATTTTATCGTGTTTAAATATATTATAATCGCGTCTGCGGAGTTTAGCCAGCCAATTTATATATAAAACAAAACTGTAGGTACATTAAATATTTTTGAAAAAAAAATTACTTACTTAATTGCTACGAGGTGTAACCGAAAATATAGTTTTTATAATTTTTGTCCGCTTGTCTATAGCTTGTCTTGTCTTGTTTTGACGCAAAAACGGCTCAACAGATTTGGGTGAAATTTGGCACACAGATAGATTATAACCTGGATAACCTGGACGCAGGATACTTACCTACTTTTAATCCCGGTAGTACGTTCACGTGGGATATTTTCCGACGTCGAAAATCCGCGGGCAAAAGCTAGTACCTATGTAAATAAAAGGGATATTTTGTGAGGGAAATTGGTACAGGATTAATACACATTGGGGCAAAAAACTTTCACATCTCGACTCAGCTTTAATGTAGGTACTCCTACTTTGTTTATTAGGTCTTTTTCACAAAAATCATGTATCAGAAACGTAAGTATAGATTTATATTTAAATAGCTGACCCGACAGACGTTGTCTTATCTTGGCTATGAATATTCTAATGTAAACGCGTGAAGTTAAATTGTTTTTTCTGAAATTTTCCAATTTTCTGCAAAATTTTCTTAATTTTTTTTTCATAAGAACCTTCTCCTGACAATCATAAACACAACAAAAAAAAGAATTAGCGAAATTGTTCCATCCGTTCACGCGTGATGCGATGACCAAGGGAAATAGGGATTCATTTTTATATATATAGATTACAAATGAGTACTTAAATTACCTTACTTATCCTAATTATAACATAACAAAGTTCTGAAATTCTGACCCAATTTCCTAATCTCATTGTTCCGAGCACCCCCAAAAAATATCACCGTGATGAATAACGTTGAATATTAATAATGTTTGTTCATGAAAATGAATTAATTTGTCCAAGTGGAAGAACGGGGACGGGATCCACTCATGAATTCATCCGGACCCCGTAAATATTTTATTGCCAGTGTAGAAAAAAATCCGAGTAAATTATACCTACCTATTACCGGGAAATATCGCGAGCCGTTTTAAATCTTATACCTTAAGTGGAACAAACGATAAAAATAAATTCAGCGCTTGTGGGCATTTATTGCTGAGATTTCTAGAGCTTTGAAGGGTAAACGCACTTCCATTTTCTTGCTAATGGAACCTCCTTGGGGAGCGTTAGCAGCGCAATGAATTAGAAAAAGAATTTTTCTTTCTAGAAAACCTGTTCGCGTTGAGTGCTGCAGATTTTTTATGCGGTTTCAAACTATGGGGTGGGTTTTTCCTGAGAATTATGCAAGTTCAATTTCAATCTTTTTAGTTTTCTTGCCCGTTCTTCTCCATAGGGATCTACTACGTTTTGGAATGGGCAACTAGATTCATCTTTCTGACTGACCGACCCATTGACAATTTAAAAGTGCCTGTAATTGGTTTATTTGAAATAAATGCTTTGAGTTTGAGTTTGATTGTACTACCATGGACGTTCCTTTATTTGCTGTAATTTTAAAATACTTCTATTTATATTTAAATTTCAAAGTGTCAAAAGATCATTGCCGTGGTTGTCCCAAAACCCAAAAAGGAACTATTATAATAGGATTCAAAATAATTTGTATCTTTTATGCCCAGTTTAACACAATACCATCAAACTACACACATATGTCACTAACATAGTTTGTAAGTTCTAATGCTAACCAAAATGCAATATGGATGATTTCCGAAATAAAAGATGGAATTGAACTGAATTGAATATATCAGCCTCACTTAACTATAATAATAACTAAATACCTAAATATATCAATCAAATATATTTTAACGAAATATATACTATAACATATAATAAATACACACAGTAACTTTAAAATATGTCCCAAGAAAAAAACATCATTACCGTGTCATGAACTGTCGTGACGTGCACGACTCAAGACACAGACTTTGTTTATATTGGTTTGTGCCCAGAGGGCCCCGGCTGTCATTATCGACACGTCAGTGAAAACGAACGTAACCTGTTCACGCCAAAAATTAAATAAATAATTATTTTCTCTTTGTGTTTTTGTATTTGTCATGGAGACGCGTCATCAATGTAGATCTCCGTACTCGGTAAGTATTGACGTAATCATAACTTATTTGATTTATAATAAGGTAGGTACCAACAATTGGGACAGTCCTTTCAAGGATTGAACACCTTTATCGAACATTCTTTTATTCATAAAATAATGTAGGAAATAGGAAAAACATAGAAATCGTCATTACCATATTTGTGATTACCATGTTTTACTATGTAAGGTGTTAAAAAAATTACCCTCAAAACTTTAAGGAATGCTTTGGACCATCTACCTGAGTAAATTTTACTATGGTACAGCTTTGAAATCACGAAAACAAAATCAACTGTTCCGTATTTTGACGAGTTATGCGAACATAAATTTAGGTAGGTACCTAACAGCTGATAATTTTTTCATGGTTTCAAAGATGATCCCATTGTAAAAGTTATTTAGTTCGATGGTCTACAGCACTCCTTAAAGTTTTAAGAGTTAATTTTTTAACACTTTAAATAATGATCTATGATTAATCTTACATGATAATGACGTAATATTTTTTTGGATTTTGGTTAGGATAGGACTTATGATTTAATCTAAATTAACTTATTTAATAGGAAAATTATATCTTGTTCGCAGATTTAATAAATCAAGGCCCAAAAAACTGACCCGAGATAAGTTACTAGCAAAGAAACAAGCAGCTGAGAAAGCCAGAAAGGATAAAATAAAGTTGAATCCAGATGCTCATATACACTACAAAGAGAAAGTTAAGCAGAAGTATAAGAAAAAGAGAGAAGATAAAAAGCTGGTACATATAAATAATTGACCCCAAGACTGCAGAGAAATCAAAGAAAAAAAATGGGAATTGACATTACCGTGCTGGAAATTGTCATTACCATGTCTCCTAATATTTTATTGATAAATTAATAAATACTTAATTGAAACTTTGAACTTAGTAAATAAATATTCAAACCAGTTTGCTGTTTTTCTAGACATAAATTTATATTCACACTAGCTTTTGCCCGCATGGATTTCTGAAATTATTCCTCGGGAACGTACTACCGGGATAAAAAGTATGCTATGTCCTAATTCAGGTCATGGTCTAGCCATGTGCAAAAGTTCATCCAAATCCGTTCAGCCGTTTTAGCGTAAAAGCGTAACAAACAAACAAACCAGCAAACAAACTCACTTTCGCATTTATAATATTATATTAGTTAAGATTAGGATACCTAAGTGCTTGGAAATCAAAAATATTTTTATTTAAATAAATAGGTAACTTTAGATAAATAGGTTGTTAAAAAAAACTTTGCACCCATATTTAGAAGAACTTCTTAATAATCTTATTTAAGGTTATTAATAGATTACAAAATAACCTCCTATTACGGTTAAAATTCTTTACTTTCATAGGTAGAGAAATAATCAGAATAGGAATTAATTAGGTACTAAGTATCTACAAAAAGGACGCCTTTACACCTTAAAGTTACACTGATTCATTGAAAAAACCCTGCCCCTATGCTCCTTTGTTTTACTTTGTTATAAGTAAGAACAATTGCAGCTTGCAAGCAAAATTGTTTCAAAATTGGAAAGATGTTTATCGATGGTACCATCTACCTACGTATTAATTCTAGACCATACCAAAACAGAGTCACAAACTGGAATATTAAATAGAGCTGTAACATGACTAGATTTTATAATGTAACCAAAATATTATCATATAAATAGCTCAGATAATTTTAAATGGCCTTCAGGAATCCGAAAATTATTTTAAATATGCTCATGAGTTCTTTTTTATCTTAAATTTTATTTACTTATCTGAATAGTTACCTGCTGATGACTAATTATTTATTTTTGAATTTAAAGGAAGGTACTTTTAAGCTTTTGATTACGAATGTTATGATTTTAAGCCTAGAATGGATTAAGCAATTATTAATTTAATAAAAATCACTGAATGCAAAGTCGACGATATCAGTAGGAAATAAAAATAAACTTCATAAATTATTTTAAAATTTAGTTAATAAGCTTTAAGATTTTTGTCAGTTAAAAATAAGTGATTGCAAATAAAAAAAAAACTAATACATCTTAAGTAATAAATGCGGACGTGAGTTTGTTACTTTATATCCCTGTACTACGTTCCCGTGGGATAATTTCCGACATGCAAGTGGGCGAAACCGTTGGCAAAAGCTAGTTATAAAATACATTCAATGAATTGGCTTTTAGAATGTAGACCTATAGATATCAAAAAAATTTAGATTATAAAAACTTTCAAACTCTTTTTAAATAAAGAATAACTGAGCAAAATTTTTCCAGCCAGTAACATCTGAAAGCGTGATGTCAACACTATTAACCAAGCCTGTCGTCGGCGACTATTCGGTTTAATTTATAGCGTTAATTTACCTAAATAGTGTCTGGGTATGCTATGAATATCTATGGAAAAGGCTTCCACACCAGGAAACGATAACAATGAACTGTAAGATCGATTAAATTATTGTTTTTTCTTGGTTTGTTGTCAACTTTGTTCAAAGTTAAAATAAAGAGGTAAAAATCCAGTTGAAATGTTTTAAGATACATATCTAGACAAACTTATGCGTTGTTCTTATAATCAAATGAGCTTTTAAAAGGTTTTGAATTGGCCTGAAATCGAATAGGTAGATTCGTAACCCAAGTTACGGAAAGGAAGGTAGATAATTGGGTTGTTCTGTCCCGATAAATGGAATGAGGCGCGCCCCTTATCACACTGCGGCCTAATACTGTCATCAAACCGTGGATGTACGAATGTACGCAAAGCTTTATCTGCCCAGAGATTATTTGGTAGCTTTTATTGAAAAGCTTTACTTACTGAAAACTCCACTGGTAATTGGTTATTTTAGAAGTTATTTACAGGGCAAAGAACTTGTACTTTACTAACTTGATTGGTAGGTATCTGCTACCTACCCTCGGAAAGTATGATAGGATAAAATAGATGCGGTTTTGTATGAAGCCATGAAAAATCTCGTAATGTTTTCATCCAAAATTTTTTCTTTATGCTCTATTCAGTTTTGACTTGTATGTGTTGCAAAAAAAAATGCTCTACTATTGTGATTTTGACCAGTCATTGTCAGTACATAAGGCCTTTAAATAGGACGTTTGTCTCATCATAAATCATAACAATTCCCCACGGTCATCAAAACTTTACTTTAAAAAGTTACCTATGAATATTTTTTTTTTCCTGAACACTTACAATGTAACGAAACAAAGAAACTGTTTGTCACGATGGTATCAGTATGATGAAGTCCGTTCCACTAAATAAAGCTACTTAACGAGTTACATATACCAAGGAGACTGGTTAAGGGCAGCAGAATATGTGCCTTTTTCCAGTTTTACTGCGTAGTAAAAATTCTATAAATGTTTTTAACTAAATTATTGTGGTAATATTATTTGCAAGATTGTTGCATTCAAAGAGTGGGTGTGAATGGCACTGCATTGTTTTTGTGCCTATATTTTTATTACATTACCTGATATGCATCCCGCAGAACACTACATCCTTCGTTTTATATCATATAAAGCATCTTGTAGGTATGATATTATCACAACTAAAAGGTAATTTACAAGGCTGTTGAAATAAATGAAGTTTAGTTCATAACTGACCAATTAGATTCGTACAAGCAATGCTGTAATATTATTCATATAGCAAATAGCTGTGTTTATCACAATTAACAGAATAAAACTGAGTTCTTTACGATCTTCAAAATACAGCTTTCTGGTATCAAATGAGTGTAATTAGAAAGCTATGCTCATGCTCACATGGAATGAAACGCCTTCCTACAATTTTCTTGACATTTCCTTATGGAGGATGGATGCGGTAAGGAAACCCGCGAAATTAAAATTTTTGCCATTACGTGTTTTGCAATTTGCATGTCAGTGTCAGGTTGTATGTTGATTAAAATATGATTCGCGACCGTAACAAATATGGTTTTACAGAATTATAATCATTAGAATCAGTAATACAACTCCATAAGTTAGATTTGGCCTCAAATGTCATGGTTTCATGAAATAGTCCTTCAATAAGGATATAATATGAACTTCGAGAGTTTTAGATCAAAAAATTATAATTTTTTTGTGAATATAATTCTATGAATAAATGTTTTTTAATGCCGCGAATTATATTTAGATCAACATACAACCTGATACTGACCTGCAAATTTAAAAAAACATAAGAAAATTAGAAGTTCGCAGGCTACCCGCTTTCGCCTTAACTTACCTTAGTCCTTTTTCTATACCTATATTATGTTCTTATATAAATATTAAAGGGTTTGTCCATTTGTTGCAGGCGTGTTGCGGGTAAGGTTCGGGCGCGGCCATCCTCGCGGTCGACCATACTAACAGGTGAGGCGGCGCCGCCACACAGAACATGATACTAAGGTTTGAATTTCAACTTTATTTTAATCATCACAAAGCTTACTTTCATTCGCACATCCCATCAGCTTACCTTCTGCAATTAACGCTGAGCTTTCATTACTAGGCTGTTTTATGAAAATAGGGCTTCATTTTCGGTGTGTGGGCGCATTAATTTTTTAAATTATGTTCTAGGAATTGTTTTAATGTAGCATTTTATTAAAATGCTTCCATTTTTATGTGGAAGGTTTTTTACCAAGTTTATAGTTAAAGCCTTGAATTAAAAGCTTGCGAAAAAATATTTTTGATGTTCATTTCGTCAGTTGATTAAAAATAATTGAGTTCTTTAATGTTTCAAAGGGACATTCTTTAATTATCCTTAAAAGTTCTTTACATAATAATCTGATTCATATAAAAAACATACTTTGTGCATTATTATTTTTTCAATGGCATTTTCATCTGCCACGCGTATCATTAAAGCGTCATTACACTTAACAACATAATCTTTATGGTCACAAAACATACCATGCTAAAAATACCTTTACAAGTCGAAATTTTTAGTAAAAACAGTTCTCACGACTAAAATGGCGAGTAATAACCATGCAGGTAGCTTTCGGGTCAAACTGCATAATGTGCAACGTGCCTTCGTTGTAATGTGCCCCACCCGCTTGCCGACTCATTTACATTTTTATTGCATACTCCTTTATACATATATTATTATATGACTGATATGTTCGTATGTACTCAGAACTGAGATGACATCTTTACAGGGCTTGTTGTAGTGCTAGTGTGGCAAGAAAATTATGTTTATTTATGTAATCTTTATTCCCTTTATAAAGTTAGGATTGCGAGAGGTAGACTAGATAGTCTTTGGCTCTTTGCTCAGAGGTGGAACTATAGGTACCTACCTATTTGATAATTGAATTATGTAGGCAAAAACATAGGTATCAAAACAATTTATTTTTCATATACCATTGCCTACGAGCTTATATTAACCACATTCATCAATATTACTTCGACTCAAAATTGGTATCCAATAATTGGTAATGGACACAAATTTTGAATCTCGTGCCGATTTAATTTCATGACAGGATACCGTCACAAGTTTCTGCATAACTACTTAGGTAGGTACATACACGTCTAATTATAATAAACAATTTTGACATCCAATGTTCGTTAAAATACAGACAGAACACAGCCTTGTCATATTAATTCAGCGAGTTAATTTATAGTTGTGCAAATATTAAGTAAATGCCGACGAAAATTAGCAACAATGTTGCTTTTTGCGATTGTGATATTCATGACGACGTTCTAATCTGATCGTTTGAAGTCGGGCTAAGTTAAGAGATATGTTCAGTGGGCTGGCATATGAATATCTTTATATTAGGTACCTAGTTTAAATTTTAAATGAAGATATTGCTCAGACAAAAATTGAGGTTTAATTTATTAGTAGACTGTCCTACTTATGTAACTACCAGGTAGGTACGACTATTACGTATTCTTTGTCTTTGATATTAAAACAAAATTCTTATGTTCTTATAGTACTAAACTTTCTTCCCACGAGGAATGACGCTAGAGAAAACTTCCAACATGTTGTCATTCAGTACTGTGCCTAAACCGTTTCCTTTGAAATATCCAATCACAGCTAAGTAACTGTGTCTCCATCCAATAAAGGCCCGCATATACCTCCCACGCACAATCAAATACATTTCGTTCGGCAGTCTAATCATGCTCCATCATTTATTTTTGTTCGTAAACCAGGGAGAGCCTCTCAATTGAACATTTATCAGGGCCCCGAATAAGTACTCTCAGTCGATAAATTAACATAGGTATTGCAAACAGTAAAGTTCCCGACAGAATTTGTTAGACGCATGAAAACAGTTTCACGCAAACGCAACATAGAGAGCTCATAGACATTTTAATTCATCGATCGGACGGTATCGGGCGGGCGATCTATTCCGGGCTGGGTTACGATTACGAATCACAATATATGTCCTTGACGATAACATCGGCCTGCGAGCGTGTTTAGAATACTAAGTGAGATGGACCACCGGCTTTTCGACAAGTACCTACACGCGTATACGTACGGCTATGTGTATGGATGCCCTAATCATTGGGGTTCCGGTGTGGAAAATTGTATTGTTCTACGAATGACGTGCCGTAGTAGTGCAATAAATAGTTGGTTGGCATTGTTTCACGTTACTCCAGCCCTAGGATCAGAAAGGGATTTGATGAATTCAAATTTGTAGCGCTAAATTATTTCCTCTAAATCCTTAATGGAAACCCGAGCTAATTCTGTATTCTATTTAGGAGTGTATCTAGAAAACCAGTTATTCTAATGTTTAATAATATTCATAATACCAAATCAGAGACTAGACAGTCGTGTTTTGACGTCGGCGAGGCATCGCAGGCGACTCGTATCCGAGGCACAGTTAGAATTGCAAATGAATCGGCCGTTTACTCTCGAGTCGTAAACCCAGGGATATGATCCAGTCAGTTTTCGCACCATTAACTGCTCGGACCTCTACCTACCTACACCCTCGCGATCCTGTTATTGTAAATATGGCGACACAGATACAAATGATAGCTGTCTCTATCCACCCAAAATGAAACGTCAACCACGCCTATTAAAATCATCTCTTCAATTGAATAATAATAGTTACTTTTATTATTCGCAATAAAATTACAACTTTCCATAATTTGCCTCGAGATTATTTTTCTATTATAAAGACATAAATAAATCTCCTCAATATCTGTCATCGGACGTATTTTGTTGGTCTTATTGAGATCACAGCCGACGACAGTTTTATGATAAAACGCCGCAGCATAAACAGTTCTGTATCGCTGGCCTGACCAGCCAACCGTGGGAGAGACATTCCGATAACATACATACTTGTGGCGCAGATAACGTGAACTGACAGCTTGTAATACGCGCCCAAACTCGTCCTGACACTTCGGCCATTCAAATCCTCTACCCACCAGTGTACAAAGAGCTCTAAACTCACATCCGGGCATCATTCGACCTGCTTCATTACAGGACAACGCGGGGGGAGGAGGAGTGCTAACTAAGTTGGGAAAATTACAACCCAGTTTGCCCAGCCGGCGGCCTATGTTTTGGGATTGAGTCGTAAATGTCAAGTCGAGTGCCCTCCGCCATAGTTCTGCTGCTCTATTTACTCGTACTTGATGAAAAAAGTAAAAAAAGTCTCGGTTAACTAAACCCTCGGTCGGATTACGCGCACGAAGTTAAGTCAGGGACGGAATGAGTATAAACTTAGATGAACATCGACCAAGTTTCGACACAGATGGGTCTCAAGTTTTCCAATTAGTATTGGACTTACCGGTAATCTCTGGTAGTTATTTTATGTGTGTAATACGACTGAATGTCAAACAGCTGGAGGAACTAATTACATCAATAAAATTATATTTAAGTACCTATACATGCCGATAACTTACAATGGCTTTCACTTGTTGCATCTATTCATAGCGGAACGTCCGTATATGACAAAATAATATACTTAGCGAGCTTGAAAGGAAAACTGCTAAGTATCAATCTTCAAGGCATCCTCCTAATTGTTAGGTAACACAAAACATTTTACGACTCCCACACGTATGCCACGCAATCGTTACCTAAAAAAAGGCTTGTAAACATGATTTTTTTCGCTCATAAATATAGGGTGGCACCCCCAACGAAAATCAGAAAAAATAACCGTGGCATTCGGCGCAAATCACCTATTTTATGTAAACTTCGTGACTTACCGCCGTATCGAATGACTTAGAAAGGATTTATTTATATTCCTACCGGCTTCGAATGGAGCTAGGAAATAAAATTGTAACCGTAGAAGTTGTCAATGGGATGTTTGTGGGTGGAGGAGTGCTTGCCTTAAAAATAAACTGAGTAATGTCGGCGGGTGCGCAGTGCGCGACGATGATTTAATGCGCAGTTCCATGCGCGCTCATTAGACACGTCGTAATGAAACCTCCTGATACAAACTTTCTACGTAATTGGCCCTTATGTCAAGTATAAATTTTCTTAGCCGTCAGTGTGTAGCGACCGTGAAACGATTTTATCCTCCTTTGCAAACCTTCGCTTAATCACGTAGGTGAACCAGTCACCAGCAATACAAAAGTATTAACGTCACCTTTGATACAAAATTCGATAAAATATGAGTCTTTTATTTCCAAATAATCGCACCCACCTGACTAATATTGTCCATTCACACATTTATAAAGTTCCAGCATTTTTTTGTTTCCAAAAAACTTTTCTAACGACTTCTTTCAGTTACATACAGCCTTCGCTCACGACATAGAACAGTTACGCTTAATAAAAACAATAAAAATATACAATCTCATAAATGTCAACACATTTCATTAATAATGGTTTTGGTTGTATCTGACTCGTAGGTCCATAGTAATTAAGGAATTAATAAACACAAGCCGCGTAGTGTTATCCAATAAACGTTTTACAATTTACTGATTGGATACACCTGAGAACCGCTTAGTGTGTAATTATGCAGCTGTATATAATGAATGTGTATAATTTATATTACAGTATACATACATAATTTTATACCTCTTATACTTTGTTCACAGGTTACCGTGCCCTTTTACGCAAACGTCGCTAGCGAGTTTACGACAAGGTGAATATTATATTTTAAATTTTTATTATGTAAATTAGAGTGTATATCTGAGGATTATCCCCGTTGCATTGTTGATATTACTCGAAATATAGCTTAGGGTTTGCTTAAGTCTAATTTGACTACCTTTATTTGAGGCTTTAGGTATTATATATCTTGACTTATAATAATCCTAAGCCTGCTTGTTAGTATCATGTCTCACCGTAGCAAAGATTAGTATTTGTACCCACTTTAAAAATATGGAAACCCAAGTAGGTACTAAGAAGGACCTCAATCAAAACTTTTTGTTCTGAAACTTTTCATCCTGAAAGTTTTGGTAGTCCCTTGAGAAAATATCTATCTTTTTCAAAAGTAAGTAAAACCACAAGAAAAGCTGCTCGTAAAATTAATTTATTAGCATTTATTACGACTATGTCGACACACGTAATGTCGATACTACAAATAATTGAGAAAAATTAATCGATATTTTCCGCTCAATTTAAAATAGCGCTGCATATTTTTCTACTCACATTTTTATAGCTATTGTAAAATGATTGATTTACATACTACGTTATTTTTTTATGTTATTATGACGTCATTTTATGATAGGTTGTAGGTACTTACGAGGAAAACAAAGCCTTGAGAGACCTACCTCATAATCTTATTCTGATTATATTCTCATGGTAAGACTGTAGTTATATTTAATTTTAGGTATGTATGTATAGTACGGAAACGTGTCTATGATGGTATACATATCTACTATATAATTAGTACCTAATACTTACTGGCTATAATAGAATATCCTCCTCTCGCTCAGTTCTTGGAAAATTGCAATAAGATTTGCATTCAATCATGGTCTATACCAGTTTCATGATCATCTTTATAAGTCAGTAAGTATGTTATTAATTAAATTCTTAATCGAACAGTCAGTGTTATACTAAATAACCTGTGCAAGCTTCAATGCGTTAATTCGATTATAATTATAGTAAAATAAACCGGTTTTGTATTTACAGTTAAATGACTTTCTGTCTGAGTTATTTACGCTTGTAGATAAATCGAATCCCAAAATTTTAAGATCCAATTTAAAATGTCTGAAGCTTAACAAGCCGGACTCAAATGAGTTTAATTTGCTCTGAACGGTAACGTACAGTTCCAGATTACGTTCAATTTACAGCTTATGTTCAGAGAAAGTCGAGTGCAGACGAGTTTTTCCATTGGACCGAACATTAAAGCCTTCTTTACAATCGATTTAATGCCTTTGCGATGGGAGCGTGAAGTCGATGACAGTTAGCTGAGTCGATGTTTTGCAGCAACGTTCTTTTGATAACACGAGTATGTCTACCTCCTTTTGGGTCTGAAAATACTTAGGACTAATCTTACTACTATTATAAATACGAAAGTTTGGATGGATGGATGGATGGATGGATGGATGGATGGACGGATGGACGAATGTCTGTTACTGAATCACGCCAGAACAGCTGAACGGATCTAGATGAAATTTGGCACAGAGACAGATTATAGTCTGGAATAGCACATATGTTACTTTTTATTCCGGAAAAATTTACGTTTCCCGTGGGATAATTTCCGACATCCACGCGGGCAAAGACGCTGGCAAAAGCTTTGTTTATTAAAATGAAGTAGATAAATGTAACAAGTGTGGCATGATAACAATGCTTAACTGAAGACATTTCCTCGTAGAACTTAAGTCACATGAAATTATTCCCAATTTTTGGCAAAAAACACACAATTGATAAAAAACATCTCATTACCAAGCTCTTGATTAGGTGCCATTCCACGTATTTGTCAATGTCATATCTTCTATAAACAATATTATTATAAAGCATTCAAGACCGAGTTGAAGTTATGAATTATTAAGATTTATTGTAATTGCATGATCATAGTCTCAAGTCCCAAGCGTTGAGCAATAAATTTTGTTCATAATGAATACAGACGTTGCATTATATTAATGAGACCAGGTTTTTCATTTCCGATACCATTGTTGCTATGTTCATGGTGAAAAAAATTAACTTCGCGTGAGTCTAACCTATGAAAGTACGAACATATTTATATACATAGCCCCAATCCAGCGTTTGCGCAACTCCCGCACACATGTGCCGAGATAAGAAAGCGTACTTTTATTTACGTACTCGATGTATGGCCGACCATTGGCCTGAAGAGTTTCCTAACGTAAATATTTATAGACGGGCTCGGCGCAAGCGCACACTTGTTCCTATGTTTGTTTCTGTCATTCAACGCGAGGCTCGGCCTGTTTGTGCTTTGCTACTGCACCGAGATAATGTTACTTTCGTTTTGTCGCTACATAAAGCTCCTCTATGTTGTAAACCATATCTTTGTTGTCTACGTTACGTTAGTTTTACTTTTATTTGCGTAAATATGAGCGGCTCTGGCATGTCTAATGTACCTAGATAATTCAGTTAAATATCTACGCAGTTGGATATTTTAATACGTCACCCTGCAGACTGTGAGATATGTGGTTATGAATAACTTGCTAGATGTCTACTGTAATACCGTACGTGTAGCGTATGGATGGAGGTATGTAGCCAGGTATTCAAATACATAAATCATCACAAAAATAGAGATTTATAAAATCACTTTTTCCAATGTGACTATTGTGTCATGTTATATTGCTGACATGACACAATGTAAACACACCAAACAGTAGCCAACGATAGAGGTGTAACTCTGTACTTATAAATCTCTTTTGTGTTGAAAATTTTACATTTGAAAAGCACACATAATCCTTGTTATTAGTTTTGTTGACATGTCCACAAAGTGTCGCGAATTTATCGTTTTGGCTTTCTTTGTACGTCACCTATTGTAATTACTCATACGCTAAGTGTGGGAAATTAATGTACGGTTCTATAGTGACCTTCGGTAGTACTCAGAGCGAGGAGCGATATAAGCAGATGCTTAAAAGGCAATGTGTGTAAAACTATTAACGTCGATTTAACATTAAAGTGCGTGACTGAAGCTATTAAGGAGGACGCCCTGTGGTAGAGGTAGAGATGTATTGATGATTTTCATGGTTAAAATTATATAAATACATATGTTTTATTCCCGCGTATCATATTTTGATCAAGATACAACCTGTCACGGACCTGCAAATTACATAAAACGCAAGAAAATTTGAATTTCGCGGGCTACCACAGCGCATCCCTCTTAAAGTTTTTATTATAATAATGGGTAAACAATATTTTAGTATTCAAAAATGGAAAATGTAGGTGACCTATTAAGGTAGGTATGCCAATAAAAATTGCACCTGTAGGTATATTTATCTAATGACCCAGTCAATAACAACATCAAATCAAATCAAACATAACTACGATTTTTTTTATATGTTGTTAGGTCCCCTGAGCTTAGTTTATACCCAAGTTTGCAACCCTGAAAACCTTGTGCTACTCCCATGGTGCTCGAAAAACTGCGAAATTCTGGCACTTGCTTCAGTTTTTATGAAATATATACAAAAGGACGCGTTTTTAGGTATCTTTGATTTTTGTAAAGAAAACTAAATTTGCTACAATCTGAGCCCAACCCAAGCACTCTAGGTTGCGAAGATACAGATAGTCAAAGATGGGCATTTTTTTCCAAAACGTGAAAAATTGTCGATCATCATGTGTGTCATGTGCCAAGACACGTACTTAGGCACTGGCTGAACTTCCTTCCTATATTAAAAATACTAACAATTTTTTTAAGTAAAGTCTAAATAAACATGCTTTTTGCAGAACGTTAACAAAAATCGCTAATCGCTCCCACTATGAACATCGCTCACCACCTTATTATTTTGACAATTCGGTTATATTAGCAAGACGTGTTGTTCGGCAAGTTAACAAGAGCTAACATAACTTCAATGTATGTATGTTTTAGCATTGTTTGCCTGGTATATTTTATTGCCGTGTCTTGTGTAAACATTATACATTATACATGTGTAAAATATTGCTTGAATTTATTGGTTGTTATGGCTTTGTTCGAAGGGTGGCTCGGGGGGTGTGGCGAATTAGATGGTCTACGACATGTTCTTTAGACGTTTGGGGATAATTAATTATGTATTTTTTTGTGGAAGTGCTAGTTGAGTCGTGAAAGAAAGAAAGGTGAGAAAAAATGTAGAGGCAATTAGTAAAAATGTTTTTATTAATTAATTTAAATGATGAAGGTTGTTGTTGCTTTTTTATTGTAAGCTTAGTAAAAAACTTAGTATTACATTACCGAAAAAATTGCAATTAAATTCCTAACTGTAAAAATCGTTAATCAATCTAGACATATACCTATAATTGTTACTAACAAAATTGCTAAGTTTCACAGTCACTGAACTGGCTGAATATAAGGCATTAGTCCGCGGCCTTGCCATTGACAATAGCAATAAAATAAAATTATATAATTTAATCTAGTAGGTGCCTAACATTATTTGTGGTGAAATTAACAGACGATAAAATTAAGTTTATACTCACAATAAAATGTGAGTGAGTTGCCGTCATAAAGTCTCGCGTTTTTTATTGGTGGCAAGTCGACGATGGCCGAGTGATGCTTGCAGTTTGGTTAAACGGCAGTTTATGGCTATTTTGCCTCCATTAATCGCTTTACTACGCACCCGCGCTCGCTCTCGACAACCCTTTGAGATACAACGATACAAACTGGCCGCACGCAAGTACGGCGACGGTAGTTATTGGAATTTTTTGGGAATAAACTAAATTTTTGTTTTGAAATAAGTAATTTCAATTGATGAAATTTTTGAAAGTTGCATAAAAATTACTTCAAGAATCATTTTAAAATCAGTCTATCTAAAAGTCGTTATAAAACATTTTACTTTTCAACTGAAACGAAAAACATTCCCAAAACTGGAAAATACCGCGAGGGCATAAAATTGGGCGCCTCGCCAGCCGCCCGCCCGCCTACGAGCTCGCGTAGCTGACGTGGGTCAGTTCCGCTGCCCGCCGCCGGATGGCGCTGGCGGCTTGCGCGCGTGTGTGCGCCGCCACACCGGCACACGCCGCCACTCCGCGCTCGACCGCGCCGCCGAACGCGCGCCTCGCGTATACACCGCCGCACCGACCGCACAAACACGACACGCTCGCGACAACAACCTACCGATACGTCCACTCAAATAAATAAGAAAACTGTTGCGTCACCCACAAACTTTATTCAGATAATACAAAAACTTTTTTCTGCAAAAGAAAATTCATGTGTGAATTGTTTACAATAAACTTTCCCATAAAAATATTAGAGACATTTTCAGACTGCTAAATGGACTTATTTTTTTTTGGAGGTTACAAGAGCTTACCGTATCAGTGACTGTTCGATGCACTCTCGAAATAGTTTCTAAAACTTCCACCGAAGCCGAGTTATAGTTTTTTGGACAGTAAACGTTGTGGTGAGTCCCGTCCGGCCGGCTAGCTAAATCGGGATCGCCTTTTGATTTTCATGTGCTGCTGCTGTGTGTGGAACGCGTGTGTGCGCGGTGCAATGTGCCCGCGACGCGCGTGAACTGCCTGTGACCGTCCCGATCCCCCGTGGCTTGCCCGGCCGCCACCCTGTACCCTGACAACCATGTCGGGGGCCTCGGCGCGCCCTGCGATGCGGCGGCCGCGTCGCCAGCGCCCCCCTCCGGCCACTCCGCGGGGCCGGCCTGGTGGACCATGATGAACGGCGTCGGCGGCGCGCTGTACGAGGAGCCGCACGCGTCGCCACCCGGGGGCAGCCCGCCGGCTGCGCCCGCCGCCGCGCCACCGTCCGCCTCCAGCGCCTCGCCCGCGTCCGTGGGCTCCAACCCGCCGCAGCCACCGCTGCACATCCCGGCCAAGCGCTACGACCCGGAGCCCGGCGTCATCCGGCACGCGCAGCAGCCCTGGGGCTACCCACCCGACGGGCCCGGCTCCTTCGAGCACCAGTACCCGGCCGGGCCCACCTACTACAACCTGCCTGTCGAGCGGGAGCGCAAGTCCGCGCTGCCCTTCTGGCCCGCGAGCAGCGGCGAGTACAAGCCGTACGCTGACGGCGGCTGCCACCAGGGCTTCTCGCAGCCCTGCTGGAACTACCCGTACGGAGCCCCGCGCGGCGACCAGCCTCTGCCCTACGTGGGCGGCGAGGAGCGCAGGACGGCGGTCTCCGAGGCGTCCAGCTTCTCACACGACGCGTACGGGCTCCGGAACTACGCGCCCGAGTCGGTGTCCAGTGCGCCCTACCCGCCTCCAGGATCCCTGCCCGGTCAGTAACATCTCATTACTCATACATACTTGTTTATGATCTTTACCAACTCAGAGCTCACGTTTTTTGACGTCCGGTCTTAGCATCGCTGTTTGTAATCTTTGGAACTTATCGGTGCCTCGAGACTAGAACCAAACATAGTTCAGCAAAACATTTATCGGAATTTATAAACAAATACAGTTCAATAGTAATATTGAACTATAAAACGTGAGTTGTTGATTGGGTGCGTTGCTTTTCAGTACTTTAAAAAAAGTTTGAAGTTTGCAATCATCTGCGAGAGGCTGAAGCTGATAAGTTGATTTGTAAATAATTTATTATGAGTTTGTCAACCTTGACCCGCGGTTTACGTCCGCTGGGCGCTAGAGGGCGCTGCGCGGGGCGCACACAGCGAGCGGAGCGTGCATGTGTGCCGCACGCACACAGACAGCTGCGCCGCTGTGCGGGTGCCTCATGTGAAACAAGCACACTTGCACTCGCGTCTGATACCGGATTCTTTCCTCTAATCGAAGACAGCTGATTGGCACGACTGCACGATACTTCACACTCATGGACTTTATGTGTATGTAATAATGAATGTGAGATGTATGTTCTGGCTATTTGTAACTGAAATGTGTTTAGTAAAAAAAAAATATCTGGAATGATAAATTACTTTCTGAGAGTGTAAATGGAAAAATCTGGTTCAAATGAGTACTATTGCATTTTGTAGAGTCAAGGTCCAGTCAGAATCTGCTATTTACTCTAAAATGATTTTCTATGAGAACCAGACCGAAAGTGGAGTATTTTTTCAAAGCAACAGGTAAGTTCTACATAAATATAAAGTCTGCTAAATATTCCACATTTGTAGCCCTAAACATGTCGATAACATCGGCTGTTAGCCAAATAAACATTGGCCCAACGTTCACAACGGAATCCCTTAGAGCTCCCTCAGAACGCCCAAACCAAAACATTTTCCCACAGAACACCATAAATTTGATGAATGAACGAAACACGTGCTACAAATGTTTAAAAATGAACCGTAAGCACCTTTTTATAGGCAATGTAAAACGGCGCTATACAACCGACAATAAATTAAAGCTTACGTAAAATAAAGCGCCAATAAAAATGTATAACCAATAAATAAACACGATACCTGAGCGTTAAGACAATAAACTGATCTTTGAGTAGTGGCAATAAACCAAATATTGCTACAATAAACACATTACAGGTTGATGAGACGATAAAAAAACTAGGAGCTACGCGACCGGCTGCCCCGCGCCCGGTGCATACTCACAGCTCGCAGCGCTTTCGTAGATACATATCACTTTTATGAATCATAAAACCACGGCCACGTCACATTTATGCAATAATACTGGTTCCTTCCCCAAATCGCGCTAGTACTCGTAAGTAGTAATTACTAAACTACAAGCGCCATGTAAATATGAGAGCAATAAAAAGGCTCCATTCATAAACGCTCGCTGCTAGTTCGCTTTCGATCGCTGCCTAACCATAAAGATGGGTTTATCGCGCCTCTGTTACGGCAGAGGTGTAACTTGACATAATTTTGCGTAAAACGCGCATATAATGGACCATTAAAAGGAAACAATTGTTGAAAAAGTTATACGAGTGTTCACGTCACTTTATGATTGTGTGTTTACGGCCCACCTGAGGTTGACATTGACTTTGATTTGTGCATTTACGGCTTAGTAAACGGTTTGTGGAATGGCTCCGTTAGCGAGACTCGCTCCGTGCGTTCCGCTTTCTCGCGTACACCAGACGCGTTCATCAATCTTCTGCCATTACTCGGCGCAGTTCACATGTTGTTATTGACAACAACTTAGTTTCAATAAACGAAAACAGAAACAAAATCGGAGAAATTCATTTGTGGTCTCACGGTATATGTATGTCACAAGAAACATCTTAACTCGGAAATTCCTTTCAATCATACGTTCACCCGGCCGTTCGGCTACAAAACGAAATACTTTTTTTCAGTACCATTTTGGACTCTATCCCGTTGGAATAACAGAGGGTCTCCGTGGCGAATTGGCAAAGTAATGTTGGTACACGAAATAGACAAAGCCCGCGGTCGGGTAGGTAAACTTTTATGGTCGAAGAGAACCCGCACTTTTATAGCTCCTGATCGCTACCTATTCCCTCATAATTGACAACTCCACTTGTCATTATGTTCTCTTTAAACAATTGCCGTTTGTTCCACGGAATAAGGAACCCGACTAGAAGGTTTTTTACGCCCACTTGCGTATTATGCCTTGGACTGCAATGCATGCGGTCTAGGTATTCATTTATTTTATGGATTGTCTTGGTTCTTTTTAAAGACGTTAAAGAGCAATTTGTATCTGGAAGCCGCAGTAGCTTTGAAATATTATTTTGTTTTGAAGTTAAGCTTTCATTTCAATATATTGACACTGAGATTTATTGAAACAAGCTTATGAAATCTTTAAGTTAAAACAGCAAAGATTTTGGGGGGGCATTTCGTGTCGAATATAGGTAATTATTATGTTTCTATATGCAGTTTTTTTTTTACCTTTACTTCCACATGAATGCCAAATACTTACGAAGTATTACGGCTGGCTTTAAAATAAATTCAAGGTGGTAGAGCGCTTCCAGTATTTCTCTACATCTTTGTTCCTGTCTTCCATTGATAAAACCCACAGTAGGTACAAGACATAAGTAAATCAGTTTTATAGTCACCTTAAAGAACACAATCACTGATTGGTTACCTTTTGTAGTTCACACCACCTGCTAAGTAGTTAACCTTTATTGGGGACCAATAAACTCCTTCATTTTGTGACCAAGCATTCACTGATAGTTGATTAGGAGTATTATTAATTTATTTTCATGGTATCTACTACTTCATAAAATTAGACACTAAAAATCAAAGGTAATAAATACTTAGTTTATTCAATGAATGAGATTTACTCAACATTCGATTGCTAGGTTAATTTATTTAGCATATTCGTCTTTAGCCGCATCGAGTTTACAACGTCAGCATAATACAAATTGACACAATAGAGATATTTAATCAATATTCAAAGAGTAGTTCGAAAGAAATAAATCAAGTCGACTAACGGAACACGGTTGTGGTAGGACAGTTATGAATAATATGTGATTGTTTCTACTAGATGTAGATATAAATCATGTCAGAGAATGGTAAGAAGATTGAGTTTGAAAGACCATGAAGTAATCATTTTAGTGTTGCCGGCAAACTGAGTGGGAGAGGGAATCAATAAACATAGAGTACCTACACAGATGAATTCAATTTCAATTCAGGTTCTGACCTCAATAAATCATAAAACATTATCAACTTCAATTACTAGAAATTTCAAAATACAAAAGTAAAATATTGGAAACGCAATATTTTTCAATTTAAACAGTGTAAAATATTTTGCGATACAAGTGTACAATACCCATGTTTATACATCTCATACGAATTCGATAACACAGAATTGTACCAAATATGTATATCAGATATTACTTATTTCAACACGAACAATTTCTATTATCAACACATGTTGCCAGCATGCACAAGTGGTAATTTTCTCGGATTACATCAATATGAAATAGGAAATCGATATACAAGCTACATTTAAACCGACGTTTCTATACCTGAGTTAATTTGTTTGCCTTTCTATCTAAAACGATAAATTGGTGTCTACAGTGCTCCGAAAGTTGTGACCATGCCTAAGACAAGCGCTCGTGTCGTGTAAGAGACATTACGACGTTCTGTTCATTTCGAGATGTGAGTTAGTCTTACGACACCCGGCCGTACTCATCCACCAGACAATGAGGCATCTATTTCGCAATGCTCAAACGTGCACCATTTTGAATAATAGGAAATGGTGCAGTGTGTTGCACGCATCGAATATCGAGAAGGTCGCGGATCGCATACAAAGTTTATTGCGGGTGATCTCATCAAAAGGACCGGTCGCATAAATCGTGGTGTGTGTTAACTTCTAACGCGCCGTACCGGCCCACAATTGTTTCTATGAACACGGCATGGAAATAGCTAGTTAAAAGCGAAACGTGCAGCCGGCGCAGTTTGTAATGCATTCTGCCCGAGACAATTAACGAATAGCGCAGCGAATAAGAATGACCAGGCTCCTAGAAAGTAATCCAAATCGTTTTGCTGTGGAAATTAAACGTATCAGCGAAGAAAGCAATTGGAATACAATTGATAATTTAAAATATAATATTGTGTAGTAAAGCTTAGGTATTGGTTATAATTAACGTATGAGTGCAGTCGTGCCAATAGATATTTACGTGTTCGACGCCATTTTGATTAGGTTACAACAACTGTTTGTTCAAACTAGAACATGACTTACTGATGTCTAATTTTGTTCAAGCTGCACTCGTTCCAAATAAAACACGTGGTTTGTTTGTGCAGGTTCCCTGTCGATGTCGGTGGGCGTGGGCGTCGGCTGCGGCTCCTCCAACCCGCTGGATTGGACAGGCCAAGTGACTGTGCGCAAAAAACGCAAACCCTACTCCAAGTTCCAAACCCTCGAACTGGAGAAAGAGTTCCTCTTCAACGCTTACGTGTCGAAGCAGAAGAGGTGGGAGTTGGCGCGAAACCTGAACCTGACAGAAAGGCAGGTGAAGATATGGTTTCAGAACAGACGGATGAAGAACAAGAAGAACTCGCAGCGACAGGCGGCGCAGGCGGCGCAGAACAACAACAACAACTCGAACGCGAACAACCACAACCACCACGGCGGGCACCACCACGCGCCGCACCACGTGGCACTGCACCACGCCCCGCCGCCTAAACACCATCAGTGACCCGCGCCCTTCTCTGGGACTTACCCCCTTCACCACGGTATAGCTAGCTAAATAGCCGGGAAGGAAGAGTTCCATAGGACTAAAGTGTGGAATGTGGTCGTACTTAAGGTTGAGGAGGACTATGCTCAGGTTCGTTACCGACAGACGTTCGTTCGCTATCCGTGTCGTACGCAATGTGGACGCTGCGGCGCCCCGGCGTGCCAGTCTCAGAGAATCTCGCACTAAGATTAAATACTGTGTTGTCGATTTGTGTATAGTATTAATTACGAAATTATGTTCTGTAATTTTAACGAGACTAAGTATATACATGAGTAGATAACGATTCCTGATATTAATTATGTCTAGTAATAGCGCTGATTATGTATTTGAAATTTATTTAAGTACGAATTACGAAATATTAAAGACGTCACCGATGAATTATAGTTTCTAGATAGTTTATTGAAAAGAAATTTTGTAAAATATTTTGTGAGACTGCTTATTGTTGTATTCGTATCGCTGTTTGGAGGGTGGATTAGTCTTTAATCAGTTAACTTTTATTTTCGTTACCAAATTGTTGAACGACTCGGGTTGCTTTGGTGGCAGTTATAGATATATGTTCGCTCGCGACCTGTGTACCTACCCTCATCGACTAACAGACAGACGTACTACGTACCTATCACTACCATCGACGCATCGCATATATATATACATAAGCAAATATAGAAATCGCATTATGATCAAATATTTATTACTGTTTAATTTCTTATCTCATAATTCGTAAATTTTGTTATTTAAATTATGGATTTCTGACAAAGCTTTAACTTGGTTCCAGTAGAAATATACATTAAGTTACTGTTATGACTTTTTAAATATTGAAGTTGATGTTATAATCAATTAATTAGGTAATATGGGCAAGTGCATTAATATTGTCCTCTATTGATCATTGTACTGTTCGCTTTAGCCTGTCTATTACTATTTTTTATTTTTGTTTTAGTTAAATATTTTATTATTTATTTATACACGAGTATGACTACAATCTATTATACCTAAACGCATCTTGTTCTACATCGAACGAATTGAGTACTCTAGGTACTGTTTTATTTGAATTTATTTGGATTATCATCTAGTGGTCGAAGTGAAATCATCCCAGTCTTTAGAATATCATCTTTGTACTATTTAGCTACCTATTTTATATCTATGTACCTAATAAATGTTTTATTGTAAACTTAGTAGTTTACTCCTCGGATCTAATTCATTAAATCTGTATTGTCCCGTAATGATATAGTGAATTAAAATTAGGTGTTTTTGTACAAAATGGCGACCTCGTCTAGGTGACCGAATTTCTGTATAAATGAGGAGCGAGGCATCTCACGAACCTTTGCTGAAACTTAGACGAACGGAAGACTAATGTAAGCGAATATGACATTTTAAAGCATTATCTATTTTATGGTATACACTGCTACACATCAAGCTATACATTTCCAGTTTACACTGACCTCTCATTGTAAGGAAATCCTATACAATGTGAGATCAGCTTATACTGGAAACGTATAGCTTGAACTGTAGCCGTGCGTACCTATTCGGAATATGGATCCTCGTATTTGTTTCATCAAGTTTATCTGAAAAGCAATCATTGAACGCTCAATCTTATTCAGTTATTCAAAACGTACTCTCGGTTATCAATTCGGCAAAGTACTTAGTACCACGGTTTAATTAATCATCCAATCGCCCTCAATCCACAATAGAAACTTGCTTTTCAGATAAAGCCAACAGAACAGCTTGACTGTGTATTATTCAACGATTTCAGTAGATACTACGATTAGAACCATACTTACCTAAACTATATAATTGTAATAATTAAAGGTCTCGTAATTATTATTGTACAGTTAAATTAATGTAGTTAATCACGCCAGAAAATGTGAGGTTTTGTTAAGTATAATGTATAATTAAACATGAATGTGCTCTCCACAGTTTTATGACGAATTTAGAAGAGAATGTATGAAAGGGGAAAAAATTAAATACTTCGTCGTGTCTCGGTTATTTTTTCTTTTGTAACCCTCTTGAGTTTTCCTTATGTCTTTAACAATGTTGGGTGAAACAGCTAGCTATTGAACAATTAGTTAACATTAAAAAAATAAAACTGCTACGAGCGTAGCAACCCTGCTCCGAGCGTAGCAACCCTGCTACGAGCGTAGAAACCCTACTACGAGCGTAGCAGATTTTTAATAAATCTTAAAAAATATCATAAGTCAGTAAAATACCAACATATTCATACAGGATATGTAGCTACGTAATTATACAACTACATATAATCACATTATAGCAGGCTATAATGAAGACAATTTCTAAATCGATAAGCAAGATACTTGATTGGCATATTAATTACTTCGAATTAGCTGTTTCACTCAACGACAGAGTTACGAACCTATAAGAATAATCAAACCACAGAATGATGTAACAGGGATTTCGTCTAAAGAGAGAAAGGGGAGATCTTTTGTCTCCTTCAGGATCGGCTATCGTTTCTTTATGAAGAAACTTTGTTAGATACCCTCGTGATTCCTTGATACCTTCCCGAAATATTTGTCATGTAATAAAGTAATGATCTGATATATTACCAGATTTCAGTACCAACGTATTTTTATTTAAAAAATGAGGGGAATCTTGCTTCGAACCCCATTCCACTTATAAGCATTTATAGGTGGGTAAGTATGTAATAATAACACGAGTCTGACATCCTAGTATGTAATTCTAGGTACATATAGTATAACGAGCTCGAGATAGTAAACTCCACATCCAAGGGCATATTTTGCGTACAACTGCAACACTCTATTAAATAGTATAATATAATTGTATAGGATGGCTTCCAAATAGGTAGGTACTTGGTACAGAATGCAGGAACAATAACTTAAGACCAGGGAATTTAAAAAAAGTAGATACCTACCTACTTATTCAAGCCAAGTAGTAAGTTCATTACATACATTTATGAGAAAACAAAACGGTAAAAAATAATTAAGGATAAATAAAATTGAAAATCATTCTGTCAATTCAGAGTCGCTTGCTTACTACCATCCAGTAGTGTCGAGAGCAGTGGTGGCCTAGTGGTAACGGCCACGACTTACGAGTTGTACGTCGTGGGTTCGAACCCAGGCAGGCACTTTACTTTGTGTAAGTAAATAATTTCATCACCACTGCTCTCAAAACGGTGAAGAAAAACATCGTGAGGAAACCGGCATGTCCTAGAACCAAAATATTCAAAGACATAAGACATCTACCAATCTGCACTGGGCTCGCGTGGTAGATTACAGCCCATTCCCTCTCAAAGAGAGGAGACCTGTAAACTAGCCGTAGAAACATTATAGGCTAATTATGATTATGCAATGGATGAGCTCAGCTTTAAGCGGTAAGTAGGTAGACAACAGAAACGTAGGTAACCATCGCTTAGGGGAGCTTCTATTGCTCTTTATGTTCGCAAGAGGCTCATCAAAGTAGGCAGTAGACGAGCAATGGAATCGAAACAAAGTCGAGACACAGTACGTCCATACTTTTTTTGTTTGATCAAGGTCCTTTAAATTCAATCAATCTGCCTAGCCTTTTCCCAACTATGTTAGGGTCGGCTTCCAGTCTAACCGGATGCAGCTGGATACCACTATTTTACATGGAGCGACTGCCTATCTGACCTACACAACCCATTAACTGGGTAATACGATACCCCTTCGTAAGACTGGTTGTCAGACTTTCGGGCTTCTGACGACCCGTAACGAGGTCCTTTAAATTATGCTACTTAAATAGATAGGTAGTAGTAGGTACCTACATTTCGTGATAATCGGTTGACGCTTTACCCTAAAGCCAACCAATTCGATTTTCCGGATTTTCCAATTGTTTATGTAGGTAGGTTCGACATAATGACACTGGCCAAAAAACAAACTTATTGTTAGGTAGATACATACCTAATAGTTTATTTATTTTCTCAAAAATAGAAAAGCTTATTCGTTAATTGCGTTGTTAGTAAGTAGGTACGTAAGTACATAGTCACAATCAAACACTAACCCTTATTGAAAATTAAATGGACCAGATTCAGAACATTTGTAGTGCTGCTATGATTTCTAATAAGAGATAGGTAGGTATGTAGGTACCAACCTATTATGTTGGCAGTACCTAATTGATACCTAGTGTATTTGTATACCAACGAGGAGCTCGTGGCTAAGTAATAACAGCCGCACGGGTCGATCCATCAGGTTAAGCTACGCTTGCCGGGGTTGTCCGTGGATGGGTGACCATCTTTACATATCGAGACTCCTCCGTGCCTCGGAAAGCACGTTAAGCCGTTGGTCCCAGCTGTCATTCGTGGATTTTTGACAGTCGTTACGGGTCGTCAGAAGCCCGAAAGTCTGACAACCAGTCTTACAAAGAGGTATCGTATTACCCAGTTAATGGGTTGTGGAAGTCAGATAGGCAGTCACTCCATGTAAAATACTGGTATTCAGCTGCATCCGGTTAGACTGGAAGCCGACCCCAACATAGTTGGGAAAAGGCTAGGCAGATTGATTGTATTTGTATACCAACCTAAATAAATTAATTGCTACCTAACAGTAGGTACCGCCATAAGTATTATAGGTAGGTATGTATTCCAATTTCCAATTAGCATTTTCAAATTAACTGATATCTTTGTAATTAACCCTGCATTTAGCATGTACCTACATACCTACCAACTTTATTTGCATGCTAAGCAGTACTTAATTAAAGTTGATAAAATTCCGCATCCTGTATGTTTATACTGGAAAGCAAACCTGCATTAGATTTAAATTTATTTTACATTTAAATTCAATCGAAAATCATAAATAGCGAACCCTTGTTTTTCAACCCAGATAGTGCAAATAAGGAATGTAGCATCAACCGAATTTGAGCACTAAACTTCAAGCGATATGTCTGACTTTCAAAAGTGGCAATAATGTGCCTCGTAGCGCCCTCTCCGAGTCAGTCAACTGAAAGGACAAACATGTAATTTTCATGAATTATATCTTGCTTATTCCTGGGTATCAACATTCAGTATTATTATTTAACCATTTATTTTACTTAAAATAAAATATTCTCCGTAGCACTTTTGGAAAAGAAAATGCATTTCTTTTAAAGGGAAAAAGTTGGAATAACGCCATCTACAGGTGTATAGTTACCAGAGTTTTGCCAAGCTAAGAAAACTCTTGGTCCAGGATTCGTCCTCTTACTTCTTTCGGCTCCATTATAGGATTTTTCAAATAAAATAACTCTACTTGAAGAAAAACAATAATATATTTTTTTCAGTTTACGTTTATTCAGAAATTTTAGTGCAAAGAAACCTTTTCAGATGTAGAAATCTGTAAAGGTACCTAATTCCGTAGTTTAGGACCTATCTAATAGTTTTAGTGGCTTCATTGCAATATCAAGATAACGAAGAGTTAGTATTCAGACGATAAAAAAAATTGAAACTGAAATTAAAGTAGAGCCAGCACTGCGAGTTTAGATATAGCTAGGTACCTATATAGACTTAATGTGTAGATACAGTGTATTTTTATGAAATATCATCATCTGCCTAGACTTTTCCCAACTAAGTTGGGGTCGCCTTCCAGTCGTACCAGATGCAGCTGAATACCAGTATTTTACTGACTGCCTATTTAACTTCAACAACCCAGTTACTGGGTAATACGATACCCCTTGGTAAGACTGGTTGTCAAACTTTCTGGCTTCTGACGACTCGCAACGACTGTCAAAGATCCACGAATGACAGCCGGGACTAACGGCTTAATGTGTTTTCCGAAGCACGGATGGGGTTTCATAATGTAAAGATGGTCACTCTTCTACGGACCAACCGCGACAAGCGTAGCTTAACCTGATCGATCGATCCATGCGGCTGTTATTACTTAGCCACAAGCATCTCCCTCCCATTTTCTTGATATAGAAAGAAGTTATTGTTCGATTAGGTATTATTCTCATAACAAATATTGATACCTTAGCTAATAAACAATATAAATATAGACCTTCACATTTTTAACAACTTTGACATCCTATTTACTAAAATTTCTTAATGTGAACCACCTGCCACCCTTGACAGTAATTTTTAAAGCATATTAAGTACCGACCTACATAATACTAAATGATTTAATCGCAAATAGTTAATTAATTAACGGAAAATTGAGTCCTTAAACTTAGCTTACATTGTATTATTGTAATAAAACCAAGTCTAGGCATATTAGGTAGGTATGTACTTGGTAGATTAAGAGTCGATGTTCAAGCTAGCCTACAATGTTGTGAAGTTGATCAAAGACATAGAATGGAAATTAAATAATAATAGGTAAAATTAAATCAAGTCTATAATGGTAATTGAATGGCTATAAAAGTAGCTATACCATGCATAATTATTACAATATTAGTTATAGGAAATCCAGGTCCACACGACTACATATCGAGCTATACATTTACAGTTTATACCTACTGGAAATGTATCTCACACACGACTGCACGGAAATCAATAGATCAGCTTATACTGAAAATCTATTGCTTGATATGTAGCTGATCGTAGCCGTGTGTACCTACAATTTAGTTAGTTAATTAAAAGTTCTCTTTTCATGACTCTGACCGGAAAAATTAAAAATCAAATTACAACTGCTAATAAGGTATTTTGTTATCCTTGTTTCGATATTCCTCTTCATAGCTTTAAGTAAGTATCTACTATTTAGGTACCTCTGTAACTGTAGTTTCACTTATCCTATATATATTAATTACCTAGGTAGGTAGGGATGAGAGCTATTGAGTAATTCTTTCAAATTCAAATTCAAAGAAAAAAAAAGTAAAATAACAAAATAAAATTCATCAAACAATTCATTTATTTGCTAGAATGTAGGTATAGAATGTATGCAGATCTTAAAACTATAAAGGCCTCTTTACATTTTACCATTAAATTATGGTGTGCAAATATTTTTGTTCTGCACAATAATAATATATTAATTATTACAACTAATTAAAAAAAAAAGACAGCAACAACAAATAATGAGCTCATGCATCAGGATTATTATGGAATAAGTAAATTAATTGTTGTCAAAGTTACCTATGTCAGTTCAAAACATAAAGTTTAATACAATGTCGAATATATTGTCAGAATATATTGTTAGAATATATACAGGGTGACAGGGAAACTCGACGTATTCCTTGAGGGGGTTATACTAGAGATCATTAGCAACAAATTAAGTCAAGCTAACTAGGGGTCAAAACTGGATGGTTACCGAGCTGTTTCCGAGCTGAAATCTGACCTGTAACCAAAAAAAAAAAAAATATGAAAAAAATACTCAACTCTAAAAATTTTGCTTAATTGATACTTTTTGAAAGCTGAGAAATGAGTGATCATTAAAAAAATTAAATGCTTGCCCAAAACTTACATCCCTAATCTCAGAAATCTCTCCCGAAATCTCGTAAATCGAAGAACCGACACAGCTCGGTAACTATCCAGTTTTGACCCCTAGTTAACTGGACTTAATTTGTTGCTAATGACCTCTAGTATAACCCTTTTCAAGGATAACGTTGAGTTTAAAAATCAAGCTTCTAAGTCAATGCAATAAAAAAATACGGCAATCTAAGTGACATAATTTTGATACTCGCAAGTAAATCAAAACCTATAGGGTATTTCCCGTGGACCCAGAATCATGAAATTTAGCAAGAAGCAAGGTCTCACAACACAAATAGGATTTTTAGGATTACAATGTTAAGTTAGTTTTTGGGATAAATTCTTTTCAACTAACGGCTTCCAGTAAAACAGGACGCAGCTAAATACCAGTATGAAGCGACTGCTTATCTTACCTGCACAACCCAGATGCTGGGTAATACGATACCCCTTGGTAAGATTGGTTGTAAATTCTACACACTTTTAACCGACATCAAAAAGAAGGGGGTCCTCAATTTGATTGTAGCCATTTTGATGTAAATTACCACAATGTAGGTAGGTACCTACTTTTAGGAACCTGTATACTTAACTATATATTTTTACTTGATAAGATCTGACTCAGCATAAATCTATCAAGTGAAGTGATTATGGATTGTCTCCCATGATTGTTAATTGTAGCCGAGGTTGCAGAATGGTGCAACTGCAAACTCATATTTTATTTTATAAATCACTAGGCACTGCGGGCTTAAAGTTTAAACATAAACTCACTGAATAATGACTATGTTTTGACAAATAGATACGTACTTAGTTACCTATGTTGTTAATATTCCAGTAAGTAAATGAGTACCTACTAAAATGTACTAATATTATGTGTATTGTATCTACGCACAATATTAATAAAATCAAATGAAAAAAAAAAAATAAAAAAAAAATAATATTTGAAAAAAACCATAGATAATCTTTATCTACTTGGATGTTGTTAAGAATTTTCTCGAGGGACTCAGAAGAGGAGGGCGTCTTGTTGGTCATCAAAATGGTAGGTGTGTGATGATTATGTTAGGTACCTGAAGTCTAAGATCTGTCATTGGAAGGCATGAATATTAACTAACTATTCAAATTAAGTTGAAAAGTTTAACTATACTAAAATCCTACCATGGTATTTTTTAAGAAGCTCTTACATAGGTACTGGTGAGACCTACCTCCCATCTGAAATTATAAGATTGTTATAATGACGAACATAACAAAAATCAAGAAATCCTCAACGGAGATTTGAATCGATACCCTTATAAATTCTGTACCTATTCCAGAGATAATCGACAAAGTAACCGGAGTGGTATGCACCTACACTGCGCCCGCGGCCCTACCGGTTATTGTGAACACGCCGCCTCCTCGCCGATTAGCATATAAATGAACCGAACCGAGACAACTTCATATTACACCACCAGAGTAACAAGACCTCCCCCCCGCTTCACACAATACTACAAAACACTAACCAACGAAAATATCACGTCTCTTTCTCAGTGGACGCATTACAGTTTAAATGTGGAACTCGCTTCCATTGGCCGACGTCAACCCTGCGTCCTCTCGAAGCCCTGTAAATCCGCGCGCACGCACCTCTGGGACGATAATTTTATTAATAAAATATTGACGTTATTTTACACTTTCTACTGCATTTTTATTCCGTTCTGATAACTTAAGCAGTGATGTTATGGCAACAGTGTACGTTGTCAGTACAAAGTAAATATGCGGTTGTAATGAAATCAGTAGTTTAGTGTTATTGAAAGTTCATGTTATGGGTATGTTAGCCTCAGAATTATCCACCGACTTGTTAATATTCAATAGTCATCTTGTCTACATCCTACTATATTGCTAAGCGTGGCATTTAGGTACGCTGGTTGATATTCTGAGTTGTGATTTTGTATTCGTTTTATTAGTTTTTAAACAGATATAAAATGTTGACAACCATTGCAGGATAATAATAATTTATTGTATTTATAATGCTACTATAGGTATCTATACGTAATTGGGTAGCTAAGTAGGTAGGTACGGTCGGCTAAAACTAAGTTATTTATGTGGAATGTATTTTTATGCTAATAATATCTGAGTAAATACTCGTAACATGGTGCGCCCTCAAACCCTTGATCCAAACGACGCTTGTTCTACCCAAATCATCGAAAAAAAGTGTCAGCGTCTACCCTTGACAGCAGTCAGCGAAGCACTGCCCGGTCACCCGCGCAGAGCGCCACATCCATCCGTTCAGCTTCATAGGGAATATTTATTTTTAGTAACGAAAATATAAGTATTTGACATAAATCGCAGATAAAATTTTAGATAATAAATAAGTCTATTCGTACAAAAAAAAATCATGAATCTATCTTAAGTAGTTTGAAAGCTAGAACGTTTTTATGTCTTGGGTTCCTGAATTTATTTAATATAGTATTTTACTACAATACTTCATTCATCATTCTCCTGCCCTTATCCCAATCTATTTGGGGTCGGCGCAACATGTCCTTTTTTTCCATACTTCTCTATTATTCGTCATCTCGGTAGTGACCCCCTTTCTAGCCATGTCATCTTTCACACAATCCATCCATCGTTTCTTTGGTCTTCCCCTACCCTTATAGCCATCGACATTCATACCCAAAACTTTCCTTACGACATTTTCCTCACTCCTCCGCATCACATGCCCATACCATGACAGCCGATTTCCGCACAGCTTTTCAGTCACCGGTGCCACTTTTAGACTTCCTCTTATGTACTCATTTCTTATTCTATCCATTCGTGTAACACCACACATCCCTCTTAGCATTCTCATCTCAGCTGCATGCAACTGCTTTTCATTTATCCCTTTTGTGGCCCAACATTCTGATCCATACAAGACAGCAGGTCTAACCATTGTTTTATATATCTTCCCCTTAAGTTTAAGGGGAATGCGGGAGTCGCAGATTGTCCCCGTGACCTGCCGCCATTTCATCCATCCAGTGTTAATCCTATGCTTAACCGTCCGATCTACTTCGCCATCGCTTTGCACGAGTGAACCGAGATACCGAAAGTCGGAGCAGACTGGGAGAAGCGCGCCATCAAGCGCTATGCCTCCAGAACTGGAGATACCGCCGAAATCGCAGAACATATATTCAGTTTTGGTTCTGCTGATTTTCAAGCCAACATTCTCCAGTTTCTGTTGCCATTTCTCCAATCTGCTCCGAATCTCAGGTAAATCTTCACCGACCTACAATACTTATACGTATGTATTATCTAGGATTGATGTGTACGCATTCTAGATACCTACATTCTTTGCCTATCTTACTTACATTAAGTATTTAAGGCGTAATAACAGATTTAGAAGGTACTAAAATCAATAAGGCGCGTTACATTTCTACCAGATAACTCCTACTGCAAGCCTCATTAAAGAACTTTGTTCCAAATAGCTAGAAGAAATCTACCCTACATTATACCATAATATTATATCATCTCAAAGATCGTCCAAAAACTTTAGTCAGTTTTGGAAGTCGACATCCCGGCTTGATCAACCAGCTTTGCCGGTGACAGAGGCGGGCTGCAGTACACAAAAGAAAATAGCGAACACTTTCCTGAATCACTTTCACGTTTCCTCACCGCTGGGGCCTTCTAACTCAATGGTCGATGCTTAGATCTGTCACAATAGCCCTCTCATTCGTTTTACAGCCAAGCAAGTATCATCTGCAATACAGAAAATGTCCAGAGGCAAGTCTCCAGGGCATGATAGTCTCAGCATCGAGCACTTAAAACATGCGGGTGTACACTATCCCAGAGTGTTATCTATTTTATTCTTTGTGTTTGAGTCATTCTTATCTTCCTCCTGACTTAACGCACACATTAGTTGTTCCAATCATAAAGAATAGGACTGGTGACGTTTCCGATGTAAATAATTACAGACCTATATCACTTGCCACTGTACTAGCTAAGGTATTGGATAGTCTGATAGATAACACTCTCATAAAATGGTTGAAATTAAACGACGCACAGTTCGGGTTCAGGCCTGCACTTTCCACTGAAAGCGCAATACTAAGTCTTAAACAGACTGTCCAATATTATACTGACAGAAGCACGTCTGTATACGCGTGTTTCCTCGACCCCTCTAAAGCTTTCGACCTCGTCTCCTATAACATATTATGGAAGAAGCTCGGGGAAGCATGCGTACCAGCTGAAATTATACGTGTTTTCCAGTACTGGTATAGTAATCAAGTGAACTATGTAAAGTGGAATAATTCACTCTTTGCTGCGTATGGGTTGCATTGTGGGGGTGAGGAAGGGGGGCCTGACCTCGCCCAGGCTTTTCAACCTTTACGTCAATGAGCTGATCGCTGGACTCAGTCCTCGCAGTAAACGGATTGGATGTTGTGTTGACAACGTTTGCGTCAATAACCTTAGCTACGCAGATGATATGGTGCTGCTGGGTCCAACGGCCGGCTCCATAAGAGAGCTTTTGGAATGCTGTGAAAGGTACGCTGCTAGCCACGGTCTATCTATGTTCTATGTTAAAGGATTTGGTTTCCGCACTTAGTCCTTCATGTGGACTATTGTGCGTGGGCCATGGCGGCCGTCGGGGGTTTATTCCAACCAGCCCACCTCCCTCCAGAAGTTAATCAAATCTCCGAGTTTGTTAAGAACATCTGTGAAAAATCGGGATATTCCGAGAGTTTCTGTTCTAATCTGGGTGACGCCTGTGCATTCAAAAAGCACATGCGCAACGGTTTCCTCAGCCTCCATGCAGGCCCTGCACAGAGGACTGTCCGTTATTCCTATTGTGTGGAAGTGTTTGTTTAATGAGCAGTGTCCTGTGATGGTCCCCGTCACCAGGCGCAGCCCGTTCCTGTCCAGACGTAATAATCGCCTGGTAAGCGTACCATCCAGGGACGGGATGGCCTCCCTGGACTGCCTGCAACCTGATGTCGAGGACCACCAACTCTCCGCTTGTGTATGGGTGAACTCCTGTAGCCACCTGCGTAACTGGTTGAAGGGAATGGGTACGATTGGCTCAGATCCACAGACAGACGTGCTGGATGCTCTCCTAGCAAGTTCGTCCACTGCGTCGTTACCAAGTGATCCGCTATGTCCTTTTATTCATTGCAGTGTCACTGTGTTGCGGTTAGTTACTTACCGCTACTCGTTCGAGCGCATCGTGACATTCTAGTATTAATCTCAAGGTAAAGTATTTTTTCTGTAGGGATTGGAGCACTGAGGCACTGTCTGAGAGTATTCGTATATAGGTATCCGTAACTCTCCTGGCTTCTATGGCATAACACGCTTGTATGATGCCCACACACTCCGCCTGGTAGACAGTGTTGAATACTCCAAGCGGACTGGATATGTTAATGTTAAGGTCGTATGAGAAGACTCCGACCCCGGTTCCGCAGTTGGTCTTTGATCCATCGGTGTATACTCTCAACTCTTGCGGGCCTGATTAATCACACTGTTCTTCCGTGAGTATTATGTTATAATGCTTCTGAAAGCAATGTTGTTTCGGGGCTTTATCGCATGGTGATGCCATCATTGGCTGTCGCCTGATCGCATCCTCTTTTATGCGTATGTGCTTAACTCTAGAGACCTTGCTCAGTGTTCCTGCTAAACTGAGTCTAAAGGTAGGTGTAGTAGCGGCAGTCCAAGCATTGCCTGTAGAGCAGCAGTGGGTGTAGTTCTCATGCAGCCAGTTATTGCTACACAAGCGAACCGTTGCAGTTTCTCAAGATCCTTTCGGGCTGTACTCAGGTCTGTCCTGGGCCACCAGACCGGTGAGCCGTATGTGATAATTGGTCGGATTACTGTGGTGTATAGCCAGTAGGTGACCTTGGGGCTAATCCCCCAATTCCTGCCGAGCAGTCGCTTGCACTGCCACAGGGATATACAGGCTTTTGTGATGTTGTAGCCACGGTCTAGTTTATACTTTAAAAAAATATATATATACGGTTGAATTGAGAAAACTCCTTTTTTTGAAGTCGGTTAAAAAGAGCGTTTTCATGATCTTTAAGGCCTCTGGTAGGAAGCAGTCATACGAGCCAATTATCAACCTCAATGGCCAGCCCCTGCAAAGGGTGAAACAAAGAAAATACCTCGGGCATTATGCAACTGAGGACCTTAAAGATCATGAAGATATCGAACGCGAGCGCAGGGCTCTTGCTGTGAGAAGCAATATGCTAGTTCGCAGGTTTGCTTGTTGTAAGGAGGTTACAATTACGTTGTTTAAGACTTACTGCCAGACCTAAGCAGCCTGTGGGCCAGCTACACGCGAAAATCAATGGTCGACCTGAGGGTACAATACAATAACAGCTTCAGAATGCTTTTGGGACTGCCGTGCTTTTGTAGTGCCTCTGGCATGTTCGTTCAGGCGCGTGTTCATGACTTTCACGCATGGGTGAGGAGGAAAACGGTGTCACTATTAGAGAGAACGCGGTCAAGTCCTATAGCATTGTGAAGATGTTAGTGAGCAAGTTTAACTCACCGGATGCAGCTGATTACCAGTATTTTACATGGAGCGAATCTAAACTCCACAGCCCAGTAACTGGGTAATACGATACGCCTTGGTAAGACTGGTTGTCAGACTTTCGGGTTTCTGACGACCCGTAACGAATGTGAAAGATCCACGAATGACAGCCGGGACCAACGGATTAACGTGCTTTCCGAGGCACAGAGGAGTCTCGGTATGTAAAGATGGTAACCCATCCACGGACAAACTCCGGCAAGCGTAGCTTAACCTGATGGATCGACCCGTGCGGTTAATTGTTATTACTTAGCCACGAGCTCCTCTGTTTTTGTGACTATCGACCAATATAAATAAATTTATATTTCCACCTAAATTATTATAGATTGACGCACTAATTCCATTACTCCCTTTATGGGACAAGTTACATTTAATTCGGCAAAGTCCGATTTTTCCGATAATAAATTATGGAAATTTTGAACATTGTCGCACTCTAACACATAATTGGCATTCATCGTTCAATCTACAGGTAATGCTTACCTAAATACTTTTAGCTAGATAATTCGATCAAGAATTAGAAAGTCACTCAACTCTCGCTTGTAAATTAAAGTTTAAACTAAGTAGCTATAGAGTTACTGCTTTCTCTAAGAAGCTACACTACGGCCGATTTATCGTGGCAGGTCCGAACATAGGCACAAAGCAGTTTCGCGCATGTTCTCTCACTCACACTCGCCTCATGTCACCATTTGATTCCTAAAAAATGTTACTGCGAAGCCTTCTGCGCGAAGTTCGGACGTGTCAAGATAAATCGGCCATACTGTACTTAATGCCTATGGTAATATTACAATCAGAAAAGCATGTAAGTAGTTTGGCTTTATTGATACGAGCTTTGCTGCTACTTAGGTAGGGACCTATGTTTAGTCATTCTATTTCTCGCCTGTTGCCACGAGCTGTGTGAAAACATTTAATTCGTGGTTTATAATATTTTTACCTTGACTGAGTAAGTAGCCTTGGCCTGACTACACATAATAGGGACTTTATTGAAGCTTTAAACGCAATAGATACCTACAGTTCTTGTACATATAGGTAATAAGTAATTAATTAAGTATGATTAATTAAATAGTCATTTCTCAGCTGAAGGGAAGCTTTATGGAAAATAAACTGAAACAAAAAAGTAGGTACACAATACTGTAGGCATACCTAGGTAAGTAGGTAGGTAGGTAGGTAGGTCACTAACTATAGGTATCTACTACTAAGGTGAGTAAAGGGAAAATTTAAATTCTTACTTAAGTAAGAATTTAAATTTTCCCTTTTCTCTTTAACTTAAGTTACGAAAATAAGCGTGAATAAGCGCTGTCAGTGAAGGCTGGGCATACCTTAGCGGTCAGGGCTTATTTTAATTTAATTTAAATATTTGAATTGTTTTTTTTTTTTTTAAGGACGCTTTTAACGTTCTGCATCGTTCTCACATATGAAATTTCAACATGAATGATGTAACCATTATTTTGTAACCATATCTTGATTTAAAAGAGTGTCCGTGGAGTTTCTTGCCCGTTCTTCTCCATAGGTACCTACTATGCTTTGGAATGGGCGCCTAGCTTCATCTTTCTGACTGACCGACCCCTTGACAATTCAAAAGTGCCTGTAATTGGTTTATTTGAAATAAATGCTTTGAGTTTGAGTTTTGAGTTTGAAAAAAATAAAAGTTTAAATGTCATAAGCATAACCCAAAAAAAAAAATTAAAGCTACCGGTTCAATATAACGAAACATTACCAGTTGACTTCCACTTCAGGCTTTTATAGTCACACTTTCGTAATTATCAACTGGAAGCCACACGTGAATAACCTTTAATCGCCGAAAACCGTGCGACAAAAATTTTGGGTCGAAATAACAAAAATAATACCTTTTTCTCTCAGCAACTGCTGCCAAGAAAGCATTAAGCACGCACTAAGTTTGTTCCATAATTATTTGTTTTATGTAAAAAAGCGTGCAAATTACAGCGAAATGAGACAAGGAGCACAGTTAGCCGGTGTAAACTTTAGCGGTGATTGCTGCCCCGCTCCGACGGAAACAGGTTCAAGTGCTTTGCGTTTTCAGTTTACTGAGGCAACTACATACTCGTATAACCTTTTTACATTCTGTTGATTAAACCTGATATAAGCTTAAGGATATATTCAAACCTCGCTTAAGTACATAAAACTATTCTATGTAATGTAAGTAATATTATAAATGCGAAAGTGAGTTTTGTTTGCTACAATGGCTGAACAGATTTAGATGAAATTTGCCACATGGGTAGACCATGAAATGGAACATAGAATACTTTTTATACCAATAGTACGTTTCCGTGGGATAATTTCCGACCTGAAAAGTATAAAATAAATAGGCTAGGCATAAAGCACTTAGATTTCCAAATCGGTGCGTGTTTCAATAAATTTCCCATATCAACGTAAATTCCATTTTATTAGGGAACTAAAAAAGAAAATTTACACATGTGCGGGAAATTGGGGCGCTAACCGTTTATCAGATAATGTAATTATGTTCGGGGCGCTTCGGGACACCTCCACTCCGAGTAATTGAGTGTGCCCTCCGTACCTCGCGCCTGCTATTAGGCAAATCGAATCTCCGTCCCTCCAAGGCCTCCCTCCCTCCCCGGCTGGATGAATATGTGAACGAGCTTCCTCTTGGCGTCGAACCAAGGATTCAATTTGCGCGGATGTAAATAAAACGCTTGGCTTGTGTTTGGTAAGTACCTATTATAGATAAGTAATAAGTACGTGTATATACCGACTTACCCATTTGTGTGGTTTTAGCTTTATCACATAAATTGTGAATTTAGTACCTAATTGAACATGCTAGCATTTTCATTGCAGTCTAATTAGCGGTGTCGATAATCTATCCACTGGTTATTTAAATTATACTTGCTAGATAAACTACAAAAGCACGTTTAGACTTCAACACGTGAAAGTTGACAAACTAGTATTTCCATTTTGTAGTACCTTTTTATTTAGTAACAAAAGAGTTCGCTTTTGCAAATGGTGTATTTTTCTGAATAATTTTCCAATCAACTTTATCATTAGGATAAAGTAAGTAAGTACATCCGCTATAAACATCGTTTTTTATGCATTTTACTTAAAATGCCTTTCACACCTCCTAAGCCAAAAAAGGCGCGTAAACAAAAACAGCAAACGATATGATTTCGGATAAAAACTTAATAAGTAAGCTGTAACATTATTAAGTAAACTCCGACGCTAAGTGGCGACGTTGACGCACCGCCCACGCCGAGCGCCATCTGAACGTCTTTACCTCAAAAAGTTGCGATCAAACTTGGATCTCAGCAAAACTTGATTTCATTCGCGGAGTTATATTCGATCCGAATGTTTGTTTGTGTTGCGAATAATAAAAGTATTGAAAGTGCAAAAATATGTGCCGTCTCGTTCTGTCGGGTAGTTTCGTCCTCTTTCCGCAGGCAGAGCGGCCGGCACGTCCGGGGGCCATAACGTCGTTTGATGTTCTGCTCTCCAATGCTGGTAGAGGCGATATAAGCAAGATGTACGGCTGCGCTCTCGGTGACGCCTATATCTCCTAAACATCTTTCGGCGTTATAATTCCGTACGACGTAACCTTGTGAGGGCGATATTACCGTTTCTTGGTCGATACAAATTTTTTTCGTAGTACGTTGTTGTAGCTCGTAGCCGGCGTCTATGAAATTGTGTAGGCTGTGTAGCAAGTTGTGTGGAGTTGTTTTAAAGTGCAGTTAGGTGAGTATCGATGTTTTTAAGGTTATTCGTTATTCAAATAACTGTTCTTATGGTTATTGCTGGACCTACTTCGTGTGTGGTAAATGCCTACGCTTTTAGCAAAATAAGATTTTTTATGGGTAGGATTTGATTCGAATAGCGTACAACATATGAAGGTGTGTTCTGCTGTCCCTATCATTAAGCCTGCTCAAGCATAGTATAACTACTGACATAGTTACCTACCTATAAGAAATTTAATGCATAGTTGTGTAGTTATAGTACCTTATACTGTACTAGCTGCGCCCCGCGGTTTCACCCGCGTAGACCAGGATTAAAAGTAGCCTATGTGTTAATCCAGGGAATAAGCTATCTACATACCAAATTTCATCCAAATCGGTTCAGCCGTTTGAGTGTGAAGAAGTAACAAACATACACACTCACAAACTTTCGCCTTTATAATATTAGTGTGATTGTATGGATATCTTGAATTGTATTATTTAGGGCACAGTGCATGTAACTAGTCGTTATGCGTTTAGAGAATGCGTAAATGTCACACGTGCTGTCTGACATAGACTTGGGTAAAAGGGTATTTGTCTCAAGTATAATAATAACTATGCTAAACTAGTAAACTATTTATTCAACTAAGTAACTATTGACTGAAGTTGTTAATTACGTGTAGCTTTCGATAAATCGTTTACGAACATCGCAAGACCAGACATTGATGGTTGTTTATTAAGTCATTGTAGATATTAGGTACCTACATAATATTTTAGGTATGTCTTACTTATAGTTATTGACTGATGACAGGTCTCTTAATGTCATATTCCTGCTTATAATATTCATCAACAAAAAAAATCCTCGGTCAAGAAAAACTTCGCTACTATTTTTCCACAATTTCCGCGCGCACCATTACAAGGTTACATCTTATAAAAATATGCAACACGGCGGCGGTACGTTACCGAGCGGATACCAATTCTATCAACAACCCATAAACCGCAACCTTTCTTTGTCTCGCCTCTTAATGCTATCGTGTTCTCGAGTGAGATAGAAATCTACAAGTTTAATGGGCCGTTACGCGAGAAAAAATCAGTCCGCATTCGCGAGCGTAGATACGCGAGTGATAGTGGCAAGACGGAAGGGTACTGGTGGACTGGTGCAATAGTGCAGTGCTTCCGAAGTGTCGACGACGGCGACTGCGACGCGACTTGTTGCTATGCGACGGCGACCACTGACACGTGAGTGTTATAGGTACCTATACTTACTTAGTTTATATCTGGGTGCCTCAGCGTCCTCGACGCGTCATCGTTCCATGCTTAACATAGTAACACTGGGCTTACTTGCGACCAGCGACCACTGCCGACCGGTTCTCAGTCTAGATAACCTCCTTTAGTCGTATTTTATGTTTGTACTCGGTTTCCAGTACGTCATTGCATTACATTATGTCAAGTGTTGTCAATAGAGATTGATAACGCCGACGAATAGCGTTCAGTCACCTTGCCATTGTATAGATACCTAAGTTTATGACTGCATGAGTCAAGTTTGATAGCTGAATTGACATAATCATACCTATAAACGAAATGTGTATATGATAATTGAATTCGACTTACATTATTTATTTATACGAGTATATCGGTACATAGATGGAGCTTTATACCTACATAGTGGTTTTAAATTTAAATATTGTCGACTCGCGCGATGTGGGTGCCTTTATTTGTACCCACTGCATTGTAAACATAATTACTGTGACTAAATAAAGTGCAAGATCATGTCTCTTTATGAATAAAATAATTATAGTAGTTTATTTATTCATTGGAAACTATTCTAACAAACTGATTGGAATGTTGGCAATTAATGCAGTTGCTGCATGCCAAGACTTAAATCTTGAACCACATAAATGTTTAGTAACGCGTCTGAACTAACTGCCTATTAGTCAGACTGAATAATTTATAATAACACTAGCTTTTGCCAGCGGCTTCGCCCGCGTGTATGTCGGAAATTATCCCACGGGAACCTTCTACCGGGATGAAAAGTATCCTATGTCTTAATCCAGATTATAAACTACCTGTATACCTAATTTCATTTAAATCCGTTCAGCCATTTTTGCGTGATTGAGTAACAAACATCCAAACATCCAAACTTTCACATTTATAATATTAGTAGGATTAGTTATTGTCTGTGGTATTTTAGATACCTACTCAGTATATAAAATTAACTACTTTATCTATACCTAATACTCGCTTCCCACAAAGAATGACCACGAATAGTTAGTTGAATGATGTTCCACGTGGTTGCGTTGCAGTTTGGTCCTTAGTTTTATTAACTATGTAATTAATTACTATTACAAGGAAAAAGCTGATTAAATACACACGCTGCTTTTATAAAATAAGAAGGCAACAGTCATGCAATTTTTCTATAAGTATAACATACCCTTTGTCAACCTCTATTGTTATGCAAATTTCCACAAAGGGTTTGTTTCAAATCATCCTTTCATACTTTTCACATCTCAACTTTCACAAAATTATCATAACAACATGCGCCGCAGTCTGTTTGAAAACAATTTCTTTAAAACGATTCGAGAGGGTCATTGTCGACGTTTCCGTGTATTGATGCTTATTTGCATAAAATTGTCATTGAACGCCAGCTTTCGAGACTGATAATAATCTTAAAAATTTCGATAAAGATTTGGGAGTTTATTCTTTTAATCCAATGGTTTCTCTCGGTACTGTATCTGGTTAATAATAAGCTTAGCTCTTTATTGGTCAGTCAGGCAAAGGACCAATTAAGGAACTGGTATTATAAATAAATAAAAAATAAAAAAATCGTTTATTTTCAGGCGTCGACGGCCCATAGCGTGTTAGTAATCAGTACAAATTTAATTAACTGAGTTAGTAGTAACACTTAAACACACATGAGTACAACAATAAAAACACAAATACACACTAAAAATACAGCCAAGATAAGAGGAGGAAGATTCATCAAGTCCCATGTCTGACATGCAGTTTGATAAATCTATCCATTGTAGGCCCTTCTAGCCTTTCTACAAACACCTTCAGAATGCTATTGCTGCTTCCCCTCAATCTACGTATCCCTGATGCCACTTTTTTGCGCATAATCGCGAAATAATCGTCAGTGTGCGCATCCGCGAACATCCCTGACGCACTACAGTAAGGTGGAAGCCTCAACAGCGCCCTGAAGGCGTTATTATATTGAATGCGCAGTGCGCTGTCTGCTTTTTGGGTATGATTAGCCCACAGACTGCTGGTGTAAAATATTTGACAAAACGCATTAAAAAGTGATAATAATATAGTGATAATTCAGTAAAGACGTTGATGGGAAAATATACTTACTAAAAGGTTTGAAAGGCGAGAATTATTGTGCTGATAATATAATATGTACCATAATGTTTATGTACCTATACTTACCTTTTTTCTCAAAGGATTACCTACTCATACATTAAAAAAAAAACAACTCTTCAGAAGGGATGATTCAGAATTGTTTGAATAAACCCATATTTTTTCTGAAAATAGAATTAAGTTACTATTAATACCTAGGTACTTTTATTAAAAATAAGCTTCAATTATGTGTTTCCAAAGTCATGAAGTCTTCCAACATACTCAAATACATCCAATCATAGAACTAAACAGCCATCACGTCCGCTGTCCATCCTTCATCTGTAAGTAGTTTCACCACATTTACATAATAAGGGGCTGTGGTCCTAAGTGGCACAGTCCCGGACATTTACGTTGGAGATGTGGACACGAGTGTCTTGAGTGAACTAGGAATGTGGATGATAGCTTTGGGATTTTTGTCGAGTTATGTTCCTTGGGTTTTGTGGCAGAAGCATGCCTATGTATATATATAGGTATAAGTATATCCGTTTTAAAACGTTGGATTATTGGACGTTTGATTATATATTAATAAAGTATTACAATTTGTTGGCCATTTAGGAGACAAAACTTTATCATTTTTGGAATTATTTTACGATGATTTAATGATGATCTTGCACACACAATCAAGGAAATTCGTATATTCTATAGTTCTATTTACACAATATTTATTTAAATAACATTCAACCTTTTAAATAAAAAATACCTACTTCTTCTGTCCTACTTCAGTCAAAACAATATAAAAATCGCGCCATTTTTTCCATGTTATGTAAATTAGAATTCCCAGTTCTCGTAAAAAAATATACCTACTTAACAAGTTAGAAAGTGTGTCTCGGAGGTTTGCTCGGCACTCGGCAGGGGCGGCTATTTACATGCAAATCATTTATAGATGGGCCAGTCCATAGTCTCCTTTAACTTTGAAAACACAAACAAAATATTCTTGACGGTCTTTGAAGATGGAAGTCCCTTATGATTTAAATAAAACAAAGTTTTTGTGTGATCTCTGTTTGATATTAAACTGTGGATGTGTGATACAACCTCTGTTCAGTGGTTACTCTGTGTCAATTGGAAGTGTTTGTGGATGTGACAAATGGCAGCAAAGTTGTTCAATGGGATGAGGAGATTTCAGGAGAGCGGTAAGAATTAATTGAAGTTAATTTTCACAGCTTTTTATGCATTAAACATAACAAAAAGGTACCAATTTTGTACTTATCTGGAAAGTTTGCCGAGTAGCATTTAAACCGGAATTTCTAACAGGTGCTTTATCACTGAATTTACAAGTGAGTAGGTAGTAGGTACATAATCCAATACCTGTTCAATATTTATTTGTTCTGATACCTAACGACATCCAACAATACAACACACGCCGAATGTTTTATATATGTCATTAAGTATTCATTAAAAATGAGGTTGGGCTTATTTATAGACTTCCTACTTATGTAACCCAAACAAGTTTTAAAGTTAAATTTTAAACCATTGTTTAATAGATTAATGAGATAAAGATTTTTCTAAAGCCTTTGATTGTGTACGTCAAGGTATGTGGATCAATAAAACGGACCAAAGCTGGATACCTACAAAGGAGATTACTAGACCTTACAAACTATAAAAAAAGACTTATCTTAATGATTTTTATAACAGTAGACAAACATTAGCTTCTATTATTGCAAAAGGAATTTTGCAGGGTACAGCAATCGGTCCAGTTTTGATTCACATTTATATTGAAGACTCATAAATTACCAATCTGGTGTCTGTTATGAAAACTCTACCTAGTATTTATCCAAAACATAAAATCTGTATATGGAAAATAACATTTTCCTGAATTATACTCGTCTGAATCTGGCAGTAGGTATGAGAAAATAAATAAATTTCCAAACCTACCGGTTTTATTAACTAATTAAGTTATAAATTAATTCCTTCCCACACAATTAGGCATAATTAACATATAATCAAATTCATTGTCATTTAAATAGGTAGGAGTGTCACAAGATATACTAACCTATGTTTAAATATTCTGATTATTTAAATATTAAATATAAAAAGTTTGCGTAATATTTTGAATTGAAATAAAACGAATGCTAACTAATCCAAAAAAAAAAAATCTGTTAGTTTGTTACTACTTCACGCTAAAACGGCTGAATGGATTTGGATGAAATTTGGCACATGGTAGACCATGAACTGGATTAGGACATGGAATACTTTTATCCCGGTAGTATGTTCCCGTTCCCGCTCGTGGCTAAGTAATAACAGCCGCACGGGTCGATCCATCAGGTTAAGCTACGCTTGCCGAAGTTGGTCCGTGGATGGGTGATCATCTTTACGTACCGAGACTCTCCGTGCCTCGGAAAGCACGTTAAGCCGTTGGTCCCGGCTGTCATTCGTAGATCTTTGACAGTCGTTACGGGTCGTCAGAAGCCCGAAAGTTTGACAACCAGTCTTACCAAGGGGTATCGTATTACCCAGTAACTGGGTTATGGAGGTCAGATAGGCAGTCGCTCCATGTAAAATACTGGTATTCAGCTGCATCAGGTTAGACTGGAAGCCGACCCCAACATAGTTGGGAAAAGGCTAGGCAGATGATGAGTATGTTCCCGTGGGATAATTTCCGACATCCACGCGGGTGAAGCCGCGGGCAAAAGCTAGTTAATTGATAACGTATTATTGTGAGAATGTCATCTTCTTTGCAACATGTCACATTACCAACTCATGCATATAAAATCGTGAAGTTTACTAAAATAAACCAAGTTAATGTGTTATGTTTATGCGAAGTTAGATATTTATAAATGATACTGTGATATTAGTTTCCGTGTGAAGGAATCCAACTATAATGTTAATGAGCATTATATATTTAGCAACAATGTTGCTTATCCAACGTTAAGTAAGTTGTGTGGGCCTGGACAGCATATTTTATAATAATCAGCAGCTTATAATTACTGGAAGCTAAGTAGCTACTAGTTTTACAGCAAAATAATGACTCTTTTCATTCAGATTAAAACTAGGTAGGTATTATCTCAAAGATTTTTTTCACTTCTATAAATATTTTTACTTGAAACTAATAAAAAATAGATACATACTACAAAGCCTTTTTTTTTAAACTAAAGATATATCATAAGTAGTTCAGTACCTAATAAGTATTAAAAAAAGGACATCTTTACTATAGTCACTAAGTAGTCGTGTCGGCCATTCACACAAATATAAATATAAAATCGTCGGAAACGAAGCTTCAATGTTTAAAACTAATTAGATAAAAAAATATGTGGACATAATTACGTATCGTTCCCACTTTCCATCGCATGAGGCGCTAAAATAAAACTAAATACAAATAAAAAACACACACGCGATTCCCAATTAAACAGAGCAAGGAAAAAATAAACTTGGAATGTGTTTTAAAGGGCAGCGTCGCGTCGTCGAAATATAAAGTTGTATGTAAATGCCTTGATATCAGCAGGAGCATAAAATTTATATAGAAGTGGGCAAGTGGACGATGCAACGTTGTTGCCGTATCGTCGACAATGTCATCCTTGTCTCTTAAATTGTCGGATAAAACCCGAGCCACGGTATCGTTGAATCGTCTTTAGTTTCCTTTATGAATACCAACCGGCTTCTCTTGTACTTACCTATATCACATTTATTCGGAATATATTCTTGTTTATTCTCAGTTGCTTCTCAATGTTGTTTTTTACCTGTTAATCTTGATACGGATAGGCTTGTTTGTAAGTAACCTTTATGTAGGATATTGTATGTAGGTAGGTACTTGAGCACATATATCTTGTTGAGGTATTTTATTTCATGTTTATTTACTTTGAATTTTTACCATAGTTCTTAAATTAAATGCCATGTTCCTTTTTTATACTTTAGTGATAAAAATCAGGCCGCTTAGAGAAGATACCGGAAACATGTGGAATACTTTGATAACAACTTTCGTCTTATGAAAAAAACTATAGGTAGGTATATAGATTTTAGGAGGCATCAAAAGTTTTCCTTACCTTAAAAATGCCCAGTACCTAACCGGTACACCAACAAAACCTTATTCACCTAACGACTAAAATTAGTTTTTCATAAGTCGAAAGTTGACATCAAAGTAAACCCGTAGTATCAAAGTAACCCCATTTGACGGTATCGTGTGCGTTTCTCGCCGTAGTACTGAGGTTTTATTTATAAAGTAGGGCTGGGTAGGTCTTCCATCATTTTCAACTAATATAAGAAATAAATATGATGATCCCAGTACGCCTATACCGCAAATCTTACCACCCTAGAACTTAATCGACATTTGTTCACAAAAGTCGGCACTTTCTTAACTCATTGATACCGCCACTTTGTTGTTATAACAATAATTTTACTGCTACCCTTCTGATCCCTTAATTAATATTGTCGCTTACAGTAATAGAACAATTGAAACGGGAACCTCTCCTGTCCAATGCAATTGAATAAATTGTAATATATAGACAGATGTAATCAAATAATGTTTTGGATGCCCAGTTCGTTGACCCTCATCAAGTGTTTGTATGTATTGGTAGGTACATAGGTACCTAGCTATATCGTGGAGGTCATCAGTAAATAGACAGGAGTTTTGATTTCTGAACCGATTCTAACATATTGTTGTCTTTATTTAAAATGTTTTCAAGTCGGATATATTGAAAGCGATACATGTGAATGCTTTTGACGATATTTTTTAAATGATTTTCAAATAGAAATGCTAAGCTTTAAAGGATTGAATTCGGAGTCTGGATTTGTGTCCGGTTACTGGCTCGCCCCCGATTACATTGGGCTTAAACATAAAGAAAAGAAAGAAAAGAAAAGAAAATACGTTTATTTGCGGTAAACATGACGCAAAGGACAAAAAAAATAAAATAAGCAATGTAAAAAGCAAGTTTTGGGGAAAAATATGCGTCACATCTACGCAAAACGGCTACCGCTATAACTGGTGTAGCTAAAGGAATTGACGAAAGGGCACCACCAGGAGTGGAGCCTGCGGCTTAATTTGACTCAACACAGGAAATATCACCAGGCCCGGACACCCGAAGGATTGACAGATTAACAGCTCTTTTTGATTCGGTGGGTGGTGGTGCATGGCCCTTCTTAGTCGATGGCGCGGTTTATCTGGTTTCGGTAACGAACGAGACTCTAGCCTGCTAAAGAGGAGTCGTCATTTACTATAGGCACAACTTTGTCTAACCTTTCGGGGATAACAGGCAAGATTTTATGAAAAGTTAAGTACCAAATTAGAAAAAAAAAATAGTTTGTTAATTTCCACTCAATTGGGTAATGTCTACAAAAAGTCTTAAAGGTTCATTATAGACCTGGAATATTTTTTTCTAACAAGATCATGTTTCACGAGCTACATAGATACTGTTTTTGAACAAAAGGCTCCAAGGGACAAAGGTTTCTCCAAATTAAGAAACATCTGTAGGTACTGTCAAACAATACATTTCCCAAATCCACATTAATTAAATCCATTAAACTTCGTAAATACCCAATCCTAGTAGTATAAAGTTACTACTATAGCATCAAGATAGCTCTCGTGTCTATTACATTTGTTACGTTGTACAAACAACAAAACAGATTGCTTTACAGGCAAGAAATAAAGACCCTGACACCTCGTAGGTAAGCAAATATACAAACCTTTTAATACATTTGATATCCTTACTCAGAAAACTATTTACATTATTTAGCCCCTCCACCCAAAATTTGAGTGGTTATTTTTAAAAAATACCTGCTACACTTTTCTCAATTACTGCCACTCCTGTTAACAAGAATCCACTGTAGCAAACAATCTGAACATCAAGGTTGACGTTTCTACTAGTCTAATGAAGTCTACTTTCTCTTTACTGGTCTTAAAGTGAGTGTATGTCATTTTAATGTTTTGTAAATTGCTGCGCCCTTACAGGGTTCATGTCAGGTGCTGAAACCCTTGAATGTAACATCTACTTACCATATGACAATAATAAAATATTTTAGTTTGTTTTTTAAGTCTTCTGCTAGCCCTAGAGAAATTGTCAACTGTAAAAACACTGGTAAAAATCCAAGAGTCAACCAATGGTTTGGTTTTGTACTTAAGTATGATAGCTGCCTGTATACTTATCTCCGTTGTTGACTGTACCTACAAGCATCTAATAGTTGTATAGCATCTAAGAGTCAGTTGTACCTATTCACTAAGGCGATGTCGTTGACCGCTGCGTCGGCGTCGCGTCATTCTTTACCCGACTGCCAAGGAAGGGTTAATATGTTTTTATATGTTGTTGGTACGTCACTGATTTACTGCTTTTGGCTAAGAACCAATTAAAATTGTGTATTATTTTGAACTTGAAGGTTTGAAACGGTAGACTGTAATAATTATCTACATTGCATTTGTACGTGTTATTTATATACTAGCAGACCCGACAGACGTCTTAGCTATGAATATTCTAATGTAAACGCGCGAAGTTCGCAAAGGCGCAAGCCGAGAACTTTTTGAATTGTAAAAAACTTAATTTATATTTTAAGAATTGAACTACGATTTTTTGCTCAAAAGTAAAAAACCCGAAATAAATTTAAAGTAAAAAAGTCAAAAATATGAAAAAGATTAATTGGAGCCAATTAATTTGAAAAAAAAAATTGTTTTGATTATGAATGTCAGCAATTGATTTTTATTTTAGAATACTACATAGCTGACCCGCCAGACGTCCTGTCAACATTTCAATAAATCGAACGGCAGGAAAACAAATGAACAACTGATTATAAAATTAATTCTTTTCCTGCCATTCGATTTATTGAAATTTAAAATTAATTTGGAATTCTAAATAGAATGAATGATTCCCGACAGACATTGCCTTGCCCAAACTTCATGTAGATATGAGAAAATTAATTTTCTTCATATTTTTTTTTCGTCATTTTCCAATGTTTTCAATAGTTTTTTCTGCTATTCAGGACGGAGATAAATACAACAAATCAAAACCATGAAAATTGGTCCAGCCGTTCACGAGTTATAAGTGTTCGAACAAACCTGACTTTGTTTTGTATATTAAGATTGTAATGCTGTGCTGTTCTGTGGAGACTTAATTTTACATTGATTGTTCTTGCCTTGTTGGTTTTTTCAACCTCTGACGTATATAATACAGCAATAACTATTCATAATTAAGTAATTATGAATAGTTGATCAATTTTTTTAGCTAAACCACTATTATTAGTTGGCTATTTATACCAATGCGTTAATTAACTGGCTAATTATGTTGGCGTCCACCAACTATATACCTACCTAATAAATTCCCATGGACTGGACATCCGTCGATAATCTGATGCAAATACGAGAGCTGAGGCTGCAACGCGCATGAGCACTCCGCATATCCGATCGTAAAACTGTTACAGCCGCGGAGGCTACCCCCATCGCACCTACCCCTTAACTTCAGCCACCTCCCGCCCCGCGGACTGGGGTGCACCCCGTACACCCCCGGCGCCCGTCTGCAAACCTCTTTGTTTTTGGCAATACCTCGGAGGGAACTATACCCGGACTAGTCTTAAGGCCCTTTAATAGCTCTCTCTGTGGCAGGAAATTTCCTCTTTTGTTTTGCCAAAGGGTTGTGTTTTCCACTCCCGAGTTGGACCGATGAATTTTAATGAAATGATAATGGTAATAATGAGCATATTGGCTTGAGAGAACGTTGGGGAATATTTCAATGAATGGTATTTTTTTAACATGCTGTTTTCAAATATTTTTCTTGCCAGAATCAAATTAAATTCGAAAACTAAAAGTCGGACAGTTTAAGATACTTATTATAAATATCTTTTTATTTTATTAATATCATCAGCTAAGCTAATTTGATAAATAAATGCATTAACACCTTACTTCAAATCACAACAACATACTTATATCTATCTATTAGATAGGTACTTTAAACTAAATTTCAGTTAGGTGCCTACTAGTACTACTCACCTGTAATATCTAAACTAATCATACCCTTTATACTCAGACATCCATAAAACAAGTAGGAAGGTAGGTACCTACAAACACATCCTCCTCAGTCCTTTTAAACGTGCGAATAAAGTCGTCCATCTAAACAGTTTGATATTCAGAAGTCGTAGGCAGACGGACGGCAGGTAGGACATAGCTACATGTAGACGTGTAGGCTATATGTGAGATGACGTACACTTTGCCGAATTTGCAGGAACCAACTGGCCGAGCATTTATTGTGGCAGTGGCGGACAAATTAATTGGCGTTTTTGTTCTGAGTAATTTGTGCAATTTAGTAGGTAACCTACCTACTGCTGAAATTATGGAATTTTCATTGAAATATGCTTATGTAGTATCAGTAATCTTACTGAAACATTTTTAATTGCTCTTATAAAGGATGGAAAAGATTTAGTCATTCTTTTCAACTTTGAAAGTATAATTTTCTGGAATTAAAATTAGGTATATTATAAACTTCTCATAATTTAAGTAACAATGGTAAATTATAATGTTCTATATTGTCTAATTTGACTTACAGTTTTGATAACATTATGAACTATCATAATAGCTTATGTAAGTAATGTAGATAAATGAAACAATGTTAAATGATATCTAATGTGTAATGAGTAATGACATCATTTAATTATTGGTTACGCATATAATTATCTAAAAGTATGAATAATACAGACATAGGGAGAAGTCAACTTTTGTGTTTTACATAAACCTTTCACTATAAAGGTAATCAGAAATGTTACATCTGAACTAGGTACCTATATGAAATCTGATAAATTAGTGCTACAACTAACTTTGAAGAAGATCGCGAGAAGACCCGTTTTTGGTTTTGTGTATAATGTGTGCAAATCGCGAAAATTTAAAAAGTTTAACTTTGAACTGTCTCAAACATCAATTCTAAAACTCACATTTCAACATAGCAGTCTCCTTTTTCGCAATATAACCTACTTAAAACAATTCTCAAAGGCGTACCTATTCCTGTCCGCCAGTGCAGCGGAGGCGTGTGCTGCGAATACAAATGGTGTCAGGTTGATTGTGCCCGAGGTTGCGATCGATCTGATACACGGAGACGTGTCGATGTGTACCTACGTGTGAGTACGTTTGAAAGTGTTGCCAGACGATGGTTCTTTCTTTTATAATTGGCTTGTAGGGTGTGTTTGTGTGAGTGTGTTGGTGAGAAGAGGGAAAGTTATTGTGAGTGAGTTTAAAGTGCATTTTCAGAAAGTACTTAATTGTGTTAGTGGTTAATCTAATAAGAAATAGTTGGTAACTCTCATCCACCGCATCTTAATATACTTAGGTAGGTGGGGGAGGTGGGGTACTATTTTCTGTATCAATGTTTCAGCAAGATTTTCTCGCTATCTTCGTGTCTGTAGATTTACATATCCATTTAAAAATATAAATGAAAAAGTTTGGGTGGATGGATGTTTGATACCTACTCAATCACGCATGAAGGCTGAACGGATCTGGATGAAATTTGGCACTGAGATAGATTATAGTCTGGATTAGCACATAAATTACTTTTATCCTGGCAGTAGGTACTTTCCTGTGTGTCAATTTCGGACAACCACGCGGACGAAGCCGTTGGCAAGAGCAAATTTATTGATATAGATAAGATAAGATAAGATAATATTTATTTGCTTATACATGTGTCATACATACAAGAAATTACATGCATGCAAGATGGTAACAACATTATTAGGTACAGAGATAGAAACTCTAGGTTCATTTCAATTGTCATTTATAATCATTTCATTAGCAAATACAACCCAGAGATAGTTAAATGATCCTTATTTTAATTTCATATGTATATTTGCTAGACATTGTGCTCTCAAACACACGCCAAAAAATCTCTATTAAAATGCCAAGCTCTACTATGATTATCCACGTGTTTAGAAAAAAATACAAGGTTAGACGTAAGTACAATGCGTTTCAAATCCCTAAGTAAAGCTTGTGTAACTAGTTCTAAAGGAACTGACTATGTATGTCCATACAGTCATGGTAACGTAAAGTAGGTATCTACTTATAGAGATAAATTCCATCTCTTGTCTCACCGGGGAAGTAGTATGACCATGCAATTTTGGAGACAGTAGATATTTTCCCAAATATGAAACCTAGCTAAATCGATTTTTCGTCCCCGTAAACCCCTATAAGTATTGCAACTTTCATCGAAATCGTTAGAGCCGTTTTCGAGAACGTGATTACAAATATACATATAGGATATACCTATAGTATAAGATATTATTATTGCAATAAACTTCCAAAAAAACATATTTCACACCTAGTTAATTAACTAATTCACCCATTTATTTTATCAGTATATTATAGTATTTAATAATTTTATTATTTTATCTTAAGTGTTATCAAATCGATTTTAAAATCCAACTCTCTTTAAAACTCCTATCCCAAATCCGGTGACAATTTTCGTGGCAATACTACCTCCTTCGTATCGTGAGTGGACTTTATCAAGAGCTGGAACAATGACGCATTCCGAGAATGTCTCTACCTAGTAGGCGTATCTCTACATCTATTATACCTATTCGCGTAGAGATAACATCGTGACTTAACCTCTTGTGTCATATTTACTACGCGTGTTTCAATTACGTAGGTACTCTACGAGACTCTACGTAGAGACTCTATGTAGAGTAGGTATGTTTATTTATACCTAAAGTTGTTAGAGATTAATGTAGATAATATAGTGTGTCTAATACTGTAAACAACTTATGACGTTGTATAATAGATTTGCTTTTGTGTTGTTGAAAGTTTACGCATAATGCAGATTTATCAGAAATAATAATATGATTTTCAAGAAGGAAATCTGTGCAGTAAACGGTAAATATTTGTAGATAAGCCTGGTTGTTTAATTATTATCTAAGTCATGAGTTAAGTGGGTAAGATAAGTGACTAACTAAATGTTATATTCTTATTGGACTTAAAAATAGTTTTATTTAAAACATAATGAATTCAAAAATGTAGGTATACTAAAAGCGTGTGGGATTATTTTGAAAACAAAACTAAAGTCTTTCCATGTAGGTATTTAATTCATTCAAGCCATTCATTCTAGTAGTTTACGAGCTCGTCGCTAGATACCTATCTACTTACTTTATAAATAGCAATGCAACTTTGTAGTATCGTAGCGTAGGCAGGGGTAGAAGTAGTGCGTGGTATAGTAGGTACACCCCGTACAAACACAGCGCCAATTAAGGCGCCCAGCACCCAATTGTTGATCATTAGCCACTAATCCGTCTCATATTCAATCAATACCCAAAACTTTACTCGCACACCTCCACCCCCCTCGCCCCTCGTCGCGCGACATTTAATGACACCCGTGCAACGACCAACACACGCCATTATAGCCTCTCCACTCACCACGTAAGGGCCACACTCCCCTGAACCCGCCCACCGCGTTATATAGCACCGAGGATCTATAAAAGTTACGTCTGTAATCTAACATAAAACTCGGGCCGTTTAGATGCGAACGCGGCCACGGACGACACATCTCGGCTCGCTCCGTACTTTTACCGAAATATGAAGGTGTTTTTTGTGTGAATACTCGGGTTTTTTCGTGTAAAAACAAGGTTATTTCGCTGGTCGTCGGTGTAGTGGCGCGGACGTGAACGCGCGACGTCGCGGCGCGCTCGCGTGATGTGATATCACCAACTTTGACGTTTGCACGACGCACAAAAACAATTTGTGAGTACTGAATTTGAATATTTTACGCGGAACGACGCTCTACGAGTGTTCAAAAAAATATTTGTGATAGATGTCGCTTTATTATGATAGCATGCTATGTTTTAAACGCTTCAGTGTGAAGAATTCAGCCGGTTTTTCTAGTTAACACGTGATTTGTGACCAAAAATGACGTATTTTTAACAAATTCTACGCCTAAATAACTGCATCTAACGATTTATCAGTAGATTATAATATTCAAAGCAGTTTTAACACATAAAATCAAATGAAAAGTCCGATTTTATCGTAAAAATATATTTTCCCGGAAGTGTGACGCATTTTCCAAGCATTTCTGAATTAAACTTTCACTTGTAAGCATTTGAGATGATTTATACGTTATTTTAGTCTATTTATAACAGAAGAGTGTTTAATACTAATGCTACATACCTACCCAGGCCGGTAAGTAGGTAAGAAAATTAAGGCATACCTAAAATGAAAAGCGATTGTAAGTAGTAGGCAGGTAGAATACTTATCAGCCTATAAGTTTCGTTTTATGAAATTAGTGGCATTTCTCGTAGTTTTCGTGAATTTATTGCATTTGTTAGTTTTCAAGAGAAGAGCGTAGACATTGATTTATTTATTCCAATTTTTAAGCATGTTTTAGTAAGCTTTAGTATTATATTTTTTTTAGAAAATTAACGTAAATATAAAGTATTTGAATGCTTACCGCAGTAAATAATAAAAACATTATTTATTTGCACTAAATCAGTTTTAAAAACATGCGTAGCGCCATCTTTTAAGCGCGTTACAAACTACATAACTGAGAATTTGGATAAAACTTTATTGCAACATGGCCAGTGAATTCCATATATTCTCCATCCTTGTCTAATTTATGCACCCGAACTATACCTCTACTCTTCACGTCGGCCTCCATTCGAATGATACAGTCCGTGCATTCGCGCGAACTAAATACAACCCTCTTACTCAAGTGATAAGGTTGCACTTGCAATGCAAATGATTCTTATTTAGTTTCTTTAAAGATGTTACCTTGCCGCTGTGGCGTGCACCTTGAAATATAGTTATCTCTCTCGCACGATAGCTGTCATCTCTTTTTGTTGCGTGTAGTGTTATATGTAGATATCTCGTTCGGCGGGAGATAAACAGATGTCTGTTAGTAGTGACAGTTTGTATGGGATGTTAAGGAGGTAGAAGTACCACCATCATGAAATAGGCGGAGCGTGTGGTTTAGTTCCTCGTTTAGTAGGATCGCAGTGTTAAAGTACGACTATGGCGGTATGGAAGGAAACTGCCGTATTCTGTAGATATTATTTGAATAAACTCTGGATGAAGCAGCCAAATTGTTGAATTATACTAACTGATGCTGTAAAATTTGTATGGTAATTCTTGCTGGTAGGTATTCAGTTTCAGTGCCATATTTAATTGCTACGCAATATTTACATATGTAGGTAGGTAATTCAAACTCAACAACAACAACAGTATTTTAATTTAGGTAAGTACACCAGAGAGCTTAGACAAAGTAACATTCGATTAGCAATGACGCTAGTAGAAAGGCCAAACAAGCCAAAAAATTTACGGGGTTGACATAAGCTATCGTATTGTCACGTGATCATGTTAATGTCACTTTGAAGCTGAGCGATTGTAGAAGCAGAATCGCTCCGAAGCGAATGCCATTTGTCTAAGGCCGCAGGTTGGACGTAGTCATTTCTATGAATTTAATTATTTTCGTCTAGGTAAGGTAGGTAGATAACTGCCTGTTTATTCTTTAAAATAAACTATGAAATCAATACCTAGACAACAAATCACTGTTAAATAACAATATTTTCAGCTAAGTTTTGTCTGAACTAAAAAAAATCTCATTGATTGGTGTAAAATAGGCATTGTTAGGGCACCTATTTACTTACTAAACCAACCAAAAATCTTGTTTAGCTATAGTATGTAAGTAGGTAACATGGGTATAGTAGGTACCTACCTACATAATATGAAAAACCGGCCAAGTGCGAGTCGGACTCGCGCACGAAGGGTTTCGTACCATTATCTATAAAAACTGCAAAAAAAATCACGTTTGTTGTATGGGAGCCCCGTCTTAATTATTTGTTTTATTTTAGATAATTATTTATTTTTAAAGTGAATATAACTAAATATTCTGTCAATATTTCAAGCGTCTACCTGTTGCCGTTACCAAAATCGAGCAACAACGAGCAAAAAAATCACGTTGTTGTATGGGTGCCCCCTTAAATATTTATTTTATTCTAATTTTTAGTATTTTTTGTTATAGCGGCAACAGAAATACATCATCTATAAAAATTTCAACTGTCTAACTATCACGGTTCATGAGACAGACAGACAGACGGACGGACAGAGAGTTTTACCCTTTGGGTACAGAACGCTAAAAATTTGCTACTGCTGGCTTCCATAAATTCTTTTGACATACCTTACCTAAGTAGGTACTTAGGTAAGTAGAATGGACATAAAAAATACAGTCATCTTTTAAATATTTTATTCACATGCAATGCATGCAAAAAAAAATAGTAGTAATTATAATAGGTAATGTTAGTAATAATGTAGGTAATGTATGTAATGTTGTTAATTATGTTAGTTAATGGTAGTAGTTATTAGTGGTAGTAGTAGTTGTAATAAATTAAAGTTCCGTAGGTTTCTGAAGTTTCTTGATAAAATTTAATTACTGTCTTGCATGAGATAATGTTTTATCACTACCTAATAAAAACAGTACCTAGTCATGTGTTTTAGCAACTTTTTGTACCAACATACTTACCTACTAGTCTTTTGCACCTGTTTCTACATAGGTAGGTAGTACCTTCCTAGGTATAAGCTCTATATTTGGGAACCTAGATATTCGGTAATCCAATCGGACTAGATACACACTACCTTATGAATAGATTTCGGTATTTCGTTTGTTTGAACTACGCTTGCTCCGGGGGCCTCTTAAGTACCTACTTTATGTAATCGCAGAAATAGTATAAGTAGCTCACAAAATTTTGAACTCCACCTACCAAAAAAATAAAGCCAACTCATTCTGATATTTATTCAACATCGGTAGATACAACCCCTGATTAAACTTTACAAAAGTATAAATCAATGCAACAACTCATTCAACGATTATTAGAACATTTATGGACATAAATGTTCTAATAATCACAACATGCATACAACTGAATTTCATGTCAAACGAGTATTATCAGTAGTTTCCACTCCTCTTTGATTCACCGTAATTCTCCCTAAACACATTTTACTTTCCCCACAGTATTAGGTTTTACCTATAATAGTTTATTTTCACGGAAACTTGCTAAGTATCTAAAGAAATGTAACTGACATCTTGCTTAGGTATTGAATTTGATAGTGGTAGGTAACTACATATAGAACTCTTGGTAATCATAATAAAACTTTCCATGGGTACATTTTTGAGTAAAACCTACCGATTGTTAAAAATATAGAAGTTTTGAAAAGAGTTTCCATGATGTTTCTTGCTGATTGTTTTTCATTACATACATAAACAATACCTACATAATTTATGTTTAAAAAAATACATTGATATTGTGGAAACTGGAGCCTGTACTAGGAATACCTGTGCTACTGGTCTCCAGGCCTCCAAACTACACGGACAAGTCACAGTAATACAAATTATAGATGAAAATGTTGGGATAATTTTAAGACAAGGAAAACAAATAATTAATTAAACAGAAAAGTAGGGTGTGTGGGTGTGTAGTGAGTGTGTGATATTTAAAACTGGTCTCCTAAAATGGTATATGCATAGGACATATCGAGATGCATTTTATGAGATGACTTCTAAGTCTCTCTGTGGCTTCATAATCGTGAGATTGAATGCAATTTTAGACTTTATTTTTACAATTGAATAAGGAGTAGATGGAAATGACTTTATTGACTTTGTTGTAAAGGTAATTTCCTAGGAAACAAAAGAATCTACGGCTGAAGCTGGTTTTGAAGGACCTTGTATTACAGACTACAGATTGAACAAACAAATTTGTATATTCTACTTTGAACCTCAGCTTTGTCTATACCTAATTGTAACTTTAATACCACTTCAACTAACTTTAATTATGTTAAAACATACTTTGGCTTCTTTGTTTGATAGATAGCACACAACACGTCACTATCGACTAATGTCAGGTCATTCCAATTTTGAAAAAGTTTTGCTTACAAGCTGCAATTGTACAAGCTCCGTCCTTTATTTTGTCCATTGTTTGCTTAAAGCGCACTGCACCGTGTTTTTTTTTTTTACATGATTGATGCAAATTGATCGTTTACCAAGTGCGATTGAAGCGATTGGGAATATTGCTAGAGTCTGAGCGGAAAGAGAATAGGCGTAAGATTTGAAGGCTCAGCTGTGCTTAATTATCGTATTTGTGATGATGTTGATGACAGTGCACATACTGTGACGTCATTACTATAGTGCGACTGTAACATCTTGATTATTTTGAAGCTGTGTTAGAATATTATAATGTTAGCAGATCCTGTTCTAATAATTGTTTTGTAAAATTTCTATTAATCATAATGTTAGTTCCATTTTACGCCACGCCGCTTCTCTTTCCGCACAGGCTCTACAATAGAAATTGATGGCAATTGATCAATTGCGATTGATTTTTTCGGGAACCCCTTAAAGTTAAAGGAGTTTAGTTCATAGAATACCGTTTTTATGATACACATTATTGTGAGGTTGCGGAGTATTGGTAAAACAATAACATTTTTGTTTCTTTCGGAAACGATATCTTATTGAAACTACAAGTTACACAATCAATCAATCTGCCTAGCCTTTTCCCAATTATGTTGGGGTCGGCTTCCAGTAAACTAGATGCAGCTGAATACCAGTATTTTACATGGAGCGACTGCCTATCTGACCTTCACAACCCATTAACTGGGTAATGCGATAAGTACCTACTCCTTGGTAATGCTGGTTGTCAGACTTTCGGGCTTCTGACGACCCGTAACGATTGTCAAAGATCCACGAATGACAGCCGGGACCAACGGCTTAACGTGCTTTCTGAGGCACGGAGGAGTCTCGGTATGTAAAGATGGTCACCCATCCACAGACCGACCCCGGCAAGGAAGCTTAACCTGATGGATCGACCCGTGTGGCTGACATTACTTACAAGTTACACATTGTGATTTAATTACTTCTTAAAATAAAATTTGATGAATTATGATCTTATTACATTAGAATGGTAATCGAGACTTAATAAAAATAAATCAAAAAAATGTAAGTTACATGTTTTATTCCATATGTATTCACTTCGACGTTTCGGCTGTTTTGCAACGTACAGACAATTATGTTTCGATTACTTTTCTAATACGATTTAAAATCCCGTAAGTTTACAATAGATCACAAAAAGTCGGTCACAGAAAGACATAACGTTACTTTTTTATATCGCAGGCAGCAACATTGTTTTGTGCCATTCCGACTTTCTATTGGTGGATGAAAACAAAGTTTTGGTCAAAGGTTTCTTCAATGAATCAGTGTATACAAAAAGCAACTTATGGTGTAGAGGCATCCGTTTTTTCGATAGTACCTATACTGTGAAAATTTCAACTGGCTGCATATTACGATTTAAAAGATACAGCAATATACCTAACAATATAGCTGTAACATACATGCAGACAGGACATTATAGTAAATAACATATTAAGTAAATACTTGCTTAGTGTATAACTGGGTTGCGTAGGCATCCTTTTGATTTGGAACCCTGAAAACAAATGTAAGAAATTTATACGCAAACCCTGGGCATACCACCACCTTGCTCTCAGGCTAATGTTTTCACCACGGCTTTATTTTTTGCATTATGTTTATATTGTAGCACCTGTTGATTTGTAAATCTGGCTCCATATCCTAAAGACATTCATTGTTTTTCATCCGTTACTTTACCTGAGTCTCATGTCATCATATAATCATTACTTCTTCACACTGACTCGATGCACCTTCTTGGTTTCACCTGCCTAGCCTTTAATTAAATTTAATTTCTTTCTTTATTCCTTTACTCAACTATGTTGGTCGGTCGGCTTCCAGTCTAACTAGATGTAGCTGAATACCAATATTATACATGTAGTGACTGCATATCTAACCTCTATAACCCAGTTACTGGGTAATACGATACCCCTTAATAAGACTGGTTGTCAGATTTTCGGGTTTCTTTCAAAGATCCACGAATAACAGTCGGGACTGTAGTTAATTTTGTTATTTTAAAAACGTATTACGTATGGTAGAACGTTATTAAGGGCGTAGGCACTTACTTCCTCTGTTTATGTGTTGGTACTCTTGAGTTTCTTATATGTAGGTAACACACGACATAACACAACGACACAACTTAGATATAGCATCGGCAAAATTCGTAAAACCGATTATGATTCGAACTGAGTGCGCCTTCAACATCACCAATCTTTATTGCTGCTTTAGGCGGAAATGACCTTTATGCATACGCAATAACTTGTAAAGTCACATAACGAAATACATTCGTCACATTGAAATGAATGAATGCAAATTTCAAATCTATGCTACATCTGAGTTGTGTCATACTGTACTAATGTTTAACATTATTTAAAACTTTTCTGTTATTTTCTAATTAATTAATTAAACTACATAATAATAAAAAGATAAAAACATTATTTTACTAAAAGTTAACATAACTATTAAAAAACTAAAATATGGCGTCGAAAAATTCCTCCGCATCGCTGTCGACTGGTAAAGTACCCAAGAGACTGGCGGCATTGCCACGTTGTATGGCAATGCTAAGCCACTGGCCAAGGTAAAAGCCAGCCCTTGGGTCACGGGAAGTGTCAACCAGCCATTTGGAGATTTCGTAGAACAAACTATGTGCACTCGGACCCCACGGCCCAAGGGTTTCAACCCCAAACGGCTCGAAAATATAATTACCGATAAGATTATTATACTTCCGCCGCTTGAGGTTTTCCGCAGCGGCAGCAGCAGTGCCAGCACAGCACGCAGAGCCAGGAAGATGGGATGGCGCAAGAGTATCGACACACCTTGCGTCCCACACTAAAGGCCTTCCCAACTTCCATGGAAATAAAGACATGCCGTCCGGTCTCTTGCCATCGTCGCGTGCCAAGCCATTGGGTTCTAATACAGCTGGAACGCCGACGGTGACAAGGGCTCGTCGGATGATGTCATTGATGTTCGCGTGCCGTGCTAAGTGACCCGCACTTCGGCTGCAAGACAGGCCGTGGTGTCCGAAGCTGTTGACAACTTCGCCATTTCTGTTATTGTAAAAACAAACAACCATTGGGTTTGTAGGTTGATTTTTTTTTTGCTGAAACTGGTATTTTCAGTGAGTCCTGAAAATAAAATATACCACATTATTATCAAGCAGTCAGCCTCTTTGTAGAAATGAGAGGCATTAAAGCCGACTTTGTATGTGCACGAAGGAACATAAGTACAATCTGAAAGCTGGTCGAACCGTGTGTCGTCGTGTCAGGTAGCTATGCCGTAATACAATTTTATTATTTCATGATAGTTGCCACATCATATTTCATTGTTGCTTAGCCCAAATACAATCCCAGCAGGTGGGAAGAGGTCAGGAGGTTAACTAGGATCCTGTTCGTAGCAGATGCCTACGGCGTAGCATGTGCTACGACGTAGACATTTAATTTTGACCTTATCTCCAGATGATCATAGTCTAAGTAGCCTATTATTACTTAACTTTTCAAGTTGTTTACTCAAATTGGTAATAGCTATTGAATCCGCTGTGTTAATTTAGTAACATTTTTGCACACTGGTAGGTAAGACGCCTGCGTAGGCGTAGAAAACTTGAGGTTGTTTTATTTTATGATTTTAAAATAAAGACAAAGACAGACTGTTCTGAGGATTTCAATAAACTTTATTTGTAATTTATCATCATAATAATTTATCTAAATGTATAAACATAACCTAAAAATAACAAAATTATATCCTAACATAACTAACACTATTAAAATACTAAAATATGGCATCGAAAAATTCCTCCGCATCGTTGTCGACTGGTAAAGTACCCAAGAGGCTGGCGGCATTGCCACGTTGTATGGCAATGCTAAGCCTCTGGCTAAGGTAAAAGCCAGCCCTTGGGTCATGGGAAGAGTCAACCAGCCGTTTGGAGATTTCGTTGAATAAACCATGAGCACTCGGACCCCACGGCCCAAGGGTTTCAACCCCAAACGGCTCGAAAATATAATTACCGATAAGGTTATTATACTTTCGCCGCTTGAGGTTTTCCGCAGCCGCAGCAGCAGTGCCAGCACAGCACGCCGAGCCAGGAAGATGGGATGGCGCAAGAGTATCGACGCACGTTGCGTGCCACACTAAAGGCCTACCCACCTTCCATGGAAATAAAGACATGCCGTCCGCTCTGTTGCCATCGTCGCGTGCCAAGCCATTGGGTTCTAATACATCTGGAACGCCGGCGGTGACAAGGGCTCGTCGGATGATGTCATTGATGTTCGCGTGCCGCGCAAAGCGGCCCGCACTTCGGCTGCAAGACAGGCCGTGGTGTCTGAGGCTGTTGACAACTTCACCACAGGGACAGCGATGAGGAGAACAAGAAGAAGCTCCTAGTCGCAGTGAAGCAGCGAGGCGGAAAGTAGTGTCGTCGAACAAAGTGCCTATGTTCGACGACGGTAGTGCATGAAGCCACAGACCCGACTCCCACTTACCCACAGCCAGCAGGCGCGCACGCTCCGCAGTAGTAGCAGACGTATCAAGTAAATTGTTCTGTACTACTCTGCAGAGCGGCTCATCCCACCGTCTCTGGGAAGATGGATTGTCGGGTGGATCTGAATTCGGGCAAGCGAGTCTCCAGGCATCCATAGCCTCGGTGAAACAAGGCACATCAAAATTAACCAGTGTGGAGGCTAGGATTTTCCTGATTAATTTCTCTGTGCCGTGGACCAAGGATATGACTACTAGAAATTTTGCGGGCGCCGAGGCCTCCCATACGAATGGGAAGAGTAGCTTGTGCCCAAGCGCGGTCGTCCATGGCCACATTTAAGATCGAAGATAAAGTATGCCGGATAATTTTGTCCATTTTGTCTAAAAGGTGAGTGTGCTTCCATAAATGGGAAGTGCGAAGGAAAGATGTTAATTTAGGGCCGAAACAGCAGTAACGGATTAATGTTATGGCCAAATTCATGTTAATTTGGAGCAATCTTTCCGAAACGTCTATGAAATTAAAAATTTTTTTCTTCAATGAAAATAGGAAATGAATTTTCATATATTCTGTTTTTTTTTATTATAATAGGTCTTTACCTATGAAATTGCCGTTTTGTATGAAAAAATTTAAACGAATTTTTTTCATGCATTTTTTAGTTGTATTAATCGAAGTAATCACCCATGCAATCAATGCATCTTTGCCAACGCAGTGGCAGTTTAATGATGCCCTTCTTAAAGAAATCAGCTGGACGGGAGGCAACAAATTCTTCAAAAGGCATTTTGTACTGCCTCTCGGGTATTGAATTTTTTTCCCGCCAAGAAGTTATCCAAATTCTGGAAAAAGTAGTAGTCTGTAGGCGCAAGGTCTGGTGAGTAGGGCGGATGACGGAGAGCTTCCAACCCCAGTTCTTGCAACTTGGAGACCGTCTGCTGTGCAGTATGAGGTCGCGCGTTGTCGTGCAGGAGCAGCGGAGACGAGCGATTGACCAATGCTGGTTGGAGATGTGCCAGCTTCTCCATCGTTGTGTTCAGTTCTTCACAGTACACATCTGAAGTAATGCTCACCCCGTTTGATAAGAAGCTGTGATGAATCACACCGGCGCTAGACCACCAAACAGTGACCATCACTTTTCTAGGGGTAAGTTTTCGTTTAGGGCATTGTTTAGGTGCTGAACCAGGATCCAACCAACTTGCTGAGCGCTTGCGGTTATCAAACAGAATCCATTTTTCATCGCAGGTAACAATGCGGTTCAAAATTCCTTCATTTGTGTGTCTGTTGAGCAGTGCAAGGCACGTCTCGACGCATACTTCGCGCTGGCGATCATTGAGTTCGTGGGGCACCCATTTGTCAAGCTTTTTTACCTTGCCAATTTGACGCAAATGGACCAGTATTGTTTAGACGCTAACATCGAAAGCTGCTGCTAATTCAGCCGTAGATTGTGTATCATCAGCTTCCACAATCGCCTTTAATTCGTCATTGTCGACCAAAGTCTTCGGACGACCGCGAGGTTCATTTTTCAGGTCGAAATTTCCAGAACGGAAGCGAGCAAACCAATAACAAGTGGTACGTTGGTTTGTAGTGTTAGCTCCGTAAACGTCGTTGATGTTGCGTGCCGCTTGTGCCGCGTTGCTGCCACGACGGTACTCATATTCCATAATTACTCGAATTTTTAACGTATCCATGATGACGAAAAAGATTGAAATGCGATGAAAATGTAACACTAATCAATAAACAAATGACTACTTTTGGAAAAAAAAATCCATGTTTTTAAAATAAAATTAATTTGAAATTAGAATTCTTAGCCAAACAAAAATTATTTTGATTTGAAATGGCCAGTACTGTAGAACGGCAATTTCATAGGTAAAGACCCAATATTTATTTTACTGTTCTGAGTAGTTTAGTAAGAACTAATAAAAAAAACCGGCCAAGTGCGTGTCGGTACACTCACAATGAAGGGCGGAACCCTTCATTGTGCGTGTACCGACATGCACTTGGCCTTAGTTGAAGAGAATTTATCCGAATAAAAAAAAGTAAAAACCGACTTTAAAAACCAAAAATTAATAAAATAACTTTCTTAAAACACTTAACAGCTTCTGAAGTCGGTGCCAAGCTAAGGTGCGTTGAAGAACTGAAGACACCGACTTCAGAAGCTGTGAAGTTTTTTAAGAAAGTTATTTTATTCATTTTTGGTTTTTGAAGTCGGTTTATACTTTTTTTAAAATAAATTTATTTTTCCATTTTTAGTTGAATATTCAATTACATAAAGTAAGCCCAAGACCAACGAAAAGAAGAATCATCAAAATCGGCTTAGAAATGCCGGAGATACAGTATATTTATGCATATAACTTCGTACAGACGCACATCAAGCTACCCGAAACTGTCAAATTTTCCCAATCAAACTTGAACCTAATGCTTTAGCGATAAAGGTGAAAATCTATTAAAGAATTTTGACAGATTGTAGTGCTCGCGTCTGTACATATGACTAATTACATAATGTATTATTTACGAAAGCATGTAGATCACGCCAGTGAAAGAATCATCAAAATTGGTTCATTAGTTTTTGAGAAAATCGCGGACAAACAAACATACATACATACATACGGGTTGAATACAGAACCTCATTTTTTGAAGTCGGTTAAAAACAAACTTAACAATGGATACCAAAAAAAAAATGGTATGTCATAAAACTACAAATTAACAATTTTCAGACTTTTTCCTATACTTGTGTTGGGAGACCTTGCTTCTTGCCAAATTTCATTATTCTAGGTCAACGGGAAGTACCCTATAGGTTTTGATTTACTTGCGACAGTTGCGAGTATCAAAATGTGCCGCAAAATTGCCGTATTTTTTTATTGCGTTGACTTAGAAGCTTGATTTTTTTAAACTCTAAGGAACCATAGACTTAAGTATTTGTTATTAATTTCAACTTGATACCTCCACGCGTTCCTGAGAAAAAGGGTCTTGACAGACTGACAGATAGACAGACAGACAGATGGACAACGAAGTGATCCTATAAGGGTTCCGTTTTTTACTTTTGAGGTACGGAACCCTAAAAACCAGCCAAGTGTGTGTTGGACGACGCACCATGATGGATTCCGAGTTCGGATGAATTTATCCCAAGAACATACTTAACATTGCAGTTGAAAAACATATTCTCCCTTACATTTCAACTGCAAATGTAAGTTTGTACGCACAATATTGGGAGATTTACGATGTTATTTTAAGACCATAGACTTCTTATAGGTGTTCCTGTAACTAATCTATAAATATAGCATTATTTTCTGTATTTTTGTAAAAATTTTAGGCTCAGTAGTTTCAGAGATGATGGAGTGGAATTTAATGGTCCATTTTCATCTATTTTCTTAAGAAACTTTAAAATTATTTATTTTAAAATTATATACCTAAAAATATACTTGAGACCCTCACAGTAAGTCCTTTCATTTGACATGTGACACGGTAGAGTGTGCAAAACTTTTATTTATAACTTTCTTAATTGTCTCCCAAAAGTAAAGTAAAGGTGTGTCCAAACATAGCGCGGCATTTGAGTGCGGCTGCGCGCGGCTAGCCGCGCTATGATAGGACGAGGGCCGCGCGTGGCGCTGTTAAGCGCGCGGCATTCGCAGTCAGCGTTCGTCGCCGTTCATGTTTGGACGTAATCTTGAAATGCATAACGAACAATATATATCTTCGCTTATTGGAAATGTATGGATCCTTTAAAGATTGGTGGGATTCTCGTCAAAATAATAGCAAAAATAACCAATAATCTTGAAACCTATTCTTCTGCAGCGAGGGGTGAGACAGGGAGACATTACTCGTATCTCCCACATGGTGCCCAGTGCGGGTTGGTAGATGTCACACGTCTACGAATTTTTGGTTCTAGGACATGCCGATTTCCTCACGATGTTTTCTTTCACCATTTTGAGAGCAGTGGTGATTAAATTATTTAGGTACACAAAGTAAAGCGCCTGCCTGGGTTCGAAACCCCTGACCTAAGTAAGTTCCCCTCGTAAGTTGGGGCCGTTACCACTGGGCCACCATTGTCTCATGGGCCTCATTGAAAGTCACTGGGAATGCCTCCCACATGGTGGACCGATGACCTTTTGAAGGCTGCAAGAAGCCACTGGATGCGAGAAACACAGAGCCGGTCGAAGTGACGGTGCTTGGGGAACACTTATGTCCAGCAGTGGATGAATTTGGGCTGTAACGATGATGATGATTATGCACAAAAATAAATGTGAATACATGCGCTTAGAATACATTTCTCCACACGTCTAGACATTAATAATTATATTATTAAATAACATAACCTTACCCCACTGAATTAGCTCGACAAGTCGAGCCCGCCGAATGTATGGAAATATACCCCAAGATCAGGAATTTCTCTAGGTATGAACCTAGAGAAATTCCTGATAGAAAATCCCAGTATTACCCAATCCTGACCCTGGAATCGAATCCGGGACCCCAAGCTCAGCAGTCTAGTTATGACTGGACTAATTAGGCAGTCAACTTTGATTAGTACTTTTATTAGGTAGGTACGTTAGGTACCCATTTGATTTTATCCATATGACTGACATCTGACTCCAACTTTCTGACTACAATTCAGGTAAGTCAAAAGTTCCGTACTTATAGTTCAGAAGTAACCCCGAAAGGACCCCAAAATGACGAAATACGACACCCTAAATTAGTTTATGTAAGAAATTATTATGCTACCCACCAAATCAAAAGTGTGCGTTAAATAAAGAGTTGGATAAAAAGCGCAAATTTATTCATTTACATACCTTTATAAAATCCAAAATGCGATAATCACCATTTTGATGACAGTAGTGGTCGAGTCTAAAAATACATAAACATTTAGAATTTCGACTTTAGAATTTAGATACGATTTAAAAATGTGACAAATATTATAAACGAAAAGAGAATGTGTTGTAAATTACGTTAAGACGCAGATATTTAGATCATATAGTCATATGATCTTTCTTTCAGTCAGCCTCATAAAGATGTACAGGTAAGTACCTATATCGACAAGAACTTATTTGATTGTCTGCAATTTATATTCCATAATAAGTACTGTATCAATATGCAGCTACAATTAATTATGTACCCAATGTTGATGTAGGACATATAGGTACATCTTTCTAAGACAGATTGTATTAAACGTGGCTCTGCCAAACGGTAGAGTAGCTGTGACATCAGACTAAAGTACTCTTGAACAATTGGATCTGCAAAATGACATCATCAGTCAAAAATGGGTTTGCTCAATAGTCCATCAACCCATTTGGGTTCCACTCAAATATTGCTAGACAAATTAATGGTCCATCAAATCGCTTACCTCCCATTTTTGAAAGAAGCCTAAAATAATAATCAATCCATTGCTCATGAAAGCTTGTCTATAAGACAATGATTTATCTTCCAAAAAAAAAACAATTGAAAATGATTGAATTGTTTATGAATAGCATTTTGATTTGAGACGAAAATATTAATCATCATCAACATCTGCCTAGCCTTTCCCAACTTTGGGGTTGGCTTCCAGTCTTACCGGATGCAGCACATTCTCCTGCCCTTATCCCAATTTATATGGAGTCGGCGCAACATGTCAGTTTCTTCCATACTTACTTCAATACTGTCGTCATCTCGGTAGTCATCCCCTTTCTAGCCATATCATCTTTTACACAGTCCTAGTCCTATTTTTCAATATGAATACGATTACTTTGTTATTTAGAAATATGGAAACATACTGTTTTTTTGTTGTTTTATAGTGTCCTTAATTTTTTAATTAAATTGTAGCAGCGCTTTGTGTTGGCAAGTAACCAAGAATTTTGAAGAGAACTCAGAAAAAAATATGCCTACTAAACCCATCCCTTGCGATTTGTAAGACCGCGTATTGGAACGTTACCCTTAGGTGTCTAATCCTTTCACCACGATTGGCAAATATATTATCTCTCAAACGGTCCTTTTCAGGGCTAAACAGTCCACTAACAAAACCAGCCTTGTGTGTAATCTCAATCAACATCGAAGGGTTTTCACAAGATAAAGCAGAATTTTTTCTGAACTGTCGCCGCCGTAAATTGACACGCTACGAAGAAGAACACAGATTTCTAGTACTAACGGACTTTTAGTACTTAGGCTTTACAAGCAATTTACATGGAGCGACCGCATATTTGACCTCCACAACCCAGATACAGAGTAATACGGCACCTCTTGGTAAAACTGGTTGTCAGACTTTCGGGCTTCTGACGGCCCGTAACGACAGTTAATGATCCACGAATGACAGCCAGGACCAACGGATTAACGTGCTTTCCGAGGCACGGACGAGTCTTGGTATGTAAAGTTGGTCACCCATCCCCGGACCGACCCCGGCAAGGTAGCTTAACCTGATGGATCGACCCGTGCGGCCGTTATTACTTACAAAAGAAGAAGAAAGAAGAAAGAAAATACGTTTATTTGCGGTAAACATGACGCAAAGGACAATAAAATAAAATAAACAATGTAAAAAGCAAGTTTTGGGGAAAATATGCGTCACATCTACGCAAAACGGTTATAAGTTGCAAGTTACACATTGGGATTTAATTACTTCTTAAAATAAAATTTGATGAATTATGATCTTCCAACAAAACTCCGACGAGTATGGTCACCCATTTACAGACCAACCGCGGTAAGTTGCTACTGTAGATAGAAATGTGACTGGCTGGTATTGCCGTAAATCAAAAATGTCCATTAAATTCGACTGCAAACTTTTTTAAAGCAAGAATTATCTTACTTCTCTCATCAGCCCGTTACATAAATGGCCAACAGATAATATTTAGGGCGGTATAAGTGCTTATGTCACAGTGCCAAGCGTTCTACTTCAAGTAGTAATGTCATTATTTTACACCCAAGTACAGCATTTCCAGATGACCTAACCTAACCACAGTATAATAATGATACAGTAGTTTATCTTCATAAAAAACAGCCGAAATGTTGCGCTTCGAAAACTCAGTCAGTCTCAGTTACGCAACAGTTCGAGCACACGGCAGTTACGCATGGACGGACGCGTATTTATCTACCGAGCAGCCTTAGGTAATTAATTCAAGGTCACTGCCCAGATAAACCACTGTGGCTTTATTACTCTGTGACCTAACACAAATGTCCTGATTTACTCTTGTTTTTAGATTGAAACATTCGCGAGATTTATTTTGATTGATGATTTTTGCAAAGTTTTATTAGGTAGGTTTCTAGGTACCAAAGTTGTTCTAAATAAATTATATTTTATTATTTTAAAGATATTGAAATTCGCTCACAGTTTAGAAGTCCGGTCGTTCCAAGCTCAGTATCCAATAAATTAAATATTCGCCTATACTTAAAATGCACGGAAATAATGATAAAATGGTTAAAATGTTCAAGGATTACATAAGTCAATTAAGTACTAATTTTGCTATCATTGTTAAAAGGAATGTCAAAGACTGTACATTCTAAGATTTTAAAAGTTACTTTTTTAAAGTGAAAAATCTTAATTCACATTACAAAACTTTTGGCGCGAAACTTCCAAAGACTCATGAATTACCGATTCTATTAAGCGTTTACTTGATACCAAATTGCCGTAAGCGACAGTCGCTTGTTATCGCAAAAAGGTCTTTAAAGTTAATAGGTTACGTTTTATAGCTCCGTGGAAGGCGACGTCGTTTACGTGATGGCAATCGAAGAGGAACGGTCGTTAGTTCCGGCTCTTGCCGCATTATCGGTGGCAGCACTGTGTATGATTTTCCTGAACAGAAATTATTTTCAGTTCATTTGGTTCTGTAATTTATTATTTTTCCAGAGGAAAAAAAAATATCTTGTAAGAGAAGTTGGCTAAAAAGAACAAAATTGTAAATTATTTTATACATTCCTATAGTCTTTGCAGTGATTTAGATATAGTAGCTTATGTATTATAATTTTTCAATGAAAATTATAACTTTGCTTTTAAATTTTCAATCACAAATAAAACTTACAAATTTTTAACCTGTAATACCTATAAATCCACTTTTAAGAATTTTTAACTCAAACTTCCATCCACTTACAATTTTCGAGCTAGCAGCGCCATCTCGTATCGAGTGGCAGAACTCCGTAGCGAGCTCACGCACACATAGACAGTGTCTCCCTCCCGTGTTTCGATTTAGAAACACGCACACAACCAAACCTGAAAAAACCGGAGGGCCGCGAGGTAAATCGGGATTTATCTTATGTAAAAGATCACGATAGCCTACCTATGTAAAACTGATTAACGTTTTATATTTTCCTGGGTAACATGGCCTTCCTTTGATTGGGATAGGAAATGTATGAAGGGTTCGAATTTGTTCGTAAGTAATTGAACATATTTTTTGCTTTTGTTGCCGTGGAAGGTTTTTTGTTCTGAATTTACTTAAAAAAAAAAAAAAACTTTCCTTTCTTTTGCCGAAATTCTGCTGATACGAAAGTGTTATTATTTTGTTTTTAATATTGTTAGGAATCCATTTATGTACCAAAAATTTTGGTATTTTTTTTTTCACTGGGGATTATGTGAGCAATGGCCAAGCAAAACTAGGAATCATGACAAATTTTATTTTTGTATGTTATTAATCGTGTCTAAATATAGTAATGGTGAATATGCAATTAATAATTTTGACAAAATACATTTTAGAACTATAAGTAGTACAATCCTGCGTAAAACTTTTAGCAGGTGAGTTTCCTTAGTAGTAACTTTGATTTACCTTTATAGGTAGATTATATAATTAAATAAGTAATTAGGCACAGTTATGTGGATACGGAAGTAAGAAATAATCAATCAAAGAGATGCAAAAGAGGACAAACGGCGTTTAAAATACCTAAACAATAGACTGTATATATACCTATTACATAAAAGGATTGAAGGCCTCATCAGTCATAATTGCCTATTGTTTTTGAAGAATATTACAACGACATAATTATACTTGGCTTCATATGACTTATTTATTTCAGGTAGGTATTAGAAGTAGATAGGTACTTAGGGAGAGCCCCATTATGTTTTTATACATAATGGTTTGTTTGTTTGTTTGTTATGCTTTCATACTAAAACGGCTGAACGGATTTGGATGAAATATGGCACACAGATAGACCATGTCCTAGGTAAGTAAATAGGCTACTTTTCTTCCTGGATCGCAGATGAAATCGCGGGCAACAGCTAATAACAATCTGAGTTTCACATGTGACAATTCAATTAAACCATTCTGATAACAAAAAAACAATTAAATCTTAATGTTATTTATTTATTGAAGCTTTTAAAAACATCTAAAGCGAGGGCCAGAAAAGGCAAATCAAACATAAAGATAAGACGGATGTTGTGAAACAGTACTTCAATCAATCTGCCTAGCCTTTTCCCAACTATGTTGAGGTCAGCTTCCAGTCTAACCAAATGCAGCTAAATACCAGTACCTACCTACCTACTTATTTTACATGGAGCTGACCTCCCCAACCCATTTACTGGGTAACACGATACTCCTTGGTAAGACTGGTTGTCAGACTTTCCGGCTTCCGACGACCCGTAACGACTGTCAAAGATCCAAGAATTAAAGATAACATACTTAATAGTTTAAAAAGAAACATTCAATAAAGTATTTGCATGTCGAATGAACCTCATAGGTTCTGATATAATGGACTTTTAATTGTTTTTGTAATTACGACATGCGACGGGTTATGTAGATGACGGCAGATAGAGCTGGATTGATGAAAAGGAAGCACGTGCTGCGTTGAGGTCAACAAAAAGGATGAATATTATATATGTAAAGTCTATTTTTTTAATCTTGGACACTAAATTGACAAGTGCAAATGTCAAATTGGCTTACTTTACATTATCATTAATTTTAACATGTTTACTTGTCAGTTTAGTCTTCGAGATTAAAAAACAAACCATAGGCATTAATTAGGCTTTAAGTCCGCCTTTACACCTTTTATTATTGCGAAAAGTTTAAATAAATAAATAAGTATTAAAACCAAAATATGTCGACTGTAGGTTGACCAATTTCTAAACTATGTTTTATTAATGAATATGAGTGGACCCTCAGAATATCAGTTCTGAAACTTTTCAGGTTTTTTTTATTTCTTACAGTGAAGCGAAATCATAAACGAATTACTTACCTACTTAGGTACTTTAATTTTTCTAAAATTAATAATCATAATTATAATTTCTATTGGTTGTCTAACAATTAACATAGGCCTATGTGTGAATTGAACTATTTCCAGTAGTTTTATGAAATTTCATAGCTTCATCCACAGCCTCAACCAAAACCCATATTATCATCATTTACCTAGCCTTTTCCCAACTATGTTGGGGTCAGCTTCCAGTCTAACCAGATGCAGCTGAATACCAGTATTTTACATGGAGCGACTGCCTATCTGACTGCCACAACCCAGTAACTGTTACTGTTAGTTGTTATACGATACCCCTTGGTAAGAGACTGGTTGTCAGGCTTTTGGGTTTCTGAGACCCATTACCAACCCATATCCTTAAAAATAATAATTACTTGTCTTGTATTTAGCCTAAGAAATTGAATACCTTACTAACTCAAACATTTGCCTGTGAAATTGCCCAAAAACCAAAGTAACGGAAAGGGCACTAAGAAAAAATTGTAACGCTCCATTTTTTAGCACTCATCAGGCCATAAGCGAGGCCTGTTACAATTTTTTACTCAAAACAGCAATGAATACCGTAATTTTTTATAATCTTTATCCTAATAATGACCACCACTTTGTTCCGTAACTGCGGTTACCCGTAAAAAGTAGAGTAAAAACTCATTGTAAAAACGTTACCTTTTTATGTGAAAAGGGTTACGGCAAAATACTATAGGGGAAGATCCGTTTATAGGGTAATATAAATATACAATAGTCGTGTGACATTGGTTTTTACTAATATTCTTATTTAAAAAATAACCAAACGACAATACTCGGGGATGCGTCTCAGTACGATTATTTGCCTTGCACAGCGCGTATGTTTGTTAAAATTAATCACCAATCCGTGAATTCGTAATAACAGTGAGTGTGTGTGTGAATGATAAAATGTTTGAATGTTGTGCGTGTGTGTGTGCAGTGAGGTGATAACGAAGTGTCAAGGAAAAAGTGGTTTTATCGGTGAGAATAGCATTTAATTAATTATAAAGTAAGAAATGTTATGAACCCATTAATTGCCTGAGTTGGATATTGATTTGTATGACTTAATTAATGACAGAGATTTTTTGTTCATCTACACGTGTTAGCAACTTGTATACAATAAGAATGAAGTGTTCCTACGAGTAGATGCGTAATATAACCTACCTAGTTATATAAACATCGAGCCTTTACCTACAGAAATCAGTTTTATACACATTAATACTGATAAAAATATAGCTTTTTCATAATTCAATTTGAACAATCGGCTTTTTACTGTACTGTAATAATACCAACACTCATATCAAACTATTAAGTTTTAAACTACTGTATGATTCACTCATTGCTATGACTAGGTACGTATTTAGGTATTTAGGTACCTCTATTTATAAATATAATACCTATCATGTATTTAGGTAGCAGAGTCCATGGTATTTCCTAATGTTTCCCAATCAATCTTTTACAATTTGAAGCGTCGATGACAAAGTAAATTAAATAGGTAAATACCTACCAACTTTCCATGAATAACATTTTAACATTTAGGATAATATAAATAAAGTATACCTAGATATATCCAAAGGTTGTAGGTAAATATATATTCAATGGACATAAAGTCAATCAAGTTATTTATTCATTAAAATTAATATACATAACATTAATTATTAATTCAGTTTATCAATTATTAATTAATATTAATTGCGCAAGAACATTGATATTTATAATTTTAATGTAACCGTAAACAACCGCATAATTACTTGTACTATTTTTTCATAACCACACTGAATACCCATTATTATCAATTAATTAATAATCTAGGTAGGTTAATAACATAATAACGTTCATAAAAAATTTGTTACAAAGATAATTAAGCTCACTATTGATAATTATTATACCTAATTCAATAAGGAAACCACAGATTATGCAAATAATACCTATAGCGTCCTTGGCTACTATGAAGTTATGAACTTACCTATGTACTTATAATAAAGTTGCACTAAGCTATTAAAAATACTTAAACATGTAGGCAACTTAATAAGAGTATTATTAAAAAAGGCTTAGATTGTAACAACATACTATAACACATTTATTGTACATAACACGGTAATAAAATAATAATAACTGATATTTTAAATTGAATAAAAAACATAGGTATTGTTAGTACAATACCTATGTTTTTTATTCAATTTAAAATATCAGTTATTATTATTTTATTACCGTGTTATGTATGTTATTTCAAGGAACAAGAGCACATTTAAACTGAAATAAACTGAAAAGCATTGCTGAAGTCTTTAACTGATTATTTATTACCTACTATAACTTTAGGTAAACCTCATTTTTTAAATCTTTCAAAAGACACCATTTTTTCAAGCGGGTAGGTTGGTACCTAAGCATAGATTATCATAGACACAATTAGATACAAGTTATGATGGAAGTTACATTCTTTATATGATTAAGTAAATACCTATGTAAGTCCCCGATACGATCAATCGCTATTGATCGAATTTCTATTGTAGTAATATTGTCAATCACTTCAGTTGCACTTGGCAGACGATCAATTTGCGCATCAATGTGTATTAATCACGTAAAAATTGACAATTGCAATTGATTGCCCTTTATAATAGGTCTTTACCTATGAAATTGCCGTTTTGTATGAAAAAATTTAAACGAATTTTTTTCATGCATTTTTTATTTGTATTAATCGAAGTAATCACCCATGCAATCAATGCATCTTTACCAACGCAGTGGCAGTTTATTGATGCCCTTCTTAAAGAAATCAGCTGGACGGGAGGCAACAAATTCTTCAAAGGCATTAGGTAGGTTTCTAGGTATTATAAGCTATAGGCTGTTTAAATTCGTGTATATACTTACTCTAACACGTACAAGCCTACGTCATATAGGCTCTAGATATACAAAAATCCTTCAACAACATCGTGACAGGATACAAACCAATTATTACAATTATTTGTATTCACACAGTACAGCTGCAATAATCGGTATCCAATTAACATTCAGGTTGCTATGTTGTGTGTCAGGCCTTATTTTGGCAAACAATTTGGTAGTCGTGTACCTACCTGCATTTATTATTTAGTTTAGGTGCGGCGCCTGCATTGATAGGACGCCTTGTTTAGAATTCAATGAGGCAGTGGATTGGTAGGCTTACTTAATTGTTGCGTTGCGAATCGACCATGATTTACATTTTCAGTGATTTGAATATTTTGTAATATTGATATTCATACATCTTTGGGTGAAAAACATTACCTACCCCTTTTTTACATGGGTAGGTACGGTCAGCAACAGAAGTCGGTTAACACTGCTACTTTTTGACATCATCTTAATTAACACAAAATGATAAGGTAACCTGCTGTTTAACATTTCATTTATTAGATAAGAGTTATTTTTTTTTAAATTTACATCTGTTCCGATTTTAATGAAGTATTTTTCTCAATAATTAAGATTTAGAAAACTCACCTGTTAATCGACTTTTGTTGCTGACTACAAAGCCAAAGTTTTAGGTACTTAGGTGAAAAACCTTCGTGTTCTTTCTTTAAGTTTAGATATGTAAGTACCTACCTACCTAATTAATTCACACAAAATGCTGTCAAAATAGTGTGTTCATAAAGATTAAAAAATAGTTTGAGCAACTACCTAATCATTACTTTATGCTCCCATAACACACATAGATAACTAAAACGACAAACAATTCCCACATCGACATACAAATTATCAGCAATCACTATTTAATTAAGCCTATTTACGTATATACAATGTAACAAAGTATAAAGGTTGTCAAGTTACTATAGAACTGAAACCACAGGTAGAAACACAAGCAATTTGGGCGGGCTTTGGAACATGCGACGTTGCGTGCCGTCGGACACTCACGAGCGACGCAAAACTTGCCTACGCAACGCAAATAACCCATACAAAAAACAATAACCACGCTAAATATAACCTTTGAAACATCACTATAAAGACCAAAATCAACTGACAGTATATTTCTTTAACTACAACCACTATTTTGGTTTCGGCTAGGCTTTGAGGGAATCGTAGGAAAAGGGAATGGACTTGGCAATTGGTCGATTTACTTGTTTATTGTATTTTGAATTATTTATTTTGATAATACACGCATGTGTTTTTGCGATTTTCAGCAAGATAGAGACCTAGATAGTATGTTAAAAGATTTTCATTGTTTACATAGGTATGAAGCTAATTTACGCATTTTTTGTTGCATCACAATGAGCTTGACCCGCTTGCAAATTTTTTCATCGATCAGGTGGTTATGTGTTTAACATACTAAGTACTGTTTAACCGATTTACATACTAATAAGTAGGTATTTGATAAAACAGGTGGTATAAATGTGTGGAATTCAGAACAATTTGCTAATTCGAAGTTTATGTTATTGCGTGTTGAGTTGTCAAAACTGTGAAAGAAACGAGTTCAAATGACAATGGCATTTCATTCTTACACGAAAACTCTGAAAACGTCAAGTTTTATTATAGAAACGATGACTTTTCGTGTGTAACATGCATGATGTAAACACTTAAAGGTATGTGCCTATGTATTTTTGTAAATAAAAATGTGTTCTTAAGTCATAACTACAATTCTTTTTTTTTGATATTTGGATCATCATAAGTCGTTACTTACAATTTTAATTTCCAAGTGAATTTGAGCTTAGATTCGCCCATTTCGCTTAACATTTGTGATATTTTGCGAATCAAAGGCGTACCTATAATTTGTTTAGGTATATTATATCCTAATAAACAAGTATTGCCTTAGGTTACTAGATAGTTTGTTAACAACAATTTAATTCTCAAAACACACAAAAAAATAAACAAATACAATATATTTATCGATTTCTTCTTGTATTTCTTATACAATCCTATTAAGCAGCACGATTCGCTTCCATAACACCGAGGCATATAAACTGGATGCCACACCTGGTACCTTGCACTTATACCGCACATACTCGTACCTAGGTAAGTAATTATCAGATACTATCAACATAACGTACTTATGATCGTATCAGCCTTACTTCTTCCTGGAATTGCCTTCAGTCAGTAAGCGCGCCCTTTTGCACAACGACTCTTCGAACTAGAGCCGTTACTAATGTGTAGATTATGCCTAGATATGCATCGACAATATTATTCGTTTTTAAAAGGATTATTTTGTAGTGTTTTTGCTTTACAGTGTATCATAAATTGATTGTAATGGCACATACGTATGTTTAAGGACGGGTTTCATGAAATACTAGCTTCTTTTTTTTTATTTATTCTTCGTAAAGCATAGAGGAAAGTTATTTAAAATGTCGCTTATAATTGCCATTTAAAAGCTTCCACAAATTAAGATTTTCGTACATATACCTACCTACAGGTTTAGTTAATAGAGCTACTGTATACCCAGCATTTAAAATTGAAACGTCTCTTCATCATGCTTTTTTACCGATCATACAAAATTTTAAAATATCTTTATGCAGAAAAAGTGTGGGTAGTTAAATTAAAATATCTACGGAAATAATTCAGCCTATTTCCATAACTAATCAAGATGTTGAACTCACGCTGCGATCAAACGAGACGTGTTAATGTTTATAAATTATTACCTTTTCATTAAAATTTTTTGTTCTATAAAAAGTTTTCCTAATATGAATTCCTGGCAATTAGCTTAATGATTTCCATAATAAAGCCAAAACACGGAGAGTTAGGTAAGAACATAAAACGCAAAAAAAAAAACTCCAACAAAAACGGTTGGGGCGTTATATAACACACCTTGACTTCCCCATATTTCAAAGAAAATGTACCTACAAAAAAATAAATACTCAAAATCATTTTATCTCAACGTCAAAGTGAAGTGTCACTAATGGCATAATTTAAACAGAATCCATTTCCAAACGAAGAATTTAAATGGTTCCAGCTTCGAGTAGTTTAGAAAGGCTAGCATTTAAGGTGACCTTTAAATATTTTATCTGGAGTTCGCTTGATTGTCGACCCACGGGTCCCTTTCTCTAGTACCTTTATATTCGCCCAATATATCTTGATATCCCCCGCCTCCGCTCGAGATAACAAAATAGAGCCGTAATGAGGAAATGCGGCCCCTTTTATAGGTCCTTCAAAACTGGAAGGTATATAGGATTGGATAGGTAGTACTTATCTCGAGAACAAACTTGACGTAACTCGAAAATAAGTCGGTTCGTACTTGAGCCCCAACGACTTATTGACGTTGGTAAAAAAATATCTAATTTGGTTACAAGTGGGCCTAATATTTCTTTATGTAATGTGCCTGTCAGTTTAACAAAGAGATCTCGTGTTTAGATAATGTTAAGAGGTGCGCTTTTGATGGGAAAAATTTAAATACGACTAAGCAGTCAAATGTTGTAGGTAATTACAACCTTTTGCGAGGTGTTAAGATTGTAAATCGCATGTTTAAATAACGATCATTTATCACAATTACAAGGCGAAGATATTATCTTCAGTAGTTTAATGCTAAGCGATATCTTTTTCAAGTATATTGTAGACAGAAGTAAAATATTTTGTAATCAAATATAAAAAACTTGAATTTATTGTTATATTAATTATTTATAAGAAAGTTTTATTAACTAAAACTGTTTACAACAGTGAAAAAATTCCTGAATAGGTATTTCATACAAATACCAACATCATAATTGTTTGTAGCGAACTGATATAATTATTCAAATGATTCCTGCAAAAAAATTCCAACCGGGTCGCATTTTTGCCCCCCCCCTCCCCCCCCCCCTACAATTTTATTATACAAAACCAACATTCACCCCGCACACTATTCCCCCCTCTACTAAAATACACCTCAATATCATCGTATCTTGCTCGATCAAGTAAACATCCCCATTTGCATTGACCCGGAAAGAATTTTCTCAGTTTATTTCAGAAAAAAAATCCACACTCGCGGGGAGTAGTGTTTGTAAATTTTCCCTCTGACCTACTTGTGTATCTGCGAGGCCAGATTACATTGACCTTCTGCACCCCCCTCTATCATGAGTGAACCTTTCAAGAAGGGGAAACGGAATATATTTTGGGAGGTCTTGTTCTTCTGGTGTGGTGCTCTGGTATGGATCGATAGAACCCTGGCAGGTCGCCCAGCTTCGTTCCCGCATTATTGTTATTGCAAGCCGACAGTATCTATCTGCTTCCGCTATTGGTTCCGAGCCTAGTACCTAATGTCTTGAGACAAAGATATGAGAACGAAGCATCGGAATACGGTAGTAATACTTGATACACGTATACGGGGAACAATTTCGTATTTTATGTCGGTATGATTGGAAAAACTACGGGGTAGGTATAACAAGCGTGCAGTTTTCCACGTAGATAATATAAAAGTAGCTATATACAGCGTATTAGGCAGACGGTTGAAGATATATGAAAATAGTGGATCCGTGGGGCCATCTGCTTCGTGTTTAGGCCCAATAACAAGACCCAGGCCGCGCGTATTTTTTTAATAACTTTTTAAAAGTTTTATTCGAAATTCGTCGTTGCTCAAACTTCAAACGTCATTTATTTTCATCAAGAATAATTGTAAAATCTTATAAAATTCGTATTTGACGCAGATGATTGCTAGAAAATTAAATACGAGCCCTTAAACTATGAACAAATAAAAAAAATATACGGAAAACCAGACATTGAACTGCGTTAAATTAAAAATTAAAAGTGATAGAGCAGTTCTAATTCTACGAAAACATCTTTGGTTCATGCCCGTTTTAACGGTAATATCAATATGCACAATTTATAGCAAAACTAGCAGCGCCACGCGGCTTCACCCGCGTAGACCGGAATAAGCTATCTACCAGATTTCATCCAAATCGGTCCAGCCGTTTGAGCGTGAGGAAGTAACAAACATACAAACACACATGCGCACACACACACACTCAAAAACTTTCGCTTTTATAATATTAGTGTGATAAGTGTGATAACTACAGTAGTTCGTCAATTATTTACTGCCCGGGCCTTCTTTCACGGAACTACATTTGCGAAAAGTGAAATTAATTACATACAGATGATTGTCAAAATGGTTTAAGGAGTGTGAGGTGTGACGGAACTCCACTAATGCGTAAAGTGCACAGCCAAATAAATACACGTAAATTTATTAAAAATAAACAGTGGATTCAAATAATTTATCTGCAAGGTTACATAAAGAAAACACTCAAGATGATAATCAATTTTCATCATTTATTTATATAAAAAAATGAAATAATGCTTTTGATTTGCTATGCATGCTCGGCACCGTTTTCATATTTTGACCATTGTATTTCGTAGCAGCATCTCCGCTTTCATTGATAAATAGAAATGCTGCATTTATTTGATTTATTAACTCTATTCGATTGGGAATCTCGGTTGCGTATACCAAGTCTTTGGCTCTACCCCACACGAAAATGTTGATTGGAGTGAGGTCTACTGACCGCGGAGGCCAGGGAATCGGACAACGAATTTTGAATAAAATAAAATAAAAGTAATAAAAATATGCGTTTGGCCTGGGTCTTGTTATTGGGCCTAAACACGTAGCTGACGGCCCCACAGATCCGCCATTTTCGTATGTTCGACCGTGTGCCTAACATCCTGTACCTACATATACTTATACGTATATTTTACAACTTCTGCGGGTCTTTCAAACTGATTAGACAAATCCCAAACAAGCTGATTTAAACATAAAAAAGTTTTGAGTACCCGTTAGTCAAAATTTTGGGAATCCAATCACGAGTTTTACTTTTATGCCGATCGTAGATAAAATATTGAATCGTGGATCCGGGTTTGTATGACTCCAGCCGTTGTTTTAATAATTACTTGTTTTAAAAAAATATACTTTTTATTTAGGTATTTTCAGCTTATGACGCAGATTCTTAGCAAGGACAGTCTAATCTCGGGAATTAAAACATAAACATAACGGATTATTTTTAACGCTATGTATTTAATAATTATCTAAACACACTCCTCATAAACTGTGACTTTTATAACATACGGTATTGGATAATATCAGATTTCCAAATTTTTCCGGTTTAAAAAAATCTTCTCTGTTTTAACCGGGAGACCTTAAGCTAATTATGTACTTATATTTAGATAGCCTATCGGCATTTTGGATAGATCAGTCAGGCTTTAGAATTCTAATACTTTTTTTTTTTTTTTTTTGGTGGATGGGAAATCATCAAATGACTTCTCCCGCTCTGGGCAGAGCGGAAGGGCATGTCAGACTTTTATTGACTAAAACCCACCCATGTTCCTTCAGTTGCCCGTGCCAGAGCCACGGTATCTCTTTCGAACTATACCCGCGACCACGGCGGCATCGGCCCAATTGACCCCGTCACTGCTGACATCTCTTTGAGGCGCGTGTGGAACACAACGCGCCGCCGACCCGGGCCTGGTCCTTACCGGACGGCGAGCTGCCCATTACTCGTCGTCCGCAAGCCCGCGCCTACGGTGGCCGGGAATCGGCAATCGATTCCGGCCGCCCAGGGCGTCTCCTACGGCGGCTAGGGGCGCGAGGGCGCGGCTGTTGCCTCTCCCTCACGCGTTCCGCTTCCTCCTTCGCGAGCATTACTGCTTCGCAGAAGGTGGTGACGGCTTCCCATGCACTCTCGCTCTGCACCATGGCCTGGACCAGGTTTGAACGCGAGAGATCGCCGCCGCCGATCGCCTCCGTGAGAACACGGCGGTGCTCCGCCCAAGCCGGGCAGACTTCCACTGTATGCTCCACCGTGTCCTCCGGGCGATCCACACAATGGTGACACCTGGGCGTTTCCTCCCGCCTTATCCGAAACAGGAACCTCCCGAAACAACCGTGTCTGGTGAGGACCTGCGTCAGGCGGAAGGTGAGGACGCCGTGGCGCCTCTCCAACCACTCCTCAAAGAGGGGAGAATTCTAATACTAAACAGTTACTTATTTTCAAAATATCTTATTTTGTATTCCGCAATATTTACAATTTTAAAATAGGTTTTTTACGGTGAGAGTCATAGGATGAACTTTACTTCACATAAATGGACATAAATATCATTTTGTATACAAAATTTGCTTTTAAATCGGTTTTATTGTAAAGGGAAGTGTCAAATAATTCAGATTATTCTTTGCAGTTGGCGGGACACCCATCAAGCAGTTTATTTCTATTCGGAATTTATTCAAATCAGCGTACAGACCCGATATTTATATCCACTTCGTATTATATGTAATAAACGAGAGAGTAATATTGACAAGACAGGCATACGAAGCAAGAGAGAAAGATATATTAATTATTGTGATATACAAAAAGCTGACTACAAAACACGACCATTTATAAAAATGTCTTTATTGATTTTGACATGTTAAAAAAATAACGTTCATAATTAAATATATTCCCCGTACCAAAAATTGCTCAACGCGCCTTAATCTACTAATATTATAAACTAGCTGCGCCCCGCGGTGTTACCCGCGGTTTATGAGATACACTAAAACGTGTATTATTTAATCGGTGAGAAAAGTATTCACAAAAATATTGCTCATCCCACGGAACACTACATTTTTTCAGGATTTAAAGTAGCCTATGAGTGCTATGTGTATACAGGATGTCGGTCGAGCCGTTAGAGTTTGAAAGAGTAGCAAATATATTTGAATTCCTTGCTCATCCCACGGGAGCACTACATTTTTTTTGGATAAAAAGTAACGTATGTGTTATTCCAGGGTATAAGCTGTCTACATACCGAATTTCATCCAAATCGGTCCAGCCATTTGAGCGTGAAGAAGTAACAAACACACACACACACACGCACACACACACACACTCACAAACTTTCGCCTTTATAATATTAGTGTGATGTGATGTGATGTGATGATAGTGTGATGTGAAAGTTTGTATGTTTGGATATTTGGATGTTTGGATGTTTGTTACTCAATCACGCAAAAACGGCTGAACGGATTTGGATGAAATTTGGTAAACAGATAGTTCATAACCTTGATTAAGACATAGGATACTTTTTATCCCGGTAGAAGGTTCCCGTGGGATAATTTCCGACATACGCGCGGGTGAAGCCGCTGGCAAAAGCTAGTACGTAAATAAAACTATGCTATTATTCGCGGTGTCGCAGTGTCGCGGTGAAGCGAACCCGTAAATTTTGCCCCTACAAAAATCGTTTTACAAAGTTTTGACTTAAAATCGCTCAACGCGCTTAAAAATAAAACGGGTCTCTCTGTGTAAGAAACAATAAATAAGTCTGTCAAATGGAAGCTTTGCATGTGTCTATCACTTTTCAAACAACCAGTTAAGATACATATACGATATCATAATTTATAAGCTACATTTGGTATACATAAAGTGAGTTCATTTGTGTTCTGCGAGGTCGTATCCATGCTAACATTACCTACATGTGTAGGTATAGGTAGGGAACATTCGGTAACAGTCATAACATTCACGTAAATTAACCAAAGTATTTATCGGAACAGTATTGAGAACCCCACACGTTCACACATTTTGTTCTTTGTTAGTGCAGGGAATTAAAAAAAAAAATTACCGAGCAAATCCAATTTACTTTATCAACTCTTTTAAAATATGTTTCCTAAATGAGCTCATCAATGTACTTAATCTACAAGATTGTCGTGATACACGTAGGTACGTATTACTCGACAAAACAAGTACAATAATATTTTTTTTTCGATTCAACTCGGTATCTGAGACGTCTGTAAATCGCTTCATTATGGAACGGTAATCGTGAATATCGATGGTGAACCGGCAATTTTAATTACGTATCGATAACTCGTACACTGCTCACGCGAGTCGTAACATCGAACGAAATATGACTACCGACCGGTCCGATAATCGTGGATGATAATAATTCCTTCGGATCCGAAAGATACGAGAATAGAACGTTGAGATGCTTCGGGCGGCTCGATGCCACTCGCCAGCGCTCGCCCAATCGATACTATACTTTGTAGAGGCGGGACCGCGTAATACGGATAAAAAAGAATTATTTATAAATACTCCGACGCTTTCGTCCACGAATAAAAATGAAACATGCGCCTCGAATTCCAGTACTCGCATTCGAGTGACAAAATTGATTTGATTGCTTGATCAGAATTTGAAAGTCTTTTAGAGTTCCTACTGATCGGTTTTAAAATTAACATAATTATTCTGATCACTTCCCGCAACTTTGTTATGTTAATTTTTACTTTTCTGATCAGTTTCGTGATAGTACCGATGAGCTTCGTGATTGTTAATCATTAACCAGAAAAACTGTTAACTATATTGCAGACTTTTTATTTTGAAATCTGCATGCATTTAAAAATACTTAGATAGGGTTGGTAAGTTGGTCAATAAATTAATATTACACACCTGCACATAGGGAACTTTAATAACGTACATATTGAAAAGAATAATTGATATGATAAAGTATTATTTCAGAAAAAAATACAAAATATGTAAATGAAAACGAAACATTTTCTCTGTTGTAGCTGGGTTGGGTCAAATATCACTTTTATTATTCTTGCACGGACAACAGACGAGCCCGTTCTTAGAAAGAATTCTGGCGTAAATTCGTTCCCCGCGACATGTTTTCATTACTTTCATCTTGTATGTATGTAACTGTACATCCCACTGGTGAAATATTAAAGATTATTTCGTTTATTCGCACTGCAGAAACTCTGTTCTTTGAAGTTGTCTGACTATTGTAATATCGTTACACTGGAAACACGGATAAAATTGTCTACTAAATTACGGTGAAGGTAAGCTTCAGATATGCACTATATAATATTAACATTTCATTACATAAATAAACTTCCGACTGTTCTCGATTTTGACATAGTTTGAGGTATAAAAACCGAAATGTAAGTTACTTATTTAATTATATACAAGCACATTAATTAGTTAAAAAATTAAAGGTAATATACAAAGATGTCAAGCAGAGAACAACATGATTTTGAGTTTTATGTGGCAACTGGCACAGCATGCTAGCCTGTTATAATCATTGTTTATTTTTCAGACGAATCGATTGACAATGCAATCTCGTCCATTTATTTTTGGTAACGGGCTGAATGCCAAATTGTCTCTTCTTGTGAAATATGTGTGTCCCACGTGTCTCTTGTGGTTATAATTTCAAGGTTTCCGTTTCAATCTAGCATTAGAATGTAACAATATACCTAACCTTTTCCTAAAATTATACCTTTACCTACTTAATATACTTTTGTGAATTTTGACTAATAAAATACGTGTTTACTAAATAAATAAAGTATGTATTTGAAGAGACTTATTAGAATTATTCTATACCTATTTGTTTCAAAGATAATAATTTCATTCAATTGAACAGAGGGGAAAATAACATATGTCACGTTCCCTATTTTCAACAGTCTTTAAAACCAGTTTCATTCGCTTTTATGTTTAGGTAAGAGGAGTGGCACTGCCTTTGTTTACCCATCAATTTTCCCATCAATTTTTAATAGCTAAACAATAACTTGGAGGCAATTGTCCGCCGCCTCCATTTTCAATTTGCGCTTCTGCAATAAACTTGTGTACCTACATCTGGCGCCTCCATGAATTGTAATTTTATAGCCCGATGACTATACTGCAGACCTTCATCCGACCAATAACTAACCTTAGATAGGTTAGGAATTGGTTGCAGTTAAACCTGGAAAGATATGCGCTTCGGTAGTCTTCGTGTGTCACAATTAGCACGAACGTTGCGCCACTGGGCTACCTGCTCTGGTTGCAGATCGTCATCGTTCTAGAATTATTTGGAATTGCATAGAGTTGTTAATCTAGAATTTCTGATTATGGTAATGCAAAATAGGCTAGTACTTCCATGGTTGTAACAGCTCTACATTAGATCTCCCATCGCGCGTTCGTATTTGTGAAGATAGACGATGATACTTACCGAAGCGCATACTTTTCTCGGGATTTCTGTACGTTTATTCATTCATTAGGTTAAAATTAGCTTACTTACCTCGGTGGCAGGTTTGTGACAATGTTGCGTTGCGTGTCCCCATGTGGCCGTGTATAAACTGTTGTAAAATATGCACACCATTAAGCACATTACCTATGCCATTATGAAATGTGAGCTTTTCTCTGTAACCCAATAAATGTTAAATTGCACTAATGAGTAGGTAGGTTAGATTAAGGTTTTTTAGCACACAATTTATCTCCTTTTTACAATAAATAAAGCACATTTTTTTTTAAAATAAAAGAAGAAATAGACTAAAACTTTTCTTCTAAGCATTAAAAGCTGAAATATTCTTCATCAGAATATTTAAGATTATGTTAACAAAAATAGCATTTCCAGATTTTTAAATTGTATCACGTTTGGTATGTTCCAATGGACTCCAGTCTTCAGCTTATTTTCTTCTCAAATTGGAAATTCCCATTTACTTCTGTCATCAAATAAACGTATTTCAGTTGCGTTGATTGGAAGGAATGTGGGAAGACACTTTAGAATTAATTTTAACGATACTGTGAAAATCCTGTTTGGACGTTTCAAAATGAGAGCTAGCTGATTGAAATTTTTGATTTTATACCACATTATTTCTGTTTGGATATAGTTTACTTATTTTATATTATGGTACTTTGCCGATTTTGATATTTTACATTTTAAAAGCTGTAGTTATTACAATTTAATTATCAAAATTGATGTATGTCTTTGTTTGGCATTGACTGATTTTTACTGACGTTTTTCATTCTCATTTTCTACACTTATAAGTAATTGCAAAAAGAATAGCGAATGAAAAAGTACCTAGATAAAAATCATCATCAGTCCTGATCATTTAAGTATCTATGTTGCAAAACATGTTGCTCTACTTCACCCGCATCTTTTAAGATAATGTTATCTGGATATCTATTAGGCTCTAAGTCACCGAGATGGGCATAACTAGTTATGGCGTTTAATGCCTCACACAGCGTAAAGTAAAGTGACATTCACCATAAAGGCGTTCATGTTCGACATAACTGCAATGTCTCATGAATATTGATCGTAGGCAGGTACTGACATATGTTTCAGGGCGGGTCACTGACACACAATGCATCCACTTTGTCTTGATTGAATGAAACATGTCGCGTTATGCCCGTCTTGTCTGCACACTCGATCAGTGCCGCTCGCACTCGCCCGACCGTTTGTCTCACATTTTTCGTTTTGAATTCCCATTCGGAGTTCAATGACCACTCATCAGATATCGGACCCGTCCAAAATGTCACCCGATCAAAAATGGAACGAGTTCTCGGTGCGTGCGTTTTGTGCGACATCTATATTCTATAAAAAAACCTCTCGGTATTTTAATCGTTTACGTTTGTTACAGGTACTGAGCCGTGTGTCATGACGAAACTACGCCTCGTGCAGGTTGGTCACTCGTTAGAAAGCTTTAAAACTACGCATATTAATGTCTGTCATTATAATAACTACGGGATAGTATGTCGAGGAATCAAGTTTTAATCCCCAAAAAGGTCTTAATTAAGCTGGTAAAAGAGGTCGAGAAGAAAAGTCCGAGACACCTCGTGTTTCATTACCGTGATCCCTCGGCCTCATTAAGCAGTCGGTGTTGTATAAAAAGCGACTTTATATAAGAAGTTAATTCGGCATCACACCTGTCGCGGTCGTAACTTCTCCCTTCAGATGGCTATACAATGAAGCCTGGCCCCATCCAACGCCAGTACTATTATTTTACCTTTACTTCATTCGTCTTGGCGGCATCGTCAAAGAAAACATAAAAATATATAAAGTCTTCATTACATTGACGTTTGACAGTTCGATTTTCGAAATAGTCCGCGCCGATTGGTTAGATTATTAACGGCTTGGGAGAATCATAAAAAATAAATTCGATTTTTGTGCGCATGATTATGACGAAATGGGTTAGAAATAGTTTGATTAGTAACTTTCACCTGTTGTTAAAGGAAACTTAAGTTATGATAGTTTTTGGCTTTATATCCAAAGCTGACCGTTGAAAAATAATAATCCAATAGATTGTCGTACAATAGACATAAAGTTTTAACGTTCTCCCTGAAACAACCATTTCGAGTGGATTACATCCAACTTGAATGTTGATAAAGGTTAGAACTTTAGGGAAAGCGTCAAATTTTAGCGCCAGTTAAGCCGTAAGGTTTTTAATAGATATTATAACAGTATTTTTACGTCTCAGTTGAACTTCAGTTTAGTTCCATCACTATGAAATGTAATGTAATAAACGCCTTTTCATTAAAATTTAGTAATTTCCCTTCGATTAACAGGTATTTTTGATATTTTAGTTATAGAATTTTCAGAAAAATTTAAGACTAAGTACCTACCAAACGAGACTAAAGTCTATGTACGGTCAGCAACAGAAGTCGGCTTACACTGTTACTTTTTGACTCATCTAAATTAACACAAAATTATACGGTAACCTGCTTTTTAGCATTTCATTTATTACATAAGAGTTAATTTTCTTTAAAATTTACATCTGTTCCGATTTTAATGAAATATTTTTCTCAATAATTAAGATTTAGAAAACTCATATGTTAATCGACTTTTGTTGCTGACTGTACCTACACCACGTAGTTCGATTATTAGGTATTTTATATTGAGCAGACGTAAATAGATATTAAATAAAATGTGTAGCGAAAATATTACTTTTCCCGCAAGAAATTCTATTAAATTGTGTAGGTAAAAGTAGCGAAAGTATGATGGCTGCCCTCAGCTAAGTAAAGCGAAGTGAATATTTTCTGGAATTTTCTACGAAATGTTCCAATTCCATTTCGGTAAGAGACTAATAATATACTTTTTTCCTCTTTTTACTTCTTACTTCCACCCTTTACTGTTATATACGAAAATGGAATGGCGTAGAGCCGACCGTTTGCGAAGTTTTTCCAACAATCGTGAAAATGTAGATGGACTTTTATTTTATGAACAATGACCGGGGGTATATAAAACACTGTAGGTAGGTGATAGTGTGATTCAATTTTGCGAAAAAAAAACAAAGTCGTTGGCATCGAATTTATTTTTAAAAACCCACATACATACCTAGTTGTTAACAATTGACAACATTGCAAATAAATATTTCAACATGAAACAAGATTTTTAGCATCACAAATAACACTTGATAAATAAAGTGATCTTTTAAATCGCATAAGTGTAGGCGTATGTTTATTATCGGAACGTAATGCATGGAAGGCCGTCTCCATTCATTCGTTGGTTAAACTAAGGAGTTGCACAGTCGGACGGACAGCGGACGGGTCAATTATTTAGATTGGCGGTGGCGACGCTCGCCCGGAGCGTAACGACTTCGTGACGACTGCGTGACGACCTGCCCTGCAGTCTCGCTCTCTCTCCCGTCATGCTATGTTGCTTTGTTTTTATGTTTAGTGCAAAAATACAAAAGAACGGGGTGGAATTTTCATTAGTAATCATAATAAACTTGGCTGTGATAAGCTTGTTGTAGAATTTTGCACTGCAATCTTTTTAGACAGACGGTAGATCTGCCGAATTTAAATATGTACCTACTGGCTTTGTCACGTTCATAAAAAACCCAGACTGTTTGTGTTAACGTTTGGTTTATAGTACCTACGCATACCTAAATTAAAAACCAACTTCAAACACCTATGTAGGAACATAAATCAGGATAAATTAAAAGAAGTATTCTTTCTCACTGTTACCTTAATTTATAAACTCGACGCCTGGTTTATGCACTGCAGCTTATATTTAAGTTACCGCATCATACCACTTCAATACCTGCCTTCGAAATAAATTTTCTTCGACGGGAGTAGTAGCTTACGTAAAAATTCCACGTATGAGGAGGTCTCACGCCGCGGTCCAAGTGATGGAAAAATAATTTTCAATGACGATTGACTTTTTATAAGAGAAAAATGTAGATAGCCAAGTATACTCTATACTTACACGTGATTTACCTTAATACACTTTATAAAAGTAGAAAACTTAAATTATGTAGGTATAACAAAACGTTATTTTTTTTTTTTAATAAATTGACTATATATATTATTTATTGTTTCGGCTTCGGACGTCACTTAAAATAATAATAATACCAGCCTATTACTGTTTCACTGCAGGGCAAAGGCCTCTTCTCATACAGAGAAGACACGAGCATTGATCACCATCACGCTTGCTCAAGACGGATTGGTGATTTCAGACTTATAATAACTACAAGTCTAGGTTTCCTCAAGATATTTTCCTTCACCAATGTCAGTAATATCCAAGATAAACTCAGAAAGTATATATGAATTGAAAAAGTCACAGTGATACTTGCCCGGATTTGAACCCACAACTTCGTGCATGAGAGGCGAGGCCTTAATCATCTGGGCCATCATGACACCACTTCTTGCTAACGGTTGAAATGAGCGTACCTATATCTCTGCTCCCCGTGTAGTTATATGTTTATTACATAGTTTTAGAGAACTGTTTAATGATGGGTTTAGAAATAAAAAATGTTAAACTTACGTTAACAGTGGATTTTTGAATAAAAATTACCATTTTCTTTTACATCTGCTGGTGCACGCGAGTTTGAATTAACATACCAACATAACAAATTTATAAGTAACTCCAAATTAGCCTAAATTATTTTCAATTTCGTCTGTTATTTGATGTCTAGATTTTGTGCTTCATTTCCTCCATAATCCTCACAAAAATTTTTTAGCTTAGATAAATCGTAATCAAGAGTGAATATTAATTTTCTGGGTATGCTCGTTCCATCATAGACCTCAACTATCACTTTCTACTAGGCAAAATAAGTGTCAAGAACGGGCCCAGTTCAGTAGTAAAAATCTAGGATTGATTCGTACGCGTTCTAGTTTACCATTTAACCTACATTTTTTCGATTAGGTGTTTTAATGCGTAATAACAGATTTAAAAGTCACGAAGATCTCTGAACGAGCGTTATATTTTCTACCAGTCAACTCCCTACCGCAAGCCGAGATATAGGACTTCGTTCTGAAAAAAAAAAATCGTTCCCGCTACTTACCTTTTCCCGCTGTCCGCCTATAATTTGCACCAACCCCAAACCGATAGTTGTGAGTCAGCGCGCGTTTGCTCGCCGTATATCAATCGCTGTCGACGCTCGCTTTTCAACTGTTGCCTTATATGATATACGTACTTACGTAGGACCATAACGTAGTTCCTCATAAAGTTATGTAGGACACGCATAAGAGGATCGAATCATTGATTTAAAGGGGAAAAATGTTGTTGCGAGGGATTGTTGAAAGTTTGAGGTCATTTTGGTATAGAACAATAACCTTTTGCAATGTTGGTAGGTATAAAACCTTATCTACCTACCTATCAAACTGCTTAAAAGGGTAGTAAAAAAACCTAGCAGGAATAATAATTGTTCAATGCAGTTATTTTACTAGACAGGTTATCTCAGCATTTCCTGATTTTTCTTAAAATATAGCTTTAGAAAGCTCATGAATTTTAATTACTTCATACCCCACTTGTCTCTTTCATAATCAGCATTTTAACGATTTACGATAAAAAGAAATGTGACACCAATTTTATTCCATGTGTATCCCTACACCTAAGAAAGAAAGAGACAAAAGCATACAAAGTTTTAGATGTATGAAAGAGAGGTCTATCGCCCGGCTCTTTACTTCGTCAATCCAGTTAACGAATTAGGGAGGAGGCACACCACGCATCTAAAGATGCAATTTGCCAATAACCGAAAGTGCAAGCATGTTTGATAAAAACCGGTTTTATTTCTCATCCATGAGTATTACTGTTTTTACAATGATAAGATAGGATGTGGGTGGTACCAGAATGTTTGTAAAGTGTCCCCGAAACGATCAATTGCAATTGTCAATTTATACGTGAATGATACACATAGATGTGCAAAATTATCGTCTACCAAGTGCAATTGAAGCGATGGACAATTTTCAGTAGTACAATAGAAATTAATGGCAATTGATCAATTGCGATTGATCGTTTCGGGGTAACCTTAAATTTAAAGGTCCTATAACACCTAGGTGTTTTCAAGGATTTCCACCTTTTATGCACTTGTAGAAGGTACCTACTTATTGCGTTTTAAAATGATGTCATAGGTTTTATATTTCCTTGGCTTTAGTAAAATCCGGCTCCGCAATTTGGTATGTACCTGAGTACCTACACAAAGTTCTCTGTGAATAAATAAAAATGAAGACAATTGATACCTATCTATCAATCGATGTCGTGATTGGTTTAACATTAACGAATAGGTGCCAGAAGCCTCCGTGTAAACAGTACTTAATATTATGATACGATTAAACACATACATACATACGCCACCCACGTATACTCTATAGCTTATGACAGAAGATAAAAATAACCAATGATTTTCAACTCTTTGTCATTCTAAGCATGTTGTCTAGTCCTACACGTATGACAGTCTGTGAATGTTAAATATTCCAACTGATGTAGTAGGTGAGGGCTACCTGTATTACATAACATGAATGTCTACATCTATGCTTTTTAATCTATTTATATAAAGACTAGCTTCTGCCCGAGACTTCGTCCGCGTGAAATTTCTTATTCCCCCGACACACCCAGTCGCATCGCATCGCCTGCCCACGCTATTACCGACTTCGTGTTTGCTTAGGGTTCTTTCTGACTTTTTTTGCTTTTTGCTAGGCTCTTAAGGGTCATAGCGTGATGTTAAATAGCCTATAGTCTTCCTCAAGAATTGGGCTATCAAATGCAAAAATATTTTTTCAAATCCGACTGGGAGTTCCGGAGATTAGCGCGTTCAAACAAACAAACTCGTCTGCTTTATTATTAGTAGATGTACGGCTGATTGATATACAATGACAGAATGAATCATTGAAAACTGAAAACCTGGGAAAATATGCTTGCTAGGTATGTAGAAGATGAAGACGGCGCACAGTGGTCACGTGCTGCCTTGCTCATTTGCATAGTCAGGTTTCGGGGAGATCCCTTTACAGTCTCCCCAGAGATGTGCCCTAACAGGCGTTGCACAGAGGGGGTTCCGGATTGGTCTTTTGAGAGGTAACGGTGCCCCTTCCATGTGCAGATGATGACCACCGGGGTGGTTTTAGTGAGGTAAAAATCCCACACTCCCCGGTCTTTTCCCCAAAGCCCGGGCGCCTTTTGAAGGTTTCCCCCCGAAAACAAAAAAAAAAAAAAAAAAGAAAAAAAAAAAAAAAAAGGTATGTAGAAGATATATAATTTAGTTGATTGCTAATACACGGCCGTGTTTTTCTAATAATTATCTAATAGTTTATAATCTTTTTTTGCACTCCATACATAACTATGCAAAATTCTCCCAGCTAGTTACTAAGTATTAATGTAGCCATAGTAGCTTATTTACATAAGTGCAGCAAAACAGTTTTATCACAAAAGTTACGTTTATTCTTTTGCTGCTCCGTTTTATAACTAGGTTTTGGTATAAAAAAACTTATCTACGATCTTACCAATTATCCTTATATTATAAGTACCTACTCGTAGGTTTATATAGGTACTATTTAGTTACCAAAAAATAGGAGATATAAAGTAGTGGTAGAGTAATGGTGGCCCAGTAGTAACGGCCGCGACTTAGGAGTAGTATAGGTCGTAGTTTCGAACCCCGACAGGCACTTTAGGAGCTTTACTTTGTGTAAATTATTTCATCACCACTGCTCTCAAAAACGGTGAAGGAAAACATCGTGAGAAAACCGGCATTTCCTAGAACCAAAAATTCGAAGACATGTGATATCTACCAACCTGCACTGGGCCCGCGTGGTCGATTACGGCCCACTTCCTCTCACCGGGAGCATGCCTGTGTCCTAGTAGTTGCAACGTTATAGGCTGATTATGGTAGAGATACTATATTATCCTTAACATTGTTCGGCCCGCGACTACTAAACTTGTTAACTGTCAGCGATTAATAGTGCCCTTTATCGTTTTAACGCCACTAAAACTAGCTCGTGCCATAATTTATCAAAATTGGTTCAGTATTTGAGCTGCAATAATAAAATAACCAAACAAACAAACAGACAGACGAATTTTGTCATCAATGTTGTAGTCGATATTATGTGTGACATTGTAGTGCCTAAGACACTAAAACGTCGAAGTTTTTAATTAGAAGAATCTTTAAAAATAAATACTTAAGTATTTTTTAACCAAATTCAATTATAAAATTATTAAAATAAGTAGTGACTTCACAAATACAGGGACCTATCACCACGCCCATTAAGGAGTCAGAGTCCCCTTGTAATAATCCTCTGCACTAATTTGTGAACATTTTCGGTTTCATTTGCATCAAAACTGCGTTTGGATGGAGTCAATTTGATTATGCAAAATAACCAGTAACCAGTGTTGCCAATTTGCAGTAAGTTTTACATTATTGCAACGTTATGTGAAATGGGACATGTCAAATGGTTTTGGAGAACAACCAATGGCTTGCAACCCCGAATTATGGTTGAGCGTTGGCTTGACAGTAATCCCTGTCAATGATTTTGGATTAATTGACTGTTCATGTTCAATTTTTGAATATATATATTTATTAGTTGAAGCAACATACCTACCTACTGTTTTTTTTTTTTCTGAATCCGATTCCGTCTTCGATAAAGTTGGGCGTTTAAATGTCAATAAAAATAAATGGCGGCAATAAATCATGAAGTTAAAGTTACGACTTTATTATGATGTTGTATTCTATTAATAATTAATTAATTATCTATCTACTATCTTCAGGATTATCTAATGTCATTAACTTTGTTACAATAAAATGGGGTATTTTGATTTATTTACAAATTGTTGTTATTTTGGGTGCCGGAAGCTTTGTGGTAATGGTTTTAATTTATACTCATGATTATTTATATCTCACATTAATATTATGTACTTGGTTAATCAGTAACATTGTATATAATTTTCCATATATAGCAGAAACGTTTTACAATATCGTTACATAACAAGCTACTACGATAATTACTACATATCTACCTAGTATTTAAGTAATATAGATTGTATCTCCGAGTTGCGTGTCTCAACTATATTCATATAATATGGGTAGCTGTCCGATATACAATAACAGTTTAAATAGTAGTAATATCTTAATCTAAAGCCTCAATAAATGAGATCGACTGATTAGATAAGTACAGTCCACAAAAAAACCATGTCTATTTTGATTTCTTTTCATCAGCGTGCAAAGTGATATAGATACCGCGTTTTTGGCTCAAATCAACGACAAAATTATTCAAATGGACCGTGGTAGGTACTAATCCTGTAGTAAAGTGGTATTAAATTAACGTTACGGTACATTGACGTTTTTCCGAACCCTCCCCGTTTCCTTTTAGCCGTAATAGAGCCACCTACCGACGGCTACCTAATTAGAATTAATTAGAAAGAGCCGCTCTATTTTCGTGATTGTTTTTTTGTGACATCCCGTTACGTGTTTTTTTTTTATAGAAAAATCTTTTTCTTAATTAGAAAGTTTGTTGATGTTCTGTTTTAGGAAATAAGTAGGCGGATACTAGCATCAGATATAAATACGTAAGTGGTGGTACAGTTGAGTGAAGAAGTGCTAATTTATAGTATTAGATTGCTTGTACCCGTATTGGTCATTGAAATTTAACACTATGTTGACTATTTAATAGAATGATCTGTTTAAATAGTAACGATACAAATGGCTTATGAATGTTCATCCTTTTTATTAGGGCCTTCAATATCTAAATTAGTCGAACAAATCTCGAAATTAAGTCGTTTTAGATAAACCTCGGCTCTAATTTGAGTATCAAGTCATTAATTTATTCGGCTAACATTTAGATTGTATGTAAAGCCTTAAGCACGTTGCAACCAATACAATAATTTTATTGAAAAAATATGTAAAATTAAAATAGCAATTAGTTGCCCCACAAGATTGTTCAAGACAGTTATTACAGTTAAATACTTTTGTAATAGGTAGATACCTAGACATACTTGATGGTTTTTTGAAACAGTTAGCAGAAATAAACATGTGTTCCAGCAGATTGACGGCCATCAATCCTGGTGGAACAAGTAAATCCAGATCTAACTCATGTTTGAGCACTGCAGATAATTCAGTTTAACTGTATCCACCGCTTTCTGCCACTAACGCCGATGTGTTTATATCCAACTGGTGTATTTCAGGAACCACCTCCTTTACGAGACTGTTATCCTGGTCTTGAGAATTTCTGTCCGACCAACCTGCACGGCCGCAGTAAAACCCCAAGTGCAGTGCATTTTTAAAAGGGAACGCCCCGGTCCGTTGTCCGGGCTTTTCATTATTTTAAATATTCAGTGGTGTGCAGTGTGTCCGAGGTTCAAGTCCCATGTGACGCCAGCGCTTCCACATCGGTGAGTACGCTTTTACCTTAAGTTTATCGCGAACCCTTCCACCGCTTTTAACATTTATCAGTGAAAGCACTTTGTGCGCCTCGCTCTGGTCCGACACGAAACGCTCTTCATCGCTCCCGCTAAAATTAATCGTCCCCTTGCAAAATTAAAGTTATGCCCTATAAAAATATTCATATAACAAGTCCGGGGACCCAATAGTCTCATTAGTTCCCATCGCCGCTTTTACGAAACTCGTTACTGAGATAATTTTCGTCCTTGGTCCAGCATTAAGCATAACGCGCAGGCCCAGTAAAATGTGGCCTCCGCATAGCCTGGCATTAAACACTCCCAGAGGCTCCGCTATATTCGTACAATTATTCCCTGAAGCGAACCCTTCGCTGCGTAGCCTACAATTACCTTCCATTCAGCTAGAGGCGTTCCGCTCTGCGAAAATAAAATAAAATTGAGGAGGAAAATAAAATGAAATATCGAGAGATCCGTTCAAATTACTGTGTGTATCTGCGCTCCGGAGGCTGGGTACCCATTACCCACGTATGCCTATGTTCTGCAGGTATAATTCGTAGTGCACGTAAATTCCGCACAGCAATTAAACTGTTGGCACGATGCTCGGGCGAGTAAATCGCAGCCGAATTTAAAGCTTTAATATCGAGTCAAAAAGCTGAAAGCAGCGGTAATGCACCGCAAAAACAAAAATAAATGTTTTACATTCGGTATAAAATCAACAATATTATGTCGGTACAGTCGCGTTCAATCTGTATTCAAACTTTATATACTTTGTTCGTTATAACACTCCGCATGAATATAACGATATTTTAAACGAGAGAGCTTACCCGTCAGTACATCTCAAGTTTTTCTTCATAAGCTCCTCAAAACGTTAAATTTATTCTGGCCCGGGAGCGTTGAATTAAGAGCCGCCTTAATCCTTTCGGAGCGAACTTAACCTAATATCATAAAGATGGAACAAGGCAACTTGTACAGAGCAAAGTCAAATATTATCCTTTTGGAAGATTAAGGAGATATTAAATCCACGTAGGCGTGCGATAGGACGACACTGCAGCTATAGAATCCAAATGCTCCGTTACGTCTTGATACATTTATTTAAGCTCTTAAAATGAAGTTCATACGAAGTCAACGTATAAGAATCATTTAGATAGGAGTATGAGAAACATTTTCTGAATTATTTATAATCACTGATGTCTAAATCTCAATCAATAAGCACGTACTAATGAGGGAACTATGCTTTGCCAATAAATACCTAATAGACGTAGGAACTGAACTGTTTCAGTTACATAAAGTAAGTAAAACCACATTACTTAATCATCTACGTAGGTATGTACTTACGTTTGATCATTACAACTGTATTTTAGCGCAAGATCAGTGAAATGAGCAACTTTGTGGGTGTAATTTGGAACTCATCCAAGTCATATTTGGTACAAACATACATAACCTACATAATGTGGTAAACAAGGAAACAATTTCTGAGCTTGTCACGTAAACATCGATTCAAATTGGTATAACGTAACAGGCAGAAATCCGTAAAGGGATTCGAAAAAAAAAGAATGCAGGCGACAAAATGGTCGTTATGCTAAAAAAATGTGAGAGAACAGTCAGCTGTGCGGGGCGATGGCGGCCATTTTGAGTTTTGCTGAGAGGGGCGGCGCGAGTCGCGACCGCTCGCCGCTTGATTTATTTAACTAACGCACGCCGCTATAAGGACTCCGTACGTTTTTGTTATTGACTGTATTATACTATTTTACTATTACTGTAGTACTGAGGTTTTACTATTCAATATGATAGTGGATCAGTAGATATAGGTAGGTAGGTAGATTTGTAAAAAACAGTTGAATGTCTACGTTAATTTATTTCATTGAAACACTGGATAAAACATGTGTTGGGATACCACGTAATTAAATACAATGTTATTATGCACGATAGTGTTAGCTAGAAGAACGTTACAGAAAATTTAATACATGAAAAGTAGGGTAATTTAATAGGTACAAATCCTCATTTGAATATAAAGCAGCTTTTTTTTGTAGTCGGCCATACTCGACGCGCTGCGGTAGGTCAACCAAAGGGTATTTTAATATGATAATCAAATTAAACTTATCATCACTATAATTAGCGACATACTTAATTGCTATGCGTATACAACAAGAAATATGCTCGCTCCCGGCATTTTGACTTGTCTCAGATATTTACATTGTAAGAAGCAGCTTACACAAAATGAGATCTCCATATCCATGGCAAAACGACTCACGCATCAATAAAACACATGCGATATTAAACTTTGTCAGGCTGTCATAAAGTTTATATTTGTAAAATGAAGTTACGAGTTGAGACGGTTAGCAATAAATTGTTTTGGATTGAGACGCAACATTGTTCGTTCGAGATTAGTCGAGCTGGGTGCACCGTCCTTTTCCAACACAAAATAAAGATATTGAATTTTGATAAGGCCGTCTCTGTCTGCTAAAATGTCTTTGACATTCTCCGGTAGGTATAAAATAGCTTTCGTAAAATGTTAAAGATTATGTTAAATTGGATGGAGAAGTAACGGTGTAATAGGCTTTATTTATTTTACACAGCTACCTACAGAACTTATCACTAGCGGGTATTTAATTATAGAGTCAAGTACAGTCGAGTTCAAAAGTGAATATTGTTTCAAATATTATAAAAGGAAGAAAGAATACTTTAATGTTTTCAATAAACAACTTTGATTACTAATAAGGACCCATCCTTCTTTTGTCTATGAATGTAAATCATACATTAACCCATTGTGCATTTAACAGAAATAATATGTCTGCATGTTAATGCTGCATATTTTCAAACTACATCCTTAATAAATCTGTGAGTTATATACTTGCGTATTGTATGAGGTAGTGTGGGTGTGAAATACAATAGGTAATATCTCCCACCCGTACCCTTCACTTAATTAAATTACTTAGCTGGCAGGCGCGAGGTAGCTAAACGTTGTCTCTGACTTAATACTTCCATAAAATAGTATGTTCGGAACATGTTTTAGTAGATTTCCTAGACTTGAGTAAAATATTAATGAACCTAACTAATAATACCTGATTTGGTAAGCTAATTTTACTCACATATCCCCTTGGTAGTGAGCGAAAGGATATTGTTAAATCATACATTTTTTAACGTTTATTACAATAGACGATTATGTTATGATACATTTTGTAAGATCACAATTTCTACCTACTTTCGTGTCTTATTGAGGTCTGGTTTTTTTTTTAAATTCTACTTCTTTGTAACACAACATTTCATTAAGACTCCCCACAATAAAATATAGAGCTGAAAAAACACAACTTACTCTTGCAAAAGTCAGAAGCCTACGCCTATATTTACCTCCTACATACATTTATTTACGAAAGACATAACACCTTCTTCGTGCCGAGCTGAAGACATTTTCTTTTATCAGAGGACACCGAGCACATTGGATGAGGTCCCGAGCGAAGGCATTATCTCACAGTTTCGCAGAACAACGTTACGTTTGCGTAAGCACAAAATATGCTTTATACATTTTCTGGGAAATTGGTCTGGGGTGAGGTTTGTTTTTCTGAAAGTAAATGTGTACCAGTGTACCAACTTCCTACTTACGACTTAGTACTATTTGGAAAAAAAAAGGAAGAAAAAATATTTAGTTGCTAGTGTTGTAGTTGTTTCATTGTTGTTGTTGTTACCTATATTTTTTTTGTTGCTAATCAGTACACAGACTTCTTTATGAGATCTAAGCCTACGAATGGTTTGATTTGTTGAAAAAACTACAAGGCCACGTTATACCTACCTACCTAAAACAACGAGGCGGAATGAATGAACAGTTTTTTTTTTCGAGTCATAATAAAAATTCGTTATGAGGCTCATTTTAGGTACTTGAAAAATACCTAATGATTAATGATCCATTGAAGTTGTTTTTGTACTGTTCGTTACATATTTTCTAAATTATAAGTCAAAACAATTTTACCTAATTAGTTGAAAGCATAGTTTGGCTTTAGGCGTCCCGGTAATTTCACAATTTCACGCTGAGGCGGAGATCTCGTTACCCGCCCGGGATTTGGTCCCGGCTCTCCGGCCATCGCTAATGTCCCGGAACGAATCGCTGGCCCACATGTGGAAAATAATTATAAAGTCATCCGCCCAAATCGTACACCTTTCCGTGAGAACTATACGTTTGTAAGACGGAAATTGCTTATTTATCGCACCCAAATAAGTTTATAATTTGTTACCTGATAGGGCAAAAGGTTTCAATTCAATGCCAACTAAGATTTCATTGTTATTACTTTTTATAACAAATGAAATGTTGATTAGATTTCTAGCATTTTTCACCAACGCGGCTGAGATGTCGGCGCCACAGTCCACATCAATATTAAAACGGGCATCCACCCAAACCAGCCCAGGAAATAGCTCATTGTCCCTGTTTAAAATTTTAGTCATGAGCAAGCTTGGTCGGGTAAACATGGCCAGAGTAAACAGCAAAAGGAGCGTGGTGATAATTGTTTTTCTTATCCGTACATTTTCCTCGACATTTCCAGTAAGCGATAATAAAAAGCTTGTTCGTATAACTCGGCCACGAGTTCCACAAAACTCTTGTCAGCGAATGGACGATAATCCACCGCTTAGTCGTCCTCTTTTACGCAAAAAAAAACTTTTCCTTTTGAATAACCCCCTATTTTTCCGGCAACCGACCCCTCTTTATTCATAAGCCGCTGACGTAACTTGGAGATCCCTAAATGAATGGTTGTTCGTTGTTTTACGGGTCTATTCACAATGCTTTAGGTTGGAAACTTTAGAGATTTGCCACAAGAAAAAGTAGACGAGATTTTGTCATGAAATTATATGACGCCTGCCAAATGATTATATTATCTCAGAATGTCTGCAGTGTAGTGTAGACACCTACCAGCTCTATCTGGATCCTTATATCATTCTGTAGATCGTCCATATACAGATTCAAATCGTATTGTGGTCCGTTATACTCGATGTCGCAAGTGTAGTCTGTGTGTGTGTGTAGTTAACGGGTTATGATTTTAAATTGAATGATTAAATAACTGTAGCTTATCAATGTGGGGTACTCGAGTAAATTGTATTTATTTATGAACCTGCATGTTTGTGGGTCGGGACAAAGAAAACAAATATCCATGTAAGTACTTCGACGCGCAGCTATTGAGTTGAGTGCATGCCAGACACGAGTATTTCCAGCTTTAATTAAAACGTTAGTCTTCTGTATTAAAATACACAGTCGCATGGTTCAGACGTTTTAAATACAATGTAACATTTTAATTAGTCGGCAAGTTGAAAGTGGGTTGCATTTTGTAGGCAACCATGACAGTTACCGTCGATTGGACCGGTCCCTGTATTTGATCATTTAATACAAAAATGCCTATGTAAATAAGCGCTAATATGGGTACCTTACGATGGCTCTAAAGTTATGTTTATGTGATATGACAGGCAAAAGCTCATGTTGCCCACCTGATGGTAAATGGATAATAGTGAAGCTCATAGACGTAAGTAACGTCGGGGTTGTGTAATGAGTGCTGCCATCTAGTTACGATAATAGTTCCCTTTCAAGCTCTCAGATTGTGTAATACCGCATCTTACTTTATGTGTGTAGGATCGAATGGAAGAAATTCTAAGGTAAATATCGGAAGGTATCTGGAAAGGTGTAGGTAAGGAAAATCGATTTACAGTCGCCAGCATAAAAATAGTGTGAACGTAACGTTATAAAATAAAATTCATCTCTTTTTATGCAGATAGGGGGTCGTAAGGTTTTGCCAGAGTTGAGAAGAAAAATTTGAATTTAGATGTCGCAGGGAGTCGCGTGGTAACGGGTTTCGAGATCCTTCGCTTTACGACGCTCGGCTAAAATGCTGTTCTCGACTCTGGCTGAAAACTGTGCACAGTTTATTCGAAACGGAGGCGGAGAAGTATCCGAGAGAGCGCGAGCCAAATGGCTACCTCTCGGGACGAATGCTACGGCCGGCCGTTTGTACTGGAATGGTGAAGGCTCGTATTCTGTATTTTGAAGGCAATAGATTACTTACTTTTTTAGCCTTTATTCAGGGGCTTGAAAAAAAAGCAAAAATTATTAGTAAAACTGTGTAATTACTGGTCTGAATACTCTGCATTTACTGTTAAAAAAAAAAAACATTTCCAGTATCTCAATATACCTGACAGTTTTCACAAGTCAAGTTTCTTTGCTCATTTAATAAGCAGCGTCCTCGTATAATTTTTACATACGCTTCCTCAACTGCTATCCAAATAGCAACAGTCAGAGAGAATTCCTATAAAAACACGCAATGGGCACTATTATCGGGCCCCGGAGGAAGCTTGCTCAAGTCCGTTACATACAAATGCCTTTCATTAACTTGTGGATGTTCGTCCGAAATGCTACGGGCTATTGTGTTTTAAACCATCTCCTAGCAAATGTATTCCTCGATTAACAGTAAATATACTTTACGACGACAAATAATATACTTAGGTAGACTGTGCCAAGAAAATATCTCAGTTCTCTTTTTAATCAGACTCTATTTTTCCAAAACCTATCAAGTAAGAAGGTTGGAATCGAATTGTAGCTGTAAAGAAAATGAGATGTTTCGGCCACAGATGCACGTTTCCTTCCCGCACGCGATCAAACTTATCCGCTCGGAAGACATTCTGATAAGGCATGATATGAATTCAGATTTGGGCCATCTCCATTTTATGTTATTCGTGATTTTTTCTCAACGTTTACAGATTTTGTTCGCTTTTACTTTATTGATCCATAGATAAATATGTATATTATGAATATAAAAATATACTATGTACATAAATCTGACAGTATTATGGCTTACACAATTTTCATCATGTTTACGTTGAAAGCGTCTCCCACGCGACGAAATAAGCTATTACCGACATCGAGTAAAAGTAATATTTTGTCATTTCCTATCGACCAATAAAAATCAGGAAGGCAATACTTGCGACTTGTAAACTGACAGGCATCGAAAACTCACGCTGAGAGAACTCAAAACGTTTATAAATATAAAATCAAGTGAGTAGAAATCCAATCTACGGACGAACCTCATCAATATTCCGCCGTCTTGTTATTTTCCTTGGGGCTTTAAAACAAAACAAAAGAGGTTTGTTATTTAACTCGTTTCCGATACAGCCTATTCTTTAGTATCGAAGGAAATTCCCTCATCTATCTCTTGTATAGAAGGTGTAATAAAACTAACGGGATCGCTTCTGCGCGTTCGTATTTAAACAAAACGAATAAAAAGAATGCGAATTTTCTTGGTTTTATGAGTCTCTATGTATGAGATCCTCCAAGTAGGTAATATTCAGGAGAAAGTGGGAAGGTATATAAGTAATAAAAAGAAACTAGAAATACTTTCCTATGTAGCAACAGAGGAAAGTATTTCTTTAAATTTAGGAAAAATACACCTTCTATGTAGCTACGTAGGTGTATTTTTCCTGAATTTATTTAAAATGTTAGCCAAAATGCGGGATGCCTTTAATTTACCTGGCTTATAGTTTCTTCACCTGCTTTTGAACTACTTCAACCTACAAAATAAAGTTGCTTCGTATTGAAAAATTACTGATATTTTTTTCTAAAAATAGAAAGTATCGAACAAGGAAATCTCCAAGCAAAGGGACATTATAGAATTTGTAAGATCTTGCTTATTGCGTAGAATGGAGGTCGTGCCAGAATAACAATAGGTAAGTTTATGTAAATGAACATCATTCTACGTAACAAGAAGGAAATGAGCCCACTGTAAGGACATACAATTCGATCGTCGTCGATGCAAATGAGCATTTAGAAATATGCCTCTCACGGAACTCGGATACATAAGTATGGACAAAAGTAGGTAAATACTATGAAATTTTGCAACAAATTCAAAGTGCGTACCATAAAACTAAACAGTCACTAATGATACAAAACATGTTACCGTTCAAAAAGCAGGAGTTTGAATTTAAATTAAACATTGTAACCATTTTGTTTCCTTCACACGTTGGTGTAAAAATCACAGTTCAATTAGACACAGTAAAGAAACTAGCTGCCACATTTAACAGTTCATAGTTTGTTACTACGCAACCCAGCATCGACCTGTCTGTCATACCCAGAGATGTATCGTCGTAGGTACTTTTATTTATACTCTTTCATCTCAGAAATATCTACAAACTCGGTAAGTTTCTTTATTATTATGCCTGGCTTTATTTCTTTATTGTTTGGAACAAAACATGGAGCGCAAACTTGTTTGTTTGGCTTGTAATATTTTTCGGGAAAAATAAATTCTGAAGAAAATGTTTGTGCAAAAACAGAGATGGGTATAAAGTATAGAGCATTAATGTTTAGAAGTAAAGTTACACAAAAACAAAATTTATGTAACCAAATGAATACAGAATAGGAAAAATATGTGAAATATTCATTAATAAATTAAGTTACAAAATTATATCCTAGCATAACTAAAACTATTAAAAAACTAAAATATGGCATCGAAAAATTCCTCCGCATCGTTGTCGACTGGTAAAGTACCCAAGAGACTGGCGGCATTGCCACGTTGTATGGCAATGCTAAGCCTCTGGCCAAAGTAAAAGCCAGTCCTTGGGTCATGGGAAGTGTCAACCAGCCGCTTGGAGATTTCGTTGGATAAACCATGAGCACTCGGACCCCACGGTCCAAGGGTTTCAACCCCAAACGGCTCGAAAATATAATTAATTTTGTTATTTTTAAGTTATGTTTATATTACATTTAAATAGTTACAAAATACAGAAGCAATCTAGTAGAAAAATCTTATAAAATTATATTAGGTACTTCCCTAAGTTTTCTCTTACATCCTACATTGTTTTATCGATATTGTATGGAATAAATCCTTGAAGTTCGAGAACATATCTCACGGTACGACAAACACGACTATTATTCTTTTTGCTTTTCTAGGAAAACACACACACTGGTGCCGATTCTGTTGTACACCGAACTAAACTAACTAAACTATCACTAAAATTCCTTACTTTTTGCTATGAGAATCTTAGAGCTATTCTGCAAAAAAAAACCTCTAAATTTAATAACAATTTTGACACAACTAAAATCGAGTTTGACAATCGTGACTCCGCGTGGTATAGTGCCTGTAGTATATTTGACCCGGTGGCTTTAATTGGAACTAACGAAATCACTATGAAGTGACAGGCTTGTCATATTTTGTTCACCGACATCGCTGTCGTTACCGGGTCAAATGTCTTTTAGAGCTGGAGGGGCGCAGGGAGGGGGCAGCTTCAACTTGTTTTATATGGAATGTAGGTACCTTTTTTTTGGTACCTACCTTTTTTTTTGGTACCTTTTTTTTTTGGTGCCTACATGTTGAGTCATAGGGGTTCATGGGTTTTATAAAGGGGGGCCAAATTTTCATTATTTTTGCGATAGGACTTACCGTTTTCGAGATATATGCAAAAGAAAAGAAAAAAATACACTACTGTTTTTGCATCCGAAGTCAAGGTCTCGGTGTGAATTTTAGTTCATATCAACTAATTTTATTCCACACCTTTTTAATCGCGATTAAACATAGTCTGATTTAGTTTGACAATTAAAATTTTAGGTGAAAACCATGTGAAAACAGTCAAATTCAGAATAGCAAAATTGCCATTTTCACTAAACTAATAACTCCGTACAATCTTAGTCCTGTCAAACTAAAATATAGTTAAGTTGTGTCACTTTAGTCAATTTCAGAATGGGAAATCGTCATTTGACAGGAATAAACTAAATTTTAGTGATTTTTAGTCTAGTTTAGTGGCATTTGTGACAAGAGAATCGGCACCATTGTCGTAGTTCTCGAATCAATATAACTATTTATACGTTGTACTTAGAAGTATGACGAAAACATTACAGTTTGTAGGTAATTACTACATGAGGTTTTAGCCGCAGAAGGTTAAGGCGACGATAACCGACTTTATTGATTTTAAACTGAAGATCACGTCTAAGCGAGTAGTGTTAATGATTTGGGAAAAATATACAGGGTGTAAGGGACAGCCCTCCGCAAACTAACAGGGTGCATTCAGCTCCTTATTTTGAATCATATTCCACCGGAAAATTGCTCAGGATTTTTTTAATTTTTTTATCTTTTTTTCAGTTACGAGTACTATTCCTTTATTTCAATGTAAAAATACATTCTCTGTACGCAGCACTCCATTTATGTAAATAAAACAGCTAAAATCAAAAATCAGCAATGGATGTTGAAATACTCTAACGAGCGACGCGTGAAATGGCGCGGAAGGCTCGCTGCGCTGCCGTTCGCTACGTGCGTTTTGCCACGGTAACGATACATTGCGTGTGAGATAATAAAACAAATCAGGTTTATTGGATTCGCATAATGTTCCTGAAATAATTAAACATGTACCGGTCATCTTAGTATGATATACTGAATTCACCCCATCAGTCTGTGGAGGGCTGTCCCTGACAACCTGTAAGTATGTTAAATTAGAGCATTTTTTAAATAACTTAATATGTGATTATAGACCATGTTTATATTACATAGTGTAATTAATTTGTAAAGTTTTGCCTAACGCGGATAAAAAACTGAGAATCATGCAAAACTATTAAGCGTATTTTTATGAAACCTTCACCATTTTAAAGATAACATAATTATTTACGTGTTTTAATATTTTTATGCACCAGTAATAAATTAATAATGCGTCTAATTTGGGACAGCGCTCACTGATGGGTGACTCCTGTTACTGGCTGGACGTACGACGCATTGCGTGAGCTCGGCACAGAACACGCAAGTTAATCAATCAAAGCCGTTTGCTTTATATCTGCGTCTTAAAACTCGTTTAAGAAAATGTCATGTCACAGATGTGTACTCTATGTAGTAAATAAAGTAGTGAAAGTTAACTCCACATAGTATCTAAGAACACACAACATTATAATTTAAAAATACATTTTATTCAAATTCATATTTAAATTTATAATATATTCAGACGTTGTTGAAAACGGCAGAAGTTCAAACTACTCCCTGCAGCATTGATCAGCGAGCGAACCTTTTTCCGATATTATTTTGTTTTATTTATTTTGTTAGTTCTTTACTGCATACCGATATTTCGTGCGGGTAGGCGAGCTCAGAAAACAGGCAATATATTTTCTACGAAGGATATAACGGAAGGGTTCTCATTCCTTACGTATGTATAAAGGGTACCTAAATACATTCCACCTTCTTTTACTTTATTCTTCTCGTGTCGAAAGTGGAAAAACCTCGCAAAACTTTCATTGCTAGCCAAGCTTACCTACACGTGTGTGACACATCACCGAAATATCTGCCAATTTCATTTCTCCACTCACCTCCCTGGAGCGTAGTAAACACCACCCCCTCCCCCCACCACTTACAGAACTCACTCCCCCCGTGTGTTTGTCCAACTGATATTCTTGAAGATACACAACCGGTGTTTGAAGAGCTCCTCCACCTCTCCACATTCGTGTTACTAAATACTAAAAGGACGGAAATGTATTCAGATTGAAAGGTCTCAGCTAAGTGGTGTAGAATTTAAACTCCAGTACTTTGTGCAGTCGCCTTTGAACAAACACGATGATGCGTCTAGAAACTTCTAAAGAATAAATGAATGTAGATAGGTACTAGTTACAAATGTTTTGTTTATATCACAATAAACAGATTGGTTGCCCCGACGCTACAATAGAAGAACGCTTGTGAATTTTCATAAAAGCGTGAAAAATAAAACCACAAGCTTTGTATTCTGGTGTTTATTTGCAATATTCTCGTTTGAATAATTTCGTAATTTATGTTCAAAATCATACACAATGTGTCAGATGGCAAATTGGTTATTTATTTATGATATAAAATAATAATAGCCTTTGACTGGAGATTGATATATGAAACTTCAACTTTATCAACTTTAAAATCTATTTATCATAGACATAACAAAAACCCAATCACTTGATGTAACTTTTAATTTCAACCTACCTTTCGTAGGTATCCTATCCTATCTTCACAATCAATCAACACAGAATATTACGTATGTAAGTACGACAATAGCGACGTACAAAACAAATACCTACCCAAGAGACACGAAATAGCGTAACTAAATAATCGGAACACGGGTTCGATCGGCCCTTATTGGCTACAAGCCTACAAGTACTTGACACTCGGAGTGTTTGCCGGCTCTCATTAACTCTGTTTGTGTGGACTAATTTACGACGTGTTTGTCAGAGGACCCCTCTAATTGACCAATGACGGATCTAGACCCTGTTGTAAGATTATCGAGAGGACTATTCTTGTGTCTACGGTATATGGTTGCATGTTTTCATCGGTGTGAATCGGGTCCGTGGAGTCATTTTACCTAATATTGTACGTGGTGTGAGTTCTATACCTAGAAAATATTTTTTTTATTATTAACGTAGTTCCATCACTATTAAGTAATAATAAAAAAATATTTTTCTTGGTATAGAACTCACACCATGTACAATATTAGGTAAAATGACTCCACGGACCCGATTCACACCGCGCTCGTGTGAGCGGTTAGAAGAATTTGAAAGCATTGCCCACCACAAAAATCAACTAACTCATACACAGATCATCTTGGTTTTTCTTGTTTCAGCACCGCCTGTAATCTCCAAGGAATAAGGCTGACATTTACCTATAGTACACTCACATTTTGCCAGTTATGTATAAGTCCCATGTGATAGGGGGCGAGTCTGTTCGGCACCAACTATACTTAATTAAAATAATGCATTGGTACTACCAATTTGGTATTTGTAGTTTTTTTTCTACCAATTTGGTAGAAAAAAAACTACTAATCAGCAAGGTGGTACTTACAGCGTGATCGCCCAGGGAGCACCGGACGTACATTTACTTACATCCACGCCAGAGGCTATTTGCACATTACCTATATTACCATAATACATTCTTTACTTCAATCCGACTCCAACGCAATAAGGGTAAAAGGAATCGAATTATGAAAGAGAATTTATCGCTTATGTTGTTGCCTCCATGCTACGCGGCAATACGCCCATGAGTTCAGTTCGTGGCTTCAATACTAACGAGATGCATAATAGGACGATGAGGACGACTTGCATAATATTATGGGCGGACAGATGGACGTTACTCTAGAGTTTAGACCTTGTTAGCAGATAGCTGGACTATATTTTACAATAGCTGACAATGCAACATACAGGGTCAAATTTAATTAGCTAGCGTAACTCCGCAGACGTGATGAGTACGACAAAATAAAAATAAAAAAGATGAAGCTGGTAGTTTTGTTACTTGAAATGTGAGTTGATAAAATCTGTTTTAAATATCGAGTTTGAATTGTTGAGATATCGATACTCATCACGTGTGTGAAGTTTACTAAAAGTTATGATTTTTAAACTGATTTTAAGTGACTACACTACCGGCAGTTGACGAGCAAAAAAAACTATTCAATCTGCCTGGCCTGTTCCCAACTATGTTGGGGTCCCAGTCTAAAAAGTCTAACATTTATTCAGATTTGTTACTGTAGTTGTATAGGCAATTATGTCATTTGTGTCATGTCATAGATTTTTAAACTGATTTTAAGTGACTACACTACCGGCGGTTGACGAGCAAAAAAAACCATTCAATCTGCCTGGCCTGTTCCCAACTATGTTGGGGTCCCATTTTAAAAAGTCTAACATTTATTCAGATTTGTTACTGTAATTGTAATGGCAATTATGTCATTTGTGTCATGTCATAGATTTTTAAACTGATTTTAAGTGACAACACTACCGGCGGTTGACGAGCAAAAAAAACCATTCAATCTGCCTGGCCTGTTCCCAACTATGTTGGGGTCCCATTTTAAAAAGTCTAACATTTATTCAGATTTGTTACTGTAGTTGTAATGGCAATTATGTCATTTGTGTCATGTCATAGATTTTTATTTTTATTCCTTTATTAATCATCTAAATAGATTTGTTTCTATTTTGTGAATGTGAGAACGTTGCAAGGCCTGCAACGTTCATTCGTTGCAGTAGACTGTACATTTGTTGACTATTTTCTAGGAAACTATCAATTTGGAACCGTGCACCTAGCTTCTGACGTTTCATAAGTGCCCATGTAGGTTTATGTGAAATAAAATGTTTTGATTTTGAAAAATATTTAAATTAATTTATTTTTAGTTCTATCATGTTTAGGTATCGATACCCAGAGGAGCGCAGTCGGAGTTCGGACTGCGGAGTTTCGCTAGGTAATTTAATTTGACCCTGTGTTTGTAAAAGAATAATTGCACAAAATTTAAACGTTTTCACGACAGCTGATGTTTAATAAAACAGAAAATGTATGATAAAATGTAACTAAAAATGTTGGTTTAACTGTCGGTGTGTAGGTATGTAGAGATTGTCGACGTTGGATTGACCAACTATGGTGTCTTCGTGTAGCAAATTTGCAACAACTATTTTCTAGATAGGTAAATAAAATAAATAAATAAATAAATATGTTTGGACATATCACACAACGCCATCTAGCCCCAAGCTAAGCAACCTAATGCTTGTGTTATGGTAACGAGATGGCTGATAAACTACTTATATACATTTTTTTTTTTTTGTAAATACATACATATTATAGATAGAAAAACACCCAGACTCGGAACAAATACTTGTAGGTCGTACAAATATTTGTTCCGTGCGGGAATCGAACCCGCGACATGCTGCGCAGCAGTCAATCGCTCAACCACTGCGCCAACCGTGTCGTCAAAACTTACTTACTTATTAACTTCTTTTAATAACATCTGGGCGACCGATCTCTGCTCGGGTGAAAATAGAGAAAACGAATTTTCCCAGAAATGAGACCTAGCTAGATGAATTTTTCGTACCCCGTAAACCCCTACTTATATTGCAACTTTCATCGAAATCGTTTGAGCCGTTTTCGTGAACTTGATTACAAATATATATATTTTCTACAAATATTGCTCATTTAATAGTAGGTATAGGATATGTAACAGAGTCGTTTATATGTAAATTACGCCCTTTTTCAACATAGAAACGCATCGATCGTCTAAGCCTTTTTTGTGCAGGTGTCTTCGTGTAGCATAAGCTACTGCGCCTTTTTCTGTAGGTACTTGTTAGGTACAACTTTTTTATATAACGTAAGTCACAGAAACTTTAAGCATAGATCGTCTGAGCTTTTTTGTGCAGAAAGCTTTTTGTGTGTCGGAAAAAAGTAAGAGAGTTTATAAAGTGAATCGTTCGATAGAAAAAGCGGAAGGCTTTATAAATCGGTATCACTCAAGGCTAACGTGGGGGCCCACCCACATCGGCGACTCAAACTTCCGGAGCCGTAATATTCATTACGGAACTCCAAAGATATCACAATCTTAATATTATTAAGTAACTTAATAAAATTACGATCATTGGACAGTTAACGACAGTTGTAGGTAGATGTTTGAGAATTAAAAGCATGTAAATAAGGTTTTATATAGTAATCATATAGCAAGGGATAAAGTTTTTAGAAAAAGAGAAGAATTAGATATATGGCAGTAAAAAAATCTTGATCTATCTGAGAATCCTAATATTATAAATGTGAAAGTTTGTGAAGATGTTTGGATGTTTGTTACTCAATCACACAAAAACGGCTAAACGGATTTGGATGAACTTTGGCACACAAATAGTTTATAGCCTGGATTAACACATAGAATACTTTTTATCTCGGTAGTAGGTTCCCGTGGGATAATTTCCGACATCCACGCGGGCGAAGCCGCGGCAATGGCTAGTATAAAATAAAATAAGATTAGCAACAAATATTGTTTACCAAAAATTTTAAAGCTCGTTTATTATCGTGCGAAAATATAAACCAGGAATAAGGTACGTATAATATAAAGTTTCGAGAATATTGTTTGGCACAAAACTCGAGTAGGAAACGCTCTCATTTTGAGAATAGTGCCTGTTTATGCCGGAGTCTTCAAAACAGAAAATACTTGCCATCCACCCTCTTACGCTGCGGTTGTAAAGGGGAAATAGGGGATAAAATGTTTATGGAAATATTTATTCAAATACATGCATTAATAATTTAATAAAATATATCTACATGAAGTAGCGAATTATTTTCCTAAATTAACGTTATTTGTTTTCGTAATTATTTTGCTTTTTAATAATATCATAGGCTTCATAAACGTTTTATTAAGGCCCGCTATGGCCTACAAACGTTACTTCCTTGTACTGTCTGCGTGTTATATTCTTCATGTCGTATTGTTTATGTCCTTAAACAAACTACGGTTGATATTAAGCAAAGGTGAACCCACTCCACTAAGAACCTATTATTTTATTATGAAAAATGTCAGTGACGAAATCTAACAATAGATTTTTGACAAAATGCAATTAAGATATACCTAACGATTGCTATGCAAGTTTGTTAGTCAGCATTTATCTAATCAATTCGTCTAGACATCTTGCAATCCTTCTAATTTAACTGGAGATGTCAACGTCTGCTTGGATTATTTTGTACTTTATAACACAAGATTCTACGTTGACGAACTATACCTATAGATACGAACGTCCCAATACTGTATCGATTTTGATACACCGAACGTCCGTCGCTTTCATTCGCATACAGCCGCATTCTTCACTACTATGTCCCGGAATACATACCTATCTTTAACCGACGAACCAGCTAGATAGAGATATAAATAGATAAAGTCTCTCACAGTTATGTTAATTCAGCTTACGTAACGTAATATGACGTGGAAGATGGGTAATGAGATGCGTCACAAAATTCTTAGGTCGTCATTAGCCGATCGGATCGGCCGGCCCATCCAGCTTACGGCTCGTGTAATGGCGCGGCTATGCCTCGGATAGACCGATCCGGCGTAATGACGGACCGGCCAATATGGAAGAGAGGTGGGTCGTGTACACTGCCTCCTTGCTGTTACATAAAGGCGTGGTTCATTTTTTGTACCTACTTGTGAAGATTTTTTTTTAAATTTTAATAGATCAAAATTTCCTTATAGAGGATGCATAAATAATTGTTTCGTGCTGGCCAACTGAGTATGCGTTGTTAGTGATTCATCACTGAATTTAGAGGGTAGCTAAGTATAGAAATTTTATAAAAAAGGAGGTTTGGAAATTAAATCCTGAATGAATCGAACAGCACGGGTTAAAAAAGAAAGGTGCAGGACTAATAGGTCTCTTAACTTTATGCCCTAAACACCATATTTTTTATTTAAGTGTATAGGTAGGTACTAGTGGTACCTGCACAGGCGGACTTAATGCCATAAAATATTCTCCACCAGTCAACCTAATACGCATTTCAGTAATTTAATCTCACTTAATCTGCCTAGCCTTTTCCCAACTATATTGGGGTCGGCTTCCAGTCTAACCAGATGCAGCTGAATACCAGTATTTTACATGGAGCGACTGCCTATGTGACCTCCTGCAAATACGATACCCCTTGGTAAGACTGGTTGTCAGACTTTCGGGCTTCTAACGAGCCGTAACGACTATCAAAGATCCACGAATGACAGCCGGGACCAACGGCTTAACGTGCTTTCCGAGGCACGGAGGAGTTTATATTAAGATGATCACCCATCCACGGACCAACCCCGGCAAGCATAGTTTAATCTGATGGATCGATTCGTGCGGCTGTTATTACTTAGTCACGAGCTACTCCAGTAATTTAATCTATATTATACATATAATAAAATCGTAGCAAAGTCAAAACTGTAGGTACTTTTGAAAAAAAAGTAATTGCTACGAGGCCTGAGAACGATTCAAACACCAAAAATATAGTTTTTAGAATTTTTGTCTGTTTGTCTGAAATTCTAAATGTATATGTTCCAGCATCACGCAAATACTACCGGATAGATTTTGTTCAAATTTTGCATAGATAATCCTAAGTCTAGTCAGCTTAGGCTATAAATTATCACGCTTTTTGCTATGGGGGTGAGCAATATTGCTATAGGTTCGTATTCCCTATAGTTTACCGCAAATTGTAAAAGGCGGGCCAAAAGGTTAGAAGGCTATAGCAGATAGTTACAGATTTAACCTTTTAATTAAATGGTTATTATCACGTTATACCTTTATGGAGCTAAGCAGTCAATCATGTTCATGGATTTTTGAGATGGGGCAATAAGAGCAGATACTACGTTAACTGTTGTCAGTTGTCGTTAACTACAAGAAAATGGTCTTAGGAGACTGACCTCAAGTTTTTGAAAAATGTAGGTAAGTCAATAAGAAAATGGACAATTTTCACAAAAACTTTTTTGGTGCCAAGCGATCCTGTTTTTTTAATTAAAGATCAAAAAACTTTCGGACCAACTGAGGTTTGAGTTCTAAAAAAGTCAGTAATTGCAAAAAAATTCGCTGGACTGGCTGAATAGGAATCGAATACAGTAGATAGTTACAGATTTAACCTTTTAAATTATTACAATACCTTTAGGAAGCTAAGCAGTCATTGCAGTCAGTCTTGAAATATAGAACAGCTTTTTTAGTCAACTTTCAACAAAGCAAATACGTTAGCGGTTCGGCGACTGCATTGCAAACCTATAAGTTAGATTCCCAACACTTACATTTTGTAATACCTATTATTTATGTGATAATTCGTAGAACGTACATAGAAAAACATTATGTTTAGGCCTCTTCTGTTATCTATGGTTATAATAAAAATAAATATCTATGGTTAGATGACTGTTAATGAGCAATCCCGTGTGTTTACAATACTTTTATACTATTTTAGTGATAGCTGTTCATCAGGAATAATCTGTAAGAATGCAACACTCAGTATATCAGTGTTGTACCATTAGGTAGTGTATGCAGGAACGCAGGCGTTCATTAATTCACTAAAAATGAAAAGCTTCGCAAGCAATGGGAAATTGCTACTGAAGGCTGCGGGTGTCAACCTTAGGACGAGCTGCTTCTCACACGGACAAGCAGTACCTACAGAACTTGCTCCCGCGTCACCAGTTTTGACTATCTTTATATTTTGGCTGCTAAAACCAAAACTGCAAACATAGTATACTTCCAGGGAAGTTTTATAAAAATGTGGCTGTTATTTTAGTACACTGTGGTGTCTTACGACTTCCACGCGAACAAAGGCGCTGGCGGTAGCTACTAAAGTCTAATTTAACTGTAGGTACACTCATATGATACTTAGCAACAATGTCTGTAATATAATAGAGGCCAAGATAATGGATGAGAGCAATTACATTCTGTTTTCAGGCAATTGTAGAGGATAAGATTACATGTTTGCACTAAATAAAGCTATGCACTGTGGCTAGCAACTGCTTGTGCAACTAGAACTACCAACATTATTATTTTACAGAAATAAACGATGGTTTTTGTTGGGTGGGTGTTACAAAGTCTATTTACTTTCTTACTTAGAGAAAATTGTTATAACTTATGTTTTCTTGCTGTTTTCAGCTTATGTGGGTATTTGAACATTGTTATCCCTTTTAAAAGTACCTCTTCTCTAACTTTGACATTTACGGGCACTAAGAAAGGTACGCATTTGTCATCTGAAATGAAAAAGCTTTTGGCCAAAAATATTGCTGTCATTTTATTTGATGTTGTTCGAGATAATATTGTAGGAAGCAGTGTACGTATCCCTGACAAATACACGATGCCAATATTCTGACACTTTGGGTACACGCCTCTGCGTGTATGTGCGTATATCCAGTGTTACACCTCACGCCGTCATATGACCCCATTATCCCACCCTTATCACACCCACAACCACAAACATCGACCTTAACTTCGAAGGGCCAAAGTTTAAATTGGATTGTGCCCTCCGAACTAATGTAACAACAAGCGACTTCGCCCGAACACGAATCAGATAATAACTTACGTATTTTGTAAGTTGATTTCGGGCAAATTGTCGAGAGACATGGAGAATTGGAGATTATCGGGTTCCAAAGCTTATCGGTGAATAAATTTCGTTTGGAATACTGATGTAAGAGCCTTACCTTCCCACACTGCATCGAAATGAGAGAAAAATGTAAAAAGTGACACGACCACCACCGAATGCTTCCACTGTAATAAAAGTATAAGAATTATATGTACACGTACAGTCAGCACTTTTGAAGCTAGCGAAACTTTTGTCGTAAAACATTTTAATCAATTTCAACGTTTTTCGCGGTGTAACAATATTTGTTAGGGTTTTGGTGTTGAAACCAGCTGTTTTTTTTTGGTGCCAACGTTTTTTTTATTAAAAGTAAATTCAACTGAAGTATCTACCAATAGTTTATTAAAAACAAAACGAGTAGGTTTTATATTTTTCAATAAAGTGATTTTACAGAAAAATACCAGACTAAATTTAGAGTAAGTAGGTATCTTTGTTTATTAGATACATAATAAAGTACAACATAAAGGGTTACTGCTGGCAAACTAGTTTTGTTTACAATTGTTGTTGTACATTTATAGCAGGGCTCTGTAAGTGGCAACTCTTTAGAGTAATTCTAGGAGCCGTTTATGTAATTGACCGTCCTAAATTATGTACGAAATTAGGCCCCTCATTTTGTCTAAGTTGTCTAAATTTGATTGTAAAAGATAATGTTTTATTTTAATATAGTACGTGTTCTCTTGTTATTTTGTTTGCAGAATAATCTCAACAACACCAGTTTTTTGCGTAAAAAATTATAATTTTTTATCATCCCAGCAAAAAAAACTCCCGTTCCCTCAAGCTCCATTATTTCAACAAAATTACAGAGCTGACTGTACTATTTAAATATGTATCATCCAAAGGCATATTCTATTTAGATGTAACATATTAAATGTAAATGATTAAGGTAAAAACAACCTGTTTTTTGATAGAATCAGCCAGCACCTGCTTGACGATAGCTTTCTTATTAAGAACTTTTTCTTAAACGTTCGTTGAACCAAGAAATCTGTTCATTAGATTTGATGATAAAGAAAGCTAAACAAACTGCTGTAATCCATACACATATGGATGGCACTCATGCATCCAATCGCGACGATACGCCCAAAACATAATCAGCATATGCTATGTGACTCATCAACTCATGTCATTTCAATATCTAGGCGTAAAAATATACATCGTACAGTTAACCATTGACATTTTGACCATATTTTATATAAGCCAATGAATTTAAATTTGTTTTGACGGGGCATTTGTCTACCTAAATTATAGTTAAGAAGGTCTATTTGTCAATTTGATTTCATAACTGATTCGTTTCGTGCATTATTATGCTAGATTATTATTTATAGGTGTTCCTTACAAATCATATGGTGGTCCTTCTTTTAATAGATCCCAATGACAAAAGCTCTTAAATCATGCATCAAGAGTGTGTTGATTAATCAGCAGAATTTCAATTCTGAGTTTTTCCCTTACCTTTGCAGAGTCAAGTAGGTAAACATGAAAAGCGCGTGGAATCGTGTAGTTCTTCCGTTCGGACAAATTTGTAGGTAGTAGGTAAAACAGAACAAGGTTGTATGAGTAGGTAAGTACCTCCCTATCATAAAAAATATACTCTCCAATCAAGACCTTGTGCGCTATCATCTCGGAAACACTAACAGCCATAAATGGAGATAGATATATAGTTTGCTGACAAGCACAGCATAGCGTACACTAAGTATGTTAACAGTTATATCCTTCACGTCACTCAGCGTGGGTCATGGCCGCTTAAAGCCCTTGAATGCGATTAGGTTGGGGTTTTATTACACGAGTAAAGCGGTGAAAGTTAGTGACACGTGCAGTTAACGTAAACACCGGTCTTACATTTAAATAAAGTCATGTATTTAAAACTTTGGTTAAGTATACGTCAAATTATTATTGGATAAAGTTTGCTGTTTATTAAGACGTACCGTAGCGAGTGCGCTATCTTAAATGTTTATGACGGCAAAGTATGAGTTTCGACTAGCAAATTTCTTTTAGACAAGCTTCAAACTGTGCAAATACAGTCCTTTCACAATAATTTTACCTGTAACAGCAACCTTATAGCAAAGAGAATAAAGATTACTGTGGTACAAAATCTTTACCTTTAATAATGTTAAAGCTGAAGAGTTAGGTTTTTGTTTATTTGTATGTTTGAATGTGCTAATCTCTGGAACTAAAATATGAAAAAAATATTTCTGCATGTGATAGCCTAATTCTTGAGGAAGGCTGTGGGCTATTTAACATGACGTTAGGACCTTTAGGAGCCGAGCAAAAAGAAAAAAAGTCAGAAAAATCGCTAAGCAAAAATAAAGTAGTAGCGCGGGCAGGAGATGCGATGCGATGCGACGGGTTGGTCTCGGGTACAAGAAATTTCACGCGGACGAAGTCGCGGGCAGAAGCTAGTCAGAGATATAATAACTGCGAAAGGAAGTCTACCAACTTTTGATAAAGTTATCATAGAACATCAAAGTGATAAGTATACTTCATTCAAAATGACCCACATACAAGAAACAATTTAACAAATCTCTTAGAAAATAATTTTCACATTTTTCAGGATGAAATGGACTTTTAATGCGTCTATTTATGTCGCTCTTAACAGGTTCTGTCTCATTCAAACGTCAACACGCCAGTCTATTTGTGTCAATTTACACATGATTTTATGTCGTGAAAACTACGTTTATTTGCTGGAGTAGGTATCCATTTTGAATCTGTCTGTTAAAAAATATCTGAAGATCGGTAGGATATTTTAAAATTAAACCAGGTGCATTTATTTACATAAAAATGTATAGACAGGGTGTAAGTGTAATCAGTGGCAATCTTTTAAGGGGTCATTGTACTCATCATTGTGAACTTTTACTATGGGACCAAACCGCGAAAAAAAATCAGCTGTTCAATACATTTATGTTCGCATAATTCGTCAAAATGTAGGGAACAGCTGATTTTTTTTTCGCGATTTTAGGTTTGGTCGCATAGTGAAAGTTGTTCGTAATGATGAGTACAATGACCCCTTAAAATATTGCCATTGTTTACACTTACACCCTATATTTGTAATCAAGTAGATCTTAAATAATAATAGTCATAACAACACGTCAAATAACTAGACAAATAACCCGCCCCTAACTGTTCCTGGTGCAAAGGTGCCCATAACGCTTGCTGCATTGCCACGTTGGATGGCAATGGCTAACCTTTGCTCCAAGAACGAGCCGGAGCGGGAGTCACGTGTCACGGAGCTTATGCCCTATTTTACTAATGAGCTTTTTGATCTCAGTGCACCAACAACCCATCGACTCAACGGCAATGGGCACAAAATGGTAACGATTCGCCAACGAAGCGTACTTCACCCTCTTCCTTTCAGCGGCTTCTTTCGCTGCTGCGATACATTACGATTTGTCATACTATTCAGATAATAATCCATACGTTATTGGTGTATATATAAATACATGCAAAACTAAAATCTTGCTAAAATACCTATTGGGTAATTCGTAACATAGCGCGTAAGCTTCGTAGCACTTCTTAAAAATGTTTTCGTAAACTTTGGTTCAAGTACTGTGTTCTAATCAAATCCCCTAAGATTGTTGAAACATTTGATTGATGATACCTAAAATAAAACGTTTGAAGTTGTTTGAAATTTTAGAGCTTTATTATTCTCCAGACATGCGGTATCACTCTAAATCCTCGCTAAAGCCTATCAGTGTGGGTAACCCTAAAATTAAATCTCCAATCGGTGCTACGCTCGAGCTGGCTCGTAAATCGTAACGAGTTCATGATTTATGTTTTCAGACAACAACGCATACATATATTTAGAACGTTACAAAAAACATTGCGGCGACGCACGGCGCCTGAGTGGATCAAGTAGCAACCAATTGTAGCAACATCCTGTAGGTGGGTAAAGGTAACATCAAGTATGATTGATTGCCCGAAAAAATACAACTGAAAATTTATTACAAGAAATGCTTACCGAACTCATTTTTTAACTAGTAAGCCTCAGAATACACCTCAGAGAAAACCTCAGAATCATAAGATTGCACCTATAAATTGTGTCTTAATTTGCAAAGTAAAAAGAAAATTAGTCTGGTTTTGAAATTATTGTGAAAAGACAGCTAAGCTGTTGTGTTTGAGAGATGGAGATGATACCTATACCCACTTGAATAATTAATAATTATGACTGCAATGCCTACATTAAATATTTTGTGGTCATATTATTTCCTTGTCCAATCTATCTATTAACTGTCTATCTATATAAATAAAAACCGGCCAAGTGCATGTCGGACCACGCACAATGAAGGGTTCCGTAGTTGGTTGACTATTACATGTAAACTTGAAAAGCCTACTACCCATCCAAAACTAACCGTTTAGCTGGCAGGGGCAACACTTGGCTCTAACAAAAATTGACACTTTAAATCTTGAATATTTCAGAAACGGGTCCCTAAATCTAAAAATTGATTTTACAAACCCGCAATATTTTTGAAAGACCCATCCACCACCCCACACCATGGCGTAAACGAGAAAAAAAAACATCCCCACTGTACACGTGTACAGAAGAAGGTGGGTACCTTCTGTACACGTAAAGTGGGGATGTTTTTTTACCAAGAGTCTCTGACCTAAGCTGCGAACGGACAGACGGACAGACGGACGGACATAGCGAAACTATAAGGGTTCCTTGTTGACTACGGAACCCTAAAAAGAGAAGTCCTGACTGACTGATTGACTGACTCATCAACGCCCAGCCCAAACCCTAGGACCTTCGAAAGCTGAAATTTTGCACAGAGGTTTCCTTTATAATGTAGACAAGGAATAAGGAAGGAATTCCCGGTAGTACGTTCCCGTGGGATATTTTTCGGCATCCACGCGGGTGAAGCCGCTGGCTAATGCTAGTTGATTATAATATAGGAGCTTTTTCCACGTATTTAATTAATAATAATCTCCCTTTACAAGCATTACAAGTCATTTTAGTTTCAATATTTCCTTTTTTGCGGCACGCGGTACAATTACAGGGTTTTATAGCCAATTATAGAATATTGTCCCCCAACTACTTTCTCTACCCTATAGGTAATATAAGTAGGTATACATAATTGGATGTTTTATGACAGTTTTTCTTTTATTGTTTGTTTATCTTTCTTTGATGGCTTATTATACGAATGTTCTTATTGATATTTTATATTTTAAGGATTGGTAATAGGTACATATTTGTTTTTTTTTTTTTAATAGGTTGGTTTTTATTATAAAACAGAATCTACATAAATAAGCGCATCACTTCAGAACGCTTGCACCTATTTGGATAATAATTTTTTTGTTGTGTTTATAATTGTTAGGACAAGGTTCGTATGACAGATTTTTTTTGGAAAATTCTCCAGAAAAGACGGAAATTTGGATGGTATTTTTGTATGAAAGCAGACTACACACAGCCTAAACCACTGGAGATAGAGACATGAATACCAGGGTGACGCCGGGCACGAACATCTAGTAGAATATAAAATTAATAAATAGTAGAATTATATTTGTTTGACTGCCTCGTCGGTCTAGTGGTCGCAAGCGCTACTGCTGAGCATGAGGTCCTGGGTTCGATTCCCGGGTTGGACAAAGTGTTATTGGTTTTTACTATCTGGAATTTTTCAGTAGCAGCCTGGAGGCTGAATTTGTGCCCGTTTTATGGCAATAGGCTTGCCCCCCTGGGACTTAATTGTTGATGTAGGTACTTTAAGTAGACCTCTGCCCGACCTTTTGGGGAAACTAATGCGTGAAGTATGTTATGTTGTATATTTGTGTACCAAGTGTAGTGCGGCCCTTTTTTAGCGAAATATTAATTCTTGAATTCAAACAATCTCAGTTCAACATATATTATACAGGGTGTAATTTTAATCGTCTTTATCCTCTTAAGGGGTCATTGTACTCATCATTATGAACAACTTTTACTATGGGACTAAACCTGAAATTGCGTAAAAAAATCAGCTCTGCTCCCTACATTTGAACGAGTTTGATGTACTTAGATAAATGTATTGAACAGCTGTTTTTTTTCGTGATTTCAGGTTTGACCCCTTAAGAGGATAGAGACGATTAAAATTACATCCTGTATAGGATTAAAGCCGTGATGTTTACATAATTAACGCCTGTAATTTCCAAAAGGTTAGGCAGAGATGTACTACCTATCTATAGTGTTTACACCCAAAATTCGTTAGTTATGTTAAGTCCCATGTGATCGGGAATCAATCTCAGTTGAATTGGTGACATCATTGATTCTATTTTAGCAAAGACAATAATCATTTGTTGGTATACTATCTAACTTGAGGCACAACATGGAATCTTCATTTTAACGCAAGCTGCAATCCTTTCTAAAAGCCGTGCCTACGTGCTTTCAAAAACTTTGTTTTGCATTTTACGGTTTCAGCCGAACCCAACGCACGTTGCGCATAACATTACCAAACAATTGTTTACAAAGCAAATCTTTGACAAAACTTTGTCTCCATCAAAAAAACCAACATTGTCCGTCAAACAAAATCAATAACCCTTTTTTGCATATAATTGCGCAACTTAACGACTTCCTCGACTCGTTTTTAAATGACAATAAATGAAACTGGTGCAAAAAGTTTAAGAAAAACTGCTCTCAATAACGGTCTTAAACTTCTTTCCTAGAAAGGGTTTAAATATTGCGGTTAACTGTTAAACAATCGGCACAGTTATTGAGGAAGGTTTATGAGTTGTAAATCATTAGGGAAAAAAAGCTGTGACGTCATGGCCGTAAAGATTTAACTGCTTGGTCGATCAGCTGATGTGTGAGGTCGCTCACACCGCTGTGACCATGCATGTGCTGCTCGATATTATCCTATTGAACCTGCTATAAATATATTAGGTATGTAGATGGCTTTATGACTTGAAAATATACCTACCTACTGTTTAATGAGTTAAAGTGGACTCAAGGAAGGCCCAGAGAGTAGTAAGATTAGGTATTTATGAAAATAATCAAGGTGAATAATGTAGCTAAGTATCCCAAAACTGATAACATGAAAATGCATGAGAGTGAAATGAAAAATATTTTTTTTATTCTTAATCAGGAAAAAAATATTTTTAATTCCTATTAAAAATACATTTTTCTAGATTCCTCAGATGCAACATTTTCGAAATTAAACATGGAGGCAAATTCAAATACATGAATGAATATAAACAAGTGACATATTTCCTTCTTCTCAACACAATTCCTTACATACCTAAGTATTTGTAGGTAAGTAGATATTACCATTGACCGTCTACCCAGTGGCATTCACCTAACACCCTTCTTATTCAGGAATTTTGTATAAAAAATTGTGCCCAAGGGAATTGTGAAGCTACTTATGTGCAGCTTATGGTGTCAAAACCCCTCGTTTGCATGTAAGCGACATTTTGTGTTTGTGTGTGTGAGTTAGGGCGAGTGTGTGTGAGCGAGTGGGTGACTTAGTAGGCAAATTGCTATCCCCCGTCTTCATTTGGCCAAGGTCACGAAATATATCAAGTGGAATGTGTGCCGCATGCAAATTGCATTTAATTTACCTGCGAGTTTTCTTAGTAAGGAAATGTACCTACACACACACATACATGTACATGTGTGTGTGTGTGTATGTGTGTATGTACCTGTGATGCATGAGAAAATAAGATTCTACTCCATAGGCACTTATATAATAGGTAAGAATAAATATGAAAATTCGTGTTAATATTAAATTATATTTTCTTTGTCAAGTCATTGATGCCTGATTGATGCATAAAAATATAATTCTTTGACTCTATCAATTCTAGTTTTAAAGTATGTCCTCATCCATATTTTCATTAAATTCCTTGTCTCAACTCTCGATGCATACAAACCTGAAAAACAAAATAAAATAACTTAAAACCCTCAACTTTTGTGGCGTTTCCAAAAGTTCCACTTAAAATGTAATTGTGCACAGAAAATCTCTAAAAACGTTTTCAGTCATTTAGCTGAAAAAATCACCTATTAGGTACTCCTACAGCTACAAAATACAAACCTGCCTGAAACGTAAAAGTAAATTTCAGTACTCTACTCCTAATCTCCACACACCATATACCTAACACAATAACAGTTTCAGAGCGCAAATCCGCGATAACGAAATGGAGCAACCTTCGTTGTTGATAACGAAGCCGACTTTCTACGCATATTAAACCTGATAAACAGTCGAGATAAGAACCACCTATTGTTGTCCAGAAAAGCTAATCAAAAGATCTCGATTGAAAAATCATTCGAGAACACTATCAAGATTGGAATCGATTGAAGGAAATTGAAAATTAGACAATCGTAATAGAATTTTCTTGTAGGTACCTACATAAATGAAAACAATTTATTTTCCCGTCTGGTTTTTTTTTTGTTCAATGTCGTATATCGTATTGGTTTATATAAATGGTCTTTGATAGCTTACCCTTTCACATATTCTTATGTATTTAGCTAAGTCGTTTTTTAAGATCTATTCTCGGTATTAGGATTAAAGATTCTGTCACAATGACTCATAAATTCAAGGTGTTCTGACATGACACTATCAAAATAGAGAGAGATTCATATTTTTTGTACAATGATGCTTAGATATATATTCATGATATTTGTATGTGAGTAGGTATGCCTTTTTAAAGTTATTATAAAATTAAATGTATTTAAATAATCCATCTTAATATGGTGTGATCTCTATCTCGTTTGAAATCTAGGTTTTAAACCTAACTGTTTTATGGGTGTACCTTGTAATTTTAAAAATCTATTTTCTTCTTACTGGCTGCGATAAAAAGTGATTAGGTACGAAGATTACAGTATCCATATACACCTAATCATTGATTGATTTATCAAGGTCTTTTTTTGCTGAAAATATGTACCTACTGTACCTACGTATTAAACATAGTAAGGTGTTTCAACCAACGGCTCTCGTAACCCAATGAACGAAGTGCAAATCTGTTCAACATATCGCCATTAAAATCTGCCTATAAAACCTATTATGACTCCTTTTATCGGTAATGCTTCAATAAAAGTCGCAAGTGTAACCGACCCGTATAAATTGGCAAACTAAACAATGGCCAATGCAGTTTCGCTCCACATTTCTACGCGGTTGGTTTTTTTTTTGCTTCGTGGAAAAAAAATTACCGCAATTTATCACAGTTATGAGAAAACCACGCGTTGGCCAGCACGTCTTTACGGTTTTAATTAAACATATACAGTGCCCCTGTGTGCCTAAATACGCTGCCCACTCGCATGCACGTGCCCCGGCCCGAATATTGTCCAGACGTGTTTACTGAAACGTGTGAAAAACACGCCAACACCGCCAGCAATATTTTTGGGTGAGTGCTCAAATGTATACCAAGTTTAATACAACGCGTGGGTGCTTGCGCTACACCCAATGCCATCTATCCAACCAATAGATAACAACTATGGGACACGACCGACGATGGTACAACCTTTTGTACATGGGCCGTAACACAAACATATAAAAACTCCACTACACGCACAAAAGTGAACTCGTTTGGTGCGTGAGTGTGCGTAGAAGCTTTCACGCACACGAACGGCACCTTAAGTCGTAAAAAACAGCAATTGTAAAGCTTCAGCCGTTCGCCGCGCGGTGGCGCTGTTCCGATGGTTCCTATCTCGACCGACTGGCGCCAACTTTACGCATTCGGCGCTGCTGTGCCACCAAAGTTTTAAATTAGTTTTCTTATTAGACGGCACTCCTTTTGTTGGCTTGCACTTATTAGACTTAGTCACGGGGAAAATAGATGAGAACGAGCTCTGATAATAACCTTTTGTATTTTAACAAAATGCAGCTCTTCGTAGAGTTTAGTTAGTGGGTACAATGTCATAATGTAAAAAAACTTTTTTTCAAAAAAATACAACCGACATCCAAAAACAACACTACAAAGTGAAAAATGACTTTAATTTCGGAAGTCGGTGTCTAGTTAAATGTATTTTCGTTTTTTGCCACCGACTTCCGAAATTAAAGTTATTTTTCACTTTGTAGTGTTGTTTTTGGAAGTCGGTTGTATTTTTTTGTAAAAAAGTTTTTATTTTTCACTTTTTAGTTGTCGTACCTACCCCACACAAATTCTAATACCACTACCTGCAAAACAAACTAGAACATCATCCATATAAAAGTGGGGAAAAAATACGTATTATTGAAAAGTTAATCAATTTTATATGGGACCAACTGTGATCGAATAAAACAAAAAAAAAATCCAAATCGGTCTAGCCATCTTCGAGTAATCGGGGAACATACATAAGTTCCGACGAATTGAGAACCTCCTCCTTTTTGAAGTCGGTTAATAAACTTTCTTCAAGGTTCAAAATACAATTAATAAAATAAAATAGTATCTTAATGGAGTGAGTAGGAACCTAAGCATAATAAGAAACTACTCTTGTCAGAAAAAAAAGACCTCAATTCCAACTAGATATCGGTATTTTACTTTCCCATTAACAACATAACAATATCAATAAATATAAATAAACGATGATATTTTTAGAATAGCCAAATTGAACAGATTAAATGTTTTTAAAAGAACAATTTAATACGCAGTTTTGTTTTTTTTTTCTAAAATGGAGGAATCTTCGAAAAAATTTTCGAAAAAAAATATTTGAAACAAAACTGCATATTAAATCACTCCGTTAAAAACATTTCTCTATTCATGAGCAATATGAGCATAGAAACGGCGCGTTTCGTACGGGTTATCAGCAAAACGTGAACCAGACAATTGGCATGGCTAATCACGTAATGCGTAACGTAGATACGAGCAGGCAAAAACTAACTTGTATGTAGTCGAACCTACCTGTACTAAGTGTTACGTTGTGCTATAAAATATGATTTGTTTTAAAATTTTTCTTTTTTAACCCTATTTAATAAAGTGAATTTAAATTAATGTAACTATGATTTAAATTCAATGATTGGTGAGTTGGTGAGTCAGTTTTTGAGTTTTGTTTTGATGTGTTATGTGTATAGGTAGGTAGGTGGTATGTACCTATGTATGCAAAAATCTAACACAGGTTTTGAGATTTTTATCAGAGATGATTTTTGTTACTGAATTGTCCAATTTTAAAACACAAAAGTAGGTACCTACCTACCTAATCAGTTGCAAGTATCTAAATTGTCATAGAAGTTAGTCTATGTAGATATTTACTTAGGTACAGCTAACTTACATAACTTCTACTAACTTCTCCATTTTCGTGTTACATTTTTGATACACCAGACTAAAAAAAAAATTAACCCCGCTCAAAAGTATCTAAAATCTAGACGAATTCAAAGTTTTATCGTCTTTACGTCAGCGTGGCTCGGAGTGTGACGATCGAGTGAGCGTCCCACCCGCCCCGTTTCATCTAACTTGTTCCATTACCGGGGCTGTTCCATTCCTTCGTTCCAATTTCAAATTTGAAGCTGATGGCACATCTATGGTACCGCAGCTTTGGTAAAGCTGGCTTCGGAGAGATTGGCCAAAGGCAACGTAAAATGGATTGAGAGAGGAATGTATTTATACACATATGTATTTACTTATGTCGAGTTTCTGAGCTTTCAAGTTAAGTAAATAGATAAAGAAAAAATGCTTTTGGTTGATTTTTAAGGTATTTTAATAATGATTTTCTTTAAATTTTTTTAAGTAACGTGCCATTTACCTAATAAATGTAGGTATGTCAATGTTATGCTTATTCTTACCTAATTATACACATCGGTTCGGTAGCTACGTACTGGTAATCTAAGCACATGAATATTTAGAACCAATAAATAAGCTAGGTGAATCTTTAAGATATGCATGTAAGTATGGTGGCAAAAACATTCCTAGGCAGGTGCTGACAGATGCTACTACTACTACTCCTAATATTCACATTTTCATGCAAATTATTTACATAATTCGTTTCACATTATCTTAATAAAGTCTTAATTCTTTATGCATAAAGGGTGATGCGATTCGCTTCCAGTCCATACCTAAATAGCATTTTAATTTTGTAGGTAGAGTACTGTATTACTAGGTACAGTCCTGAAATCTCAAAGGTTTTAAGAATGAAATATTTAATTGTAATTATTAATCAAGTACTTAGTGTTCCAAAGGCTGGTTGATTAAATTCTATTGTTTTTCAAAGTAATTCAATTCAATTTTAATCAAAGTAATTTTATAAATTGTTTAAGTATTCGTTTTAATTTAATTTAACCCATTTTGCAAAGTATTTAAACAAACTACTAACTTAATAATATGGGGACGTTTAAAAATGTACTTTTTTAAACAAGAAACAAAATACAACACCATATGAAACAATTTTGATAAATTCATGAACGTATACTAGCTTCAACTCATACCTACTTGACTAATTATAATTTATTATCATTATGACTTCATTTATTTTATTTGAATCAACAACCTTTGGTTTTATTGCTGTTTGAATTAATAATTAATAGGAAGCCTAAATTGTTATTTACGACTGATATTTACAAATTGTTATTCATTGGAACGTTTGAGGATTTTTCTATCATACTATACTCCATTTACAATAATGATTAGACATTTAAACAAACCTTTTTTACAGTCCGTTCAACCGATTTTGACTTCTATTCCGTTGGTAGCATTACAAATGGCAGCTGCAGTAAACAGTTGGTATTGTAACCACTTTTTTGCCTTTAATGCTATCCTTAAGCCTACGGACTAGATGTCAAAATCGATTGAACGGACTGTAAAAAAGATTTGTTTAAATTTCTAATCTTTGTAAATGGAGTATAGGGACCAGTTACTTGTAGGTAGGTATGTATTATAAATAGGTATTCAAAGTATTAGACGATATCTTATGTTGGTATACCTTCTTGAGTTACCTTCTCATGAGTTGAATGAAAATTAAGAAGCTAGCAGATTTAAATTATCTCACATCGCTAAGCGACTGGTCGACTCGTCACGTGACCAGAGAGCTGGCCTAGTTTTTGCCCAAAGAATCAGTATCGCCATACAACGTGATAATACTGCCAGCCTTTTGGGCAATTTTTCTGTTGACAGCGATGTGGGCAACTTTGTTGATGACGTTGATATTTTTCACTATTTTTTATATGCGTAACTACTATCAATCTGCCTAGCCTTTTCCCAACTATGTTGGGGTCGGCTTCCAGTCTTACCAGATTTATTTATTTATTTAAGATATACGTATACAACACAACAGATTTAAATAAATGTAAGGCGTTGTACAGCAATTTTTTTTTTTTTTAACAAACTCAATAAAAAATAAAACAATATAACAAATAGAAGACGAGAAATTAATAGGAAACAATGTAGAGGTATAAATGCAATCAACATAAAAGAAACAGAAAATTACTACTTATTACTTATTTATCTTTCATTCATTAACGCACAGAATCTTAAACATTCACCACACACATCTATCCATCTCCCGGCAAATAAGTCACACTCCGGTGTTGATGTCAAAAGAGCATTAAGCTTCGTAAGCGCCCGAACGAGGGCGAGTTAGCTCGTGACACTGTGCGTGCTGAAGGTACGGCCAAGTAGCTAAATACCAGTATTTTACATGGAGCGACTGCTTATCTGACCTCCACAAGACAGTAACTGGGTAATGAGATGTCACCACTATTAAACACTTTTTCATTTTTTTTTAATTTTTTTTCATTTCATACGATACACCCTGGCATGGGTATGGGTAGGTACCGACTATATAAGTTAGTTAATTACCAGTAAGTCTATCTACTTTTTGTAAAACGTTTTACAAAAAGATGCTGAGCTTTCCAAAAATTTGTACATCTTTCACTGAGCAGCGAGAAAATGCACTCACATTTTCTATGCTTTAAAAGAAAATGTCTGCAGTAGGTATCATGTTTCAAAATATTTAAAAAATGACTGCTTAGTTTTAAGTTTCAGACTAAGCTACAGTACTTTACTCAACAACTAGGTACATAGACAACAACAACACAGAACTTTACATTTAATTAAAAATCAATCTCATTTGGCGCGGTAACTAGCATTCAAACAGCTTCTATCTCCCCTAATTACTTTAATCAACACCTACCAGCTAGATTAATTACAAGGGGTAGGCAGAGTATATCTATAGATACATTGAACGGTATGTTTCCTTGAGGAAACAACATCGACTCACTGTATACATATTTATACTTAGATGTGACCGTCCTTTGTCGGACATGCTTCCCAATGATTAAGTAAACTCGGTAGGTAGCTTAGGTTGGTTACTTAATTATCTATCTTTACTTATTATAAAATAAAGTCGCTATTCGTGTCTGTCTGTGTGGCCGCGTTGTTCTTCTAAACTGCGCAACGGATTTTGATGCGGTTTTCACTATCATTTAGAGAATTTATTCCGAAAGGTTTATATGTATATTACATTAATAGATATTTAACTTATGCGCAATATAGAAACCTTCATGTTTTGTCAAGTCGTTAAAACCGTGCGAAGCAGGGCCAGGTCGATAGTTTAAAATATTTTTAAGCTTCAGAATTTTTGTAGGTAGGTACGTATACGGGGTACACATGATCAAACAAAAAATAAATAAATTTGAGGAATTTTTTTTTTGGGTCATCAACCGCAGTTGAAATATCAGTTTTTTGTGTAAACTTCACAGAAGTGATTGTCGTGATAGGTATGGTGATGTACACACGATTAAACAAAAAAAAAAACAGATTTCCTCAACTCATATTTAAGTAACTACACCACCAGCGGTCGTTGACCCAAAAAAAACCAGCCAAGTGCATGTCGGACCACGCATAATTAAGGGTTTCTTAGTTAAAAAGAGTTTATCCAAAAAAAAAACTTTTACCTTGGCCAGAGACTAAGCATTGCCATGCAACGTGGCAATGCCGTCATTCTCTTGGGTACATTACCAGTCGACAGCGATGCGAATGAATTTTTCGACGCCATATTTTAGTTTGTGAATATATTAAATAAGTTAGGATATACCTAATTTTGTTATTTTTATTAATTAATTAATTAGGGATAAGTTATTATTTAAGTAAATATTATTTTAATTCTGATTCTAAAAACAACTTGAAAAACGTGTTCTCCTATACATTGATAAAAGTCATGGTAATTTTTTTGTAATCGCAAAAAAACTATATTTTATGTGAAAAAAACTACAAACTAATTTCGGACTTTTTTCTTTACTCGCACTGTGAGACCTTGCTTCTTGCCAAATTTCGTGATTCTAGGTCGAAGGGAAGTAGGTACCCTATAGATTTTGATTTAAATGTTGAATAAATGGCCATATTTTTTTATTGCGTTCACTCAGACGCTTGATTTTTTTAGAGCTCTAAGGGACCATAACCTACCTACATATTTTATATTAATTTCAACATGATACCTCGACGCGTTCCTGAGACAAAGGGTCTTGACAGACTGACAGTCGGACAGACAGACAGACGAACAACGAAGAGATCCTATAAGTGTTCCGTTTTTTCCTTTTGAGGTTACGGAACCCTAAAAATCATCAAATCTTTTTCTTTTTGTCGTGTTTGCGTATCGAAACCCATCACGTCTGCAGAGTTTCGTTAACTAATTTAGTTTGACCCTGTATAAGTAGTTTGTGCTGCACCTGCAGATTATGTATAGCAGGTGTTAAAATTAGTCAGTTTTTTAGGCAAAAGGACTAATCACTGAGACTAGGAACATGCTCCAACAGTTTGTAGCCAATTTACTGAATAGGTACTGAATACTTACAAATTAATAATAGTTTTTCTACAAGAATCGAAGATTATTAAGCAATCACCACACACAAACTTGATAGATGGAACGGTGATTTCAGTATTTTTTTATAAAACAGCTCGAAGGATGTTGCTGCATCCTTTCATCTCCTTTTTACTACACCCAGGGGTACAAGGAATATCAAAACCTATACCTATTACTCGCTGGAACCAACTCGGTACACTTCATCTGCACCTACGATGTATGCAGTATTTTATTTATTCCATCTAGTTCCGACATCTTTGTTTGTGTATTCGCAACAGTGGGCGAACTTAAAAATAATTCCTTACAGTTTCAGAGCACGTTCGTTCGTTATTTTAGTCTGGCCAATTCCAGAGTCCGCTCCGTACTACGGTGAAATCTGAAATCATTCGCTCACATACACAGGGAAAAATAAAACTCCATGTTGCTTGAGAAAGTTTTATTTTTGTTCTAAAAGTTTGCTTTTAACAAAATGTTTTTCTTGTTTTTTTCTGGTTGTGTAGAAGAGATAATGGAGTTATTTAACTGTAATGGTTCTTCTTATAAAAAAATGGAGAATGGTTGCAGTAGAATGTTACCTACCATTTTGAAATAGGTACCTACCATAGGTACCTACCATTTTGAAATACATACTATAAGTGAGTCCGTATAGATTTAGATAGAAGACAGGGAATTATCCTGTTTTCTCATACGCTCGAAAGATAGTAAAGAAAGTAAGTCCATTCGTACAAACGCTTCCGGATAAATCTCCCAGAAACTTATATGAAACCATTCAGAACCAATCAATCAATCTGCCTAGCCTTTTCTCAACTATGTTGGGGTCAGTTTCCAGTCTAACCGGATGCAGCTGAATACCATTATTTTACATGGAGCGATTGCCTATCTGACCTCCACAACCCAGTAACTGGGTAATACGATACCCCTTGGTAAGACTGGTTGTCAGACTTTCGGGCTTCTGACGACCCATAACGAATGTCAAAGATCCACGAATGACAGCCGGGACCAACGGCTTGACGTGCTTTCCGAGGCACGGAGGAGTCTCGGTATGTAAAGATGGTCACCCATCCACTGATCAACCCCGGCAAGCGTAGCTTAACCTGATGGATCGACCCGTGCGGCTGTTATTACTTAGCCACGAGCTCCTCGAAACCATTCAGAAACAACACAAGCATAAATAGGCATTATATATTTTTCTAATAAAGGGAGGGGAAACTAGGGCAGAACTTTCCGATAACATGATCAACTTTCTTATATCAAGTGTAACACGTTTTTGTCACAATACGTCACAGATAAAGTTTGTTCCGACGCAAATATCGGCGCTGCCGTGTAAACACAACATGCTGTATACACAAGGCAAAGTAGGTATAGGCGCGCATCGAGAGTGTAATATTGGCCAATATGCGCATAGGAGACGGCGACAGGCGCCCAATTTGTAAGGGAACAACAACGACCAATTCATCGCCATGTTTTTCGCTGTTTGTATTATTTTTGTATATTTTTTTCGTATACGTCGGATAAAAAAATATGTAATCTGGCTTGAATTTTGATTACGTATTGTGTGTCATATGTTTGTAATATTGTGTCGTGAGGCGCCGCGCTCTGCAGAATTGGATTATTTGTTGATCTCACTCTGATGAATTTCAAATTCTGTCTGGGAACTGCTTGCTTAAAAAATAAGGCACTTTTGGGAAAAGATTTTATAAAACAAACACAGAAGACGGTCTTAGCTTGTTACGATAAGGAAAAGGCAAGAATAAAAATCTTTGAATTATGAAAGGGTAAAAAAGGCCTAAAAATAAAAAAATAATCTAAATATTATTCTTTAAGCCCTACCTACACCAAGCTTAGGTATTACCATCTACACCAAAAATTGTTGAAAAATAACCTGAAACCAATTCACACAGCGTAAACAAATCATCGTGTGTGGTCCCCTAACGTTTCCAAGATGTGTCATGTGAGATATCGAGCCGCACCTCCCCATTGGCGCGCAGCCGGGCAAGCGTCCCGCGATAACTTGTCCTGAACTAAGGACCGTTGCCAAATGACCCTGCTGTCCCCAAATACCGACATCACTAAGGACTGTATCCATAAATTTCTTAATTTAATTAAAGTTATTTCTCGTTCTCTCTGAAAGTCGTCTCTATAAACAAGATACTGTTTTGTGCAACTTTGTTTTGTGTCTCGTATTATGTTCAGATACGGTATATCCGCTGATTGTATCACAAAATTTATTGCTCACTACAAATTATTGTCATTGTACCTACCTACCTACGTAAAATCTGTTCCAAAAGAATCTGGAGAAATGTAAACAAAAAGAACGAAAACGTTATTGTGGATGCCAAATTGTGGTGCCACTTATAAATTAAGTAAATGCTTTGATTTGAGTTTTTGAATACCTACACAAACCCAAAATTCTAATTTTAAGTCACCTTTTAAAAATGTTTTTCATTTGATAATTGAGGCTAATTTTGTAATCTCAATGTTTACACTTTCATCAGATTACTTTTTGAACAAACTATACTTATGTAGCTATTTTTCAGCTATGGTAACATTTTTGAACTTGCATTAACTAAGTAGGTACAAATTATGAAGATTAAAACAAGAAAGTTGGACGTTTTATCTTGACTTGAAATTTTCCGAGCACAAGTAAATTTAAATTCATGAATTCATACATTTGTATCAAAGTAGACGTTCTGAGCAATTAACTAACTTAATAAACCTTAAAAATTGTGTTTCTACAAATCTACTGGTCAAAGACTTTGATGTAGGGATATCTGTTTCTGTGATCTCATTGTGAAATAATCCCTGACTTGAAATGTCTACAGGAAACATGTATCAATTACCATTATTATCATTATTTTTTGTATTATTATAAAGCATCTGAGAATCAGTAATTTAGTATTTAGTAGGCTCGTTCTTTGAATAATTACAGCCAATTTGTTGTACAGTCAGAGAAATTAACTGTATAAAATTGACAGACTTATTAGGGCTGATTGTTCAATAGTCAGATAATTTTTATTTCAGGAATAAATATGGCGGTTTGACAGCTTTTGTATTGAAAATATGTCAAACTGTCACATTTATTCTTCAGGTAAAAGTTATCAGCCCTAAGTCAATTTACGTAACCCCAGCCATTTCATACAACTGTCAAATAATGACAGCTGTGATTTGTATATACGGCCATTTTACGTTGATAGTCAATTTGGTAAACCATTAATTCCCCTGACTTTACCTACCTATACCTATTCCCGTTAAAAATACGTAGGCAGAAACTAGAAAGCCAGACACAAATCAATTCACATCAGCCACCTATCAAGATGTCGATAACATCGACGCAAACTTCAATAAGAGCAACTATTAAGACAATATATGTAGCGTGTATAAACAGCCTTCGAATATTTCAATCCGTTTCGTACACGTTACTGTGCGTGTAAATTGTAATCGTGCTGTCTCGAGGTTCACTCGGATTTTGATTTCTCGTACCAAATGGAGTACCATTTACAATAAGATTAGTCATTTAAACAAACCTTTTTAACCGACTTCAAAAAGGAGAAGGTTCTTAATTCGTCGGAACCATTTTTTTTAATTTTTTTTTTTTATGTATGTTCCCCGATTACTCGAAGATGGCTGGAAAGATTTAGATTTTTTTTGTTTTATTCGAGAGAGTATACATCAAAGTTGGTCCCATATGACATTGATTAACTTTGCTTGGGTAGCTTCAATAATACGTATTTTTTCCCCACTTTTATATGGATGATGTTCTAGTTTGTTTTGCAGGTAGTGGTATTAGAATTTGTGTGGGGTAGGTATCACGACTTAAAAGTGAAAAATAAAAACTTTTTTACAAAAAAATACAACCAACTTCCAAAAACAACACTACATAGTGAAAAATAACTTTAATTTCGGAAGTCGGTGGCAAAAAACGAAAATACATTTAACCAGACACCGACTTCCTAAATTAAAGTTATTTTTCACTTTGTAGTGTTGTTTTTGGAAGTCTGTTGTATTTTTTTGTAAAAAAGTTTTTTTTACAGTCCGTTCAACCGATTTTGACTTCTATTGCGTTGATGGCATGACAAATGGCAGCTCTAGTTAACAGTTGGTATTGTAACCACATTTTTGCCTTTAATGCTATCCTTAAGCCTACGGAATAGAAGTCAAAATCGGTTGAACGGACTGTAAAAAAGGTTTGTTTAAATGTCTAATCTTATTGTAAATTGAGTATAGTTTCGTTGTTGATGAAAAACTATTACCTACATTTTGATCTCAAAAAATTAATGGATTTTACAATTACGAGTAAATGTTTAAATCATTCCAGAAGCTAGTTTCCATTATAGAATAATGATAAGTAAACGATAAAATATGATAGGTTCTAAATTCAATAATGGGGGTACCTACCTACCTGATGGAATTTTTAATTTTTTATCTTCAGCAATTTTTAACATCCAGGTATGTAGCATACATAGCACACCTGTGAAAAAAAAAGCTATTTCTCTTATATTGTAATATGATCAAATCTAATTCCCTATGGACATGTTCAGGAGGGTTGTGCAAAATTGTAGGTACCTACTGACGGCTATCCTTCGCCAATGGTGGCGTTAAGTCCCAATGGAATACACGGACGTCTTTTGCCATTTTACTGGACATTGATCTCTTATAGAAATATCCAATCAGGAATGTACTTACTTACATGATACGTAGGACTAGGTATCTACTTAGTCCAGTATCAACTAGAGCTTTCGATTTTCTTGACAGTCCAAAATCTTGCTACTTACGAAGTCGGTTTCCGGAAAAGTTCAATATTTTTATCTTTAATTTTTCTGCGTAGAATTAATTTGAGAGGATGAAAAGGAAAAGAAAACGGTTCGTTTGAATCGTGTTTCTGATTAAACGGAACCCAATACTTTGATTAAACCTTTATTGAACTGTGATTTTCGATTTCGATTTTCTATTTAATAGAAAAATAAATCGGTATCGGAACCTGTAGGTTTTTGAAGTGAAAACGTCTTTAGGCGCGTTGAGCGATTTTTGGTAGGAGGAAATCTTACGGGTTCGCGTCACTGCGTCACCGCGACCCCTCTCGACACCTACCTAGACATTGCGACATGCTATGCATAGTTTTACGTTTAAGTTTTCATTTCTGTGGACAGTACCCATGACTGCCAATTTTTGTTATTTCGAACAATTCAAACCTGCCTTATTAATATTATTAATCAGCTAATGGTGTCAAGTGATTTTATATCACACTAATATTATAAAGGCGAAAGTTGTGAGTGTGTGTGTTTGTATATTAGCTACACCGATTTGGATGTTTGGTATGTAGATAACTTATACCCTGGATTAACATATAGGCTACTTTTTATCCCGGTCTACGCCGGTGAAACCGCGGGACGCATCTAGTCGGCAATAAAAATGTTTGTTCATAACATAATCAGAAACAGCATCTGTCCTCACAAGCAGGTGCTACAATATTAATTTTATAAATGACATTCAAGAGTATTTACACCAAATGCTTCTTACATTTGTTTTTTCGCGAAAAGATCAGCAAGCTAGAAGCAAACACATTTGCAAACATAAATATTTCTCACAAGCAGGAACGTTGTTTGTCAATATTCTTCACTAATCCGATATTGGATACTTTATACCGTGATGAAGAAGGAAACAAACAAGTCTAGTCCTGTGACCTCTAAGAAGGTTCTTTTCATTTATGCGAAGAACAATCTCTTTTGTTAATTTTGCGCGGCAACATTTTTCAACGCACCAAATGCCATTGCCCAGTACCACATTAGGATTCCTCAGGATTCCCCATATCGTGGATGCCATTACTCACACACAATTACATACAACACATTCAAATTTGGAACTAATATCTGTATGCGGATCGGCGCCTACGCCGTTTAGGTTGTCATACATTTCCGACAGTAATGCAATAAATACTATAGTTTTGCATATTTTTTGTGATTTTTGTTACGGTAGAGAAGGTGTTAGTGTGCTAGTATTTGCTAGGGGTTTGCTGTGTTCTGCACGTTTGTTTCTTAAGCATGTTTAATTCTAAGAATGTGTCAATTATTTTTATAAATCTAATTTAGGACACAGTTATTCAGTAAACAATTAAAATTATCTATAAAATACAATATTTGGGCTAACATATTGCTAAAAATAATTTAAATGATATAAATCAAAAGTAACCTTCATAGACTAAGCTAGTAATAAACTCTATGAGAGAAAATTTGGAAGAAAAAGTAATGATAGATTGACATCCTGACATAGGTGTCATAACAAAGAAAATTAAAGAAAAGTCGTTTTAGACCGATTTGCAAAATATTAATACAAAATCATAGAAGTATGATATATACATGTATTAATGAATGTAAAGTGTAAGTATGATGTAAAATGTCTGTAGTACGTAGATACTATAATACCTATACCTTGCCTGATAAGGTGCTGCTGTCGTCATTAGTGGGGCTCCTCCTACAGTGAATTAGAAACAGTGCGTTAAGTGAATTGGTCAGAACAGCTCCAATAACAGAATAAATCGAAGAACCTGGATGAAACCTTTTATTTCATCAACACCTACATACAGTCTACAACAATTCTTAGTTATATGATATCTCCTGAAATAGATAGGTAATAAAATCATTACACTTATTTGAATTTAAACATCATGCAGCAATTATCTTAGGTTACCATAGTCCACGGTCAAAGCCTTACCCCACGTGATGCCGTAACGCACCCAAGAAACCAGCCAAACAAGAAAAATGCGACATATCTCACACACATAAATAATACACTATCACATTAATTCTAATTCCCACATCCGACAGCACGTTTGAAGGCGCCACAGCACATCGTAATTAGTAATTCAAGTCAGCTAATGCATCCATTCACAGCTTTGTGCGACCGCGTCCGACGTACCTACTCTTGTGTAGCTGTTGTTTTTATAAACTCGGCTCGTCTAGACCGTTGGGATCCGTTGAGAATTTCTATTAGTCTCCGATGGTGCTACGGAGTTATGTTACTGTTTAGTTTTCAACACGGTATTGTGAAGTAAGGCTAAGTTAAGGTGTTTAGCATATCGGTCCGAGGTTGTTCGTTTGAGTTGTTTGAAGGTTCAATTATTAGCATTAAAAAATATGGTCTGATCTTGTCGTTATTTTGAGTATTAGTTGACACAACAATCTATTCACCAGGGTGTACACAAAATAAAGACCTTTTTCAGGCATCAGGTTAATAAGGACGAAAATTACTAACAGATATATGCATTACGTATTTAGCTAAACTGAATCAATCTTGAGAGACAAATTTAGTTTGCTCATCACTTACAAAAAAGACATGTGACTACAGTTTAGGTTATAATGGAAATTACCTACGAGTATATACCTTTGATACATCCTGTTGTCTACACCTACTTAATTTAGTTTCATTCCAAAACATAGCGCTACGAACAATACAATGAAGCATGCACAAAACTACACCTCGCTATGTGCCATATACACTTACATTTACATCAAACTACAACTAAACTACACCTCACACATGTTTACGAAACTGGCCTCACGTCATTATTGATGGCGCTATGTCTTGATTTTTTATTTGGTCTGAGTCCGAAACATTTACACCTGCCAAATATTTATATACCTACGTCAACAAAAATAACGCTGACATCTCCAAACAAAATGCAAACTTGTTTTATATAAAAAAAGTTATAAAAAGTCAACTTGATCCTGAGGACGAATACCAAGTTTTCCTACAGTATATACCTACTTCATGCAAAATGTATTGGAGCCGAGCGTTCGTGAAATTTGTATAAGCAGAGGGATAGTTTCGCTTCGTTCGTGCGCCCTCTTTCTCTACGAGTTTGATATTTTTGTGTTATACCTATTCGTATATAAAAGTTTTAGAAATTTGCTCTTGTATATGGATATCTGGTCCTCTAGTCTTGCCTCGCTCCTCAAATAGTTGACGATTTACTTAGGTATCGTCTAGGGATTTTTTTTTTTTTATCTAATTAGACTGTTACCATATCCTAACTAATATTATAAATACGAAAGTGAGTTTGTTTGTTACGCTTTCACGCTAAAACGGCTGAACTGATTCGGATGAAATTTGGCACATGGGTAGACCATGACCTGCATTAAAACATAGGATAATTTTAATCCCGGTAGTACTTTCCCCGGAGATAATTTCCGACCTCCATGCGAACGAAGCCGCGGGCAAAAGCTAGTTATTATAAAGTCCATAAAAAAATAAAATACTTTTACACTAATAAATATAACGTAGAAAAACCGGTCAAGTGCGTGTCGGACCATGCACAATGAAGGGTTCCGTAGTTGGGATGAATTTATCCCAAGAACAAACTTAACATTGCTGTTGAAAAACATGTTCTTCCATATATTCCAACTGCAAATGTAAGTTTGTACGCACAATATTGAGAGATTTACCATGTTATTTTAAGACCAAAGACTCCTTATAGGTTTTCTGTAACTCATGGGTATAGAACTACGAGTACTTTCTGTATTTTTTTCAAAATTTCAGGCTCAGTAGTTTCGGGGATAAAGGGGAATGATCAATTTTCGTCTATTTTAAAATTTTAAAACAATTTATTTTAAAATTATAAAAAAAATCTACTTAAGACCCTCACAGTAAACCCTTTCATTTGATATGTCACACGTCACATTCGATGTGTTTGCGAAACTTTTTTAAAATTTTCTTATTTGCCTTCCAAACGCGACCCCCATATTCAAAATTCTTTTATTTACGTTACACGTTCGTGTTTGGGTCACAAAAATTCATATGTGTACCAAAATTTCAAATTAATTGGTCCATTATATTCGGAGCAAATTGGCTATAACAGTCAGACAGACAGATAGACACACAAGTGATCTTAAAAGGGTTCCGTTTTTCCTTTTGAGATAAAAATTTAGTTTTAAACTTAAAACTTACCTGATGAAAAAGCTCATGAGCAATTTTCCCAAATTAAGCCAGAAAACCTTCCTATTTTCTACATTTATTTGAGCAACAAAGGTAATAAGGAAGTTGTATTTTAAAAATGTACACTACATTTGTCATTTAGGTGAGAATCGCGTGAGAATGAACTATAGTAAGAGAAATAGCTGAAAAAATGGTCTGTCGTGTTTTTTGGCTGAAACAATATTTCATCTCAAGTTCATGGGACTGGGACACGCTATTGGACTGGGTTATTTTTGACTTACCTTTCAAATACCCTTTTGCCTGCATAATTTAAACTCAACCATGTGCACGAATATTTTCTGACGTTTCTCTATAACATACCTACACATACATAAACTCTTGCCTTCTCCCCGGGGGTAGGCAGAAACTATAGAACGCCACCTGCTACGATCCTTACATACTCCTTTTGCCTCGTTTACGCTCATACAGGTCTACGCACGCCGGTTACGAGTACCACCCACCTGACCTTTCTGAAAAAAACATCACCAATAAGGTACTGTATGTCCTCCTTGTGCGTCCCCTCCCAGCGTTTCCACTCACATCTGCCTTGTACCCTTTTGTTAGTCACCTTTCATTCATCCTCTCAACATGACCAAGCCATCTAAGCATACTCTTTTAAATTTTTGTCACTACGTCTTTTAAACCGCACTGTTGCCTTATCACATCATTCCTCCGCCTATCATTCATAGTCATACCATGTATGCAGGGATGCATTTGTTTTTCTATAAATTAGGAAAAAAGGTAAAGTTTTCTAGGTTTTGTATCATAGAACTGTTAAGAATTGCGACTAACTGGATCCATTTTGAAATCTACCTGTAGGTACTTATCAAAACTTATCTTCCAAAATCTGCGACTTTTTATTGTTAATCTAGCGGAATAGGTACCTTACTCAATTACAGTGTCTTTTTTTTTTCTTTGTGCAACACTAATGAGTCTTTATGAGTTTAATTTCTGCGTTGATGTCTTGAGTTGCATCTGCTTAACTAGTTATTCGTGTCTAAATAGAGAATTGTTATTAATTAACATAAACTACGACTGATAATGAAGAACATTTTGTTACATATACTTATACTTAAGTATATATATTATTTTTAAAATACACAAAACAACAAATACCTATGCACAATTTTAAAACCTAAATCAAAGTTAAATGGGTAATACATAAGCCCATATCAATCCATTACCTTGACGTATTTTATTGCGTTATTACGAAGAAAAATATGAGCCATAAGTTTTCTACATAAGAGTCGTATTTGCGTAGCATTTCCTTTACATACCATTTTCTCCTTATCAGAGATCTATGACTGAGTAACGTGTAACCTAGAAAGCGGATTTACTTTACTTATGGCCAACCTATTTACCTAGGTAGTTTTAGTCCTTCAATCAAGCTGTAGATTGGGATTGAGGTTACTTGAAAATCTTAAATGAACTAAAATTGGGCCTCAACATTAAGGTTTTCAGTGCCAAATCAAATTTGATAAATTATATCCATATGTATCTACCTACCTACTAATATGATTACCTTTTAACGGCTTTACGGCTGAACGGATTTGGATGATATGGCATAGGGATAGACAAAACTTGGGTAAGGACATAGGATACTCCATCCCGCGTGGAGGTTGTGAATCATCCCACAGGAACGTATACTAACGTTCCTGTGGGATGATTCCCAACCTCCACGCGGTCAAAGCCACAGGCAAGAGCTATTCAAAATATAAACGCTTCATTTATTTATTCCTTACAACTAAATGGACAACATTTTCTTCTAACTCTATGTAAACAAACGCGAGCCAACATATTCCTAAACAGGGGTCACATAATGACGTCATCTGGATACACCTGCACGTTACCATACGTCTGGATGGAGGTCTGAGCCCGCATCATTCTGACCCGAGGGCGAACTTAGCCCGAATGGGCGGTAACTAAAAACTCTCGCTTTATAGGTACACATCCCGGTACAAACGGCGGTGTGACGTGTGGTCTCGATGTAGAAGATTAGAGGCTCTGAAAAGAAACGAGAATTATTTTGTATGAGTACCTATATAAGGTGCTATAAAAATATCTGCCACGGCTGCAGTGGGAGACAGTATTGTATTATATAGATTACAATAATGAAGATAAATTATTGATCTTATGTCATAAATATTTTCATACGAAAACATGTGCGTATAAATTTGAATTTAATTATTTGTATGAAACCGTCTCGTAGTAATTAGTGTTCATTCACAGAACAATTACAAAGAGGTAGCAATTGTTTTCATTGATGAAGCGACACATCGCGCTTAGTTTGTAAACCACGATAGGCAGAATAAAGTAAATGTTTATTTAATTATTTTATTTTCTCAAATTGATTTAACTATTCCGGGGTACGAAATTTCTTCACTATTGTAATCTAGAGGTACAATACTATTTCCCCTTGAAGCCGTGGCAGATATTTTTATAGCACCTTATATATGTTAATTATGTAATATTAGTTCTTCCTTCAGTCTGTTGGTGCAGTTTTTACACGCATAAATTAAATTTAAAAAATCAAAAAAACAATTGAAAATTTGTCACAGAAAAGTTAAGAGTTAGGTGAACATTTCTAGGGAATTGCATCCTAAACTTATGGATACCTACTTATATGATGTCATCAAAATCATTCAATATTTGTCATGTAATCTTTTCTTAATGTTTTCTTATTTGTGTTTAATGCAGCAGTGAACATTCATGAACTTACGCCTTCTTCCCATGGGGGTAGGCACGCCACCTGCAACGCCACCTGCTACGATCCTTACGAGTACATACTCCGTTTACGTTTTATATTACAGGGTATAAAATACCGTTTTAACTGTAAACAGTAGCATAACGAAATTAGCCCTTTGAAATCACTACTTATGCAATTGCATGCGTTTTTGTGGACCTCAAAAAACACAGACACACCTTTTGTAAAAAGGTAAATAAAACATCTGAATGAAAGAACCGAAGCGGTAGCAATTGTCGGTAATAAAAATTGTAACAAAGTATTGTTTACCTGTGTTATGAATTGGTAACATCTTTTTATGAATACAGAAAGTGAAACCTAGTTGAATTCAATTTTAAACTTTTTGTTAAAAGTGAAAGCTAAAGTGGCAAGCTTTATTACCTTTTGCGAAAAGGTAAACGACTTTTTTATTTACTTATTTTAATTGTCATTGTGTTAGAAGTGCTTGTATAATTCATTTGAAAGAAAAACACGTCACGGGCAAGTTGATATAAAATCAAACGCTACCTACTACGACTGGTTCAGTTCGATACGAGTAAGTATTATTATGTGAAAAATAAGTAGGTAGGTAGTACTTGAAAGTTCTTATTTAACTACCATTTGCAATGCCAAATAAACAATTTCTCGTATAATATTCTTAAATTCTAAAATATTATTAGGTTCTTTACCTATGAAATTGCCGTTTTATTGAAAAAAAAAAAATATATTAAAAAAAACTTTTTCGGGGCACTTTTGCCATGTAAGTTTGTTGATGCCTCTGCAATAGAAATCCTGGGGACGGAAATCGATGAATTCTTTAAAGGCGTTAATTTTTCATTGATTTGATTTGAAATTTTTCCCTGGGGCTCATTGAAGCGGAAGCAAACAAACCAAAAACGCACTGTGCGTTCACTTGCGGTACCTTGTCCATACACGTCGTTAATATTGCGTGCTGTCTTGCTGCGTTGGTGCCATGACGGAACTCGTATTCGAAAATAGCGCGCTATTTCGATTTTTCCATGGTTACAGAAACATCGATATCAAAGAAAAATCGAAAGGCGGGAAAACAAATGAACAACAGATTTTTTTTTAAATATCATGCTATATTACAAAATTAATTTGAATTTGGAATTCTAAATAGAATGAAAGATATTGGTCTTCACAAATAGCCGGTATCAAAAATTGGCAATTTCATAGGTAAAGACCTATTATAAGCTTATGTCACGACATCATCCCTGCTGATTTGCTTATCTTTCTACACGGTATAAAGGTTAGTAGCGCGGCTTACTGCCCAGGGTGCATCTGCACTGGAGAAACATGTACTACAAAGTGTTACCGCCTCTTTGCGAGAAAAACGTGACATTTCGGAAAAGGTGATTTTTGTTTAAATTGAATAAGCATACGATTGCAGAATCTTTTTGTGTATTTTTTAAAAGTTTATTAGATAACTCATTTAACATAAAACATATTAATTTACTTATCATAATTTTTTAAAAGTTTACAAATCGCTTCTTGTGAAATTGCATCTTTCGAGATATCACGTTTTTCTCGCAAGGAGGCGTTATAATATCATTTCTTTACACACACATACACACTACACAGACTACAGACTAGTTAACGTCTTGATTTACATTATTTTCGGTGATTTTTCAGCTTCTAAGTTTGCAATAAAAAAAATAAAAAATAATCAGCCTGCTGCCGCTTATATTTAGACCATACACAAAACCCACACTTCGCTCGAAGTAGTTAGTAGTCAAGAATGAAGGTACAATACAGCTACAATTATTCCCAGTACTCCTGTTCATACGAAAGCCTTCCCAGGATGTGCAGAATGCAAATACTTCCAACTTATGTTGTTCAGACCCCTCTGTTTTGTCTGAAACCCTTCGTGATACCAGACGTAAAAGTTTTGGATATTTGTGACTTTTGTTTGTATAGTGGATAGATAAAAGTGTATTGACAAAACTTTTGTTTTTGGCAGAGCTGAAGTTTGGCGGATCGATAAGTCGTACCTAGGCTTAGGTATTTATATCAAATACTAGCTTTTGCCCGCGGCTTCGCCTGCGTGGATGTCGGCAAATATCCCACAAGAACGTACTACCGGGAAATCCTTCTTTATTCCTTGTCTACATTATAAAGGGAACCTCTGTGCAAAATTTCAGCTTTCTAGGTTCAAGGGTTTGGGCTGGGCGTTGATGAGTCAGGCAATCAGTCAGTCAGGACTTCTCTTTTTATTTTTAAAGATAAAAGATTGGATTCAAAATTGTTGTGTGTAGTTTTCTCAGCATGAAAACTCGTATTTTAAAATGTAATTTCCCTATTTTTCACGCAACTTTAGCTTGAACATGAAACTGTTTGAAAATCTAAAACCCAGTACTGAAAACTCCTGAAGATTTTACGACGTTTGATGTTGACCATCATATTAACACATACATAACGGTCATACCCAAAGAAAACACATCTAATACAACGAAACAATCATCTCAAACAATACGTGCTCTCGCAGAATACCTACTCATAATAGAGACTTATTCTAGGCGTCGTATTGTCTGTAGCATTATGTAAATACATGTTTTAATCTTCACAAAGACAATCCCGTAGCCCGGGGCTAATAGTGCCCGCTCAATGCAAGTCACGAATGAACCCAATATCAGGGATCAGGATGTAGATTAGAAAAACATGTAAATAGAGGCACGATGTGGGGGCGACTGACGCAGCCTTCGTATGTACGTCACATCGACGTACTGAAGATTGATTCTATTAACATGTTTGCCTACGGCGGGAACTAGGAGGAATTTAGATACCTACCATAAAAACATTAAAGTGTAACATGAGAAACAACCAGCAAAGAGCATCTCTGTCTTCTAATTTTCATACTCTATGGAAATAAACGAGTATTCATCCAGAATGTGGATGTTAATGTCCCACAGAATTTAACATAAACAAATATCTAAGTTTACCTTGGACATTACTGACATCGGTGAAGGAAGACATCGTGAGGAAACCTGGACTTATAGTTAATATAAGTCTGAAATCGCCACCAATCTTGAGCAAGCGTGGTGATTAATGCTCGTGCCTTCTCTGTATGAGAAGAGGCCTTTGCGCTGCAGTGGGACAGTAATAGGCTGGTATTATTATTATTATTTCCTTTATATATTATTATTATTATATACGTATAAATTACATTTATAAATGTTAAAATATAAAAAGTATAAAAACATTTAAAAATATAAAAAATAGTAGCCCGGTATAGAGAACCGGGTCCAAGTTACCGGTGATCAGGGCTGCTGAGAGATAACTCCTAACGATACGCGCCGGGTCCAGAAGTACCGCTTTCTGGATCAAGGCCTTGATCCAGCTGCCTAACGAGAGTCTCCTCAGGTGTTGATCGAGGCTCTTGGCTATTATATCATTGGCCGTCACAACTATCGGCACAACGATTGCTGTATCCACATCCCACATGTCGACAACCTCGTGAGCCAGGTCAAGATACTTAATCTGTTTATCTTTTTCAGCTTTCACGAGGTTCTCGCCATGCGGGACCGCTATATCTATATATATTATTTATTATTATAATAAGATATCTAATGAAATTACAATAATGTGGCCAACAGCTAACTTATCGGATATGCTGATAGTGTTGTCAGACCTATCAAGTGAGGATTGTAAATATACAGATAATATTCACCACGATCGTTAGGCGGGAATGATACCTATATCGATTTCATGAGGTATATTTGTATTTATTATACTAACTAATAGGGTGTGCACTTTCCATTAAAGATGTTGTGAATTTCAATGCGACCTCTTTGCTCTATCGTTGTCAAGCGATACCTGAGCAAAGTATAGAATCAGACACCAAAAAAAAAAAGTTAACATTTTGAACATAGACAAGCCTCAATATTATCTGCTTAGCCTTTTCCCAACTATGTTGGGGTCGACTTCCAGTCTAACCGGATACAAATGAATACCAGTATTTTACATGGAGCGACTGCCTATCTGACCTCCACAACCCAGTAAATGGGTAATACTATACCTCTTGGTATGACTGGTTGTCAGGCTTTCGGGCTTCTGACGACCCGTAACGACTGTCAAAGATCCGCGAATGATAGCCGGGACCAACGGATATGTAAAGATTGTCACCCATCCACGGATCAACCGCGGCAAGCGTATTTTTACTTGATTGATCGAACTGTGCGACTGTTTTTACTGAGACACGAGCCTCTCATTCAATAAATAAATATGAATAAGAAAACAAGCTCCAATCTCATCTATGCGCAACACAACTTTTATGAAATCACAAGTAAGTACGTCTATCAAAATAAAACCAAAGCATAATTGGATGAGATTATGGGATCATAGTATCATGGGGTGTTTATCGCGAGCTTTCCTGAATAAAGTTCAATGATATCAACTTACGGCGATTCCTATGCTAATGTTACAACTCTTGCTCTTGTAAAATATTATAGTATTTTCGTCGTTGGACTAAAAGAAATGAGAAGAATCGCAAGGATTTTTCACCCCTATTTGCATTAACGTTAGGTACTTTGTTTTTACAAGTTCAATTGTATTGATCATTTGAATTGCAAATTAGGCTCTATTACTTATGATTAATGACTCCTATAGCTAGTAATTGTGAGTGAAACTAAATCTAGGATGCGTCAGTTTCTTTACTGAGTAATTGAGTAATTGGTTGAGCCAACTAACACAAACTAGGTCAATTCATTAATTAATATAGGGGATAGCAATTTGTCGTTATTGCAATCTAGATACTTGACAATTTAGTTTAGACATTGCAAAAATTGTGCAAAATTTCAAATTATTTATTATTCTAAGAAAATCTAAGTAGGTACATGCCAAATTTTTTGAAATTATTCAACTAAATCATATACAAACAGAACGCTTCCGCCCCCATTTCTTCTTGATCCCAGAAAGCTTTATCATTTAATACGTACAAGTGTCGTTTAACCCAAAAAGCCGCGAGTGTGAAACTCAATGGTGAGAAAAACTGAAGGCGTGTGGAAACGGTTCTGTAAGAAGATAGCGATTGTATCTATAGACGAGCGACTAATAATCGCAATATCAAATAGTAACATCTTAATATGTTATATCTTATAGTATTATTTAATCATTATTCTATTTTGGATAAAAGAGGTTTGAATCGAAGTATCAAATTTTTTTTTCCGTTCGTTATTAAAACTGTAAATTAAGTTTTATCGATGTGATTTTGTTTCTGAACTATTACTCTATGTATGGTACTCATATCATTAAAGCCATAGCTCCTTGCGTTCTGTAATTGTTTTATTTACATAATAGTGCTGCTAACGGAAAAATAAACCAAAATTGAAAGCCTTAATAGTAATATTACTAGAAAATTAGCCTCTTATCATAAGTGGAAGTGTCGAATCGAAGTCTTCTAAATGCATTCGTGCACGTATTTAAAGATTCATTATTACATATTAGATTACTGCTGGCATTTAAAAGGCCTTTAGATTGAATAATTTAAGATGTGTCAAGATAATATTTGAATAGAAAAACGATACATTTAGCCTGTTATCAGATATAAAAGTAAAGTTACTTGCATTGGTATGTGGTTCATAAAACGGTCGCGTTTAACTTTGCGATTTTTCTGCGCGCGTCTGCAGTCTCTTCAAGGGTAGACCTAACGTGAAATTAGAAGTGAAAATAGGACGAGATAATTGTATCTCCTCGTACCCCTCCCCCCGGCGGCCCTCGTTACCCAGTTTAATCTGTTTAAACTTTTATTTACTTACGCCAAATTGAAGCGATTAGCATCCAGGGCCTTTCCATGGAAATGCTTCTGTTTTAACGCTGTTCCAAATTAAAGTTTCTCAACTTATTAGAAGACGAATGAAATATTCAAGGAATTTCATGATCGCCTTAGGCAGTCCCTCCTTGTTTTTCGAAATTGAACACCTTTATTGAATTGTACGAATTCAATCTATTCTGAGAGGTCGCTCGGCGGATATGTGGGTCGGGACATTGTAGATATCGCAAGGACAGGTAGGGAAGCCGGGTACAAATGGCTTGAACACTTTAGCTATCTACCTATCTGAACATATTGTTAGGAATCATTCCGTGCGTCACGTACCTAAAGGCACAAATGTTTTGTTTCTAATGTCTTCAACATTTCTAATCTTTTCATGTGCCTTCTTACGTACAATTTACGGATTTTTAAAACATGTTTGATGTTCATACGAGTACTAACATTGTGTTAATACTTACCTACTTAGGCAGGTACTTTGGAGTATGTCTAATGAAATTAAAGAGTTTTTATTCAATAATTCATAGTTAGCCAAATGTACTTAGATGCAAACAAAATATGATAATACCGATCATTTAGAGTTCAATGCCATTATCTCTTTACACATTGAATTTCAAACAACAAGCCTCAAATTGAATTCGACATTGAATTATCTTCAGATCGATATTATGTAAATCGCTTGTAGAATCATTTACATTCAAATATCTGCATAAATTTATATCAATACATGTTACATATTTTATCGAGTATCAAAATAAATTTAGGGTTTCGATTAACGTTTGTCATAATTATTTAAAAAATATAAGTTATGATGAACGCCATATTCGATATAATTAGGTAGGTAGATTTATATTGCGCTATAATTTAAAATTTATTTGACTGCTGACAGGCTATGTAGGTAGGTATGTATGTAGGTATTTTGAACATTTTCCGGTGCCACGAGATTCGACCCATACATTTAGAGGTCGATACACTGTATTTTTAAACCTGTTTCACAGGATATGTTCCTTCAAATTTTCTTTCAAATATGGTAATCATTATCACCATTCATAAGAGTCTGTCTACTTTTATTTTCCTATGGAGCTTCCCATTTTAACTAATTAGTATGGCTAGGACTTAATGTCAAACTTCCTAACGATAATTTAAAAGATTTAAAAGAGAAAGTCAAACGTTCCCACAGAGCCAAGCCTTCTGCATCGAACACAATTCTTTAAAATGCATGCAGATGCAATAGCCGTCGGCCATGTTACCGACCCGTCTATGACAGCAGTCCCTGTGCACCCCATACATATCTCCCTCTTTCATATGTAAAACTATATCTCGCCATCTCTTGCCCACGGGAACCTTACACGGAATTAGGGCAATACGCATGCGCGGCGTGTCAATGTCAAATCAATCCTCGTAGGCTGATGCAATCGGTTACACACAATTTACTAGGATAGTTACAAACTAGTTGGAGCAATTAATTAATACTGTGATTCTCTTTTTTCAGAACAAACCGGTTGACGGTTGGATTCAGCGGAAAATGGATGTACTCGGAGTGTGGACGGTATGTTTGAGCCCTTGTTTTTTTTCCTGCTCATGTTGTTAGGTTTAGGGAAAGGGCCGTTGTTCTTAACGTCGGTGAGTAATGCTTGCCCTCTTGCCCTATTTGCAAACAAAGGTAGAGGACCTACTACTTTTACTCATGCAGCGTACACTTTTGCCCTATTTAAAATGTGGCGATAAATGAATTTTGTTCTTAGTAAGTTGGCAGTGCATGAAGGGAAATAAAGCTGATGAGAGTTTAGGGAACTCATTTGCATTAATAAATATATTATTACATTTGCAATAATAAGGTACTATATTTTCAGATATAGTTTTTGCATCATGAAAAGTACACCTACTTAGCTATTCAATGGCAATGTTAAAATTGTTATTGAATACCTAGTTAAGTACTTAGCAAAAAAAAAAAAAAAAAAGGTAAGTATGCTATCTAGTAGTAACAAATAGGTACAAAAAAATAGGGGTCACCTATGTCGGCTATGTCACACATTTAAGTGCGTGACATAATTATTCTAAGTGTCGTAAAAAATAAGCATCTTCTAATCGATGTTTATATTGTTTACCTACGATTAGAGTGCCTATTGTAAAATCTATCACTCGATTTTAATTGTCGAGTGATATCATATTAAACACCTATTGTTTCGAATACTCAAGGCTTATCCGCTTCGGAAGGAGAAGCCGTTATTCGATGTTAATTTATTGGCATTCTTCTTTAATATTCAGAATTGATTTTAGGTAAGTCCATGTTAGGTAAGTAGATACCTGTATGCTTTTTTATTTTCAGTATACAATCAATCTGCCTGGCCTTTTCCCAACTATGTTGGGGTCGGCTTCCAGTCTAACCGGATGCAGCTGAATACCATTACTTTGCATGGAGCGACTGCCTATCTGACCTCCACAACCCAGTAACTGGGTTATACGATATCCCTTGGTAAGACTGGTTGTCAGACTTTCGGGCTTCTGACGACCCGTAACGACTGTCAAAGATGCACGAATGACAACCGGGACCAACGGCTCGGAATTTTCAAACATAGTTAGTAAATCTGTTAGTACATATACGATATTAAATTATACATCCAAATACCTATTTAGGAAGAATCCTGGTATTACTCTAATGATAATTATATAAGTACAATTTAATTTATTGGATAGGTATGAACTTTCTAGCTACCATGCAAAAAAAATGCATCTAAAACCAACAAAAAAGCCAGCTGACACAGAGTCTATATTTAGGCACTACACAGGACACAGAGAGTTAGTTAAATATTTAGTGATAGACCGGGAGCCAACGGCCATATTTTTACGAGTGGCAAGAACGTCTCATTACTATCTTATTACGTAGCGTGTCGGCCGGGCCACGAGCCGCAACACATCCAATTTCCCAGCTTCCCATTTATTGATATTGACTCGACGAGGACGCCTCGTGAATGCTTCGGCTCCAGATATTGTAAGAAATAGATGCGCTACCTACGCGACTATAAGGTAGGGACCGTATTACGCTGTAAAGTTATGAATTGTAAATTCTGTAAATGACAAACTCTTTGCGTTTAAAATTGGAATGTTTGGCTTATGAATTTTTCTTTTGTTTCTTTATGGTTGAACCGAGACATAATTATGTCTACATGAAGAATTTGAAAACGAAAAGAACACGCTGACGAAAAAAGTTATAGAATAGCATTTTTTGTGTGCATTAAATATCTCAAAATTTTAGAGTATTTTATAACTTGCATTCATTTAAACTATGATCAGAAAACTTTTCCGAACAACTGATATTTTATTCACATTCCTACAACTCATAGATAATGCCAGTTGGTTCCTACAAACAAGGTTGCATGTAAACTGACCGAACCTACGTCTTACGTGTATTTACGGTAGTAAACAGCGACCCTGACCTATGTAAGAAGACATAAAACACATCACATTACATAGTAGTGAGTACACGCATACCTAGTGAGTATGTATATATGTAGGTAGGTATATGTTTGAATGCCGACGGAAACACTTTGTTTGCTGACTTGTTGTTGGTTTCTGCTAAAATAATAAAGAAAATTGTTGTCGAAAACTACAAAATTACTGGTATCTTATGAGATACTATTTTCGAAAATACCGAATTAGAAAATAAACAAGTAAATACTATCTTATCTACGTATACCTAGATACATTTTCACTGTCAGCGATTGTTTATTTACCTTACATAATTTGGGTCTTACTTTTTGGCACATTTTAGTTTACAAAACACTCTAAGTAGGTATTAGATATACTTAGTAGTAAATGTAAAAATAATTACAAAAATCACAATATCTACTACGGAGCATTCATAACCCTAGAATGCATGAATTTTACTTCTGCACTCAATAACTTCCTGTTAATGTCTCTACCTACATTGCAGATCTTATCAAATCCAGTCATCTTCTTTACATCCTTGTAAACCATATTTGGCGGTATCACTTATTATCATCAAACCTAACGCCGGATAAGCTTGAACCGATACGTGACTTGCGAAAAATAGACATTTATTTCACCCCCCTTTACCCCCAAAAGTTCTTATTCTTTCACCCCGGCACACGCATAGAATTGATGGCAACATATCTTACTATGCAATCGTCTAGGTAGATGTGGAGTCTGATTCCTAAATTGATTGAAAGTTTCTGTCTGGTAGTTTTCTTATTTTCTATTAGACAAAAGGATTGCTTACAAAAATGTCCTACGTAGATATTTGGTACCTATATATCTATCTATATAAATATATCCTACCTAATAACATATAGCAAAAGATAGTTTCTATTTGGAAAACATACTTACGTGTGATTCAGTGAAACGTAAAATGTTCAAAATTTTAATTTTTAATTTTTTACTGAATTTTTTTCATTGCAAATTTTACCAAATACGAAAATTTTGGAGCCCAAAAACGGCGAAAAGAAACTAACGGTTCTTCTTAAACAACATTATACCTACAAGACTTACTTTAATAGTTTACCATCTTTTAAGTAATCTTCATATTATTATATTTCTGCCCCCTAACCCCAGCGTAGTCAGTCTCCATCGATTTCAAGAATTAAACCACTTACAAGACGCTTAACTGCCGAACTTCGGCCAGCATTTTGGTAATCCGGGTTAAGAACCTCGCCGAATCGTCCGGAAACTTTCCGAGATAAAAGTACCAAACTAATATTATAAGTAAGACCGGACTAATCTTACACTACGGCATTTGAACCGAGTTTCTTTAAAATTGTTTTTATATTTTTCCTGTTTTGAAAATTTCTTACCTAAAAAAAACTTTTCAACAAAAAGGGAAACAATAGGTAGTCAACAGAAAGCACGTCTTCTGAAACAAGTCTTCGCATTTACACTCATAGTAGAATTTTTGTTTTGAACATAAAAACATAACATATTACATATTATAATAGTTAAACTATTTAAATAACCATTTGGTTTGCAAATAATAGGGAAAAAAAAAGTATTAAAAGGAAATCATTATTAATTTGAAGTTAATTGAAAAATTTGATGCTTTAGGTTAAAATTGTGGAGTTTGTCCTACATTTTCTGTATTCAAAATGTGTTCCGTGTTTTCTACTTAATTAGCAAAACGTATGGTACAAGTATACGGGCTTGTTGTGGTGGCAATTTTTTCTTGAATAAAATAACATACTGTAACGTATAAGTACCTACCTAAGTATACTAGGAATACCAGGCCAAAGTTTCACCGGGTCTACTTGCAATCCTCTTTTACATCAACGATATTAAGATGTATATCCCTACTGGCTTATTATAAAAATTAGAATATACCTAAATAAACTAAAATTCACCCCGTCTTATTCACTAATTAAAATACTTATCATCTTAGGCTTAACCATACATTAAAACTCACCTGGCAACTATATTGACCACTTAAAAGAACAAACGCTCGCACAAGTACATAATAGTTAATAAAAAATAATTTACCTATAAATAAAACACGTGCACCGGTGTCTGTAAACGGATATTATGTAAGCAGCCAGGCGCAATTGATGTCATAAATAACAAAATAATTGTTCTCCATCGAGCAATCATGTTTATTGGACTACAAAGGGACCGAACGATAAAGACTTGGTTCTCGCGACTAATGAGAATGCTGTACTCGTAATACTTGAGATGTTTCTTGATACTTTCTTAATGAAATAAGACTAGAACCTGTAAGAAGTTACGCAATATTTTTTTATAATTATTTAGCTGCATATGGATGAAAATTCC